>CM049403.1:9090000-9690000 GCA_026929865.2 Hyperoplus lanceolatus
GCCCAGCGTTATCACATTGCTCTGGATGGATAAACTCCGCTCCATGGTCCCACAGGATGCTGCTCTTTCCCCCAAAGGTTTGTGTCGGTGCTGCAGCGCTGATCCCGTCTGATCCACAGCCAGGCACAATATCAAGCATGTGTGTGTGTGTGCCTGTGTGGTTGTGTGTGGGTGTGGGTGTGTGCCTGTGTGTGTGTGTGTGTGTGTGTGTGTGTGTGTGTGTGTGTGTGTGTGTGTGTGTGTGTGTGTGTGTGTGTGTGTGTGTGTGTGTGTGTGTGTGTGTGTGTGTGTGTGTGTGTGTGTGTGTATGTGTATGTGCTTGCTCCTGCTTTTGAAATGTGTTTAGTTTGGAGGGATAAAGCAGCAGTTTGCCAGGGAATAAAACAGTCCCATCAGGCTAGAAGAGGCCTAACGGGGGGTCTCAAGTAACTGCTGGTCTGGGCTTCTCTGGACATCAAAGGTTATACCTATAATGCTCATTTTCAGGGTTTCTACTAGAAACTGTTTTCATGGTGTGGTGTGTAGTGTTTGTATTTCTCACAGTTCCATTGCTGAATCTCCTCTTTTCAGCCTCTGTCTGAAACACTTTAGAGTTACTTTTAGAGCCTGACTCTTTAAGCCCCGCCTTCCAAAA
Organism: Hyperoplus lanceolatus; assembly: GCA_026929865.2. NCBI lineage: Eukaryota > Metazoa > Chordata > Actinopteri > Uranoscopiformes > Ammodytidae > Hyperoplus > Hyperoplus lanceolatus. The sequence goes on from CM049403.1 coordinate 9,090,635, forward strand.
ACCCCAGTCGTCTCTGATTGGCTCTGGATCTAACTGCCCCGGGGGTCGCTTATAGGTGATCTACAACCGTGAGATTCAGCATCTAATTTAAATGCAAAATGCAGCACTGCCTGAAAGATTGTCTCTGTAAATAGATCTTCAAACAACAAACTCACTGACTTCCTCACCCAACACATCCTCTTTATCTACGCTCCACATCTCCACCATGCAGACCGGAGACTTCTGCTGGTCCACTTCAGAGAGACTCCACACAGCAGAGGCCCATTCACCCTTCGGTTTCCTTCTCCTCTTCCTCTCCAACTGTCTCTGTACCTCCTCCTTCCTTCCTCTCATCCTACTTTTGAACATATGGAAATCTCACTCTCACTGCGTGTTGGTTGATTGTGGCACTGTAAGGCAATGTTGATGTGGACATCCCGTATGAGAGCGGGGTCTGGTGCCTCCCTGGCTGCTGGCGCTCTCTTTGACACAGCTATTTCAGAGATGTGACACCGGAAAACACAAGCCCGTAAATAGAGCAATGGACTCTATGATGGCCTTTAAGAAAGCTGAGTGGGAAGCCGCTTGGTCTGGGATTGAATTCCCTGATGGCACTCAAGACAGGATCCCCTGTCCAGTGAATGGAAATGACTCGATGAAGAGGTAGAGGAAATGAGACACAGTTTTACAATAGCTCTAATAAAGTTGTTGTTTTTTACATATGTTGCACATCTCTTTTATAACGTTTGCTTCCAAGAAAAATACCAAACACACACACACACACACATAAATGTCTAGGCAAAATATACAATATACTGTAGATACGAGCATGTTTAACCAGTCAAAAGGTGAGAAGCACTGGAAAATCTCTCGTGAAGGAGTTTAGAATGGTTGCTGTGTGTCGACTCTTGAACTGTTAGTCACATCTTGTCTCCTACCAACTCTCAACTTTGGTTTATATTGACCAAGCCAAGTATTCAGGGGAACTTTGTCCATATTGGACCATTTAGCTCTACTGCCAACATCCAGTGCCTGCAAATGAGGAAGTGTTCTCCTACTGTAGCATAGCAGAAAGTCAGGGTGTGGAGGTGAGGGTGGGGGCATGTAGCATGTCTGAGTCGGTTGCTGTCACAGACCTTTGCTTTGTGTTTTGAGTAGGGTTGCAAAATTCCGGGAATTTTCAAAGTTGGAAACTTTCCATGGGAATTAACGGGAATTTATGGGAATTAACGGGAATTTTGGGAATTAACGGGAATAAACGGGAATTTACTAAATTTAAAGCAACCCAAATGCACTAAATTCTCCTAACTATGTTATTTCAGTCCAGGCAAACGTTCTAGACAGTAAAAAGCAGTTTTTTCAACTAAGTTTTAATATATTTTTGAACATTTAATTTCAAATCAGATTTTTTCAGAAGTTTATTGAGACACCCAACTTGATATCATATATTGATTTCTACTAGACCAGGTTTACAGAGGCTTCAACTGTGATTTTAAATATAGTTGGGGAAAATATATTTTAGCATAATCTTGACTAAAACAACCAGATTTTATTGAAGTACACTTGGCAAATTGCACATAGCACACATCCTACTGCAGGGGTACTGAGGCCACGCCCCCTACATGCTCTGTGCATTCCTCCATCACATGGGGTGCATTTGACTTTATTTATTGAATGGGTCGGGTCAGACAGATGAGTAATATTTTACTCGACATTCATCTTTTTGTTGTTCAGTGAAATTATTGATTGTTCATAAAATAATCAAAATTTGATAAAGTTCTTCTTACAAATAAATCTGTTCACATGTAATGTATTTTGATTGCATTATTTTGCATGGATGTCTGCCTATGACCAAAGATAGTGTTTAAATGTTTAGATTTAAGTTTGGTTATGAAAAAAAAATTATTTAAATTACCGCCATTTAGTTAATTCCTATCATTTCCAATTTTGAATATTCCCAAAATTCCCGAGCGAAAGTTCCCGTGGAAAGTCTCCGGAAACTTTCCGGTAATTTACCGGAAACTTTCCACCCCTTTGCAACCCTAGTTTTGAGCCTGGGTCTATGGATGTGCTGTATAGGTCTATAGGTCAGCAGGCCCAACACTTTGGTCCAGAAACTCAGCAACTGCTCAATGCCTGACCGTGACATGTCTCACCAATATTCATGTTCCCCTACAGGATGAATCCTAACAGACTTTGGTGATCACCTTTGTGACGACTTTTCTTTCTAGCAGGTCAAAGTTTCACTTATCCTGTAAAATGTATCAACACTACTAGATGGATTTTCACAGACATTTCGGATGACAATTATGTTTCCCAGACGTCGTATCCTAATCACTTTGGAGATTTCCTGACTTTTCCTTCAGCGCCAACAGCGCCAGAGATTCCTGTTTCTGGATTCATAATATCTCTGTTTGGTCTTGAGTATTGCCTCCAGTATGGCTGTAGACAGTAAAATGTGCCTCATTTCAAAACAATGAAAGTAGAAGTACTTGACTGTGAAAAGCACATAGAACGTACCATATAGGTTGGTTAAAATGTATTCTGGGACAACATTACTTTTTAAGAGGGCAGGTGTTGTAATATACCAACATCTAACATACAAAAAAATGTACACGATGATGAAGGATACTCATGGTAAATTAAAGAACAATTAATGTAATTCACAAAATAAATTGCATTATATTGAATTCTATAGACACACTTCCAGCATGTGCATAAATATATATGTTATAAATATGCAACCCCTGTTTCACTTGTATAAACTTAATAGAAACAAACCATGATGGAAGATGCGTTGTCTTGAGTAAACTTTGATGTAAGCATCAGTTTTAAAACTCTGACATTGGCTGCAAAGAAAGTGAAATTAATATGCTATGGGGTGATCAGGACATCACATTGAGATCAAGATCTCCTTTGCAAGTGAGACCTGAGTACAAAATGAAGATCAAACAGATTAGCCTGGGGGACTTGAAATGAGAATGGAATATGAACAAAGTCTAACAAGAAATGTCAGAATATTACCAAACTATACACACATACACACAATGCATAACCCAAACACACAACTCCAATCTGTGTTTCTAATCAACTCCGTTATTTTTCCTGCATGGTTCCTACCTTGGCATGGTAGGTCAGTCCCCCTGAGGTTAGCTTATCAGCTCTCTGGTCTGGTGCGTCCTAAACCTCGGCCTCTGAATGGCCAGCACAGATTCTTATTGTTGCAACGCTTCAGCAAGGATATAAAGCTTTGAAAGTGTTGGGTGTCTGGAAGTGACTTATTTACCTGGATGGAAGCCACTTTCCACTGAGGAGGAAAGCATGTGTGCTTCCCTTCCTTGGACTTCAAATAAGTGCGTATGTGTTTGTGTGTACTTTCAGCATCAGTATGTGAAAGCCAGATTCTGACTACAATCAAAGTGATAAATAAAGGTGGCTAAGTATTAAATAGGTAGGGGTTCCTTACTGGTCAGTACCAAAATATATTAAAAGCTCCTGGACAAATGAAGCTGCTAGTAGTATTATGTGATACAAATTCATTCAAACATAGTGAATCACTTTAGGATAGCAAGCTTCTAGCGTCATGTGATTTGACGTTCCCAGTTCAGGACTGTGGGCTGGCTTTACAAAATTGAATGAAAATGGTATATTTAGCTGTGTTTGTAAAGTGAGTAACAGCAGCAGATTCGTGAAACACTCAAAGATACAACATTCTAAATGTGTGGATTCAAGCTAAACATGTCTTGATTTCGTCCAGTCAAAATAACAATTGTTGACGAAAAAAAATATATATCTGTAGCTATTAAATCAGAAATCAGTTAGCATGGTTTAAAAGTTTCTTTATGTTCCTAAGTAATCCCACAGACGTCAATCAAGCAGCTTTTCAACTTATTTCTGCCCAAAAAAACACGTTAACTGTCTCATTTTGTCATGTCTTTACAAATAAGGAAGGGTAGGTAGTATCAACAAGAGGATAAATGAGTATCATTATCGACAGCAGTATCAGTACCACTATCGTCATTGTTGGAGAAATAGTATTCGCCATCAGGTATCAATAAAATCCTTACGCTTCACATCCCTGCTTATGAAATCCCACAAAATTATAATACCATTACGCACTGTTGCTGCTGCTACACCTCAAACCCTGCCATGGGGACCCAGAGAGAGAGAGAGAGAGAGAGAGAGAGAGAGAGAGAGGGTTACATCATGCCTGTCAGAATATAATTGGTAGTTCCTAAAGAGCCTCAGGAGACACTTCTCTGTCCCAACTCCGCGGTGGTCAGGACCAGAAGGTCACTGTGTGTAGAGGTGAATCCTGCAGCGTGGGAGGTAACATTATGGGCGAGAGAGTGTATGTCACTCCAAATAAAGTGTGTGGTAACAATAGTACCTCACCACCACATCCAGAGGGTGTTATGAAACAAGAATCCTTCAACTGTATATACATAGGTACCAACCCCGGAGAGGAAAAACACACCCTTTCGGCATCCTCATCTGCATCTCAACAGTTCCTGTTTTGGGACCAGCTATATAGGGTAACATTAATGTACAAACACTCACACACACACATACAGACACACACTGCGCTGCCAAGCAAAGGAGGAAGGAGGGCTGTTAAACAAAAAGACATTTTTAGAAAGGTCCTCTTGAGCGGAGAGACAAAGGGGGGAAGTAACATGACGTCGCACAGGAGGGAATCTGAGGGTCACCGGTGGCGGACACGCCTATGGAACGGTCTCATTCACATACACACACGCATTCACATACTCAATTTAAATTCACACACACACACACACATCTGATAAACATAGTCAAGGTTCTTTGCGCTGCTTTCAAAATAGCCATTTCCTCGCCTCCCTTCTTATTTGCTGATATTAGCACCGTGAGGATGTTGTGTATCCTCGTTCTCTTTCCTTTTGGCAGAATCCACAAGAAGTCCACCGTGCCTTTTCTGGGGATGTTTTGATTATCAGTCCTGACGCACCAGTAATCCTGTGATAAGCTGTGATGTTACTCGGGAGGGGAACACGATGTGAGATCCCTCTCAAGCAGTCGATCATTTTGGCTCTGGTTGCACCCATGAGCTCTTTTACAACATTTCACTTTAAATTGGACACTGTTGTCGTGTTTACAGGAAGTGTTCCGACGCACAACCAACCCACTTCCCGTGCATCTAAACATAGCATTGGACCGCACTTATTGCCGGGAATAGACCATAAGTGTCTGCGTGTATTACCTTGCGTATTTCTGCTGTCGAACATATCATGTGCATTAGTGTAAGAGACATCAGGCTGCGCACACACACACACACACACACACACACACACACACACACACACACACATACACACATACACACACACACACACTCATTGCAGATGCCTTGTGATAACTATTAATTATATACAGTAGATTGTTTCTTGGGAGAGAGATGCCTGATACCGAAATGTTGACAGCATTTCGGAGGCCAGGTCTACGTATTCCTCACACATGAAAAAAAAAACTCACATTCAACTCACATACACACCTCTCACATCTGGTGTCGGTTAGATCTGTTACATAGTGCATACATCTGGACACCAGAGGGGGGGTCGAGCCATCAATCATGCTTGCCCCTGTCTCTTTTTCTCTCATGATGCTTGAGGCTACCAGGGCAAAGATATTATTTCTGTTTACTGTGACAGTAGGCTATAATAGCTGAAGCTCTTTTATTCCCTGTCGCAACTCAAAAATAGAACCAAAAGGGGAGTTGCATGTGTGCTGGTTGGTCGAAGTTGAACGCACGCAGAGTTCAGAAACACAGCGAGGGGACTGCCATGGCCAACAGGGTAACTCGAGGTAATCAGGGTAAGCTGGACTCTATAGTCTAAAGGGGTAAATAAGCAGATTCAGTTACATATGATTCACAAAGGGGAAACAGAACTGCTCCTGGGTGACGCATGTGTTTAAAGGGTGCAGAGTTAACGACATTTCCCTCATTGTTCCAGATTTAAGGACACGCTGCATACTCGTCCTAACTCAATCTGTGGACAGGCCCGCCATGTGAGGGTAGACTCCGCTTTGATAGGATAATGAGGTTTCGGAGACAGGGAAGGGGAGGCTGTACAATGTAATAAACAGCCACATAGAGGGTAAATAAGGATCCACACTGTTGATTTCTCTTGGATTTGGACTTAGGAGTTGTGTGCGTGGTTGGTTGCATGCTTCATGTGTATGTCTACACTACCACAACCAACTTCTATAATGGATTTTCTTTTTTTTTGTGTGACTTGCGGACACTGTTTGGCCTTCTCCGAGTCATGGGACCCTCATAGAATGTAGTGATAGATTTTGATGTAATGGCTGGCTTCTAGAAAATCTGATAAGAATGGATGATGATATGACAAGAAAGTTGAGCAGGCATTCAAAGGAAACTCTTGTCTCTTGAGCCAGCTAGGCTTCACCTTAGCTGGCATTCAGACGTCCAAATGACTCAACTGTTGGTTCACACTTGACACACTTGAATGACTCACGAACAGAAATGGCTTGGCTTCTTGTGTCATGCAGCCACACCCACTGGTACATGATGTTATGTTGACCCTTTGACATGAAAAATGTTTCCAAACCATTAAAAATACATTAAGAAAGATGGTGCTGGGAGCCCGTGAAGAGACAAAAGAAGCACCTGATATTGTTGGCAGACTCAGCCTGACCTGAGCACAGGGTTACTGTAGCACCACCAGCAACATACTAACACACGCACACGCACACGCACACACACACACACACACACACACACACACACACACACACACACATACATACAGAAAATAAAAATTACCAGGTAGCCCAGCCAAGCCAGGTGCAGCTATACTGTATGTTTATATTCTCTGGGTAATTTTGCCAAATATTATTGCAGCCTTCATCTTTACTGGTGCGCTCCCGCTTGCACAAATGGCTAAAGCTCATTCACACAGTGTGGGACCAGTGGAAAGAGAGAGAGAGAGAGAGAGAGAGAGAGAGAGAGAGAGAGAGGACACAGATGGTTTACTCCAGAGCCTTTAAACACACAGGCAGATAAGCTGTTATACAGAATATGACTGAACATTCAATGGATTTAGCTGCATTACTGATTCGATTACTTCATCTTAGGTACATGTATGTTGAAGTCAGGACTGTTTGTCTTTGTACAGTTTGTCCCCTGGCTCTCTCCCATCCTAACTACTCATATTGCCCGCGAGCAGAGGGAAATAAAAGCATGGTTAATTCAATGTTCTGTTGAATTTCCCTCACAAACTGCTCACATGCACTCAGTGCTAACGCAAAGCAGAACATTTTCATGTCCTCAGTTTTCTGGATTTCATTGAGATACGGTGAAAGCTTTGAGCTGGTTCCAATACAAATACATAAGTAACCATTATGATGCACTTTTTAAAAAAGAGAAGCTTAAAGCCACTACGAGTAACATGGCACGTTGGTGTCCCCTTTGGACAAAAGCGGTTGTATTTTTACGACGCCCGCTGTCGCAAAGCTGTTTACTAGCGCGTGCCAGGCGCGTGAGTGTGAACTGAGAAGGGAGCAATATAGTGCATGTCCGTGTGTTGAAAGTGTGAGGACTCTTTTCGGCTCTGTGAGAGTGGTTTTGACACTGCATGAACTAATGCCAGTCACTGCCACACGCACCTGATTGCAATGCTGATTGCAAACTACTCTCTCTCACGGAGCTGAAAGATTACGTGTCCGACTCCTCACAGAAAGCGAATGAACGATAGACGGCAGTTAGTATGGATCACGATGAGGTAATGTGTTTGTGTTGTTGATGTAAATAATGACTATTTCAGATAATGGTTATCTGATGATGGTGAAGCAAAGCAAACTTTGTGTTAGTACCAACCGCTCATTCATTTAGGAGTAAATACTGCAGTCTAGTTTCGCTCTCGTGAAATTGTATACACGTTGCTTGGCAACGCCCTCGTCCCCCCATAGCCTATATCACTCTCCCTTTTAGCTTTTCTTCATTGCATTTTCTTTTTTTTCTTTGATGGTTCAGCCCCGTTATCAGTCATTATGACGACAAATAACTGTCTCAAACAAAGCTCCCGCTCCCCTTCCCTCACCTGGAGGGATAGGCTTCTCAATTCACGTTGCTGCGCCACACTGAAATCTGCGACTAATACGGATATGTGACCATAGAGCTTGCACGGAGCGAACCGAAAATCGGACTGGGTGTGCGACCAGACCAAAAGCAGTAATAAAAACTATTTAAAAACGTCTTTCTTTGCACTGATGGTCTCGTTTGCTGTTAAAGGTCATTTATGATTATCAGAGGAAACATGAGGCTGTTTAAAAGATATTTAAATGTTGCTCGTAGCAGCTTTAAAGGCTCGGTTTAAAGATGACAGGAATAGAACAAACAGAGAAAGAATGTACACATACCAGCTCCAAAAATACTGAATGAAATCATACACAAAGGAGTGAGCTTCTTTGATGAGTGCCAATTGACAAAGCCTGATTGGAGTTTATCAATACTAATATTGTCTTCCATCATTAATAAATAAATAAAATCAAACAGCTGCACATAAGCGATCTAGAAATAAATTATGAGTCAGTATATGATAGTCCAAATGTAAATGTGTATGGGAAATTCAAAAGTATGATGTTGAATTTGATGTTGTTTAATTATAATAATTTGTTTGACGGTTCTGTCAGAATTCACCTTGTGTAACTTTAGTTGTTCTAATTCTCGATATTGCTGACAGATATCGCAATTTCATTTGCAATATAAATCAAGCTTCAGTTCAATATTCACTGCGTCATGGCGTTCATAGACTCCATGTATTCAGTGGGATGATGTGCTATGGCATTGGTTTCCTCACAGTGTCTTGGTGAGCCCTGCTTCCCATACGGAGCAACACTTGTCCGTATCTAGTAGCTTGTTATCTAGACTAGACAAGGACCTTTTGGCCGTATACACTCGTCATGTGCTGCTATCTCAAGTGCTTACATAGGCTACAGTAGGTTTGTGGTGTTGGCTCGTGATTTCGCGACTGTTCCACAAGAGGCTTTATACAATACCCTTCTTTCGTTGCTCATCTGTCATCTCGAACCCCAAATACTCCAAAAAACTGCCCAACGTTGCTTCAGGCCGAGTTTAACGTTTTCCTCGTGTTTCACATGCTCGTTGTTGGTGGGCGAATACGCAGTTGCCTTGAGCCACGTCTGATTGTTGAGCGTGACTGGTGCACGAGGAATCCTATATGAATTTGCGAAAACCATTGACACACAAGATTAAACCCTGGGTCAGAACTTCTGCATAATCTACACCCTTAATCACAGGCCTTGCAATTTGCAATTTGCGTTTTATACCGAGGTTGTTGAGGATTTACTCATGAAAGCCCAATAAGTAAATCTTGTTGAATCAGTAGTGCAGTAGAAGTGGGTTGATGTTATGATGTGTGCCTCTGCTAGACAGTGAGCATAACATTTTTGACATTACTGAGAAGATGGTTTTGGTGTAGTTTTAGTTATTCTCTGCTTGTCCCGTAATGGGATAGCTTTTAGGGCCTTAATACTAAACTGAGTCAACCCTGTCCTTTTCTTTGGCTTCGGGACACTTATTACTCATTGGGATGAGCTAATGCACACATGCTGAAAGAAACACACACACACACACACTCACACACACAAACACATTTGCTATACATCACACAAAAGCCGTTTTGGATCAAATTCTAAACTGCGAGCTGACTGTGAACTACTGACATTATAGAAACAGGATGCGACTGCCCCAGCCTGAAGAGCGCTTTAATATGCAAACGTGGTGGTATTAGATGTATCTATCAGAACAATGAGGTCATGGCTGCTTTATAATGCATATGATCATTTGCATTTGTTTGGCAGTTATTTACAGGAATAATATTTAAATGAGCACAGGAAGTCTGGCTTCTTATACAAGACAAACTGTAAAATCAGCATAATTAGTATTTTTTTGGCCACTTTAGGCAGGAGAACAAGAGCTAAGAGCTTTATTCTGAAAAACAGGTTCCAGCTACGTAGAAACATTTAGAAACTGAGCCAAAAAGTGAGCTGAAAGACGCTAAAAGGCTCGGTAAAAGGAGGGAACTGTGGGGGACTGGAGTAGGCTATTGCTTTAGAGGTAACACCTGAAAAAAATCAATGTTTTCCCTCTGAAATGCATGTGTTGCAAAGTGATACACAGTGTTCAGAACAGCTTAAACCTACACGTTTTTATGTAGTGTAGGCCCAATAAAATAATGTATCATATATGGAATAAAAGCTTCCTTGTGTTGTGGCTGAAAAGGGCTCAGGGCTCTGGCCGATTGGTTTCTCTCTGTCGAATCGAAAATCAATCTGTTCTGCTCTGTGCTCCCCCCTAGAGGCCTGGAGCCTTTCTATTGTGTTGACTGGGTATGAAACATGTGTCTGTTTAAACATGTGTGTGCTTAAACTTTCTTACAGCATGTTGTTTCATTTGCAGCATGTCTCCCCTAATGAAAGTGTTCTGGGCCATTCCTCCCAGGTGTGGCCACTGTGTGTGCTATATACTCACACATGTAGACCTACAGACACAAATACTGATGGCTTTGGTGCCACAGAGTCTGAGTGTTGTTCTAATGCGGGGTGGGGGGGGGTGGGGTCTAAGAGATGCTGAGTCCATTTAGACATGTGCCGGACATGAAAGCAAGACTCCTCAAAAGTCAAAACGGGAAGACAAACAACAGCAGACACGCCAGGACTAAACCAATATCATATTAGACACGGGATCACACAGGACACTTCTCAGGTTGCTGGTTATGACTGTCTGCATCCTTAACAACCACTTTTTTGACCCCAGGAGCAGAGCTTGCATCTGAGGGCATGGAGCCGGAGTCTGACACCACTGATTCGTCCACCTGCTGAGAGCGTCTGGGCCTCCTCCTGTCTCACATCTGAAAATGACGCTGCACCTATACAATGCGGTTGCGATCCCATCTGGTCTCGTTTTGGACATTTTTAATAATGGAGATATGGGTTGCGTTCCGAATCGCATACTCTTTCTTTTTTCTATTCTACATACTACATCCGACGATAAAAATAATCTAGTTAGGATGCAGTAGGCATACTATTGGAACATACTTTTCTCTCTTATTTCATCATAACATTGCGCCTTGATCTTGCATCTTGCTTTTATATCCGTCGCATCCCCGTTTGTTTTCATATGGAGCCTTCGTCGATGTTACGTCACTTCACGTGCGCACTGGATTGTGGGTCAGAATCGCCCAAATAGGATGCACTTTTCAACACGAAAGCCGTTTCTCAATTCGCGTTCTTTTCTGTACTTGTGTACTTGCGTTCTTGTAAAACGTCATCAACCGTAGCCCAAGTACTGTTCCAATTCAAAGTTCGCATCAAGTCAAGTACCCGGAAGTGTTCCTGATGTGTTCTTCAACTGGCCACTCTATCGAGGATGCATCGGTGGTGACTTGTGCGGACTTGGGGCCGTTAGATATCCCAGAATGCATTTCTCAGTGTAGTAGCAGAGCAAGGAGGCAGAATCTTGGCCGCATGAAGTAGGACATCCGGGTACTTCTAACCATCCTAAATCTGGCCACAAGAATCGGGACATCCTAAATCTTTTTTCTACATACTATATAGTAGAAAGTATGCGATTCGGAACGCAACCTCGGTGTGCAGCTTTAAAGTCTAATCAAATTGGATTGCATTCATCTAGCATTGACCCAAACTGTTCCAAGAACTAACATACCTGACAGGCGCGCTGGCCTTGGGAGGTTCGTGTTTCAAAGGGGTTTAAGATGTGACGTGTATAGGTTTTGTGCGTGTTCTTTCGCCCTCACATGTGTCCTCAAGCGCATAATGAAGGTGTGAGCAGCAGACTTGAAGTGAAGGATCGCGGTGCCAAAAGTTGACCTCATGTGGCTTTTCATGCCCTTCTCGTAGAAGGTATTTGAAGTTGGTCTCAGTGCCTCAGATCTCACATGTGGCTTATATTTGCAGCGAAATGCCTCCCAGATCTATTGGCTGCTTTGAAATGGATGTAAACACGGACCTCTTTGCTATTTTTCTCAGGCCATTTGTTCTTTTATAGTGTCGCCACTTTACAGGGGCACACGAGGTATTTAAAATGTCTCGCAGTGAGTGCAGCTATGGAAGGCTGTTGATCCCTTTAGTTTTATGTGTGAGAAAGTGAGTGAAAGACAAAGGGGATAAAAAAAGAGATTTCCCAATTCTACTTAACTGGTTGCCCAATTATGTGAAATGCTAACTTTGAGCAAAGACTCAAACACAAAACAATTGCGGTTCGACGATGACTTTTTGAGTGTCCTTGCTCGCTCGCTCTCATTCATGAAAGAGAAGAGAAATCTCCCAAACTTCGTGCTGGATTGTCAGTTACACAACACTGCGGTGTGGCGCGCTGCCCTGTTATTGTTAACTGGCCCAGTCTCCAGTTCAGATTTGTGGAGCAAACAGCTCCTTTGCTGCAGCTGATGGACATGTGTTAGTTCTTCCACATTCAGTCACATTTCTGGGAACCTCCAGAGGTCCGTCAGAGCAAATCAAGTTTAAGCCATATCATTTCTCAAGAGAGATCTCAATTGCAATAATTTCTTTGTTGAGTTGGGCCTATTTGGTCCATTTTGCATAATGTGTGTATTTTAAGTTGATTATATATATATCCCAGTTGATGCCACAGTGTATGTTATTCAATCATGATGATTCCTATGTAACTGATATATAATCTGGCATTGTATGTGACATGTTAAGATGTATGTGTGCATTGTCTCAGCCTTGCCTCTGTGTGTATGCGTACAGTGGGAAAGCGATGAGGTTTGCAAATCGAGCATATTTGCAGAGGACTCATTGTCTCACATCCCCTGCTGTTTGTGGTGTATTTCAATCCTGAGAATCAGCATTTACATTGTGGATCTGGATCAGAAATGAAAAAACTTGAGAGAATATTGAGACGCCTTGTCTGAGGAACAGAGGGAAAGCATATGTTTTCTTGTTATAACAGTAATCGGCTGAAAAAAAGGCTTGTTGGTCAAAGATCCTCAGTCTGAATATACAGTCCAGGATGGAGAAACCGCAGAGGGCAAAGTGATAAACCAGGTGAGTGTGTATAAGGTCTGAGAAAAACTTCTCCACTACCACTTAAACAGCAATAACACCATGGCCCTTTGAGCAAGGCTGCGTATGTGCAGTGTAACTGGAGGTAATGTGTTAGGCTATTTCTTTGTCGGATGTGGAGGATGCCACTTGCCTGGCAACAGCACGATGGCAGCTAGACTTCATGAAGTGACTGAGCCTATGATCCCCATGTATACTCTGTGAACTGTATGAAACCAAACACTGCATAGATACAGTGAACACACACACACACACACACACACATACTGTGCACAAACAATAACAAATATCAGAGGAATACAGAGAAACACTCACTCACTTTGTTCATGGTGTGAACGTCTGCTGAATGAAGCTTTTAGAGTCAGGTCTCCACAAGTATACAGCGCAAGGGAACACTTTCCATATTAGGCCTCAACTGAAACTATATGGAGACAAAGTTAAAGATAAACTGCTGTAATGACCATCTTCCCTGTCATTTTTTAATGCAATTTTCTTTTGTTGCCGTGCTTCCTCTTCCGTTCAGGCACCACCTTAGAATGACATTCATTCTTCAAGACAGAGAGGATGCCATTGTAATGGCCTTGTTCTCCTGTACATTCAATGAATTCCTTTTCTCCTTACATCTGTACTTTCACCCAAAACCCAGCAATAGTCCCTTGTTACAGAACATTACAAATAAACTACATTGTTTACAGTACATACTGTATGGCCAGGTTTCTGATGCACATCCCAAACGCAACTCAGGTTTTTCTATGATTACTATATTACCCTCTCTTCCAAGCTCGACTGCCTCCTGGCACTCTCATTTAGCTTTTCGAAAACAAACTCAAAATCATTTAATAGAGCTGATTTGAGAGCCTTTGGGAGGGGAGCTGAATTTACACCCCATGGCCCTGGAAAAAAGGCAGGGATAGGGCGAGATGGAAGGATCACAGTGCAACAGTAAATAATGTTACAGTATGAATAATGAGCTCCCTCCGTTGCCGTGGGCCTCAACTGGACTAATGACAGAGACCTGTTTTAGATTAGGACTTTTCACAAACATACACACACACGGATACGCATTCATGACCCAAAACACACAACCCCACGTATGCTCCTAAGGGAGGTCCTGTCAGTTTAGATCATCTGTTGCCCACGGCAAAAAGATTTCTGGGCCAAGTTCTGAGATAGTTCATTTAAAAAGGGGGGAGAGGGAATCACACACACATCTTTAGTCATCCATTACCCCTTTCCTTTGAATTTTAAAGTATATAAGTTGCCCGTTTCCCTTTGTTGGTCTCACCGTTTGCTGAGTTTATCGTCTTCTGCAAAAGCTTAAACTCAAACCTCCTTCAGCAGTGGCTCAGTTTTTTCAGAGCTACACAATATTTGATCAATCCACTATGCATCACTTCAAGTCCCTATCATGGTGCAGGTCTGCCACCTGCTGTCAGCAACAGGTTGAGGATTAAAGAGTCATGCAATGACATGCACATCAAGATTTATTTTTTTCTTCTTCTTAAAAATCCAGTTTTAATGTCAATATCTCCCAAAAGACAGAAAACAAATAATTAATTCATATTAAATATATTTCATTTTAAAACTGCAAACTCCATCTACAGAGACAGTGAGATTCGGCTGCACTATACATATATGCAAACTCTCTAGAAGTTGTGGTAATGTCAACACTGCCGGACTAATAAATATAGTAAGAAAGAGTGTTTATGTCAGGAGGCTACGATTGTAAAGTGAAAATCTGTCTGTCAAGCATTCAGGTGCCCGAAATGACCAGAATAAAAAGGGGTGGGACATCATTAAAAACACATGTACAAGCATGCTTCATCATGTAAATGTGACAACAGATTTGTTATATACTACGATCATACAAGTTTCTTTTAATCTGTTGAGTTCTGATTCCGCCACTCAATTAGGTTATGCTGGTAATTAAGAAGATTTGTTCTCTAAGTGCATCTGCAGAAGAACGTGCGTAAACGCCAAACACTCAAACACCTTGGCCGCACGACTGCAGCCAAAATCAGCGATACAGGAGTAAAATCTAAGCCAAGCGCTGTAGTGCTAATTCATGTGCCTTCAGCTGATTCCTCCTTGGTCCTATCTCTGTGTCAAATTGTCTCTTGACTGTTTGTTGTTTCAGTCTCAGTTCATATCCTCCCCACAGCTCTGGGCTCCACTGGCAGGGAGGGAATAAGTCGAGGCCGGGTTTACAGAAGGTAAGAAGGCTTCATAAGTCTCTTCTAGCCCCTCATCGCTTCTCCAGCTTTTTGAACCTGGCTTCTGTGAACACAAGGAAAGACAGGGACTTGAACTTCACGCTGTGGCGAATGGCTGCTAATAGTGCAACAGCAACATGATCAGGTTATGTCTTTGTAAGATGCAATAGAGATATATTTAGGTGAGGGTTTGTCTGTAGAGTAGCAGCACCATCTGCTGGTGGACTTCAAGATGTTTTTCAGTATAGGATCATGAGGCGGCTGTGCAAATACAATACCAATACACTTACCAGACAAAATATCCAGCACTTAAAGAAAGAGACTTGTGTTTGTCGTCATCCGAAGAGTACACTCTCAAACGTTTACCAAACTCAATTAAAAAGGTGGAGTCAGAAATTCTGGAAGACGCTTGTTGTCAAAATCACCTTTTGTCAGAATCAGTAAATAACTCCTCACGATCCGCTCACTACCTGTTGTAATGTGTGTGCGCTGAAGAAAAAATCCAGTGTTAATATTAAGCCTGGGCTCCGTCTGTAAACAGACATGTAGCGAGCTACGGTGGGCCCCCTTTGTTTACACAACAGTTTACAGAGCCTCGCCTGGGTATGTTAACACCAGATTTTCTTTCAGCGCACACAGTACAGACAGGTAGCAGATTGTGAGGAGAAGATATTCTCTGACTTCTCCAGAATCGCTGACTCCACCTTTAGGTAAAGAAAGCATGTCTACAGAATCAGTCTCAATGAGGCTACTGAACATTTTATGCATGCACACTTACCCAGTTTCTTGGAGTATGCGTCCATCTTGTAAGCAGCTTGTTCAAGTGACGACACTTGCTCCTCAATCTGATTTATCTGGTCCAAGTAGGGCTGCAGGCTAGCATCTAAAGCAAACAGACAAACCAGCCAGACGTTCAGAATGGAGAAGTAGTGCATGAACTAGAAATAACAACACCAACGGTAGTGCACTCTTTCTGAGTGTTTGTGCAGTTAAAAGTTTCTCACTCACACTTGTTGTTGAGATCCTGCAGGTTCCGGCTGATGTTGATGCTGATGTCTTTCATTTCCATGTACTTCAGACTGGTCAGCTTGTTCATGTTCTCCAACAGACAGTAGTCCTCGCAAGTAGCTGAACAGGTAAGGACACAGGGAGAAGGCACAGAGAAGAAAAAATAAGGAATGAAAGGAGAGCATTAGTCCGTCACTGTGTTGGTATTGTGTTTCCCCTTTGCAGGGAACATAAGAGAAACGAAGATGTGTGCCGTTGGTTAACATACCTGTTAGCTCTCCTTGCAGGAAGACGGACATCTTTTCAAACATGTCAGTGCACAGCTCGTTGATATCAGGCTCTGCAGGCTCCACAGCCTCCTCTGCCGTCTCTACACCTCCGTCACCTGGGGGCAGGTAAACAGGTTCAACACTGCATGATTACTCAATGGAAAACAAAATAAATCCAAATATTAGAAACATACAAAAGTGAGAATCTTGACAAAGATATAACCCACACTAAATAGTAATGTTTTGTTAATTGTATGCTAAGTTAGCATTAGCAGGCTACGGAAGCTGCAAGGAGACAGCACTCACTGTTTGTGCTAGGCTTTTTGGGAACAACCGCCGGGCTTTCCGCCCCATCCACTGGGGCTTCTCCTGGGCCGCTGGACGTACCAGTGGGGTTCAGAGCCGCTAACTGGGCCGCTGGTATCCTGGAGATGCTGTCCATGGCTGCGGCTTCGTCGCCCGTTGCAGCCATTTTGTTCCTGTTTTGAGTTTTCTTTGTCACATGAGCTGAGCTGAGTGTTCACGTGACGTCCGCCCGCCACCACCACTACCCGACTCCGACTCGCGCGCATTGCCACGCCCTGCTGCCTGTGTGAGAGGCATGCGGGTTTAATTAGACAGTTATATTGAATAATTTTACAAATGTTAGCTGGAAAACCAAACTTTAAAAAAAGTATACATGTGCAGCTGTTAATACATCAGTAACATGTACACGGAGTTAAAGGCCTTTTTTAAAAATAGGCCTAGCAGCTTCTCCCACTTTTACACTTGAATCTTCATAGCTCTGGCTGCGCGAGACTACTTGATTCATAATGGGCGCCTTCAAATGAGAAGGCTAGGCTAATTAACAGAAAAGGAAGAAATAAAAGAAAATTCTTGTTCTTGAAAATAAGATTCTTGGCATTTATCGAATTAGCACATTGTCAGGGGGCTGCAGTGTGCCACAGCAGGTAGCCTATAATTAGGCTACAGACTTTTATCGTAAATGAACTAGGCTAATCTTAACCTAATGTTTAATTTAACCTAATGTATAATTTAATGTAATATAGCAGCCTATTAATCACACAATTTTCTTATCTGAATTGCATATTTCATTAAAATAAGGGATTTTATGGCTTGCATTTTTTGTTTCCATTCATTACGCGATTACTTTTAAGTCAATTAAGTGACACTCCACAAGCAAAGTTGTTCGTGAATGATGAACTAAGAATTAACCAATTCTTAATTCTCTGTTTTGTTCCCAAATGACCATGTGGCAACGATAGGCTATATATTTTGAATATATTATTAACCTCAACAATTTAATTCTCCACACTATTACCAATGTTATGCAATCACAATGATGAGCACCTCTTTTTAAATAAATAACATTAGCACCGAACAACCTGTTAAGGTTCTCCATTAACATTTAGGACAGTGTGAGTTGTCATAACTCTTACCTTGGCTGAAATAACATAAGATTTATTTTATAAACTATATCCTCATTGAGGAAGCAGAAAAAAGTTTTTCCATTCTTAATAAAACTACATATTTCCTGGGATTCTATGCAACACTGACACCATACAACACTAGCCTATATAGGCAACTGTTGTAAACAGTAATGCTTAGAATTCATTGCACAGTGCAGGATTCTTGGCTGTGCGCGTTCACGCGGGGAGCATGCAGTTCTTTGCAGACGGAACTCGTCGTAACACCTGCGCTGTGGTGGAGGAAGCCAGATCGTGACAGGCTAGTAGCAGCGGACTGTAAACATGGCGGCGTGCACAGCTACAGGGCTGTGCCGAAAACCCCGTTACTATTAGCCTGAGAGACGGAGACAACCCAACATGGAGACCGAGGAGGAGCAGCACATAACCACGCTCCTCTGCATGGGCTTCCCGGATCCCGACGTGATACGGAAAGCGCTCCGGCTAGCTAAAAACGACATCAACGAGGCAGTGGCGCTCCTGACGAACGAAAGCCCCGGACTCGGGTATGGATATGAGCCGATGGAGAGTGGGCCTGCCCCCGGCGTGGGCTCGAGTGGAGAGGGGGAAAACAGCGGGAGGACCGGGACGGGAGGGTTTGACCCCCCGCCCGCATACCACGATGTAGTGGACAGCGAGGTAAGACCTAAAGGAGCGAGGGAGAAGAGCATGGTTTACTGGAGCTCACTGGGAGAGACCGGGCTCGCCCATTTAACTAGCTAAACTTAGCAGCTTCAATGCTACATGCACCGAGCCCAACGTGAGCTGTCAGAGCAGGAGGTGAAATGCCCAACGGTCCTGCGGGACAGGGCATGCCACAGGCTCAGAGACACTGAAAGGTTGTCCGCCTACATGAAGCTAAGATACTGAAATGATGAAGCATAATAGCTCATCTTAACTTACTAGCTAACCCAGCTAGCTAGTAGCTGGCTGGCTAACGTTAGTTGGGAGCTGGAAGCGCAAGTAACTGGACCAGGTGTTGCGGCACAGAGGCATCACTAGAAGGGCTGCAATCACAGATTTCATTTGAACTGGGAGTAGTAGTGGTTGGCAAGCAGAGCGAACAGTTAGCCTGCGGACAGCCTCCTTTGCATGGGTTAGGCATGGTTAGACCCCGTTAGCTGCAGGATAGTTGACAGTGGCACCATGCACTAGAGTCCACTAGAACCGGTCTCAGAAGCGGTTTCGCAATGTCCTTGGCAAACGTGGCCATTTTGATCATTCCTATGTCCACATTTCAGCTATTAAAATAATACTGTCTTGTGTCACTTGGTGATTTATCATAAAGAGTGGCATTTGATGTTTTGACTAATTATTGCTGCTCTGACAGCGATATGACATATTGTCAGTGATTTACCTACAGGTGCTATGACTTGGCCCTAGTTGTCTGTGTTTATGTAATGTTGTAAGCATATTCTGCATGGGTTACTCATAAATACCTGCCTTCATAATACATGGCAAGATTGACTTCATCAACTTGACCTAAAACCTGTTGCTTGATTTCTAGATCTCCTAGAACCTTCAATGGGGAGCAAAGCTTTCTCAGGAAGGCTCAAATCATTTCATCCGATTGTTGATTTAGACTCAACCACTTGTTGTTTCCCTTTGATGGAGAGAGACACTGTTTGAGCTGCTGAGATTTTGGCTCAGCAAAAATAGGAACAAGCCAAATAGTCCTGTCGCACCTTTTGGCCAGTCATTTTCGTCTCGTTCCTCCTCATAGATTTCCCACTGCTGCCAAGCACTGATATACAGGCTGGTATAAAAAGTATAATATAAACAACAATTGGTATTTTCAGTATGCGGACAATAGCACTCACTTGCAGGCCCCTGTTAATATATAATAAGCATATTTCTTTACGTATGCCAATAATGGTGTTGTTGGTTCAAACCAATCCTTCTAACAGCTGCTGAATTCCCCTTTCCTTTGCGTCCACATGCCTAAGAAATTTAATCGAACCTATTATTCCTTTTAAAACCAACTTGCAAACATGAAGGATTACTGCATGACGTTTCTACGGTTTATTGCCCTCTCATGTGTATTATTGAGACGTTTACACAAATCATATTAGTCCTGACAGGAAGCCATTATCGTTTATTTGTTTCCTTTCTTCTCTCCCTCTGTTCGCTGTAGTTGTGCTCACGAGCCGTGTCATAGGTCATCGGTCCCATGTTTTTCTCCTAAATATAGCCCTGCAGCTTCTTGGACACACACAAACACATTGCAGTTTTCTTTTAAGGGAGGGGGGAGTCCCAGGAGGGTTGCAGACGGGTGCATGGTAACAGAGTGGCGCTGAGTTACCTCATCTGTGTATTGGTCGGATACATTCTTATTTAATCAATGGATTTGGTTTTTATACTCAAGTTACCTTTTTTCAGTGAGTCCTGATTTAATTGAATGTCTCTTCTTGGGTTATTCCGGTGCTAGGTCAAGTCTTTCTCGATAATATCCATCTATATGCCATTTCAGGTTTTTCTTTTAGAGGGAAAGGGATGAAATATGACCCTTCCCTCCGTTGCTTTCTACTCCCCTTCCCTCTCTCCTGCTCTCCTCTCCTCTGGGCCCAGTCCATCACTTTATCCTGTGTACGTATCAGTATGCAGCACGGTAAAGGATGCACTAAACTCGTTGACCAATGACCATTGTGTATGCTAATATGTGCAGACTATAGATGTATTCTAAGTGGTCAGGCTCGACTCTCGAGTTACCTTTTACTTTGCTGTATTACCTGTAGAGGAGAAAAACAGGTTTTAAAAAAAGTGGACAAATGAGTTGAACTTGCAATAGTTTAATCATTGGTTAAGGAATGAGAGTTGCACCCCAGGGCTCAGTCATAGCTCAAGGTACGTTTTCATACAAATAGAGATATCACCCCGCAAACGTATATCATTAGTAGGTGTCAAATCTGACGTGCTGCCACAGTGTTGCACGCGCCGTGTTCTGAAATGTCCCACACTGAGCAGTTTAATCATGAATATTCAGAGTCATGAATATGTAAACTCTTTGTGATGTAAATAATTCACAAATCCTTTTGTCTGCTGTGGCTTTCACCACACAGACTCATAGACTTGACTTCACTGCCATTGATTGGCCTTTTGTGTTCTCTTAGCGGGAGGAGGCAAGTCACCTTTTGAGTGAGTGGAATCTTATCTTGCTTACTTACTCTTTTCAGGAAATATGCAATCACGGGGAGCATCATCCCGCTAACAAGAGAGCGTAATTTGACACATTGTGTGGCAGGGTTATACACCTCACAACCCTTTTTGACTTTATCGCTAATTGAAACGCTATAAAACAAGTCTTCTTTTGAAAGCTTCTTGGGAGGAAGTCGATGGACAAAGGAAGATGCGGAGATGAAGGGTAGATCATTGAGGAGAGAGGACAGACTTTTTTTTTTAATGGCTGCTATCGCTCTTCTCCCAGAGGAGGAAAGAGTGGAGCATGCTCATCCTGTCTGCCTTTTATCTATGCCGAGGAGGACGCCGTTTGGATTATCCTCGCTCAGAGGACGGGCTGCAGTTTGATAAAGCAGCGTTTGAAGCAGGGGACTGGGCTGTGTGAAGTAAAGTCTCCCAAAGCATTACTTTATTAGGAAATGAATTGTGTCACCTGTATGTGTGTGTTTACAGAGGAGCAATGACGAGAACGGGAACTGCTCGGGGGGCAGCATGGAGTTCCCCACCACCAACCTGTACGAGCTGGAGAGCCGAGTGTTTACCGACCACTGGTCCATTCCCTACAAGAGAGAGGAGTCCCTGGGCAAGTGTCTCATCGCGTCCACCTGCCTCGCTCGGCACGGTAAGACAACTACGTTTGTTTTGGGTGAAAATCTCGGTTTGGGAAGGTCTGCAATGAACTGATTTCTCAAGTCAGTGTTATTGTGTAGGCAGCAGCATGTTTTGTTTGGACTGCTGGGTGTTTTTTATTTTGGACACTTGGCCCTTGTATCACATTGCTCAATCTGTGTCTCCGTCTGTGTCTGGAGCCAATGTTTTTTTTCCCCTCCATGTTTTTGGTTGTAAATCATCAAGACATCTCCCTCTCTTTCAGGTCTTGCCGACGCTGATGAGAACTGCAAACGGTTCATTGAGCGGTGCATGCCGGAGGCCTTTAAAAAGGTGAGCAGCAGAGACCCAGAGATCCCCAGTGACCGCGTTAAACTAATTAAGTTACACAAACAATATTTCAAACCCGACTTTTCCTCTTGTTCCGTGTGTCTTGTTCACCGCCAACAGTTGCTGACCAGCAGTGCCGTTCACAAATGGGGCACAGAGATTCACGAGGGAATCTACAACATGCTGATGCTACTGGTGGAGCTGGTGGCAGAGAGGGTGAAGCAGGACCCTGTGCCTATAAGCCTGATGGGAGTCCTGACTACGGTTTGTACTTCCTATCGCTTTCCGCCCTTCATAATATTTGTCTTTTTGTATTGCAATAATGTCAATTCTCAAAACCTCAATACTTCTTGTGCTCTGAATCGGATTGTTTCCAATGCCAAGCCACATCTTTTATTGAGCTTATGTTTAAATCTTATCTTCCTCCAGTGAGTAATAATTTACCTGTGTATCAAAAAATATTGGTCCACTTTTATAAAGAAATACTTCTTCTGTCTGTCCTTTTTGGAATTCAGGCATGTGAGAGTACATGGTTGAAATGTATGTGTGGAGTATATGTGTTTAAGTTCTGCGTCCCTGTTGTACGTGTCTAGGCCTTTAACCCGGACAACGAGTACCATTTTAAGAACCGGATGAAGGCCTGCCAGAGGAACTGGGCTGAGGTCTTTGGAGAAGAAGCCAACATGTTTGCCGTCTCTCCCAGCAACACCTATCAGAAAGTAAGGGATGTCCCCGGCTTGCCATTATATCCAGCCAGTATGTAAAGCTGTGCTCGTATTAATATACACACTTCCTTATTTGGCCTATGTGTACTGTGCACAGTTGCCCATGTGTTGTGTAACTGAGCCTCGGCGTCTCGGCCCAAACATGTGTGACTGACATACAGCAGCTGTCAGAAAAAAAACTGTGTGTGTGTGTGTGTGACGACAATTTGCAGTGTCATTTCCAAATAAGTCCATTGAAAACATGCTTTAATCTCTTTCAGGAGCCTCACGGTTGGCTGGTTGATCTGGTGAATCGAGTGAGTAATGAGCGCTCACCCAGATATTGCCTACATGTTATGGCGCTTTTCCACCGCACATGTAGCTCGACTCGACTCGACTCAACTTGGTTTGGTAGCAGCACTGGTCGTTTTCCACCGCAAATAGTACCTGCTGAACGTGGGCGGGGTCGTAGTAAGGGGCTGAAAGCCTACTCCGGAGCAAAGTAGCAAAGCAGAAATTACGAGCAGTTGTTGTACTATTAACTGAACCAACCGCCAAAAACACGGATGAAAAATGTTTAAGAAATAACCCCCTTGTATCTGTTTGCTAAAAGAAGTAGAAGAATATTGCTACGGGCCATTAAAAGGGGTGGTTGTTGTCCCGATGTGTGACTCTGCCACACAGTCAGCTGTAGGGATGCGTCACGTACATCCCTATGCACGTAAACACGGGCATGATAAAGTTGACTGTTTAGTGCTTGTTTCAGGATACGTGTTTTCAAATGCAAGCCGTGTCTCAGCCTGAATATTTTATTGAGGTAATCGGTTCAGTCCGAGGCTGGTAATGTAATCGCTCGCTATCATGTCTGTCCCAGCTGGCTACTATTTAGCCTAGCTGCTAGCTGCCCTACATGTCTCATGTCTCCTCTCGTATGTAAGTAACTTCCCCAACAACCAACACTGGGTGAGCTTAGCGAATATATGGAAAATAAATTCGGATCTGTGATGCAAATCAAATGAAAGAGAGCCAGAGAAGGCTGCACGCGGCGTAAATACACTCAAAAGTCCCGGAGAGTTGGGGAGAATAAACAACAGAATGAAGCCGGTAGTCTCTGGCCACTGATTGGCCAGACAATAGTCTCTGGCCAATCAGTGGCCGGCCGTCTGCCGACGTCACCTTTTAGCATCGGCTCAGCTCGCTTGGAACCTAGAGCGAGGCGATACCAAAAAAGCAGCCGCTACCAGGTACCAGGTACCATGAAATTGCGGTGGAAACGCCAAAAATGCGAGTTGAGTCGAGTTGAGCTGATACCATGCGGTGGAAAAGCGCCATTAATGTGCTATAGTTGTAACAATTTATCCTCATCTCTCTCCTTTGCTCTTCTTGTTTTTTTATTCAAGTTTGGAGAGTTGGGAGGATTCACTGCCATCCAGGCAAAGCTCAACATGGACGAAATCGAGATCGCTGTAAGCAGAACCCCTCTTTACTTTCACTTTAGGCTGGACTGCAGAGCGAGGCTCAAACAGGACTAATCCATGCTGTATAAGTAGGCCGACCGGTACTTTAAGAATGACAGTGTTTTAATGAAAGCGGCTTTGCTATGCCACAGCGGGTAGCCTGTGTATGAGTGGTGTCTCTCCCTCATGTGCCTGCAGACGCACAGAGTGAAATATTAAGTTATTTCACCAACACAGTTAGGGCGAGCCCACTGACGCCACAAAATAAATATGTAAAATATGTTTTTAAATCTATTAACCACATGCCGAACAGGTTATATAGCCTCATTAAAAGAAGACCGGCTAGAGGAAGTGGTAGATAACATAGGCTTAATGACCTCAAATATAAGAAAAACAACCCATATTTTTTATATTCTGACACACTGCATTATAATGTAGAATGTCCAGCCATATGCTAGGTATTCACCTAGTCTTGTTTTTCTGTTTTCCTGAAGTATCTTTAGCCTAGTGAAAAGTTCCCACCCTTGTGATGGATGCAGAGGGGGGGCCTCGTAGACAGACTTTGAGCAAGCCTATGCAGGCAAAAGGTCACCGTGTTCACTCCCACTGCTCTCAGCTGCAGGGTGCTGAATGTTTCTCTCTCTCTCTCCTCACTAGTACTCACTTACACACAAACACTCCCTGTCATCCTCCCGCTGTGCGATGGGTTGAAATGCTCTGTTGTGTTAGGTGTTTCTGAGGCATCCTTGTACTTGACGCTTCCTTCTGGGAACCTGGCCGGAAACCGCGGCAACGCTCAGCCATTGATTCAAACACACACACACGCGCCCTCCCCTCTCTCTAGCCATTTAGCATATTAATAAGGCAGTGACTGGTTTCAGATCAGCGTTTGCACTGTCCACTAGCTCAACAGGGTGTGTAAGCTGTCAGATAGACACCCAACATTCTTCAAGCACAAGAGAGATAGAGATAGAGAGAGTGAAAGTGAAAGGAGAAAAGATAATGGGAGGAGTGCTCCCTCCTCAACTGCCTCCCATGGGTGACTCATTCATTTGTCTGCTTTGAGCCTTAAGTGGAGTGCGAGAGGGGGTATTAACTTAGTGAATAGAGGAGGAAGGTGGAGGAGATGGCAAGGGCCTCGAAGAAAAGACTGGAACTATTCATGAAGACCCTGTGATTTAGTACCCGATGACAAATGACAGCTGGGCTCCGGTATTGGAAAGTCATCCACACATCTGTTTACGCTCCCTCGCATACAACAGGGAAAACACAGTATCGGTTCAAGCACAGCTCAACTTCTGACATTTTAAAATATGTGAGGAGCCCAGTCTCGCTAATATGCAAGACTTTCTTCTAACTTGGTCATACTCTGCTGGTACGGATAAGTTGATTTCCTTTTCTGTTTGTGTAATGCCTCAGCTATTCTCTCTCTCTTTCCACAGAGCGTGTCAGCTCTGGTCCAGCCTCTTGGGGTCGCGGCAGAATATCTCAACTCCAGTCTCGTCCAGGTGAGCGATCTTACCTTCATAATGGAATTCTAGTTTTGTTTATAGTTTGTGTTTTTTTGTATGTCCTTTCTTTTGTCTGAACCTCCTACGAGGAACTTCTAAATGTTTATGAAACAGTTTTATTTTTCCTCTGATGATCATAAATGACCTGTAACAGCAAACGAGACCGTCACCGAAAAAATCGCTATGATTTATATAGTTATATTATTATTATTAATGCCTTTTGCTCGGTTACGGGGACTTGGATAAAAATTGATTTACGGCAGGCAGTCCGGAACATCCTGTGTTTTATTAAATCAAAGTTGACTTTGTTTCACCATTGTCGTATTACCATTATGAATCTTACATAGTCGTGTACAAGTATCATCTCGTCGCGTCTCCTTCACTAGCTTCCTCAACAAATGAACAAAAGCACGCGCTGGGGTGCTGGGGTCTTAAAACACCACCGCTCTTCTCCAAAGGTGTCGTTAGAATCAACAAAATCATCATTTTAATTAACTTTTATTAACTGCTGCTACTCTGCATGTATATGTCGACATTCTCCCTATTTCCCCCTCGTATAACCTTGTTCCAGTGTTGAAATAATCAGTTGTCTTTGTTGACGTGGCCCTTTGTGCTCGGTTCTATTTTTAATGTGCTGTATCCTCTTACTGTTTTTTGCTGCTTCAGTTGGTCCATTTTCCTCACGGCAATCCATAACGTTTTTCCACTGTTTTTCTCTAGCCCATGCTGGACCCAGTCATCCATAAGATGATCACATACGTGCAGAACCTGGAGGAGAAGGACCTTAAAGACAAGGTAGATTTTTCTGTTTTGTCACCATGACTGATGCGTCCAGCTTTATGTGCACTGGGTCTGGGAAGCCAGTGAGGAATATATTTTCATTGTTTCATTGCACTATTGTGGAATGTGATATTCGGGGTGGGGGTGTCAGTTTTCAGTTAACGGGAGGAATTTAAATCTTAATTTGATTGGATCACAGCAGGTTGCAGAGCCGCAATAAGACTTTTGCTATAAAACTACTCAACAGTTAACAAAGGGAGTGGTGGGTTTAGGTCATGTTATTTTCAATGGTGTTTTACTGTATCCTTTTAGAATTTGAAGTTGAAATATTCTCCTTTTTTGAAATGTAGCGTCTGGTGACCATCCCGGACCTGCTGTCGGCCATCAAGCTGCTGTGTATGCGCTTCCAGAGGGAGCTGGTCACTGTGGTGGATGACCTGCGGTTGGACACACTGCTGCGCATGCTCAAAACCCCACACTTCTCCACCAAGATGAACTCCCTGAAAGAGGTCAGAGCTTTTTTTCAAGGATTTCGTACGATAACGCTCTTTCTTGTTCGTTTAAATGGGTTTTTGATCTCATCTCGGTTTTTTTTTCTACTGTGTCTGCTCTGTCTCAGGTGACTAAGTTGATAGAGGAGAGCACTGTTTCTAAGACGGTGAAGAATGCCATCGACACGGATAAACTCTTGGACTGGCTGGTGGAGAACTCAGTCCTCTCAATAGCACTGGAGGGTAAAGAGCACGCTTCAATTTAATGCCACAAACCCATTCAAACCAGGTGTTGTCACGTAGTGCTTTGCTAAACACTGCGTACAACATGATCAGGCTTTGTGTGGAGGGTTGACTGTGTTCACTGTATTGCAGGCAACATCGACCAGGCTCAGTACTGTGATAGAATTAAGGGAATCATTGAGCTGCTGGGGAGCAAACTGTCGCTGGACGAACTCTCCAAGATCTGGAGAATACAGGTCAGCAGCACTACATCGCAATAATAACAACACAGCAATATCTGTGGTATATAGCATGATCGGCCACGTTTTCTGCTTTTTTAATTGCCAAAGTGTATTTTTATACATACAGATTACTGTCTGTGTTCATGTGTAAGCGCGTACCAGCTTTGTGAGTGTGTGTGTGTGTGAAATGTCATTGCAGGCGGGCCAGTCTTCCACTGTGATAGAAAACATTCATACGATCATCGCTGCTGCTGCCGTGAAGTTCAGCTTCGATCAGCTCACCCACCTCTTCGTCCTCATACAGAAGGTCAGTGACACACGGGCTCAATGACAAAGTGCTTTGGTGAGTCTAGTCCGTGTACGGCATTAATGAGGACATGTCTGCGCTTGCTGTCTAGAGCTGGGAGGTGGAGAGCGACCGCGTCAGGCAGAAGCTGCTCAGTCTGATCGGGAGGATCGGCAAAGAGGCTCGCTCCGAAACCACCACCGGAAAGGTTTGTAGGAGTATCAGTAGGATAACACACGAGGAAGTCAATGGTGTGTTAAAGGTTTCATAATTGTGTGTGTGTGTGTGTGTGTGTGTGTGTGTGTGTGTGTGTGTGTGTGTGTGTGTGTGTGTGTGTGTGTGTGTGTGTGTGTGTGTGTGTGTGTGTGTGTGTGTGTGTGTGTGTGTGTGTGTGTGTGTGTGTGTGTGTGTGTGTGTGTGTGTGTGTGTGTGTGCGTGTGTGCGTGCGTGCGTGTGTGTGTGTGTTTAGGTGCTGGAGGTGCTGTGGGAGCTGGCCCACCTCCCCAGCCTGCCCACCAGTCTCGTTCAGCAGGCGTTGGAGGAGCACCTGGGGATTCTGAGCGACGCCTACGCTGTCAAGGAGACCGTGAAACGCAGTTACATCATTAAATGTATTGAGGACATTAAGAAGGTGAGACAGACGTGCTGCAGTATTGTCCAGACTTGACCATTCACACACGTCTAAAGGAAGCGTGTTCTCTGTTTGCTGTGACAGATTTGTTCTGCAGTTAGCATGGCCTTGTTAGTGCTGCGTGTTAACCCTCATTTTTAGTTTGTTTCCATCAATGGGCCCCAGCATAGCATCCATGGAGCTGCGTTGAGTTTGATTTTCAAACATCATTAGTTTTTTCTACGAAGTCAAGTAAAAGGTTGAAATTCCTCTGGGGGTAAATTGAAACTGTCTTCGCCCATTGCTCCCTTTGTACTCTTTCCCTCACGCTCCCTAACATAATGCTGTCATATTAGTGTGCGCACGGTGTTTGTGTTATATATATATATATATGGTCACAGATAAAGGTGACGGAAATGGACTCCACTTATATAGAAGGAAAGACCAGCCGCTACAACAGAGCGATCATCCAGGTTTTTAGTGTACACCTACATGATGATATAGTTTGTTTTAACTGTAGCCACACATCTCTCTTTGTTATTGGGTGTCTAATGGGGATGTGTGTCCCAAAATGTCCCACCCTCAAATCAAATGTATGTTTCTAGACTCACACTCAGGAGGACAGTAAAGGCAGCGACAGTCAGAGCTCGTTTCTTACGGGCACTTGGGGCAAGAAGAAAGCTAACTCTCTGTTCAAAGTAAGAGCAGAAGCCCTCCTCATGTATATATATACTTCCACTGAGAAATCTGTGTATCCAATCTTGCTGCTTCACGCCTGCCAAACAATCGAAAGGGGGTTTCATTGGTCACGTGTTGATAATTTCACACTCGATTGAACTATCGGGTACTCAAACCAGGTGTGTGTTAATCCTCTGCTTGCCTCGCTAAGAGGGCTTTGGCACTGACTAATAATTACACAGCGGTGTTGATCTTGTCCTTTGGGTTGAGAGCTGCTGGATGAATGTTTCAGCTTTGGTGGAAGTGCTCGCACACTTACTCGTGCAAAGGGGGATTCGATCAGAGCCATGGATACATAAAAGAAGGCCTGGATTCATATTTGATTTGGACTATTAAAGTTGTTGTAAGGGAACATAATATAAACTGGAGCCGCATTTAGACTCTCTAGCCAAAGGTTTTATATCCCTGGCTCTGAAGTTTTCCCCTCTTAGTGTTTACACAACTACAAGAACAGTGTGTCTGTGAGGACAAAGCAATATTATCATTGTAATCATCAAATCTGATTAGCAAACACCATCACAGACCTCTGTTTTTGCAGCACGTGTTTTTCCGTACACACACCGCTTTAGTTGACGTCATTGTCGTGTGCGTGTGTGTGTGTGTGTGTGTGTGTGTGTGTAACATAACAGGCGTCCCAGCAGAGCAGTCCTCAGGCGGTGTGGGTTGTTCCCGCCCTCCGCCAGCTGCACGAGATCACCCGTTCCTTCATCAAGCAGACCTATCAGAAACAGGACAAGGTAACGCAAACAGGGCACCAGCCACGTCAGCCATATGACCCACTGTGCGGTTGTTGTGATGTTGTTATGGTAACTCCCCCCCCCTCTCTGTGCAGAGCATCATCCAGGACCTGAAGAAGAACTTTGAGATAGTCAAACTGGTCACTGGTTCCCTGGTGTGCTGCCACCGCCTGGCTGTGACCGCCTCAGGGAACAACGGCCTGTCGGGCTCCACGCTGGTGGACGGACGATACACATACCAGGAGGTCAGCCAGTTACATCATCAGAATTGACATTGAGAGACTGTAATGTCATTAGAGGCATTGTGGTAGCGGGAGTCGGTTTACACAGGAAACGGGAAGTAATCCCATATTGCCAGTCTACTTTCCGTTCAAATAATTAATAAAACATCAGTAGAAGACTTTTCCTACAAAGCCCTTTTCCATGAAGTTAGCTCAGTTGATTCATATTCTCGTTTTCTATGGTTATTTGTTTTATTATATTTGTATTTTGCTTATGTCGTAAAGCCCTTGGAGGCATTTTTTGTGTAACATTGGGCTTAACAATTAATTGTGATTGATTGATTTAATAATCAAATCAGTGCGTGCTTGAGGGTGAAAATGACGCGTGTCTCTCTCTGTGG
Organism: Hyperoplus lanceolatus; assembly: GCA_026929865.2. Classification (NCBI taxonomy): domain Eukaryota; kingdom Metazoa; phylum Chordata; class Actinopteri; order Uranoscopiformes; family Ammodytidae; genus Hyperoplus; species Hyperoplus lanceolatus. The sequence continues at coordinate 9,121,211 of CM049403.1, forward strand.
ATGTGTGTTTAGTATCTGGACAGCCACCTGCGCTTCCTGGCCTTCTTCCTCCAGGAGGCCAGCCTCTACCTGGTGTGGAACAGGGCCAAGGAGCTGTGGGAGTGCCTGGTGTCGGGCCCCGACGTCTGCGAACAGGACCGCGAGGTATGAAAACACTTGTGCAAATGAAACCTACTTTGTCGTCAGCCGTTTGTTTGCGATTTGCAGTAGCCTGGAGCAAACAAAGGCTGAACACTGCTGATAATGTTGGCCCTCTGTTTCCCACATTTTTTCTTTTTCCACATTTTTCCTTTTTTTAGATCAGTGTTCAAGGCCGGTACAAAAACATAACATTCAAATGAGTTCAAAATGAAAACTTTGACCAAACGGTGGCACATTGGATTCATATGTAGGTTTAAGATACTGGTTAATGATTTTTCCCTGAATAGGGCATTAAAATACATTTGAAGTAGTTGATAAGTATGCTAGAGTTTCAGTTATTGTTATACGTCGATCCTCCATACTATAGTTTGAGAAGATTAGTATGTTTAATTAGTCAAGATTTATAGCACTTCTCAATAATAAAGTTACAGTGTTCTTAAGTGTCAAAACGAAAACATTTAAGAAAACACAAGGAAGCATGCAGTGTTCCTCTGTCCCTGTCTGGAATCTGTTCTCTGCTTAGTTCAGTATATGTGTAGTTCAATTTGGTTGTTCTGCTGAAACATGTTCTGTTTTCCATGATGTGTGCAGTTGTGTTTTGAGTGGTTCACCAAAGGACAACACGACCTGGAGAGTGATGTTCAGCAGCAGCTCTTCAAGGAGAAGATCCTTAAACTGGAACCCTATGAGATCACCATGAACGGTGAGAGACACAGAGGAGGACGTGCACCACTGACAGCTTTTACTGCCTTTCAGCGCTAGTTTATGGCTATGGATATGATGCAGCAGTTAATATGGTTTATGGTGTCTTTCAGGTTTCAATCTGTTTAAGACCTTCTTTGAGAATGTTAACCTGTGCGACCATCGTCTCAAACGCCAGGGAACTCAGCTGGTCAGTCCTCACTCTTATTGTACCGTAATGTTGGTAAAAGTGGTTGCCGTGTTTTTTTTTTTTTATGCATTGCATCATATGATCTGATTTCAGTGTGTGGAACGCCTTGACCTGGCAGGGATGGATTTTATCTGGCGCATCGCCATGGAAACCCCTGATGAAGAGATAGCTAATGAAGCAATCGGGCTCATTATCACATACAGCTACACCAACCTCAATCCCAAAATGAAGAAGGTCAGTACATTTCTGCGGACACATACTCTTCTAGCCGTCCCTGTGTGTGTGTGTGTGTGTGTGTGTGTGTGTGTGTGTGTGTGTGTGTGTGTGTGTGTGTGTGTGTGTGTGTGTGTGTGTGTGTGTGTGTGTGTGTGTGTGTGTGTGTGTGTGTGTGTGTGTCTCTCTTTCTTGAGTGTTACCTGACATGTTGCCAGTGAAAGGTTGGTTCATACATAGCTTCATATTGCTCTGAGTTTACTTGTGTTTGAAGTTTGAAAACAGCAAAAGAACAATGTATATCATTTGTATCCCCTTTTGAAACTGTAAACCACATATAATACATGTTCTTCTTCACAGGACTCTGTGTCTTTGCACAAGAAGTTCATTGCTGATTGTTACAAGCGACTAGAGGTAAGCAGCTGCAGATGTCCATTATTTTACTACTCGCCTATGAAGCCTTATAGTAATCCATCGATTGAGAACACCCTGACAGAAACGCCCTGCTCACTTTTGCAAAGACCCACATGATCCAGTTCAGTAAAATATTTAGTCCAAAACATGTTAATAAAACTAATAAAAGTTATTCCAAACTAGGCTTAGAGGATTTTTAATAATCAAGTTAATAAATGAATTGTTTCAGCCCTAGTTGGGAGGGATTGTGCCATTACACAGAAATCCACCCCTGAAAAGTTCACTTCTGTTTTCTCTTTCTCTCTCAGGCGGCCAGCTCGGCCCTGGGCGGACCTACTCTGACACATGCTGTTACTAGGGCAACCAAGATGCTGACGGCCACTGCCATGCCGACCGTGGCCACATCTGTACAATCACCATCCAGGTACAGAGGGGGGTTTGGGTAAGAACATGGTTACTAAACCTATCAAAACATGTATCAGTGCCTTTCTGAACCCTTTACTAACACATAGAAAGTATCTTTATACTTAATAATGAAAAAAGTCAAATAAAAATGTTAAATTTTTCTGTGTATGCTCATCTCTAGATCCACTAAGCTGGTGATAATCGAAAGACTGCTGCTATTGGCCGAACGCTACGTAATCACTATAGAGGTAGGCCCTGTCCTTTTCACTGTCAGTGAGTCAGTTTTCAATACATGAGGAAAAAGGACACAATTTGTCTTAATTTTTATAGATATTTTTATTTTTCGTGTGTGTCTGTGTACTAGGATATGTACTCAGTTCCTCGCACTATTCTACCTCACGGGGCGTCGTACAATGGACACCCGGTCACTCTCCACATCACCTATGAGTCAACCAAAGACACCTTCACCTTAGAGGTACTGTAAGCCTACTATGTGGCCTGTAATACACCATACATCAGTGTAACACAGTCACCTCTCCAGATGAAGTAACCCTGCTCTGTGTGTGTGTGTGTCCTGCAGACCCACAGTAATGAGACGATAGGGAGTATCCGCTGGAAGATTGCTGAGCACTTGAGCTGCCCGGTGGATAACGTTCAGATCTTTGCCAATGACAGCGTGGTAAGTGTTAAAGCATCTGTATGGGATTGGGACTCTGTGTTCCCCTACTGGTTTCCCTCAAAATACAATTGTTCTTGTCTTTCCCTCATCAAAGTCTTTTACCCCTTTGCCCAATAATGTGTTTCCACTACAATAACCGCTCAGTAAAGTCTTGTAGGCAGCGTGCCACCCACTATGGAAGTAAATGAGTGTCATCGGATTTTGAAAATAAAAAGCCATTGAATTTTAAGCACTGAATATATATGCATTGAAATAACGTATCTGAATTTTTTGCAGCATTGAAATAATGTATCTGAATGTTTTGCCTCATTAAATTTTAAACAACTAATTTTCACCTTTATTTTACAATGTTTTAAAATTCAAAATCAAATATTCAACGTTAAAAAATTCAAAGTGCCAAATTCAACTGCAAAATCCCATGTATGAAATTCAGAGTAACACTTTGGGCAACCAAGGAAGAGCAATCGATCATAGATGCTAGATCGCTAGATATGCTAGCTTCCCTATATAGAAACATGTTTATACTCACCCAAGCACCATCGTTACTTGCGTTGCCGTTTGACATGGCTAAAACCCGATTTGCCTTCCTGCATCAGTCAGGGGTATCCAAGGCAACAAGCTAATATTCCCACTGGCTCTCTTTGTTTGAACGCGATCGAGCATCTATGATCGATTGCTCTTCCTTGGGTCCCCAAAGTTTTACTCTGAATTTTATACATGGGATTTTGCAGTTGAATTTGGCATGTTGAATTTTTAACGTTGAATATTTGATTTTGAATTTGAGAACATTGTAAAATAAAGGTGAAAATTAGTTGTTTAAAATGTTATGAGTTAAATTCAGAGGCAAAAAATTCAGATACATTATTTCAATGCGGAAAAAAAATCAGATACATTATTTCAATGCATAAATATTCAGTGCTAAAAATTCAATGGCTTTTTATTTTCAAAATCCGATGACACTCATTTACTTCCATAACCCACAGGGTCTTTAAAGCTTTAAAAAAAAGCATTGAATTTAATATTCTCAAAATAAGGCCTTAACAGTATTGAATTTTGCTGCAAAGGTTTGAACTTCCTTTGCAAAGATCTTACAAATGTTGATTGCTCTTTTAAATACTTGGAGAGGGGTCGTCATGTGAGAAATAAGCACATTTTTGTTTTGTTATTAAAAGTATACACTTACGTCAAGCTATTGTTACAGTGTGTCAATGTGAGTATATTAATGTGAGTTTATCACACATTTTCTTTATTAAAAATACCTCAAATGCGTTAGAATTTCAATTAAATCATTAGATTTAATTTCAAGTGGCATTAACAAGGTATTAAAAAGTCTTAAATGTAACTCCCTGGAGGGGTACCTTGACCCACTGCCTTAAAGTTGTTGTATTGGCCCCGCTGCATCCATCTTGTGGCAGGGGAAACACAGCTTCAACATACCTCACTCCCCATTTAGTCTCTCACTCACCGTCCCTTCTCTGTGTGTTAGATGACCATGAATCGGGACCAGAAGCTGCTGTCCCAGCTGGGCTTCAGTGATGAGCAGAGCCTGACTGTGAAGAGCTCCGGCACTGGCACGCCTTCTGGCAGCTCCGAGTCCTCTGCTTCCGCCTCTAGCAGTTCAAGCTCTGCTGTCTTCAACTCTGCCTACGCCCTGGAGCAGGTAACAGTTCTGACTATGACTAAACGCTTAACTAAAGTGTGAACCCCTCTGGCATACATGGGCTCTGACACAGTGTCCCCATGTTCCTCTCGCTGCAGGAGAAGTCCCTGCCCGGTGTGGTGATGGCTTTGGTGTGTAATGTGTTTGAGATGCTCTACCAGCTGGCTAACCTAGATGAATCCAGGTAGGATACAAGAATATACAAGTTTAACATTCATACATCTTTTTTGACAACATTTGTATATAAAAACACTGCTACCCAGACAGGCTCCCCTACACCAGTTTTTCCCTTTTCCCAGGAACAGCTATAATTGTCTTTATGACATAAGATACAGTTCATATTCATGCTACCCAGCTCCTGTCTGAGAGCAATTGTGTTGACAGAAATATTACATAGTGAATGCTTTGATTGCATATGTTTTTTAGCTCCTGAGTTAAACCATCAATGTAACACAGTGACTGGTAGCCCCAGAGGCTTAATTTAATTTAATTAACGTTTTCCGACTCTCCAGGATCACTCTCCGTGTCCGGAAGCTGCTGCTGCTGATCCCGACCGATCCAGAAGTGCAGGACGCTCTCGACAACTTTGTTCCCAAAGAATCCAGCGTGTGGAGCCACCAGGTAGATATTGTGATGCCTTCTGGTCAAAGTGCACACGGATTGATTGTTGAAGTCTACATGAATGTTACTCCCTGGTCTTACACATCCTCTCCCTATGTGTTTGTTTTTCCCGTAGAAGACGCTTTTCACCCTGGGCCAGGGTTCAGGCTCACGCTCTCCGTCGACGGCCTCCAAGCAGCAGCACCAGCCCAGCGCCGCATCCATCCTGGAGTCCCTCTTTAGATCCTCAGCCCCGGGCATGTCCACCTTCAGAGTGCTGTACAACCTGGAGGTATGGCATGCACACTTGTGAACGTACAAATCCCCCCCCCCCCCAACTATTCTCACACTTTAAAAGCAGATTAGTGACTTTGATGTCTGTTTCCCTCTCTCCTCTGTGTCAGGTGTTGAGTTCAAAGCTCATGCCCACGTCGGACGATGAGATGGCCAAAACCAGCAGCAAGTCCTTCTGTGAGAACTTCCTTAAAGCAGGAGGCCTCAGGTAACAGAGAGCACACACACCTGCTAGAGGAAAGGGGTTTTGTTTTGTTGTCAACACCACGCACTGGAAGAGCCTTCAGCATAAGCTTTCCATGCTTTACTGTTTCTGTTTGAGTTTTAACAGTAGTGTTTCTCTGTGTTTCTCTCTGCAGCCTGGTGGTGAATGTTATGCAGAGAGATTCCATCCCACCAGAGGTGGACTATGAGACCAGACAAGGAGTCTACTCAATCTGCCTTCAATTGGCCAGGTGATTAAATGCCTCTCACTCACTCTCACACACACACTCTCTCACCTTCTCACACACACACACACACACACACACACACACAAACCCACACACAGAGGTAGACAAACCTAGTTAAGACATCTGACTCAATTATCTGTGTTTTTCAGATTTCTCCTGGTCGGCCAGAGCATGCCCGCGTCGCTGGATGATGATGTCATCAGGGACGGGGAGTCGCTGTCTTCTCGTCCGTTCCGTAACGCGGGTCGGGCCGGGCGGCAGCTGTCTCTGTGTGGGACTCCAGAGAAGTCTTCTTACAGACAGATGTCCCTGTCAGAGCGCTCCTCCATCAGAGTGGAGGAGATCATACCCGCCGCTCGCGTAGCTATTCAGGTGATGCTCCCGCACACTTCACCCTCTGCACCATATTCATCTTTAGGTGTAGAATACTTAGTACAATGTTTGCTCCGTCTCTTTTCCAGACCATGGAGGTGGGTGACTTCACCTCCACCGTGGCCTGCTTCATGCGTCTGACCTGGGCGGCCGCAGCAGGCCGGTTGGATCTGGTGGGCAGCCCTCAGCCAATCAGAGAGACCCAAAGCTCCCTTTTGCCACAGGGAGTTCGCACCAGAGTCAGCAGTACAGGTAACACTGAAGCACACACTTTTTAATTGCTGTTGTACTAGTTTACTAGCTGAGAAGTTGTCTTGGTGACGGGCTACATTGTTCATGATCAGTAGGTGTGTCAATTACCCTGAAAAACTTAATTCCTCATTTGTATCTTACAGCATGGTCGAAGCCTGTCTGATGCCTAAACAAAAGTGAAACATGCCCTGTGTTTGTTTTGCAGGAAGTAACTGCAGCTCCAGCAGTGAGGGCGAGAGCCCGCCAACAGCGTTGCATGCTGGGATATGCGTCAGGCAGCAGAGTGTCTCCATCAAGGATACTATCATCGCCCGCGAGGCTCTGTCACTGCTGGTCACCTGTCTGCAGTTACGCTGTCAGCAGCTATGTAAGATCCATACCTGAGCAAAAGCAAACTACAAGAATGCACACAGTTACTGTGTTGATAATTAAGCCTCTCTATGCATTGATATAATACTGCAATGCATAGATTGACTTTAGTATGTAGTTTGTGTAATTGCTGTCTTTGCCAGAGCCCCACAGTGACACTTTATTTCTCTTCAGGTTCTTTTTACAACCTTCCCTCGGTCAATGATTTCATCATTGATGTTCTGCTGGGCTCTTCCAGTGGAGAGGTAAACAACACAGACTTCTGCTTTGATACAGTGGACATAATAAATCTATCCCAAGTGTTGCAGTGTGCCTGTTTACACTCTCCCTCTGTCAGATCCGCCGTGTGGCCTGTGATCAGTTCTACACCTTGAGCCAGTCTGACACTTCAGGCTTCCCTGAAGTCCAGAAACCCAACCTGTTCCTGCTCTCAGTCATTCTTACTGCCCAGCTGCCCCTATGGAGTCCCACATCCGTCATGAGAGGAGTCAACCAGAGGTACACAGGAGAGAACTCACATGACATATGTACAGCAATGAAACTAGCAGAGGTCTCGTGTTGATGTTGTTGTTGTTGTTCTCAGGTTGCTGTCCCAGTGCACAGAGTACTTTGACCTGAGATGCCAGCTTCTGGATGACCTCACCAGTAAGCCGACAAATTCCCTTTTCACTCACTTCTTTCAATGCCTACAGGTGCATCTCAAAATATGTAAATGCCATTTAAAAAGTTGATTCAACATGTCAAACTTACGTAAATGTCTAGATTCAGTACACAAAGTGAAATATGTCCGGCCTTTCTTTTGTTTTCATTTTGATGATTACGGCGTATGAATCATGGAATAAAAAAAGATTTTATAATACAGAAATGTCAACCTTCTGAAAAGTATGTTTATTCTAAATTAGTTTCACTTTATGTTTAATCAATCTAGAATATATGAAAGTTCCACTTTTTGAATTAAATTACGGTAAAAAATGAACTTTGCATTGATATTCAAACATTTGAGACGCCCCTGTGGATATCAATTATTGACCCAGATGTAAGAAACCTTTAAAGTCATAATATCGTAAAGCCCCTTCCTTTCTCTCCACCTCCCCCAGCGTCAGAGATGGAGGTGAGCAAAGTGAGTGCAGCCACCATGCTGGAGGATGAGATCTCCTGGCTGGATAACTTTGAGCCCAGCTGGAGCTCTGAGATGGAGACCAGCGAGGCAGACAACGTGCTCCTGGCAGGACACCTCCGACTCATCAAGACCCTGCTGTCACTCTGTGGCAGTGAGAAGGAACATCTGGGTGAGCACACGCAAAGGATACGTGCAAGTCTGCCGATTCACGAGCGCTACTGGAAGGCATCTATTAGATCAACAATGGCTGACAATGGACCCGACACCGAAGCGTTGTTTCCTACCCAAAACATTATAAAGTCGTTGGTGTGAGCATTTTGGGTACCAAAGAATGGCCAAGCCATCAATTATGAAAATGTGCAGGAAGAAAGTTGCTTCCAAAACATCCAACACTTTCAATATATTGCAGCCCAATCAGGATAACTATCCAGCAGCACATGCTCAAATGAAAGTAATACACTAAGTTATAAAACCATAAAAGATCATTCATTTTTTAGCACTGGGTTTGAAAGGAAGTTAACATTAATGTGCAGCAGGGACAATGATAAAACAAAACAAAAAAGGTTATTTATACTAGATAATTAAAAACGGGCATGGATGGATGATAGTTAATCATAATAAATCACTTCATCACCCACATTAGCAATATTTCCCACCACAGAATCATAAAGTAAATCTTTATCTTATATTAATATTGAACGATAATTAAAAGGACTATACTTAAAATATGAAAAAGCCGATAAAGAAATGAGCAAACAAAAACAATCATGCCTCATTTAAAATACATTTGGGATTTTATACATCCATGGTGTCGTATAATAAATGAATGAATGCATGAATGAATGCATTAAAATTGTGAAAACCGTAAAACCGGGATTATTATTCTCACAATAATCTATGATGGTTGCATCACTAGTTGAGTACACTTAATATGTAATGTGAGGGATGTGTAACTCTCTCTTTCTCCAGGTCCATCTCTGATCCAGCAGTTGTTGGATGACTTTCTGTTTCGAGCCTCGCGCATCATCATCAATAGCTCCAACCCCACGCCTTCCCCGGCCCCCAGCCATGACTTCCACCCAAAGTACAGCACCTTGCTCCTTATCCATCACTTGCATTAGATTTTTTTTCACATGGATAAAATGAATACAATTTCTGCCATTTGCTGTTTTTTGTTGGAATAGAAACACCACTGCAAACCTTTTTAATCTGTGTCTTTGTCTTTGTCTGTCTGTCTGTGTGTCCAGGTGCAGCACAGCCAGCAGCAGACTGGCAGCCTATGAGGTGCTGGTGATGCTGGCAGACAGCTCTGTCTCAAACCTCAAACTGATCACCAGAGAGCTCATGTCCATGCACCACCAGTCTGATCCTTCCCTCTGCAAGGAGTTCGATGTAAGCTTCTAATTATAAACCAAATATTCCTTACTATCATAATGATTTATCTGTCAAACTGACTCTCTCTGTGTGTGTGTGTGTGTGTGTGTGTGTGTGTGTGTGTGTGTGTCTCAGTATCTGCCCCCCGTAGAGAGCCGATCCGTCTCAGGTTTCGTTGGCTTGAAGAACGGTGGAGCCACGTGTTACATGAACGCTGTGTTTCAGCAGCTCTACATGCAGCCTGGCCTGCCAGAGGTACAATCGTTTATTTTCTTTTTTTTTCCATGTGCTGTTTTCTTCTGTAGCCACCAGAGGGCATTGTTTCTGTAAGCCCTACACTGAATCCTGTATCATTGATTACATGTGTTTGTTTGTTAAGGCTTTCCTGTCCATTGAGGATGACACCGATCAGCCAGAAGAGAGTGTCTTCTACCAGGTCCAGTCTTTGTTTGGCCACCTGATGGAGAGCAAGCTGCAGTACTACATACCTGAGAACTTCTGGAAGGTAACAGACACTCAACCATTCAACTTCATACTGTTACCTAATGCACACGTATTGGCATTGTCCTTCAGTTGCAAAGTAGGAATGTTCATCTTTATGAAGAACCAAAAAGGTGTTGATTTAATTTGTTGGGCTGTACATTATGCCTTCAAGCTCTAAACAACACATACACAAACTTTCTTTGCTGTCACATTCCTTTTTTAGACTTTCTCTCTCTCTCTCTCACTCACTCACTCACTCACTCACTCACACACACACACACACACACACACACACACACACACACACACACACACACACACACACACCAATAACATCATTCTACATATACATCCACCCCCTCCGTAACTACAATCGTTATCTGCAACATCAAAGAAGTCCATGATCTCTTGAGTCTCTGAGCAGACAATCAAAAAGTCATCTGGTTTTTGCCATAAAGATGTCCAGTGTATGATCAGCATGACTCAGTGTATAGACTATAACATGGTATCCACGGGGAAATCTGTCATGTCTGTTGCAGATCTTCAAGATGTGGAACAAGGAGTTGTACGTCAGAGAACAGCAGGATGCTTATGAGTTCTTCACCAGCCTGGTGGACCAGCTGGACGAACATCTCAAGGTAAAAACCTCTCTCACACACACACACACACACACACACACACACACACCAGTCTTCACAGTGTGTATTATAACTTATTGCTTCTGATGTCATGATAAATGATGAAACTCCTCTCCGACAGAAAATGGGTCGAGAACAGATCTTCAAAAACACATTTCAGGGAATCTTCTCCGACCAGAAGATTTGTAAAGACTGTCCTCACCGGTAAGCAATAAGAAGCTCCTCCTCAAAACCTTCAAGTTTCCTTTTCGAGACTCATCACTAACAATGTTCAACCTCCTCACCTTCTTCTCTCATACAGGTACGAGCGTGAAGAAACCTTCATGGCTCTGAACCTCGGGGTGACATCTTGCCAGAGTTTGGAGATCTCTCTGGACCAGTTTGTGAGAGGAGAGGTTCTGGAGGGCAGCAACGCCTATTACTGTGAGAAATGCAAGGAGAAGGTGTGTATAGACAAAAGCTCTGCGTGTGTTTATACTGCTTACTACACTGACATCCAGGGTACTTAACAATGTGTCCATGCACACAGAGAACCACGGTGAAGAGGACGTGTATCAAATCCCTGCCCAGCGTTCTCTGCATTCACCTCATGCGCTTCGGCTTCGACTGGGAAAGCGGACGATCCATCAAATACGACGAACAGATTAAGGTACAATGTTTTTTCTATTCCCGAGATCACGACTCTATATCGTTACATCACCTCATAGCCCAGAAACATAAATCTGATTTATCATATATTTTTTCATGTTATACAGTTCCCATGGGTGCTGAACATGGAGCCCTACACCGTTGCTGGAATGGCTCGTCAGGACAACAGTGGAGAAGGCGGCGAGGGGCGGGGAGACGGCACCTCCGGAGGGTCTCCCAGGAAGAAAGTCACCATCTCCGAGAACTACGAACTGGTGGGAGTTGTAGTCCACAGCGGCCAGGCACACGCCGGACACTATTACTCCTTCATCAAAGACAGACGGTAAGAGTCCCACCCCACCCGCCCTCAGGCCTTGTTCAGACTAGACTGGTCGCATGGGTGTGGTGTGCGTCTTTTTATTTAGGTTCCCATGTTAACGGGTGAGACTGTTCATACTGCTCGCGTGTCTTTGCATTGACCATGGCCAATGCAAAGTCAATGAATATAGGCCTTGCAGTTCCAGTGCTGCGACAGATGACGCGTGTAGTGTGAACACAAAAGGGTGCCAGAGGCAGCAGTTCAGTTTGTCGCCTCTAGTGTGAACATGGCGTTCTAAAAAATCCAAAACATTTATAGTTTCATGTGTGTGCCAGAGGTACGTGCTGAGAAGTTGTTGTATTTTCCAGCTCCTGCTCCTACTCCACATTAGAAGCACATAACCGGTGATTAGTGGAGCACATTAATGCTTCAGGTTTTAGTTTTCCAGGCAGATTTCAGAGGACCTCCTCGGGGCACACAAATGCAGCCTCAGACTTTGTGTGGTTTGTCCCGGGTTGAGTTTGTAAGCATCTCCAGATGTCTGGCTCTGGGAGGCAGCAATGATCCCTGAAGATGTGGAATGTAAAAAGACCACAGGAGCTAATATCTGGCCCCCCTTCCTTCTCTCACTCAATTGTTTGTTCAAATCCAAAGCTTAAGAGTACAACAAAGAAAGTTTGTTCCCGAGGCGTTGACACATTGTGGAGCTGCTTATCCTTTGTGTCAGTAAAATATCTGTGTGTTTTTGGGCCTTGGAATATTTGTTTTGCCTCCATGCCAGCAAGAGTCAGAGGCCTGCAGCATTATTTTTTCCTGTGGTCCGTCAACGTAGGGTCATTCTTGTTAACCCTATATCTCATGACTTTGCAGAAATGTCCTCTCTGACTCAAGGATGAATTGATTAAGGTCAATCAATTCATCAAAGGTCAACGTCACTCTGACCTCAAATCTTCTTAGCACAATGTTTGAGGAATGCATTGAGGGATTCTTGTCATATTTAGCACAAACTTCCACATGGTCTTGCTGGTAAAGTGATTCAAATCTGACGTTCTCCTTGTTCCTCCTCTTGCTCTCTGCTCTCAGTGGCAGCGCCCGAGGACGCTGGTACAAGTTCAACGACAACGTGGTGGAGGAGTTTGACATGAACGATGAAACTTTGGAGTACGAGTGCTTCGGTGGAGAGTACCGTCCCAAAGTTTACGACCAATGTAAGTGACAAACTGCACAGACTCTGGCTTAACTGTAACACTGTTTGTACAGTCGCTCACACAGTGTTTTCCCATAAGTCACTTTGGTGTGTATGTGTGTGTTTGTGTGTGTAGCCAACCCATACCCTGATGTGCGGAGGAGGTACTGGAACGCCTACATGTTGTTCTATCAAAAGATCAGCGACCAGAACTCGCCTGTCCTGCCCAAGAAAAGCAGAGTCAGCATCATGAGGCAGGAGGCTGAAGACCTTACACTGTGAGTCAACCACACATCAGTCACAACAACCTCCCCCACCAGCAGATTAATAGCTCTGTAGGTCGCCTATATGCCGTTGACGGTTCCGACCTGATGTTCTGTTTGGAACCGGTATTATACAGCAGACATCAGAGTGTCTGGCCCCTTTTGTTTACATACCCTTTGTTAACAAACCAGTTTACAGAGCCTAGGCTGTGTATTAACTCTGGATATTTTTTTCAGCACACACAGTACGTACAGGTAGCAGATACACAAGGAGTTACTTACTGATTTTGACAACAAACTTTCTCCAGAATCACTGACTCCACTTTTAGTTGTGTGTTTGGAAAAAACAGCATTCAGAAACATCCTCCAGAAAACATCACCAACAAGCCATTCTCTTATCTAGCCCGTGTGTCTCTTCTATTCCCCAGGTCTGCCCCGTCCTCTCCTGACGTTTCACCGCAGTCCTCTCCTCGCCCGCCCAGGGCCAATAACGACCGGCTCACCCTGCTCACCCGCCTGGTCCGCAAGGGGGAAAAGAAGGGCCTGTTTGTGGAGAAGATGCCCGCCAGCATCTACCAGGTAGGAAGCTGCACCGTCAAACTGCCAGCGAGGAACTTACCCAGAAAGAATAGGCTCCTTTTTTATATATATATATATATATATATATATATACTTCATTTTTGGATTAAAAAAAAATAGAATACAAACATACAACTGTAAAAGTGAACACACAAACAAAACAAAATAAAAGAACAACTCTCATGGCCTACTCTACTTAACAGGTTTCTAAAGACATTGTTTAAACTAATGGTAAATGTTAAGCGAAACATAAAAAGTCAGAAAGGTGTCATGAAGGTCACTTTATAGTCCAGGAAAGGCTGCTATATCTGCTTAAATTTGTCTGCTTTCCCTGATATCCAAAGTGACATATTCTTCTGTTGTTCTGTGTAGATGGTGAGGGACGAGAATCTCAAGTTCATGAGGAACAGAGACGTCTACAACAGCGACTACTTCAACTTCACCCTGTCCCTGGCCTCGGTCAATGCAGTAAGTGCTTCTACTGTTTGTGTTAGGCATGCAAGGGAAATGTATTTCTCTCAGATTTCAGGAAGCATATATTGTAGTACACATCATATTGATTCAACTCATTTCCCTTCTGTACAGTACTTTTTGTAATACATGCAATATACTCCTTGTTTTCGACCAATATATCTATATCTCATAGTAACTTTTATTATGTTCTTTTAAAGAATTTAGTCTTTCCTACTTATATGCAAAACTACAATCTGTGCTCCCAATATTTACTCACATTGTATGCGATGGTTCTTTCAGTTCTTTTTTTCCTACACCTTAAATATAAATAAAAAATTCAATTCACCTTTGTACTAAAATGATGAAGTACCCTATATCATTTAAACCTTTTGAATGGTGATGTGCACAGAGAGCACCACACCGGGACTTAAAGGGGAAATAACTAAACTAAAGTCACATATATATATATATATTCATATGCACATACAGTGTGATAGTCAGTGATGAACTTTGTGCCTAACATTACAGACAAAGCTGAAGCATCCGGTCTACCAGCCCATGGCCAAAGAGAGTCTGCAGCTGGCTGTTCACTTTCTCCTTCACACCTACTTGCACACCAAAAAGAAACTCCGGTATGTCCACACACACTCACATCCACACCTGTCAATAACCGACAGCCCTCACAAGCAGCGCTGTAACATAACACCTGTACCTCCTGCAGGGTGGACACAGAGGAGTGGATGGCCACAGTGGACGTGCTGCTGTCCAAGAGCTGTGAAGCCTGCCAGTGGATGGTGCAGTACCTGGTCGGACCAGAGGGACGAGAGATCACCAGGTTAGTGCTCGTTGGCCGGCTGCTTAAAGGTGCAATGTGTAAAAGGGAATTGGTGTTTTTCTCAGAACAGACTAGGTGGAATTGGATTAGAATATTCATAAATATGTTCTGATTAGAATGTAATTGGAATTAATTTGTTACCTACCGAGCGAGTGCCCTGACATTCGTGCAGAGTATCAGACGTTTATAATCTTAACTTTGCAGCAAAAATGTGAGTCTCTTCATGAAACACCAGGCCTGGTCAAAACTGTATGCGTGCAGGTGCCAGAGCCAGGGTTTAATCACTGCAGCATTTTTCTAGCTGTCCTTGTGATGTGCTATACTACAGACTTGGCATCTTACAGCGTTGCTCCCTCATTCTAATCAATACACATTCAACTCTCTGTCCAGGGTCAAATTATCCCTCCCTGGTGGTGATGCTGCTGCAGCCACTACAGCTTCACTCACTCACTCGCTAGCTTTCAATATGGTACCTTCTTAGAGCTCTATAGAATTTAGAGTTTTAACTTATCACACACTCACACACACACACACACACACACACACACACACACACACACACCACACACACACACACACACAACACACACACACACACACACACCATCCAATCCTCTGGAGTAATGTTTGACAAGCTACACTGACAGCAGCCGTATTAAAGACACCTGCGTGCATGTTCCTCAATAACTGGATGCTGATTGGCTGAAAGCACCAGTCACTTTCTTGAATGTAATAGCCAGAGAAGAGGGTTGCTTTAGGCATTGGGGGACCAGATATTGGAGGATTGTCACACTCAGCTGTGTGTCTTTAAAGGCCAAAGCCACCTACACAACAGCAAATTGTTTCTTTATAACAAATATAGTGTTTTAGGCTGCTCTTCTAATTCTCTGTCCTGTCACCCTGAGGGTATCATGTACCTCTCATAGTCACATGTTCAGTTCTCTCTGCAACATTGATATTGATTGTGTTTCTCTCTCCTCCTCAGGGTCTGTCTGTTGGAGTGCAGTGTGAGGGAGGTGAGGGTGGTGGTCGCGTCCATCCTTGAAAAGACTCTGGAGAGCGCGCTTCACTTTGGAGACCCGGGATTGGACAACCTGACCGACGCCTTGCTTTCCCTATTGGACAAAGATGTCCCAGAGAATGTGAAAAACTGTGCACAGTACTTTGGCCTCTTCAGCAACTTGGCTCAGAGGGTAATGATAAATGATTTTGACTTTTCCTGCACTCCTTTTGTGTTTGTAGTACAAACGTCACACTGCTGTGTCTGTCTGTTCACTGTCTCTCTGTTCACTCCCTCAGGGATACGGCCCTTGCCAGTTGTTGTTGAAACACTCGGCTTACAGGAGGATGCTCATCTTCCTGCTGGGACCCAACAGGCAAAACAACCAGGTAGCACTGCAGTATATATCATTAGCATTGTTAAATAAACAAATACATACTAAGATTATACTAAACAAACACACAACAAAGACAAAAGAAGAACATTTTCAAATGTAAGACTTTTCTTCCCCCTCAGGTCGTGTCACTTGATAAGCATCCACAAAACACTTCCAATAAAATGTAGTTTTAAGTTGTGAACTCTTTCAAGGATATTTTGAATTTGGTCTGCATTCAAAAATTGCTAAATGTTAATTATACATGCGAGCTTGACAAATATCTAGCTTGTATTGCCCACAGCAGTACTTATTGTTGTGACTGTAGCTCACTCGGATGTTTCTGTGTCTGTGCAGAACCGACGCTGGAGTCCGGCTCAGGCTCGGGAGTTCCTTCACCTCCACAGCACTCTGGCTCTCATCACTCTGCACTCTGAAATCGGCCCCCAGCGGACACACGGTGAGACACTCCACTCGAATACAATTCAGTTTATTGAAGAAGGGGGCAGTGCAAATTAATAAATCACATGAAATATACATGAGTTTAAAAAAATGCCAGAATAGGCGGAAAGACTACTTTTTTTTCATCTGTAGTCCCCTGGACCCACCATGTTAAAAAGGCACTGGGGTCTGATCCTGTTTTATTTCTGCGTAGCTCCAGAAGGGTTCAAACTGTGTGTGAGCAACGTGCCGGCCTCCACCCAGCTGCTCCCCCTCCACTCAGACGTCCTGGCCTCGCTCTTCACTCCAGAGGGACAGCCGTACTTGCTGGAGGTAAGCTCACAGTCATTGTCCACCGTATAGGGACACAATGGATCAAGTCCATCCATTGACTCATGTTCTCACCCTCTTTATTGTGAATGTCCACCAGGTGATGTTTGCCATGCGTGAGCTCTCCGGCGCCCTGTCTGTCCTCATAGAGATGGTGACCTACTGTTCCTACTGTAACGAGCCCTTCTCCCTGGGTGTGCTGCAGCTACTCAAGGTATATTTAAAAGAAAAGGAGAGAGTGGACAGACATTTAGTCATTATTTTTCTCTATCTATTAGTAGTCTTACTCTTCTGAATCCTTTTGTCTCTCACAGACCCAGCTGGAGTCGGCTCCACCTCATGAGCTGAAGAACATTTTCCAGATGCTGCAGGAGCTCCTGGTGAGTGACAACCGTTAACTCCTTCACTCTTTGTTCAATCTGATCACTAGTAGGATCTGCTTTGCTAACATCATGGAAACCTTTAACATCAGGTAATGGAAGACCCTCTGCAAACCCAGAGACTGAAGCATGCCTTCGAGTCAGAGAAAGGCCTTCTGGGTAAGTGACTTTTTTTTTTTTTTTTTTTTTTTCTCACATAAGCTGTTGTGCTGCCATGTCACTTGACCATGTTGTCATAGTCATGGATTCACTGAGTGCATAAAAAAAAGTTTTCTAATTCAAGCTTTTCTTCCTCAGCTTTGATGCACCAGAGCAACAATGTGGATAGCAGACGCTGCTACCAGTGTGTCAAGTTCCTGGTCACACTGGCCCAGAAGTGAGTACAGCTGTTAGAGTGGAAATAGTAACAGTGGGTTGTACAGGTAGATGGTTTGACAGATGAACTGGGCAACATGAATCCTGAGCTTCACTTAATGTTTTTCTCAGGTGCGCTCCAGCCAAAGACTACTTCAAGGACTTGTCTGGTCACTGGAGCTGGGCCGTACAGTGGCTGCAGAAAAAGGCAAGCTGTCAAAATACAAGCCGCCATTGTTACAATATTTAACTGTCCCCACATAAACACATTCTACAGAGGAACATATTTGATACTTTGTGAAGAACACTTTTCAATCCCCCTCTATGTTCATTGGGTTTTTGCTTCCTATTCCTTCAGATGACAGAACATTACTGGACTCCACAAAGCAACGTCTCCAATGAGACATCAACCAACAAAACCTTCCAGCGTACTATCTCTGCACAGGTACGCACTCACACACACATGCACACACACTCCCAACACTCAAATATCGCTACTACAAGTTAGCATGGTATGGCCCCTCAACCGCTACACAAACACTCACTTATTGTTCACTGTCTTTAAACCTCTACAGGACACGTTGGCCTACGCCACAGCGCTTTTGAATGAGAAGGAAGCGTCTGGCAGCAGCAACGGCTCCGACGGCAGCCCAGCCAATGAGAACGCAGAACGCTCCCTCAGACAGGTATGGCCTCCCTCTGCCCCACTAAGCCTACTAATCAGCACAGCAGGCTTCTTACATGACTCACAAAACCAGAAGAATGGAACCCAAATGGAACATCTCTCAGGCGTCTTGTCAAAGCCATAGAGGCTTAGCAGCTTCTCCTGCTGGGCCTGACTGGAAGCCCACACACAGCACAGGGCTGACCAGTCAAAGCCCAGGCACCAACACTACACACAGACTCACTGCCACTGCTAAGCACATCAATGTTCCACCATTTGTTCCTCTTCACACCACATTTCCTTGTTCTCATTTTAAATGAACACTCTCTGTCCCTCTCCCAGGGTTCGGAGTCTCCCATGATGCTCGGTGATTCGAAGAGCGATCTAGAAGACGTGGACCCGTAGCCCCTCTCTGCGGCCAGCAGAATAAAGGAGAGGCAACACCGCTCCAAGTCGTAATGGGGCCGTACTTTGCCTCTGATTGGTTGGGACATTTAGGACTCCACGAGCAAAGCCAATCAGAACACTTATTGTCTCGGTGGCCACGGCAACGAAGGAGCTATGAATAAATCATGAATTACTTCCTTTCAGAGCAGCCGAGGCGCTGATGGAGATGCATTATCATTAAAGGGGGCAGCAGAAGATGATTACGGTGGGAAGGGCAGAAAAAACCTTCCCCCAAAAATCGCGGATGACTCCCAAGTTTATCCTTTTTATTCATTCATTCACTCAGAATGACAGCAAGGTGGAGGATGGGTTTGGGTTGTGTTTTAACAATTTTCTGCTCATATTTGCCAACGTATCTACATAGACATATTCATATTGTAAAGACTTGTTCCATAGGTGTAATTTCCAGTGTGAGATAATATTTTAAAGCTCGTCTCCGCAGCCATCGCAAACTAGGGAAGAGGTCACGTGAGCTGCTCTAGAGGAGCGTGCGACCTTGTACAAGGGAACACCTCCACACACACACTCAAAGGAGCACCTGGGAGGGGGTTTGGGGTTAAGTATGCACTTTATAGTCCAGCCCAGTCCACTGCTCAGTTCCTCTAGAGCCGCAGCGCCATCGTGGCCTCTTCTTCTTTTTTTGCTTTTTATCAACTTATATTTTTCAGTGCCACTTATGCAGACACATGGAAGCCCTGATAAGCAAGCCACTCTGCCTGTGACTTAACCGGTGACCGCAGTGTAGCCACATGGGGGGGGGGAGCAGTACGGGGCGGGGGGGCACTCAGTCCCGGCCCCGCATCCATCAAATCTGAAACAAGCAGTGCCATGGTCAGTGCTCTCCCAAGACGTCTTCTACTATTTCTTCTTCTTCTTCTCCTCGCTGTCAGGCAGCCTCATGTTCTGGATTTTTATTCTCTTTGTCGCTGTGAATTATTTTCGTTGCCAATTTTTTTTTTTCTTTGGATGGATTGACTATCGGAGAGGAGGTTTAGGGACTCAAGCCTTATGCAAGAATATAGGCTGATCTGGAAGTGCACAGATCAGTCAAGGTGGGCCGTCAGTGCCGACTGAGGGGGGCGGGGGGGAGAGCTCAGGAGCATGTTTTATGTTTAGGTGCCAAGGTTACACACACACTCTCATACACACACACACACACACACACACACACACACACACACACACACACACACACACACACACACACACACACACACACACACACACACACAATAGTACACTATGATAGAACTTGTGAAAAACATGTAAACGTGTGTCACTCAATCACTTTGCTCACAAACACACACACAGGACCGGTCCTCCTCGCCCACACTGTTACCTCTGCTTTATCAGGTTTGAGTTTTTTTTTTTTTTTTTTTTTTTGCTTTGCCATTTTACTCGTGTCTACGTTTGGAAACACACACACAGAGGAGCTCAGCCCAAATGTAGCTCTATAGTTTCATCTGATTCCACAGTGTGCGTCCATTGTTCCTAGTTACACCCCCAGTCGTCGGGAGACTTGAAGTGCCTTAACCTCCCGACCCTGTCCCCACCTCTGACACGCTCACATCTGCAGTGGAGGTGGGTTTCACGTCCGCTCCACCCGTGGTGGTAATAGTTTCACTGTAGGAAAGCAACAGGGCTTCTTCATCCCCATTTAGAACCCAAAACAATACAGGGAAAAAATGTCCTCTGTGTGTTGTGACAAAGAATTGTAGGAATGTAACTGTTGGTTGTTGATTCTGTGTGTGTGTGTGTGTGTGTGTGTGTGTGTGCGGGGGGAGGGGGGTAAGTTTTACCCTAATAAAACAGGGTTTGAGGGACAGGACAGGTGTTTTGGGTGATGGTAAAATGCTGCTTCTTTTCACTCTACACTCTTTGTAGATACTGATTTATGCTAAGATAGTTTTAAAGGAATCCACACCTTCTGTCAAAGATTTTCTGAAGACAAGAGCCTAAACTAGCTTAGCACTTATATAGCCCTCAGCTTTAACAGGTAAATGTTTACAGCGTGAGGACCTCTGAAGCAATCATGCAAAAATGCTTTTTTCTTTTGGGAGTCGTCATGCGATCAATCCACCTGGGGCTCATCTGCTTCCTCAAAGCCTGAGAAGATGGAAGACACTTGCCTCGTTTGAGTAGGAAGCCGCCTGGCTCAGACCTGCGCAATTATGATGTGCGGCTCGCTGAGCGCACAGCATTTATGCAGCATTTTTGTTGTGCGCTCAGAAAGACGCGCGTCATAGTTGCGCAGGTCTGAGCAAGACAGCTCCTAGTCGAACGAGGCTAATGTTTCAGCCCACAACCCCCCCCCTCCCTTCCCCTCCTCACCCCTGCCCTGCCCACTTTCCCCTCTCATTAGATGTGAATGTCACTTCGTGCTCTCAAGGCACGTTTGCATGTGTGGCAGAAAGTGGTGGTGAAGTTTGTCTTTTCTGTGTGACAGAGGAAAAAAAAGGAACAGCCCCCCCTATCCCCCATGTGTTGTTTGCTGTGTAATTTGGTTTTAAGCACTACCTGTAAGACATGCGGCCCCTTACTCCGGCTGGTGACATGCTTTTCTGATGGAGCTGCGTGTAGTCTGGTGCCAAGTGACACAACATGAGTTACATTCAGCCCAGAATCTCTCCTCGGTTTCGCCCCACCTGCTACATCGTCATCACCTCAACAACTTCAAGCGAAAAAAATTAAAAAACTTCCACCTCTTTAGTTTTAATCCTGGGATGCGGGGAGGGAGGGACGGGGAAGTGAGGAGGGCGGGGGGGGGGGGGTTGGGCATCTGTACAGGTTTTTACTGTCATTCAATTTTGAAAATTCACTTCTGCAGGATTCTGTAATGCATGTTAAAACTCAGTTTTAATTTGTACAACAGTTTGATTAAGGGGAAATTTGATATAAATTAAACTGGAATGCACAACCTTTTGTAAACATTGTTTTTGTTTTTAATATGTTGGTTTATTTCTTAATATTTCATTCTACAGACAGTGAACAGGGCTTTGACATGTCAAGTAGGAGAATCACAGATGTAAATGATAACATTTGGCTGGGTTCCATTCAAGGGGTTAGGATTTAAGTTTGTATTAATGTTTAAGTTAATGTTTGTATTTTATTCCAACCAGAGACCATAGAGTGAAAGATGCAGCTTGAATATCGCCGTTAAACTTGCTTTGTGTGCACCTAGGCAGCTACAGCTCCAGATTGCAATTCAAAAATGTCAGCACAAAGTAACTGTTTTTTTTAAAAATCAGGCTAATTCCATAGCAGTGTGGACACACACTCTTACACACACACACTCATAGAAAGGTTTGTGGTGAGTTGCGTGTGCTCAGAAGGGGTATCCAAGTGTAAATATTACAATTCAAAATGGACAAATATAATTGTATATTATAATCTCTTTTTATTTTTATTGTTTTGTAAAAGATACAAAAATATTTGGTTACATTTTACAATCTGTGTACGCTTTAAAAAGGTCTAAGAAGTAAACATGTAAGTCTGAGGAGTTAATACTGTATGTGTGCTGCTGTAGGGCCAGCCCCAAACATTTAAGAGCCCCTTAGCCGGATTTGCCCCCCTACCCACCACCCTTATCGTGAATAACAGTTTGATCACACATAATGTACAAATACGAATATATAAAAAAAAATGCTATTCCTTATAACTCAAGGAACTTTGGAATTCAATCATTCGTTTCCAAATTCCAATTCCAAACTGGTGTGATACCGGATCAGTGGGTCTGTGTTGGTGTGCTCTGGTGGTTTGACCCGACAGCAGACAGCGACGCCTGCTGCCCCATCGGCTCCTGTGGCAACGCGCACACGGCAACTGTGGTCACTAGCAACTGGCTCCAGGATAGCAACAGGGTCCTGAGAGACGGCGCTACAGTCAGTCAGAGTCCAGCCGGAGGGACAGGAAACCTCCACCTGTTCATACAGCAGAAAGCTTCGATTCTGAGACAAACTATTTGTGCTGCACACAGAGTTGATTTCCATGGTAACAGAATTAAGGTGGCCTAATTTGCAGCCACATCCAAAGCTTGTCCTCAGTTTAAACGATATACGCTCATGTAAAGACACAACACACGACTTACCAGTTTGACCCCCACAAGTCCGTATGTTTTAAAGGACTATTTCAATGTTTTTGGAAATGCGTATATTTGCTTTTTTATTTTAACTTATAATAACTCAGTTAGGGACTGTCCCCAACTTCATTTAAAATGAACAAACATGAGATTGAGAAACATGGCAGATTGTAGAGTCTGGAACGTAGGCTACCGGTCAGGTGGTGGTGTGAGTGGACACAAGCAGCATCCTGCCCGGGCTCTGGACTAGCATGGACCTGGCACTGCAGACTACCTGTCACACAGCAGCGTGCCACAGCGTACACACCTGTGGCAACACACTCCATCTGTCCACCGTACACCTGCCAGCAACACACAGTGAATGCCTATTTAACCTTTACACCTCTAAGCTTAGATCGAAGTGGTTTGTAGCATTAGTGAAACTAACGCTGATGGTTCCTCCAAAGTGGACGCTGTCAGGAGTGAAGCTTCTGCAGCTCATCATCTCCTCCCCCTGCCGACAGCGAGAGATGGCCCTGTCAACACCCGTCACCCCTGACCTCTCTGACCACACTGACCGACACAGAAGCTATCCATCTGCACAAACAGACACAGTGAACGTGTGTGTGTGTGTGTGTGTGTGTGTTGTAAATCCAGCTTTGTGAGGATTTTTTTTGTGTGTGTATGAGTGGGAGAGGGAGTCAGTAACCTTGGCTGTCGGCAGGGGGCATGGCTACTACCAGGTTTGCAGTAGTGAGAGATGTGTGTCTGACAGAAGGAGGAAGTTGATTGTGTTGCTGATGGAGTAACGCAGCATCGTCTGCAGGACCTGCACCGGTGATGCTCTCTGATTGGACGACAGGATCACTGCTGCTATAGGCCTACCTGCACATGCACAAACCAAAATACAACTTCTACTGCAGGTATACACACAGATATACACACATTGTCTTATTACTTGTGTTTTGACTCCAGCTCATAGATGTGTGTGTGTGCTGTGTGGGAGCTTCCAATGCTGGAGGTGAAACAGGTGCTGCAGTCACTGCTGGCGCTAACGATGTCATCGCCGGGTGCAAACAGATCGACAGACACAGCGGCCAAAGTTGGTTCCACCCGCTCCCTGCATCATGAGCTGGTCCTTTGAGTTGACTGCCCCCACTGTGATGACCTGCACACGCACCAGAAGGCAGGGTAAGGGTGTGTGTGTATGTATGCTTCCATAAGACTATTTAGATGTACTACTGCTGTGTAACCTCAAGCTTTTTAGCCGGTGAGTAGAGGCAGGCGTCGTCTCTGTAGTTGCCCGCAGCAGCGACCACTACAGCTCCATCAGCCACCAAGTCCCGACAGCCACCAAGTCCCGACAGCCACCAAGTCCCAACGAGCGGCTGAAACCACCGATGAAAGGCAGCAAAACAACCACAGCCTCCACTGGATGGGCCAGTAAAGTGTCTCTGATGTACTCCATACCTGATGTTCAGGGACCAAAACACAATTTGTTCCAAGAATAATGTAAACCCTGCAGCTGCAGTGGCTTAAAGGTCATATTATTATTTTTCAGGTTCAAAATTGTAATTTGGTTTATTTTAAAAACTGATTTCATGGTGTACTGTCCAAAAAAACCTTTGTATTTCAAACAGTTCCATTGCTGAATCTCCTCTTCTCAGTCTGTCCCTTTAAGCCCCGCCTTGCAAAAAGCCCAGTCTGCTCTGAACTAACTGCAGGTTTGAATCCAACTGACAGTTAAATTCAGGGGTATCTGGGGGTGTACTGTTCACAGGTGGAGTTAGTACCAAGTTAGGTGGGTAATTTTGGGGCGTGACTTCTCCCTTTATGATGTCATAAGGAGAGAGAAATCTGACTGGGGTTTTTGAACAAAGGTTTTCAGAAAGGTGGAGAAAAAGGAGAGAGGGTTGTTTTTTCTCTTGTCTCTTCTATTTTGGGAGTCTCTAATCACACCAGGGACCCATATTAACGTTGAAAAACCATTAAATAGTGCATTTTGCATAAAAGGTGACCTTTAAAGCAAAGACCAGTGAATACTTTTGGAGTCCTATACCTGCCAGAGCTCCTGACACGGTCCCTTTCCCTTGACAGTTGAACACACGGACCAGGTTTACACCAGAGTCTGATCCACTCACAACCCCGGCAATGTGTGTGCCGTGACCGTCGCACTGACTGGACTGTGGATTCATACAGGTATATCCCGAAGACTCTTTTGCAAGGGAGACCTGTTCCCATTTACACGTTACCATTCACACACACATTCATACACTGATAGTAGGCTAACTATTGACATTCACACAAGGCAAGGTGGGTGAAGTGTCTTGCCCAAGGACACAACAACTATGACTCAGGTGGCAGGGCGGGGATCGAACCTCCAACCCTTTGATCATCGGCCGACCCGCTCTACCAACTGAGCCACAGTCGCCCTAAAGCTTTGATACTGGGCTGCAAAGACAAATGTGCAAGTGGTTAATTAGTGGGTGTGACCTGTCTGTGAACTCTGACCCCATCCTCCTCAGGGATGTTGTTGAAGTCTGTGAGGAGCACTCGTCCTTCAACTTCTCTGTGAGAACTCTGAACACTGCCATCCATCAAATACACTTTTGCCTTCCCTCCATCGTCTGCACAGGACAGAAACTGTGGATGTTAGATGGGAGTACTTTTGGTGTGTGTGTGCGTGTGTGTGTGTGTGTGTGTGAGAGAGAGAGAGAGAGAGAGAAAGACGAAGACAGACTCACTGGGAAAAGTTCCATTTTCTAATGTGCCACCATGAGGCTGCAGTAACCTCTGGAGGTTCCAGGGGGCGCTCTGAGCAAAGATTGACAAGTCCTCCTCTATGTAATGGACATGAGGGAGCTTTGCTGCCTGGAGGGAGCACAATATAAAGTTGATGTGGGTCTGAAACATGGTCTGAAAGTATCAAATAAAAGGCTGCACAGGAAGCTGGTGAGAGAATTTACATACACCTATTTTCACATCCAGGTTCATGTGTTAGGCCCTGAAATGACTCACAGAGGATATTATCAGTCTTCAGTATTTCTGCGACAGTCTTAATCAAGCATCTTTGTGCAGTAATGTGACTCCAGAATGGACTCTCTCTCCTGACTGTCTTCTCTGAGGAGCCCCCCAGGGCTCTATCCTGGGTCCCCTTTGTTCCATGTGTTCTCAATGCTACTCCTGAGTGGTTTCACTACATGATAAATAGCCGTATGTTCTGATAAAATTGGTAATACTGATGTCTCTTAAAGCTCCCATATTATACACTTTTCGGTTCTATTATACACCATATTATATGGTCTTAGTGGTCCCTAATACGTTTTTCTTTAATTGTTTGCTGAAAAAAACTTTCAGATAATTTATTGTACTATGCTGATGTTCAGCTAATCTCACAATGGCCTACTTTTTAAAAAGAGCTGCAGCTCCTCTCGTAAATATACAATCTTTGAGCTCCCCCCGCCCCCTGTCCGGAAGCGGTGGAGATATGCCTCGCCCTCTGTCTGTCAGGGCCGTGGACCAATAAGAAATAGGGGTGTGGGCTGCACAGTGGAAGCTTCTGGCTTTCCAGTTTTTGAGGTCAGAAACGAGGAGAATTCTGACTGGAGTATATTGGGGGGGGGGGGGGGGGTTCAGAAAGGGGGAGAGTGAGAAAAGGAGAGATTGTTATTTTTTTTAATATTTTGGCAGTCTCTAGGCACACCGTGGACCCATGGATATGTTAGAACACATTTAAAAAGTGCATTTAGCATAATATGTGACCTTTAAATGATCTGGGGAAATGTCCTCCAGTTTAATCTGAGATCATCGTATTTTAAAAAGAACATTTACCTTCTGTTTTAGCTCTATCATTATTTTACTGTAAATCCTATCGCTGTATGTGTAAATAAGATCAGGTAATAAAAGTACAATTACTGACTGTCCAAGTTTGAATTTAATTTACAAATGTCTATTTTTACAATTTAGAACCCTTTATTTTGTAGAGTTTTTATTTTGTTTTCCATCAGCACTGAAGAAGACCTCATTACAGCTACTGTGATTCACAGATCAAAGCGTGAATATTTTAAATCTGTGCATTTTAATGAGTGCATGTTCTTCATGTGATGCAATTCTGGAGAGTGCTTGTTGTCAAAATCACTTTCGGCCTAAGTCAGTGGATATCTCCTCACAATGGGCTACCTGCCTGCACTGTTAACAAATCTGGTGTTTACGCATGCAGTCTAGGCTCTGTAAACTGGTATGTAAACAAAGGATAAGCAAACAAAGGCCTTCACTTTGGGTACTTTTTAAGTAGGCTTCATGTATGGGATAAAACTCGGGTAGAATGCTGTATGCAATTCTTGAAGGCTGCTAATCTCAGTAGGACTAATTCGTCCTCCTCTGCTTCTGACAAGATTATTATAATGTTTTTCTTTTTACCTTGTTACACAAGGGCAAGGCTCTGCTTTCAGTAGAGTCCTGTCTTGGTGGATCAGATCCAGGATTGTCTCGTCGGTGTAGTTCTGCGCGCTCACGGTCGGAGATGCGCACAAACACAGCGTCCAGACGCAGAACCAGCCAGCGGTGCGACGCATTGTGCAAACCTCAAACATGTTTACAGTAGGAGATAAAAAAAAAGAAAAGTAAAAGAAAAATAATCGGGGTCACTATAATGACACGTAGCCTCCTATGATACTTGTATGCATTCTTTATCTCAGTCCTAGCTCCTGCTCATCCTGATCGTTGGTGTCTCTGTGCGCCCTCTGTGATGACACCAAGCAACTTTTTCTGATTTTTGAAAAAAAAAAAATCCAAAAAGAAATAATCGAACAAGTGATTGTTGTGATTCAAGGCGGGGACTGCTGACGTATCCGGGGCTCACGCCACCGCTTTTGTATCGAATGATTGTCCTCCATTAAAAACACGCAGCGCACGACAATTACTGTATGCCAGAGACAATCGGAAAGAACGCCTGCTCTCAGTGCGCCTTTATCTGTTGATGCTCAAGTGACTTGTGCATTCGACTTGACCTACTGACGGTGAGCTCAGATTTGTCTTCATTCTTTCTCCTTGCAGTCAGGGCTTCTTTGGGCTCCAGAAGTTAGAGCTACAGACCCCAAAGATTCAAAATCTCTGTTAAACGTTGTCATGCTACAATGCAGCTCGTCAGGAGGTATGATTAGGTTCCACCAAAATGACATGGGCCTTATCTTCAATTGAGAGAGACTATATTGTACTTTGACCTAACACACAGTATACTATTGTAGGTTAGATTTAAGCAGTTTAAAATGCCTTGTTTTTACATTTGTACAAACAACATTGCACTCTCACTGTCCATATAAAGCATGCAGGCTGAACGATACACAAGCTATTATCATCCACTCAATGTATATCCATTTAATATTTTAAAATTTACAGAAACAAACTAGACTTGAATGTAGACACTTGTATTTGTGTAATCGGATATTGGTGATCTGTTGTCATTGTTTTGCTGTTATGTGTATTCTTTCTGTGTAAGAAGCCTACATTGTGCTATTTCTCAACTCCGAGAGAGCAAAAAATAAATTGCTGGAATATCCCTTTATTCACATAATGAAGACGAAAATGTGTCTATGAAAACCCTCTATATACTATGGTTGTGCCGTGTGTCTCACTGTTTCCTGGTTGTATCCCACTTCTCACTATTTCTCATGTGATAGATAGTGCCACCTTGTGGAGCTACCATGCACTGCATATTCCCCTTTATTAAAACTGTTATGATACATAGTCACTTCCATTAGCTTTTTAAAAAAAAGAAGGTAACCAGCATCTTGTAATTTGTTGAAAGACTGGAGATCACTGTTCTGATTGGGCCTTGTCCTGTACTCTCACATACTTCAAATTTGGGCATTAAGATTGGGAACCCCTGTATTAGGGCATCTGGGTATTTTAGGCATACTGCATTTGTCATCCAACATCTTTTTCAGGCATGTTGAATAGTATTGCGAATGGGTATTGGAACAGAGATGTGGTCTCCCTCAGACCAGGTGCAGCGTGGGACAGCTGTGATGCTTCAGGGCTTCTGGATGAAGCTGCAGCCGTCTGCACAAACCTGGCAGAGCTTCAGCATGCCTACAATGAAATCAGAAGGGGGGAGGGAGAGACAGAAATAGAAGTTCTCCTTCTGACATTTTGTCCTAATTTTTATTTTTTTACTTTCATTAATCTGTTTGGGGGTTGTATTGCTGAGCATGTCTTTATCTGGCTGCTGAACATTCATGGTGTTACAAAAACTCTGCGGGCCACGATACTGACGGAGAGGCCCAAGTGCTTTAATCAAGGGAACATTAATTGCCCTTATTAGGGACGAGGTGTGGGGCGAGGGGGGGTTACTCATTCACTGCCTCTGCTCTATTGCTTTCGACTACTCTGCCCCTTTCAGCCACAACCTTCAGGCAATCACTTCTTTCTGCTATTCCATTTTTCCTTTTTCCTCCCTCCTCTGTTCTGCTGCCCTAGCAACCCCATTACATCGCTATCAACTTAAAGGTAATAACATTAGTATCTGCAGTGTATTAGTGCAGAATACTTCCTCCCCTCAGACACATTACACGCTGCTGTCAGCATCTCGCCCACCAGACGATGGTCGCTTTGCATCCTGAGATACATACGGACCACAGGGAATCATTTAGGCCTGAATGGAAACCCACCAGTCTGTGGGCTATTAGGACTGTCTGTGTGTAATTGTGTGTGTTTTTTGTGTGTGTGTGTGTGTGTTACAGTACCTTTCATCTTTTGCTCCGAGCGCAGTACATACTAGACCCTCCAGACTTTCCCCCTGAATCTCAGGAGCCAAAATGACCTGACAAACACACGCTCTCCGTTACCAGATCCATTTCTGCCACCACATATTATATCCTGTGTCAGTCAGAGTAATGTACCTTTGGATAACATTGACAGAGGCTCCACACAGTCCCGACACACACCATGGTAACACCCAGGACGCACATGGTGGCATAGATGTGAGGCCGCTCTTGAGTCATGATGAAAAGGCCGAGGGCTGCCACACACAGGCCTGCTGCTATCAGCCCGTACCGATACGGTTTCCCCTCCACCATTACTGCACCTGTTGCTGGGCTGATGAACGCTCTGAAGTGGGAACTTAAAACCCATGAAGCCGGTGTGTAGCGAGAAAAGACCTTACTCTGAAGGTGAGGGTGGAGACAGCTAAATCAGGGTTCCACTCTGCTGGTTATTACAGCCTGCAGACAGCCTTGCCAAGTCAGGTATAACATTGCAAGTGTGTGTGTGTGTGTGTGTGTGTGTGTGTGTGTGTGTGTGTGTGTGTGTGTGTGTGTGTGTGTGTGTGTGTGTGTGTGTGTGTGTGTGTGTGTGTGTGTGTGTGTGTGTGTGTGTGTGTGTGTGTGTGTGTGTGTGTGTGTGTGTGTGTGTGTGTGTGTGTGTGTGTGTGATGGGTCACCTTGCCTCAAGCTGCTGGCAAAAAAGGGAGCTTTAACATACCATTGCTCTGAGCAGCACTCAGATGATTAAGTGTTTATGTTTTCTCGGTTTGGACACGGTTTTCAAATAAGAAGCCATTTCTCTTCCCCACAGCCGTTCCCAGAATCCCTCCTTTTTAAATATATACAGTACAATCCATTCTTTCTGGGAGCGACATCACCAACAGAGAGCCAGCTTTTCATTAACACACGTTTATATAGTCACTTCACAACACAGAACTCACAGCGGACATTCTGCAAACACGGGATGCAAAGCTGGAAGATAAACAACACTGTACTGTTGACATTCTGATGTTGCTGGTTAAGGCACTTTGCGTGGGAGTAGGGAGCTGTCGACGAATCTCGTGCAAATTTATCAAAGGAAAAGAGTGCAGGTATGGAGGAGCTGTTCAGTCAATACGCTCGCAAGTCAAAACTGTTGACACCGATCCTTTAACTTTGTTGTAAAAGCTTACATAATGCTTTTCTCATGAAAGGCCCATAGTGTAGGAAGTGGCGGCACGGTTGTAGTAATCATTTCAAAAACACACATTTAGTAGACACGGAGGCCTCACTGGGGCTCAGTCTGTACAAATATCAAGTCTTTAACCAGCTGCAGTCTCTTCCTGTTCCCTGGCTTGTGGGTGTGTGTTTGGGGTTCTTAAGGCACAGAAGAGGTCCCCCCCCCCTCCCGCAGCGGGTATAGTCAATAGAACCAACTGTTCTGTTCCAGGACAAAAGGCACTACCACGAGTTGAAAACTGTCCAGTGGTGTGAGAGAGGTTAAAGCTGCTCGCTGTGCTCCTGGCTCTTCATCACCGTGTCGTAGGAGGGAGGAGGCTCCATGGTCCAGGGTGGCGGGGTGGAAGGGAGGGAGGGTTCAGGCTCCGGTCTCCTGTTGACCGAGTCCTCCGATATCTCCCGACGGATCCGGTCCAACCTCCTGAAGGGATAAAGAGTGTTAGACGAGAGGTTGTCTTAAAACTATTTCAGTGTTTCAGTTATTGCATTTAAGCAGTGGCCTGGCGCCACCCGCCTACGCACATCCACTCAATTTTCATTTCCCTTCAGTAGTCAGTCTGGGCCTGCGGTATATTCTTAGGTTTTCTCCGGCCAGATTTTTGCAGGTCCAATCAGCGAACAGAGGGAGTTGCTGAGAAGCCGGTGCATGTCATACGCCACGACGACCAAACGTTATGCGAATGGTTGGCAGATCCAGAGTGGCACTGGGCAGATCCAATAGTTTTAAATTTCAACAGACACCCGCCTTCAAGCGAGTATTTGTTTGTCAATTGAGTGATTCCAGACCTTGTGTACAAATGAAATGAAGTACGATGGTCTGGTAGGACCAGGCTACTTTAGCAGGGCTATTCTAGAAAAAAGAAACAATACAGCAATATATCGTGATATTTATTTCTGTGATATCTGTATATCAGCTCCATAAATAGATTTTTTGAGGCAAAGAAATTCTTAATGGGTTTTGATTCACACCTCAGCTCCTAGAATTACAACCTCCGCTCCTGTAGATGTCGCAGTAAGGCTAGTTACAGGGAATTGCCGCGTTTTGAATTTGAATTAAAGTTTTGAATGAAATTGTCTTGACTATATTTGTCCACAAATGTATCAATAAAATTAATATCGAATCGTGACCCGTGTGTCGTGATGCGTATCGTATCGCGAAGTCCTTGCCAATACCCATCCCCTTCACTTCTGATCATTTTAGTAAAGTCTTTCTTTAAATCCTTCCATTATTTCAGAGCCCCCTGTCACTCTTCGCACTGTTCTCACTCCTTCACCTCCTCCCACGTTTCAGTGCATTGCATTCACTCCACCTTTCCTCTAGGAAATGCTTTCTGTTGTTTGCACATTATTTCCCTTCCGATGATTTCATTTCCTCATTCTCTAATCCCTCGAACAAACATGTTATCTGAACATAGTCTCCTGTTTAAAAAAAGGAAGTTCAAGTTTAGAAACACTGAGTTGTCTGAGCTCTGTCAGTGTCTGGGAGTAGAAAAACCCCTGATGATGGAAACTGTGCTGCTGGCGCCCCCCCTCACTGCTGGACAATGAGCAGAGCACGTCTTGTGTAAATGTGCAGGCTATCGTAGAATACCTCAGGCCAGTGTGTCTGCCACATGCGATTGTGTGTGTGTTTTCTGCTGTTTACTCCACAAAGCGGCCTACTTCTATAATCAGTCCGTGATCACAAGATGTGTTGCTTTCCATTTCTCGGTGTCACAAGAAGTTCCAAATGTGCTTCATTGCTCTGTGCGCTCTACTATGATTAATATGTGGTGATCTGTTCTACAATAATGCTCAGCTCCTCTCCCCCTGGATGGTGTGGTCTGGCCTTTGTCTGTATGTGTGTGTATTTATTTTGAACGGCACAAGGAAGCCTGAAACGCACTTCGCTTCCAATGTTTAAAGCCAGCAGCATCAGCTTATTTACTGGAAAAACAGGGGCTTTCCTAAGTTCCTCATCCTCTGTACAGCGGGGTTTTCCGACCTAATGAGCTGTGGCTCAGTCGGTCAAACAGAAATATGGCCGCGCATTTCAACAGATGGTCCCCAGAGGAAGAATGTGGTGTTCCCCTGACTTGTGGTCTGCTGGGTGAAATAACTCTACAACTATTGGATGAATCACCACAAACTAATTTGTGTTCCCCTCCAGATAGAATGTAATATCATTTGGTGATGGGGGAGTTGTCAAGTGTCTATTTAGAGAGTTTGTTTGAGGCCGGAGAAACTAGCCACTATTTCATGATTGAGAAAAACAAAGATTAAAGAAAGGAAAAAAGTTAATATAATAGTGTAGAAGAACAGAATAGGGTTTTCTCTTTTGTCACTATCCCTTTAACCTGTTGGGGGGTCCCCCAATCACTGCTTTGCCACAAAACTCTGCATCTAAACTTCTAAAGCATACCCCCTTCTTATATCCTATACAGGCTATGCGCATGTTCCTCTGTGCACATGTACCTTTGTATAGCCAGGGCCTGCTGTGGGCTGAAGCGCGTGCCTGTGCGCGGGTGCAGGAGGAAGTGTCCAGGCACTGCCACCTGGAGATTCTTCATGCCCATGCAGAGTCCACTGACCAGCAGGCCGACGCCCCCCAGGCCCAGGAACAGCCCCACTCCAGACAGATGGGCAGACAGCAGCATGACCCCCCCTGCGGTCATCAGCAGCATGCCCAGACAGAGCAGCATGCCCTGGGGGAGCGGCATCTCCGGAGAGCCCCTATACCTTCTGCTGGGAACCGACTACTTCCAGCGACACCTCAACAGCAACAGCCAGTCTGCAGGGGAGAGGAGACAACTCACTCAGAGACAGCATCCTCTACGAGTGAGTGTGTGTGTGTGTGTGTGTGTGTGTGTGTGTGTGTGTGTGTGTGTGCGTGTGCGTGTGCGTGTGCGTGTGCGGTGTGTGAGTGATATCGATGGAAGAAGAGGATCGAGTCGAGCAGCAGCAAAAGGAGACTGACCTCAGTGGGAATAAAACTCTGAGCTATGCAGGCCCGGTTCCAGAACAGAATGCCTTAGGGTGCATCTGAGATTACAGGGGGTGCACCAGTACTACACTAAAACCAGCTACCCAGCTTCAGTTCAGACTTCGCTTTTTACACAGGCCTTTCTACCAGTAGATAGTCAAGCACTTCTGGGCAGTGGCGTCATTGGGGTGGCTAGGATGGGGTCAGTGATAATTTTTGGGTGGCAAGCACAAGGCCTTAGGTTTCGCTTCAACATAAGTGGGGGTCTGGGGGTGCTCCCCCAGAAAAAAATGTGCTTCGAACACATGTACTTATTTATGCCTTCTGTATTTAATTATTCATGGTGGACATGTCTAAATTTCTGTTAAAGGAAAAGACAACAGGCTCCCAGTGACGTTAATATAATGTTATAAAAAGCAGTAAGGCTCTCAGGCATTCTGTATTGCTTTCAAATATTTACTATACTGTATTGTTCAAAACAATTTTTTTTTAGCACTCACTATTCATGACACAGCAGCAGTGTGAACTATTATGACACTTTAAATGTTTAAATCATAGGGGAATATGTCGCCTATTAACAATTAGGAGATATATCAATGTTTCAACATCCTGAATTGTTATTTTTACCTCTTTTGGGGAGAATAAGGTTTCTTATATTTTGAGAAAAAATTTAGGCTCTCTTCTGATTATTGGGGGGGACACGTCCCCTGTGCCCCCTCCCCCCGCCACCCTCCCACCAAATCTACGCCTATGGGCAAGCATGAGTCTGTGAGTTGCTGAAAAAAACTGCACCACAGCTGCCACCGAAATGTTCAATTTGCATCAAAGCCCTAATGATCATAAAAACAAGAGGCTTTATTTAAACGATATCCATGTTTAAGTGGTGATTGTATTTTTTTCGGCTGTAGACTGAAACTAACGGAGGGAAGCGGCTCACTCTATTTTCTCTCGTCGCGCTGTCAGTTTGCCGACATGGTTCTGTGTTTTCATGCTCGTGAAATGCAATCCGATCGCGGAAGCCTCCCCTGAACAACGTTAGCGGACATGATATCCCCGCGGCCGGTTATCATTTTAGCCGTTAAGCCACAGAGCTTTTCTCACCGGCAAGGTGATGACACCGTTACCCACAGTCAGGGCCGTCGTATAGGGGGTAAAGGTTATGATGATTATAAGGGCCCACAGCCAGCTAGGGCCCACACAGCCCCCAGTAGAATCTACCACAAAATGATTATGCATACAGTGAACTAATATATAATCATACGAATGAGTCCAAATTAAAACAAAGCCACAAGTCATACGATATTCTAATTTTAATAATGTCAATAACCCCCTTGGCCCCTTCTTAAAAAATGGTTTGGTCCACCCCGCGGTTCGTTCTTCCTCATTGGAATTAAGTGAGCGCGAGCGAACTCCAGCAGGGGGAGGATGCCCCCAAAAAAGCACAAGTTCGCACACCAGATAAGAGTTGAGAAGGAGGCCAGGAGTATAAGCAGCAGAGCAGGGGCCCAGGACATCAAAAACTTTTTTCCTAAGAATGGTGAGAGTAAAACTACAGAGGGAGGCTGAAACAATTAGCCTGCTACTTGTTCATTCATAACATTACCTTTGACGGGGTGCAGGCTGAATCCTACATTAGCTGTCATCTGGCCGCGCTACACTCTGATCAAGTCGCCAGTTCATAAAAAAAAAAGTCGCCAGTTCATTGTAGAGCAACGGTTCCTACAGTGACTATGTGTTTAAAACATATTACTGTCTGACAGTGCTCCAGTAGCCTATGCGCCCATTCAGAGGCTGCATTGAATTGTATTATGACGCATTCAACTTCTACTCGGTAATTATGAGCATCTGACGGTGGTCAGTTACGTTCAGGGCCGTCGGACTGCGGACAGGCTTGGGGGGCCCAAGGCAGAGGGGGGCTGCACCCAAAAAAAATAAAAACGTATTTTTATTTTTTACTGGCTCAATATAGGCCCCTGATTTTTGAAGGCCCAGAACATTTTTATTTAGGAAGAAAAAAAACGGATATCAGGGGCCTTTCATTCGTCAGTACATTTTTGTTATTTTTTAAATAACATTGTTCAGGACTACGAAGATCGCCGGCCTATATTGGGCCATTAAAAAATACAAACGAAGGGAAAAAATTCCTGAAGCTGTCTGGATTTTTTACACATGTACATTTCTTCTTTCTGCTTTTTGGTCATTCTGTGTCTATACATTATTCTAGAAAATAGTACTAAATATAGCTTATAGGAAACAGTTGATTTAGCCTTAGTTTTCTCCTCAAAGTGCACCAGATTGATGAATTTTACTTTAACATTTAAAAAAAAATCTTCCGGGGGAGCATTCCCCCGGACCCCCCTACAAGGTCCAGGGTCCACGACACAGTCTCCCAAATTCCTTTGAGAAACACTGTGTGTGTGCATGGTTATTAAGAGTCATTATACCAGGGGTTGTGTTCAAGTATGCGTAATGATTTGGTCATTCTTCAATAGAAACATTATGTTGTTATCTGGCTCAGAGAGGGACCAGTCACTCATACGTTTTGGACTATAGACAAACATAGCTTTTACATGTTTGTATTGTAAGACCGCCTCTCAGAGGGCCCATCAGGACTTCCTGTATAGGGGCCCAGAATGTGGTGCAACGCCCCTGCCCACAGTCACAGTCTCACCCCATGTTTCACTGGGTGAATCACTGCTTTGCTCGCGCAAGGCTTTTGTGTTTCGGTTTAACATCAGTCTTGGGCGAGCGAGTGTTTTAACTTTATGCTGAATAACCATTGCACTGCAATCGCTGAAAGCGAAATAGTTCAGGCGGGGGCGGGCGGGGCAGAGCGGAGCGCACTAGTAGAGATGGGTTCGCTTAGCCACAGCTGCCAGTCGAATAATGATATAACGTTCTTATCGGTTTAGTGAACAAAATAAATGCAGAAAACAGCGGTATTTAATGGAAATGGTCAAAGGTTAATTACAATTTGTTTTGTGAGCAAGTATTTTAATATGTTTATCATATTTATAAAAAAAAAAAATCACTCCCTCCTTTTTTCATTTGAGGGTGCAAACAATTTTTTTGAGGGTGCAATGCATGCTCATGCACCTCCGTAGAACCGGGCCTGGAGCTATGCAACACGTTATTCATGAGCTGCGTGTGCGCGTTGTGATAGACATCGATCCCCT
This sequence comes from Hyperoplus lanceolatus, assembly GCA_026929865.2. Lineage (NCBI taxonomy): Eukaryota > Metazoa > Chordata > Actinopteri > Uranoscopiformes > Ammodytidae > Hyperoplus > Hyperoplus lanceolatus. The sequence goes on from CM049403.1 coordinate 9,157,994, forward strand.
CTCTACCTTAGTCGTGGCGAGGAGCTGTTCAGCCGATGCGTGCACTGGAAGCGTAACCATCTCCTTTTGCTCTTCATTAACTTTCGGTCTGCTCGCGGTGTACGCGCGGCGGCGAAACCCCCGTCGGTCCGGTAGTCCTGCGTTCCCGCTGCGCCTCTCTCATTATCCGCTGCTCTTCGCCTTTTCTCCCCGCAGAAGGAGTATATCCGGGTTCGGGGTGATTACGGCTCTCAGTGTGAAGGGTATGGGTTGATGTTGCCTGCTGTGTGGTTTTTATGAGGAAGGGTTTCAGTGACGAGGATTGGAGGGCAGGGCGCCCCGAACACTGTCACTTCGCCGCAAGCAGCAAGACTTCTCTGGTCACAGTTATCCATGAAAGTCCGCTTGTTGTTGAGCTGAGGTGGAGCTCTGCTGGGGAGGTGGAGCAGGAGGAGTATTTGCAGGGAGGGAAAATGACTTCATGCTTAATGTTACTGTATTGATTGTAAATCAGCTGGAGAGGAGGGACTTCAGCACATCTGTAATAGGGAGCCTTATTTCTCTGACAGTTTACCGATCAGATATAGCCTACCATCTTGTTGAATGTTTATTATTATTTTTTTTTTATTATTATTATTATTCTTTCGGACAATTCCACACAATACACAATTATCTCTTTCACATCATACATCTTAATTAGTGTTGTCCGAAGGGTGACGGAAGAAGCCAAAGGCTTATCGAGTCCCGCCCCCAATTTCATCAGATTCAGAATCAGATACACATTTACTGATCACAAAAAATAAAAGAAAAAAAACAAAAAAAAACTAAAGAATGTCACTTTAACACTCTACTGCTAATCCTCTCCCCTATATATCTTCTGAAAATTCTCTTAATAGGCTATCAATACAAATAATTGATCACTCTCCACAGCATCCAAATATAATTATGTTGCCTCTGGGCATAAAAACACTTAGCCTATTGATTCATTGTATGTAATAACATTAGGTGGAAAAAAGGTGTGATTTCTTTACTTCATTGCATTTTTTCACATTTTATGAGCATCTGTCTCCTAACATCTCCAGGTTGCTGTTGGCTGTAAAACAGAGATGGTGTCAAAGCTTCTGCCTCTCCCTTAGAAATAGGCCTACAACATAGATTTATTGTGTTTCAGCCTCACCTGTTCCTCCATATTCTCCCCCTACACTTGTCAAAATGTTGTGACAAATATCATGAACCATAAACTGTACCTGCGTCCATTATTAACAGTGACAGTAGAAAGCAAAAGCACTGACCACTGGTCCTCATTTGACACCATAATAGGCCTATCCTGCTCCATCATAGAGCATAGTGCAAATGGAAAATCACAGTTAAAGAAAAACTGTAAATCTGTATAAATATTTCTGTCTCACCATTAGGTTTGTTCTGGACCTTTCAATCACAACGCATGGGTTTTTCCAGTTGTCGGGGAAACAAATGCTAAGAAGTCCTGGTGCCGGTTCGGGTTAAAAAGCTGAGGCTCACAGTTTGTTTTTGACCTTGGAAACGGTCTCACTACACTGCTCTGGAAGAAAACTCCATATTCTGAAGATCATGGGCTACTAAATGGACCTCGTAGAGAGAGATCACATTCTCTCTGCATGTTCTCACACATGCATGGCTAAACGTTGAAAGCTATAATGTTATAGAGTGAGAAATTAAAACACCATGAATACATTCATCACAGGGTAAATATGCTAATGTTAGTAGCCTGTGGCAAAACACTATATCCTTGATATTCAGACACACATTAAAAACACTGTACTGTATTGCATTTCTGATTCAGTACAACAATCTGTTCAGAACCTACAGAGCTCTTTTAACTCCCTGCAGAACTGTCTAGTGGATCTCAGGCTTGTCCTTAATACAGAAAAAACTAAATATATGTGTTTTTCCAGAGCAAGAATTACACATTTTAATGATCTTATTATTTACACAAATAATGGATCTCATATTGAAAGAGTCACTGAATATAAATATCTTGGCATCTGGATAGATGAAAAACTCTCTTTTACATTTCACATAAAAAATCTTGTCTGTCGTCTGCGACAAAAGATTGGATATTTTTATAGGAACAAAGCCACCTTCCCGTTGTTCAGCAGGAAAAGGATTATTGAGGCAGTTTTTATGTCTGTCCTTGATTACGGTGATGTAGTTTATCGGCATGCATCTCGTTCATGTCTTAAACTCCTAGACTCTGTGTATCACCCTGCTTTGAGATTCATCACAGGAGATGCCTATGATACACACCATTGTGTTTTATATGAAAAGGTTGGGTGGTCCTCCCTTAAAGAGGACCTATGATGCTTTTTGACTTTTATGACCTATAAACGTTGTTATGATGATCCATAGTCATGCTTAACCATACTAAATTATCAAATAATGACGTACATGCATTTCGACATATTCCCTGCTGACCGTCTGGGGTGTCTGTGCAGAGCACTAAACACTATTCTAGCCAGTCGAGAAGTCACGTCTTCAGAGCGGTCTACCCTTTCATAATTTGTGACGTCGCATAAAACTTTGTGACGTCTCCACGCGGATGTTTCCATGTATGGTAAGGCTGTCACTTCCCTGTTCGCGTCTGCCTCGCGCCCTTATAGGTCCATGCTCGCGCTTCCCGCCACTGAAAGTGTTCCGGAAGGAAGGTAACCAATCACAACGGAGTGGGGTTTGCAGGAGGGGGGGAGGGGAGCGGAGATGGCCGAAGCACAGGCGGAGGGAGCCGAAGCACACACACTCAAGTGTTGACAGGATGTGCTGGATCGCCAAAATAAGAGAAAGAGCTTCCCGAAAATCTACATAGTTTTTTGTGATGTGATTCGTGTCAGGTTGCTCTATAGCAGTGTAAAACAAGAAATTAAGACCAGAAAAGTAGCATAATAGGTCCTCTTTAAGGAGAGACGTGATGCACATTGGCATATTTTTATATATAAAGCTCTGACTGGAAAGCTACCACTCTATTTGACAGAAATGCTGCTTATTTCAGATGGGCTTTATCAAACCCGCTCAACTGACATGCTCATGTTATATGTTCCCTATGCCCGGTCTGAGCTTGGTAAAACCGCTTTTAGCCATAGTGCCCCTGACTCCTGGAACAGCCTACAACATACAATTAAAATAAATACACTCATAACTGTTAACCAATTTAAAATTATTATTTTAAATCAGCCCCTCTACACTTGTAACTGTTTTAATTAGGCTATTGTCTCTTTCATTCAATTGATCTGAATGTTTTAAATTGTGTTGTCTGTGTGTGTGTGTGTGTGTGTGTGTGTGTAAACTTATTATGTATTCTCATTGTATATTGTGTATCTGTATTCTCGACGTCATTGTAAAAGAGGGTCACCCCTCAATTGATCTTTCGAGGTTAAATAAAGGAAAATTAAATTAAATTAAATGAAAATGAAACATATTTCTTTTTTGAGTTGCTTTTTCCCCAGAGTTAACCACATCAAGCATAGAAGCTGGCATATCCAGAGGTTTGAAAGGATGATTCATATAAGCAGCTGTGCGTGTGTGTGTGGGGGGGGGGTGCGTGTGTGTGGTTGTGGCGCGCGCTCGGTGCAGATTCTTATTTTGGAGGTCATGAAGGCTGCTGGCCTCCCTCTCTCTCATGAGTCATTAACATTAAATTACATAATTGTTTCCACATTTTCTAATCCTTTTATTAATATTATTATTTGGTAAACCATCATCATCACATTGTCCTTTATATCTTAACTATTCACAATCAACACAGATTCATTATACAGTATGTTTCACTTCATTCATTCGGCGCATGTTTGTGCGCATGTACATGTGATTTACATTTCAAGTGATCTGTTGTCCGATTCATGTTTCCATGTGTGAATCATATTCCACAGCCTCCATGTTTGATTTTTCACACTTGATTTAAAAAAAAATGCATTTGCTGTGAGCTTCCCACCAGCAGCAGAATGACTCATGCCAAAGGAGTTCTAGAAACAATGAATAATTTAAATGTGATACATTTCTTTCCCCTTTGACAAGTCTAGGGGTCTCTGCAGGATGAATTGCACATTGCATTGTACTGTATGAGTAAGAACAGATGTCTTCAAGGAAGGATAAAAAAACAATCTTGCAACATCGTAAACATCTCGATATCTTTGCGCATCTTGACATGTGCAAAAACACCGGTATTGTCCTTTAAAAGACGAAGGGGTTTTATGGTTACAGGTCAGGTTGGGATATTTTAAGCTCCGGCAGCGCTGCCAGTGAGCCGCAGAGGGAATAACTCATCGATCCCCTGCTTTCAACAAGCTGACAGTCCGTGTGAGGAGCACAGACTCAAAGACGGGCGCTACTTTTCCTACAGAGGATCATCATCACATCCATCTGGTGATGATGAAGCACATTCATCCAGATGGGGAAAAAAATCTGCAGCACGGCACTGTTTAAAGGGAGAAGCAAACAAAGAGTGGACTGTCCTCTGCTCTCACCAGGGGAATCCCAGAGAGGAGGCATACGCAGTGATCCAGATTTATTGAGCTGTAATTAAGAGAGTACTGGGTTCAAGCTTAGAGACCACCTACTCACTGCACTTGAAGATTTGTTTCTGTCTCTGCATCATTTTGTCTCTTTGCAAACACCATGTCGGCAAAAGTACGATCAAAGAATTTAAAAAAAGAGGACGCTTTCACAGGACATGAAAGGAGATGTTCTAGGGAGCAAATCTGAAAGATATTTACACAGTTTTTCCAACATTTGAAATCAAGTGTGTCACCACCAGACATAAACTAATTGACTTAATGCGTGTAAAGAAACACATTCTAGAAAAGCTATACTTCAAAGATGTTTAATGGGATTTGATCTCAGCAGCGAAAAAAGGTTCAGGGCTTAGAAACTGAGAAGGTTATAAAAGCAGACATGGCTGATCTCCTGATTGTCTTCTTGCAGCTGCTTATCAATATTCTTTGGTGCAAATAGATGTGACCTGTGCTGGACGTTTCTGGTCTGTCTTAGCTTACTGTAGAATAAAGCTGGAAGTCACTGCAATTTGCAAAAAAAGAAAGTCCCGAACGTAAAACCACAACTTTTTAGATTTGAGCACACACAAGATAAACTTATCTGTTTGTAAGTGAGCTTTAGAGTTACGAGTAGGGTTGTTATCTTCAAAAGAGATCAACTGGACTATACCTCTTTCCCCCTGTTTCTGGTCATTGTGCTAAGCTAAGCTAACTCTCCTGTGAATTCATATTTAAAGTTGTAGTGCGTACATTTTTCACATCTTGAATGACGGTTACATTCAAGTCATCGCCAAACAAGTTAACACAACGTTGATGAAGCCTATCTGCTCCATTAACTCTCTCTGTATTTTTCAGTATGGTATGGCAGCATTTACAAACTGGTGTCGCCCCCTGACACTGTCACAGGAGCTCGGAAAAATCCCAAGAAGCGCCCAAGAAATGTTTCAGTTGTTGATTCTACTGCAAAGAAAAAAACCTGGACGTACAGCAGAAGGTAAAAATCCAGGTGCAATCACCGAAGGACACCCTCATGTAAATGCGCGTAAGTGCTGTTGTTGTGATTAGTCAGAATTCCTCAAGGGGGCGACAGAAGTTATGCACTATAGCTTTAATTTACAGGCGTGAGAGTGCTGTCAATCTACTGTGGATGAACTGGGAAATTTCCCAAAAGGTCAAACTGCTCCTGTGTATAATATCAGCAGTTTGTGAGTGATGGAGAGATGTCATCACACCTCCTCAGGACAGTGTACATCACTAACTGTATAATGTCCATCAGGACACAGTGAAATGGTGGCTCGCAGCGGGCCGCACTCTTTACACACACTTTAAGTGTCTCTGTGCTTTATTTTGGTCTGATAAGGCTGAATTCAGTGGGATCGACCTTTAATTTCACCATATATTTAGATTAACTACAGACAACATGCTAGAAACCCACTGGTCCCATATCTGAAAGGAGCATGCTTCACGCTTTTGATCAAGTTTGTTGCCGTCCAAAGACAGCTATCGCAGAGTCTCAGTCTCTAGTGGGACGTAGTACAGAGGATGGGCGGGTCCACAGCATTACACCTCAAAGCTGATCTCTCTGGATTGTCCGAACAGAGGCTCTGAGGCCAGGTGTGAGTCAGAGTATGCCCGCCGCAGGTGTGTGGAGCTGCACGTGGTCTTGATGGCGACCTCATAGGGAGGCGGGGGCTCCATCCACGGAGGAGGGTGAGGCGTCGGACTAAACCCACCGGGCTCCATGGGGGGGTAGTCGAATTCCTCACCGCGAGCTCCGTGCCGGTGGCGTTCCATTGTCCTACACAGTGGCAGAAAGAAATCCCGTCAAAACACTTTCCAATGCCAGGACAAACACTAATGGTTATGCTGCACAGTGAAGTTCTGAGGTTGTAGAGATCGGATCATGTTCTGTGAGTTTACTGCCAAACACAGGGATTGTTTTCCACAAAGATACAATGGAAATTTCAGCTGTGCATGGTGATAAAAAGGCAGGGTCTCTTTCCAAATAGTTTTTTTTAACACCTCTGACTAAACAGCAGGAGCTAATCAGTTGTTTGGATGCAAATAAAGCCTGCAGAGTCTTTGGATAACCACATGAGGAGCTCATGTGGTTTATAAGGACGCCTATTATATAAAATGCATTTTTTATGGTTTTTCAACATTAATATGGGTGTCGCTTGAGACTTCCGAAGTATGAGAAAAAAAACACCTTCTCTATTTTTCTCCAACTCCACCTTTCTGAAAACCTTTACTATAAAACCACCAATCAGATTTCTCTTCACTATGACGCAAAACCCCGACATTACAAACTAACTTGGCACTACGTCTACCAGTGAAAAGCACCCCCCCCCCCCCCCCCACCCGAATACCGGTGAATCCAACCGGCAGTTAGATTCAAACAAGCAGTTAGATTCAGGTCCATTCAGAGAAGACTGGGCTTTCTGGAAGGCGGGGCTTAAAGAGACAGGCTCTAAAACGGAGCATTTCAGACAGAATTTGAAAAGAGGAGATTCAGCATCGGCACTGTTAGAAATATACTATGCTATACTATATACTATACTATGAAAACAGTTCCTAGCAGTAACCCACATTACAATTTTGAAACTGAAAACGAGCATAATGTGACCTTTAAAGGAATAGTTCCACCAGTCATTATGCTAAGTTATAATAGCTGCATGCTGGCATTGGTTTCTTATTGAGCATATCAAGTTGTGTTTCTCATCCAACTTTTGCCAAGAAATCCAATACAAGTGTTTCCTAACATTTCAATCTATTTCCTGCACTTCCTGTGGTGACGATATGCAATTGACTGTGTGTCTTCCTGTGGACAGTGTTAATAGTCTACAATCCATCAAAGCCTATGTCATCCAGGGCTGAGCATGGCCTGTAGAAGGCAAGGTGTCCTTTTTTATCACAAGTTTGAGGGTTCATTAATAGGCCAAAAGTAATGAAAAATAAAGTGTAAGTGGGCATTTTATTTTGACAATGTAGGCCTACAGCTGTTGCAGAGTTTGTGCCAGAGATACGAAAAGCCCCATCTCAGAAGGGGCTGATCAAATCATCAAATAGCCTACAGAGCTACAACAGGAAGAATGGATTGGACAATATGGCCCAGTGTTATTCATAAAATCGTCATACAATCTCTAGGCCTTAAAATTAACTGAATATTCAATACACTTCTTCCATTCGTTGAAGTCTTATTTTCTGGCTTCAGGATGCAATTGGTCAAATATAAATAGCCTAAAAATGTATCTGTGTAAAAGAGACGCATATTTAGAATGTTTTGCCTTCACCCACCTGGGCAGGAACACGGACTGGGACTCTGGGAAGCGGCCCCCTGCGGGTGTGAAGAGCGCGTGGCTGCCGAAGTTGGGGTAGTCGTTGTATGGATAATGTGGACAATCGGGTTCGAAGTCCCGGTGGTTGTAGTTCGTGGCACTTTTACTGCTCATGGCCCAGAATAGACCCAGGATGAGCATGACCACCCCCAGCACCACGCAGCACAGCGAGAACGCCTGCAGGCGGCTCTGGGACGAGGCCAGGAAGGCGGTGGAGCCCCCGGTCACAATGAGGAAGGATCCGACGAATATTGCTCCGTGGTGCAGGGAAGGCATCCTCGTGTGGGACTGTCACTGTTCCTGGGGTTAGGCTATTTTGTCGGCTGGATGGTGTCACTCAAACACAAGCTGTCCCACGGAGTGCGCTCCCCATGCGCTCTGATGCTGACCACACATCCACGTCTCCACAGTTACACCGGCTACAAGCTCACTGGATCTCACTTATTTGGTTCCCAGATATATCCCATACTGTTAAAAAACTGCTGATCATCAAGTCAAAGTGTCAGTCGTCCCTCTGTCGGTCTCAAACTGCTGTAAAAGTGCTCAAATGACCGGTTTATAGCTAAATACAAAGCAAAAAAAACCCGGCGAGGCTCTGGTGCGCATCAGGTTTATGTGGAGTCGCAGCGTTTATCATCAGGGCAGATGGAGAGAGGACGGCAGAGCCCATTAAGAAATCTTTACTGGCGCCCCACCCTCCCTCTGTCTAATGTGTCTGAAGGGTACCACTTTAGCCCCGTGTGCGCGCGTGCGCGTGGTTGACAGACATACATTTCTCTAAACCTAAATGGACATATTGGATTTGAGTGATTTAGGCCTGCGTCCTTTAACAAAATAAGATGCTTCTGTAACATCACTCTGTTGGATGTTTGGCAGAGGCACAGCTCTCAAACAACCATCACAATAAACAATATAGCCTATCAATACACAACATATTTGTACAAAATATAATACACAATGGTAACACTTTACATAAAGGTACACATAGGCCTAATTATAGTTACTACTATTATATGTCGATATAGTAGGCCTAACTACTAGTTATTGTACTTCATAACTTTGTAGTAGGCTAGTTACAAAAAAAGTAGTTACTATATTGGCATATAGCCTATTAGTTACTGCATTACTATGGAGTAGTTAGGCCTACTATATTGGCATAGTAGTTACTACATTACTAAAAAAAAACTATGTAGTAGTAACTACATTGGCACAGTTTCAACATGTAAAATCCTGCATTCTCATATTCTTGAATATCATCGTCTTTATTAAATTTTATGAACAATGTATAATGACAGCAAACAAACAACAAACCTAATATATTTGTATATGACTAAACTTTATGCTGATATTTCACAATTGCGTTGTATTGGTTAACTATAACTTATCATGAATAACTCATTGTTAAAAGATCAGTATATCATTTGTTGATGTAGGATATCAACATGTATTTATTTATTATTATGTGTGTGTGTGTGTGTGTGTGTGTGTGTGTGTGTGTGTGTGTGTGTGTGTGTGTGTGTGTGTGTGTGTGTGTGTGTGTGTGTGGTGTGTGTGTGTGTGTGTGTGTGTGTGTGTGTGAGTCTGTAGCAATGTATTTAGTCCTAAATTGACTACATTACACCTAGTTAATTTATAATAGCCAAGGCCTATTTCAGTATAGGCTATATTAATATTTTGGTAGTTGGACTATTAAAATATTACTTAAGAATGTTACTAAAACCAGTAAACAAATGGTTATGTGCAGTTCATGTCATGATCCTGCTTGGGCCCCTTGGCCTTGTGTGTGTTTTCCCTTTCACCCTTGTCTGTGTGCTGGTCTAATTGCAGGGTTGGAGTCAGGTGTGCTGGAGTCAATTACCAACATTCACAGCTGCCTTCAATCATCATCAACTGCTCTACATATACCCAGTCCTACCTTCCAGACACTGCCAGATTGTAGCTTCTGTTTTCATGCAGTCAGTTCACTCTCTTGCTCACCTGTTTACGACTCCGCTTTTCTGCATTTTTTCCTGGTTAACCCCTGTTTCTCTGCCACAGTTCTCCCGGCCTGACTCCAGCCACCAGCTCCAGCCCTAGCTCTCCAGCACTACTCCTCGGACCCCTCCTGCCTGTCTGCTCTAGCCTGCTTCCACTCAGCCCCCTGGACTTGCCCCGTTGCTCTCTCCCTGGACCCCCATGCCAGCCAGTTCCCCTCCCCGGATCACAGTCCTAACACCCTGCTGGTTTCCCCTAAAATAAATCATCTTTTACTTATACTGTCTCCGCGCCTGTGTCCTCCAGACCCAACCGTTACAGTTCATATGGAAAGTATTCACAGCTCTTCACATGTTCAACATTTATTAATCATGCAGACAACAGTTCTGTGCTTTTTATTAGCAGCCATAGGCACATGAATACGTGTCTCTTCTGAGTTTTCATTTATCAGTGCACTAAAGAGAGGGAGGTTAGAGTTTTGAATGCAATACCCAGTTGACAACTCGTGGTTTTGGGTCTAAACGAAAGGGACGAACGGTTTTATAAATAACTTTAGGCTTTAGGTGGAGGTGTGTGAAAAGAAAAAAAAAGAAAAGAAAAATCATAAAAGCAGAAAAGGGGGGGGAGAAGAAAGAAAAATCAGAAACAATGTTTGTATATTTTGTTTGTTGTCTTATTAGGGAGAGGAACAGTATTATCCATTCCCTGTTTATAATCTTTTGTTTACTCGAGCTGAATGTTGACATGTTGTAGCTAAGTTTATGAGTGCTATGTTGCTTGCTATGTTAGTACCTACACTTTCCCACCACCTTAGCGTGAGGATGTGACGTTATGACGGAAATGCGAGGGACTGTCTGTAATTGGACAGCAGCCGTGCAGTTCGAGAGCCGAAATGTTTCAAGCTTACCCCACCTTTAAATGACAGCTATCACTGGGGCTAATACACTCATAGGCCTACTTTAATGTTTCCATTGAACTCCCATGAAAATTAAGCTGAAAAAAAAGAGCTGCAGCTTAGCAACTGTTGCTAGGCTGCAGCTTTTTTTGTTTGTTTTTTGACATTGTTTTGAGGGGCGGAGCTTCTGGAACAGAATCCTTTGATTTTTGAGCTGGCTGGTTTGAGGGGCGGAGCTTCAGGTACATCATTCCTTTATTCTCTGAAGATCCTTTGATCTCAGGTGATGATGTCACCTGAACATTAGACTTTCAATTCTAGGGAATTCCTTTGGTCAAAACATTCTTGGTCTTCTTTGCAGCCGGTCGCATACTAACCAAACAGTTTGTGAAAACTAAAAAAAACAAGGAGTTTAGAAAAGAAAAACCAAAACGCATCAAACAAAATGGATCAAAACACGGAAGTTGTCCCCATTAATGGAGCAGTACCAGTTCTGACAGAGGAGCTGCCGCAGTTTACAGTGGACGGGGTTCGTCCACTGATAGAAAACTTTTTTGATCATATGACAGAGGAACAGTGGACCCTTTTAAGGTCAGGTGCCCCTGAGGAGGCCACTAAGATATTGTTGGCCGACCTGCTGTTAGATGTTATAGCAGCAGTTGTAAAGGAACTTGTGATGGCTCTCAGGGGCATCAATGCTATTGTATCTGAGGAGTTTGTAGTTTGTAATCTGGGAAACAAACTCCCTCAGTGCTTCGCTGAGATTCTCGAAGTGACGGACCAGGTTGTGAGTGACAGCTCAAAGCGGCTCACGGACCTGATGGGTAAGGAGATAGCAGATGGTGTAAACTCTGCCATCTCCAGCAGTCTGGGCAGGGCGGAGCCTTTTATTAATCAGCGTGTCACTCCCCCCAGCAAACTCAACGCCATGGTCAATAATGCCTGTAAAATGGTACAGGCATTCGGAGGGAAGCTCAAGGTGTTGTGCTCTCCACGACCACTGAGACAGAGAAACAGTGAAGAGAAGCAGGAATTGGTAGTCACTGATGACTGCTCTCAGTCAACAGTCGGAGCTGTAAGAACGCCGACCCCGGATAAGGTTTCCTCACACGACAGCTTGGTGACAGCAACCACAAAGGCTGTCCAGGAGCTGATTAGAAAGGAGGTCAATGACATTATGGAACCTCTTTTGGATGGTGTTTCGGACTCTGACTATGAGCTGCTTCACAAAGAAACCTCCAAGGAGATTGATTTTGCAGCAGATGACATTGCTCAGGTCATAATTGAAAAGAGTTCAGAGGAGGCAGGAGCAAAAGATGCAAGTCCAGAATCAGAATCCACACTGAAGGGCAAACCAGCCATGAAAGGTGTCGGATGCAAGGTGAAGAACTTCCTTGCAAAGCGCTTTGCCAAAGCTACTATCTATCACATAGTGACAAAGCTTAAAACTAGATTCAACCTTGACCCAAAAGTTGAAAGTACAAAGTCAATGGAGTCACTAATAGATTGTGTTAACTCTCTGCTTATGACAGAGGAGGGTGAACAAGAGAGTGGAAAGGAGGTTCGTGTCTTCCGTAAATTTAAAAATGTTTCCAGCGATAAAATGCTGGTATTTACTCAAGGACTATCAGATCTCCTCTACGGTCACATTACGGATGGGATGACACCAGAGATCATCTCAGAAACAATTAGTGGAAGGGCAACCTGCAGGAGTGTGTCTGTTTCTCCATCACATGACGACATGTATGCGACAATAAAGACCAAAGTGTGGGGTTTTGTGGCACTGATGGGCTGGTGGGTTAATACCCAGGTCCTCCGCCACAGTAGAAGGGTGACACAGGCCTTAATGGAGGCTGGGGCACCAGCACAGTCGCTGGAGGTCACTGCCGTGGAGGTGAGTGAACCTTTGCCAACGGAAGTTGTTATAGATGAAAAGGCGCAGATAGATGTTAATGAAGAGATAGATGTTAACGGGCAGATAGATGGAAACGAACAGATAGATGTTAACGAACAGATAGATGTTATCGAACAGATAGATGTTAACGAACAGATAGATGTTAACGAACAGATAGATGTTAACAAACAGATAGATGTTAACGAACAGATGGATGTAAACCCGCAGGAAGAAAAACGTAAGATGTTTGTCAGGGTTTTTGTTGAGAAACTGGTTTCACGTACACTCAGCGAGGCTAAAATTAACTGGACGATTGGTAACATAGAGGTCATCATCCAGCGTATCTTCGATAACACATGGGCAGAAGTTGAGGGAACAGATTTTAACACCTCCATAAAAACATTTAAGAAACTAGACAAGGTAATTATGAAGGACCTGTGCAAAAAGTGGGGCTGTGCAGAAATGGTGCTGGTGTCAATGTATTTAGGGGAACCAGAACTTGAAAAATGCATTGCCTCATTTTTCGGGTATTACTTGATTGTACCACCAACAAAGCATGGCGTCATCTGCAGGTTCCTTTCAGCTACTCTCAGAGTCATGTCAAAGCCCTTTACTAGAAATAGGTATTAGGTGAAATGTAGCATTCATCTTGAAGGAAAATGTTTCATTTTTTTCTTTCAGAATGAATACTATACAGATGTCAAGTCCTGCCTCAAGTCCAAGTCATCTATCTGCTCCTCTGTTGTTACCATAATGTTTGGCAGGACCTGGGTTCATAGGGCCACCTCAGTGTGACATCATAGGGTTATCTCCGGGTGCTCCGGTTTCCCGAAAACCACACAGCAGTTAGACACTAGCTATTGGTTTTATTAATAAGAACTTGTAACATTTATCATCTCATCTCATGTCATCTTCATCTGACATGAGTTGCAGGGGGGACACCATCAAAATAATCATTGTGCAATCTTTAGATTCTCCTCCTTTGTGGGCAAAATCATCTGCATGCCCTTTACTGCAGCTTTAAAATATAGAATTAAGCATTAGGTGAAATGTAGCATTCATTTTGGGGGAAATGTTTTGATAATTAATTTTCCTTTTTTCAGAATGAAGACAATGCAGAGCTCAAGTCCTGCCTCTATCTAATCTATTTTCTCATCTGCTGGCTTCTGCCATCATAGGGTTTTACCCCGGGTGCTCCGGTTTCCCTAAAACCACACAGCAATTAGACACCATCTATTGGTTTCATTAATAATAATTTGTAACATCTATCATCTCATTTCATCGTCAGGCAGGACTTGGGTTTGGGTGGGGGTCGCCTGGTTACATATTATAGCAATAAGAACCAAAGTATTAGGTGTCATTAAAAAAAACTAACAGCTTCAATAACAACAACAGTTCAATAAAAATATTAAAATTAAAATTTCTGCCTATATCTCTTGTCATTTACTGTCAACATATACCTCAGACTGAAGTCACTTTTACTTTAATTTCACTTCTGTTTAAAATACAAAGAAAACAGTGTGTTCTTTGGCAGCATGTTATTTCTTGTGAAATCCACTTGCATCATCAAAACAATCATTCTTCGTTACAATCATGAACCAAAATTCTTAGTACTTAATACTTAGTAGATGCAGTGATATTTGATGGATTGGGCACTGAGAACCAGTTCCAAATCAGAACTTGTAAAATAATTCCGATTCCAACTCGATCATTTTTGAGGAATGTTAATTTCAGTTTGCTTACTAGTTCTTACGCATGCGTGCAAGGACGTCCCTACAACATGCATCAACATTATGGCTAGTCTGCAGTCTGTGTCCATATGTCTTGATATGAGCTAACGGTTAGCATGTTCATCCAACAGCAGTGTTGCCAATGACTAAGACCTAATTGGTCAAAGGCGACAAGTGATAAATCAAGCTACTCTTCTTATGGTCAGTTGGTGAATGATTGTGTTGACAAACATATCACATGCAGTTTTCAATTGATAACCTGAAGTAAAACTAAAATTAAAATAGATTGAATTTTATAATTGTGAGGAGGATGTGTAAGAACACTAAGCCTTTCTAGACTGTGTATAACAGAGGCAGTCACTTTTGCAGTTTCCAACTTTATTTTATTGGCAGTGAAGCAAACTCATGGACAAGCCTTCCATTGGTAGACAGACATAAACAAATCTCTGATTGGTTAAAAGACTCTCCCAGAGCATGATGGGAAAACAAACATGAGCTTTAGTATCGACGCTAATAACATTATTTCATTGATAATGGATTAAATGTGGACAAAAACTATCAATATTTGATCTTTGAGTATGGACTTCTTCTACAAAGACACCGAAAAGTTGCAGACTGAATAGAAAAGCTTCTGTAAGGGCTACAATCCCAGCTTTCAATGGCGGGGTAAGGAGAAAATAAGGAGCTGTGGTTTGCGATAAGTTTTAAATCACCAATAAACTACAGAGATTCTTCTGGTTGACAACAAACTGGTTCTCAGCTGGAGCTACCATGGGCAGTGCGCAACGGCACGTAGCACAGCACGTTAGATTTTGAAAAAATTAATTAGGTGTTTGTGGCCCACATTTACAGTTCCCAAGAACTGTGGGGCTCATGTACCACAAACACAACATGGATAAATGTGTAGGCAAATATGAATAATATGCTTACTAGCGTCCTAGAAATCTTTATTGCAATATGCAACTACAATTACTCGTCTAGACAGAATTAATTTACTGTCAATTACACATGGAAAACACACACATATGCATATTTATTTACAGATTCTTGTGTAGACAGCAGCGGCTAAGTGCATAAAAATAGTCTGTCTGCTGCTGCACAAACAGGCTTGGTGTAGCAGGGGGTTAAGCGCATGCACGTGGAGGCAGCCTGCTTCAGTGAAAATACATTCCAGGGTGGCTGTTTCTATTCAATTTATTTGAATGGGCAGTTGTCATTTAAAGATTTTGAAGTATCATTTACTCTGCGAAATTGATGGCAGTGGGTTCAAAAGTTCAGTTATTTTTCCATGATAACCACTGTGATACTATTGACCAGAGGACACCTTAAAAGTTTTGATAAATATCCTTATGTTCTCCACAATTGTTCGGAGTTTGTTCACCAGATGGCTGGGTTACATTTTCATAGTAATTTTCATCATCACTGGTTTCTTCTTCTTCTTCTTCTTCTTCTTCTTCTTCTGGTTGTTCTTCTTCTTTATTCCAATGTACTATAACAGACCTTGGAATTCATGAAATTAACAGGACCAGGACCGGCTTCCTCATAATCATGATCTCCATCACTCTCCTCTTCTTTCACTCTCTTCTACTTCCTCTGTGAGTTTCTCCTTGGTGTCAACTGAATCGACATTCACATAGTCCTCCTCGTCATCTTTATACTTGTTCCTGACCATGACAGCCACTGAAACACAAGCATTGGAACAACATTTAAATACATGTGGAAGAACTTTTGATAAAAGTGTTATATGTAGAATGAGCAAAGTGTGTGTCCAGGGGAGCACATACATTGTGTTTGGACGAGGGCCCGAGGCTGCTTGGCTGGTATTCTTCTCCTGCGGACCAGGCACACCACCACCACCACCAAGACCAATAGGAGCAGCAGAAGGCTCCCAGCAGTTACTAAGGAGGGGGGCGACTGTGGCTCAGTTGGTAGAGCGGGTCGGCCGATGATCAAAGGGTTGGAGGTTCGATCCCCGCCCTGCCACCTGTGTCATAGTTGTTGTGTCCTTGGGCAAGACACTTCACCCACCTTGCCTCGTGTGAATGGCGATAGTTAGCCTGCTATCGGTGTATGGATGTGTGTGTGCATGGTAACGTGGGGAAGGGAAACAGGTCTCCCTTGCAAAAGAGTCTTCGGTCTCAATGGGATATACCTGTATAAATATAGGTTAAAAGAAAAAAGAAAAAAAAAGACCGCCAGTAACAAGGGAACTTGGAAATAAAACGTTTGATTGGTTTATCCTTCAAAACATGACTAATAATGCCTTACAGCATGTGCAACTTTCACCTTTTTACTTTAAGACTCAGATCATCTATGAAAATAATCTACTTCATCCAAACAGGAGTGGCCATTCTATTATAAGTAATACAAACTCATCCGTACTCATCATGCGGGACCGCCTGTATCCACCTTATATACGAAATAAGCAGCAGGAGTACAGCGTAATTAGTTTGAGGCCTATAGGGCAATCATTCAAAGTGGCGTTGTAGCATCCTTTTTTCTCAACTGGAGTACCAAAAGGATGGGTGCTTGGTCCCCTTCTCAGTATTTTCAACCTCCATTGTTCCAGCTTCCAGTTATCTACTCACATGATTTTTCCTGACAGTGCTATATGCTGATAACATTCAGCTCTATCTGTTGTTCCAAATAGGCAACCATACTGTTTGGATCTCAGCCTGCCTCACTGATATCTTAAAATAGATACCATATGATATCTAAGACTGAACTCCTGGTTATCCAAGCAAGTCCTTCTGCTCAACTTCTTGTACATGCATTTGATTGATTGATTGATTGCATTTAAAAAGGTTTTAAAAGTGTAAAACTTATTTTTTTCCCTGACACTATGGACAACAGCTGAGCAGGGTTTTTTTTTATTTATTTTTATCCTAAACGGGACAAAGTTTATGATTTGAAAAATTAAAACAGTTCCAAAAGTTGAAATCTTATTCAATCAACTCTTTGGGCTGATCTCAGAACAGAGCCACGCGGCCAGGCTGCATGGCGTGAGACCCTCTCTGCTTCA
This sequence comes from Hyperoplus lanceolatus, assembly GCA_026929865.2. Lineage (NCBI taxonomy): Eukaryota > Metazoa > Chordata > Actinopteri > Uranoscopiformes > Ammodytidae > Hyperoplus > Hyperoplus lanceolatus. The sequence goes on from CM049403.1 coordinate 9,175,349, forward strand.
TGATTGGCCACAGTTCAGAAAGGCTACCGCTCCAGGATCTCCTACAGTCATCTCCTTAACCAATCAGCGTGAAGCTTCAGCGTCCGGTACCGCCCCCTTTGCATTGTTAACCAACCAGTGCGGAGCAGGGCGGGACCCCATCCGATCACCGAGCTTTGCTTACCTATCGCAGTGAAGGGGAGATAGGGAGCCAGGGTCTGGGGTTTTAGTTAACGAGTGCCCTGCGGTCGGCGGTGGTCTGAACGGAGCCCAGCAGATAGCTCAAATCTCCAACCCCGAAACCATGTACCCGCTGCTGTGTGTAGCCGCTCTGCTCGTCCTGTTCCTGCTGTGGATCAAAGTTAAAGGTCTGGAGTACGTGATCGTGCACCAGAGGTGGATCTTCGTTTGTCTGTTCCTGCTGCCGCTTTCCGTCATTTACGATGTGTACTATTATGTGCGCGCGTGGCTCATTTTCAAGATGTGCTCGGCGCCCAAACTGCACGACCAGCGCGTGCGCGACGTCCAGCGACAGGTGAGTCCATTGTTATCTCTGACGGAGTCTGTGCGCAGCGCAGGTGTGGTGTGTGTGTGTGTGTGTGTGCGCGCGCGCGCGCTCATTGGAGGGGATTTGTGTGACCAGTGAGGAATCTGTGGTGCTAATGTGATGTGAAAACATGAATGAAATGTAACCAGAGCTGTACCTTATCTAAGCCAGTCCATCATAACAACATGTTGCCTATAGCTAGCAAAGTCCTTTTCATTCCGTGTTGCTGAACGTTTACTCTACCATCAACATGATGAATGGCTTGATGAGTTATAGGAGATGGCATGTCTTCTGCAAGGAATCATGGGTACTGAGTGAACTCACAGGGTGGCTACTGTCTCACGTGAGATGGTGATGGTGAGTTGTCAATGATGCTGTGATGAAATAATTCCATCCCTGCTGCTGACGCTATTGTCTTATCAGAGTTATAACTTGGTGGTTACAGTTATCAGATATTACACAAGTGTTGTATCCACTCACCTATTACCTGCATTGTTTACATGGCATGCACACAGCATGTTGTGAGAACATGGTTATACTTAGTTATTATAAATGCACACAGTCTTTACTTTACCCTAGTATTATGGCTGTCCCCAAATGAGAAGTGTTTTGTGAAAGATTATGAAAGGAACATAATACAGTTAGGCTATTGCACCATTGTAACAGCTCTTATCTTCGTGATGATGGTAGTCCTTTTACAATGTGTACCTTTTAATTATTCATTAATAGAATAAACTGAGTCCATGTTCACTGTCATTCAAACTTCCCACAGGTGTTTATAAAGCCAATCAGTGCCATAATGCAGAATTCATCGCTTCAAATATTTATTCATTGACCTGTATTCAACCAGGCCGTTCATTAAGAACATATTCTTATTTACACTGAAGGACTTTGCAAATGATAAATTCAATGTTCCCTATGCCTACATGATAATTGGCAGTTTTGTTAATCTTTATGATTAGGCTTCATGTTCACGCAGGGACATAACACAAGGCGGCACAGTCGTCACTCTTGATAAGTGATCAACACACTTAATCAGTTAAGAAATGGAGTGAATATAATGACGTCATATAGCAATAAATCATCCCAGGTATGAACACTATTCCATTAGTTCCCACTGGAAGTAGTTGAAGGCACTACTTGTATGTAATTTATCTCAATTGATATAGTGGTATTAAAAGCATCACTTTAACGTATTAACTCTGTGTGTCTGTCTTCATGCTGGGCTGCAGCTTGAATTATGCTGACTGTGATTATTTGGTTCCTAAAAGGATTTGGTTAGGATGGGACACAGGAGTTTGAAATGAAGTAGATGTGATCAGATTAGCCCTGAGAGAGCTTTAGTTATTTGGACCCTGAGGGAATAATGAAGTCCTGTTTGGACTCTCAGCCCAGGTTGAGAGAGTTGCAATGAGCGGCAAAGCCCTTTGACCTACATCAATGTCCTCTTTACACCAAGAAAAGAGTGAGTATACTGGCTACTATACTAATCTGCTGTATCTGTTTTCTGACACGATTCAGGTGCGTGAGTGGAGGAAGGACGGCGCTAAGACCTACATGTGTACGGGTCGACCTGGCTGGCTCACAGTTTCCCTCAGGGTGGGCAAATACAAGAAGACGCACAAGAACATCATGATCAATATGATGGACATTCTGGAGGTGGACACAGAGAGGCAGGTAAGAGGACAGACACCAGATGTGTTGGCAAATGTTTTTAATGAGTGAAATGTTTCAAGCAACATTTAAAGGGGACATATTATTATGAACAACTGACTTTTAAAGTGTTTCTTTCTGCACACATATTTGTTTTTTTGGTGTCCCTACCATCACACACATGCTGAAAAAAGACAACCCTTTCAGTTTCTTTTGGGCGGTTTCGGTCAGAAAATGTGTGAATCAGCATGCTGTTTGTTTGAGCAACTCTCTACAACATCACAAATGTTTCCATCAATTATCAAAATCTGACAAAGTATTAATTATAATAAAGTAACACACCGTTTAACTCACCCCCTCGGCTTCCTGAATATTCCGACGAAACCACGTTCTAGTCAAACACGGGGATGACGAATAATAAGGGGGGAAGAAGTCACTCCACAACAGTGCAAAAAGGAAACGGAAGAAGTAGTAGCTTCATAGCATTGTACTGTTGTTTGGTATTGTTTTTCGTTTGCGCCATCGTGATGTACCACATTTATGCCTTGCCCTCCCCAGTGCATTCTCTCGCCAAAGCTGTTCCCATGATCCCGGCAACTTCATGAGGTCATGAAACTCCTTCTTTTGTTATTGTATTGACCGTAAGCCCCCTGTATGCGGAATATTACATAGTGTGCGTTTAAAACGTGTGGGATCATCTTAAACAACGTTATTATGGCCCAAGAATAGCAATGATGCAAGATGCCACAGATGAGGCTGAAGAGGTCATCAATCAGTTTTCACATGAACTACATCTTTACCATCAGTGATCCTTGTTTTGTTTTTTTCAGGTGGTGAGAGTTGAGCCACTGGCCAACATGGGTCAGCTGACGGCTCTCCTCAACTCTATTGGCTGGACGCTGCCCGTGCTGCCCGAGCTGGATGACCTCACCGTGGGTATGTTGTCTGTATTATGCCTAGGGGAATATTGTTTTCTTGGGAAGCATCATGTGCTGCTCTCTGGTTTCTACAAATAGAGAAGGGAGCTGGTGTAGAACCTGCAGGCCCTACCATCACTCACTGCTTCCTGTTTACAGCCTTGGCGACTTCTCTAATCGTGTTAGGTGATTGATGTTTCTAGCTCAAAAGACCAAACTGGCAGGAAATGGCTGCAGTGTTGGAAGCACCCCTGGATCGGGTTTCATAATGGATTTCCTGATGCCATAAACTGCGCATCAACAGTCTAATGTTTTCCCATCAGGCCACGGTACAATCATTTATTCTGATGTCAGCGCGGGCACGCACACACTGCTCTCTGCTCGTGTGTTTGCCCGCTGTTGCTTGGAAGATATTGAGTTACTCAGAGCAAATGTTTGGTTCTCTGTCTCCTCTCTCAGGTGGTTTGGTGATGGGTACGGGCATTGAGTCATCCTCTCATATTTACGGACTGTTCCAGCACATCTGTGTGGCGTTTGAACTGGTCCTAGCTGATGGCAGCTTGGTGCGCTGTACTGAGGTGAGCACGGACTGAGTGTGTGTGTCTGTGTCTGTGTTTGTGTGTGTGTGTCCAGCGGCCTTTATCTATGGTTTATGACACTTTTCTTTAGGCCTGACTTCCAGCGTCACCTCAGACTCTCTGTACTTTCTCCAGCATTGGCTTAATTTCCCCGCAGGGTATCATCACTTCATCTCATATTCATATCATAAGTGCTCCACTCATGGTTCTCAAGATGCTGTTTGTATATTGCAAATGAAGAACTCCTCTGTCTAGTGATCAGGCTCGTAGCTGGATCGATAAGCCCAGAGTTTATTTTATTTATTTATTTAGTTTAGGGACAAGGCACATTAATGAACATATACATGTATCAGGATATTGATAAGGCCCAACACTGCTGCTGTCAGTATTCATGTAACAAAAACTATATTTATAAAGATATATCGGTAGTTATTAACTAAGGACACAGTTAGTATCCATTTTAACACTTCTAATGTACGTCCCTAAATAATCCCATAGACAACATCTATATTTCTGCCTGCAGGTAATAATAAAATGATTTAGAATCTTTTCATGGCACTTCTTTATTTTTTTTGCACCAGATTATGGATTTTATCACAATCAAATCTTAACATTACCCATCCCTACAGTTCAATGAGCTTTCTGATAGCGGTTGTCCTTCTCCTCCAATGCGAGGCACATACGAGGGACTGTATGACTTTATTGTATAAACATAAACATAAGAAATAGTGCTTCCTGTTTATGAAGCATTCCAGCTGTGTTCTATCTTTTGAGCCGAGAACTGCTCAGTGAAGTGTTATTGCCACTGTCAGCGGACGTGAGAACAGGTTTCCAGCACTATAATCATTTGTCTTCACAGTTTGGGACATGCTAAACTGCCTCTTGTTATGGGCTTGGTTAACTCAAATTGATATTAAAGATGAAATAGTTTCTCGTGGCACAGTGGTAAGAGCGTCTCTGCCTCACAGCGGACCCGGTTTTGAATCCGGCCCGGGTCAGTTATCTGCATGTCTTCCCCTCTTTGCTCCATTTCAACTCTCTCTGCAAATCTGTTTAATAAAAAAAAATGCCAAAAATAATCTTTTAAAAAAAAAAAGTTTTCAGTTAAATCCTACTGGTAAATGATTAAATAAAATAGAAATCAGAGGCATGGGGAAATATTAATAACTAACTCCAGTCATCAGAGTGGAGTTGCAGTGTGGCTTGTAACAGTAGCATGCCGTGCGTCAACCGTACTGTAGTGAGTTAAGCTAGAGAGTTGACTCCTTGTGGAGAAGATAAACTGGTCGATGATGTGGGGTCCACCATTGTTGTAAGAGCCAACATTCGCAACCCACAATCGCCACTCGGAGCAAGCCCTAGATCTGTGGACAACTTGTTCTGCCTCAAAACATTTTTTATAAATGAAATGACTTTTATCTGTCACGTTAGGAGGAGAACTCGGACCTGTTCCACGCCGTGCCTTGGTCCTGTGGAACCCTGGGCTTCCTGGTTGCAGCTGAGATTAAAATAGTCCCCGCTAAAGCCTGGGTGAAGCTGCACTACGAGCCGGTCAGGGGACTGGAGAACATCTGCAAACGTTTCACTGAGGCATCGGAGAACAAGCAGAACACGTTTGTGGAGGGACTCCAGTACAGCCTGGACACTGCTGTCATCATGACGGGAACCATGACTGACCACGCAGAGCCAGATAAGGTAACATGAAAGAGTTTGTCAGAGAGTTGACTTGTTTGCACATGTTTGGTCACTCTTAACCTCATTTTCGACCCCCCCTCTCGGATGACAGATCAACAGAATCGGCCTGCACTTTAAACCCTGGTTCTTCAAACACGTGGAGGGCTACCTGAAAGGCGACAGCGCTGGCGTTGAATACGTCCCCCTGAGACACTACTATCACAGACACACACCCAGCATCTTCTGGGAGCTCCAGGTACACCCACACATATACAGACGCCGTTTAGGTGACAACATATGTCCGACAGATTTTGGCTTGTCATCATCATATACGTCGTATACTCACTTTCTCTTTACTACACTCTAATGTTCATTCTCTGTCACATACACACATTTTACACATGCACACACACACACACACACACACACACACACACACACACACACACACACACACACACACACACACACACACACACACACACACACACACACACACACACACACACACACACACACACACACACACACACACACACACACACACACACACGCACGCCATTAGTGAAAAAGGCTTGGCATTTTTTGTTTTCCGTAACAGTAAATGGGGTGATGAATTATGCATGGTATTGGTTTGACAGATATCTGGGGAGCTAGCTGTGGGCTTCTGGTCTGTTTTCTTGTTTTGCAGACAGTGCAGAGGGAAGTCAGAAAGGGAGAGTAATGTGTTGGTTGTGGTGATGTGAGTGAGCGCGTGGCCCTCTGGTGGAACATAAGAGAAGTTCAACTGGATTGTATCTACTCAAACAGATGTTATAGCACAGAACACTATATAAGGAAAAAGCCACAGTAGACAACAGCAGTATGCTTATGATCTGTGTAATATTAAAGGATGAAGGACTGTGTTGAAGTCAGGTTGGCTGCATTTCCCTCCACAACATTATTCATAAATACTTGGTAACTTCTGCGTCTTTTTGATGTAACATATTGACACCCAAAGATGAAATATTTAATCAATGAGTCAGGTTTGCCAAATTGGATTGGCTCAATTCAGATACTATGATTTAAGATGAAAAACTCAAACTTGAACCTCCAGGCTTCCTTAGATAATCAATCGGGTCTGACTTAAATCCATCAGACCTCTGAATTATTTTTATATTCCACCAACAAAAAAATTATCTCAAATCACATCAGAGAGTTGGTTTAACATGTAAATATTTCAGTTGAATTTGGCAGCATTTCAATTTTTACATTAGGTTGTGAGTCATTTGAGTGCAATTGCTAATAACATTCAAACCCATCAACCCTCAAACAGCAAATCCTCACATTTGAGAAGTATTTTTGGCTCTTCTATTCAAACGATTAATTATTCAAATCATTTCGATTTCTTGTTTCAGCACTGCAGGTTAGAGCCCCTCTGGCGGCGTCTTTTAACCTGTTTGTGTTCATCTGTGTGTATTCTTCTTTCTCCAGGATATTATCCCCTTCGGCAACAACCCCGTTTTCCGCTATCTTTTTGGATGGATGGTTCCTCCTAAGATCTCTCTGTTGAAGCTCACCCAGGGAGAGACCATCAGACGGCTTTATGAACAGCACCACGTGGTCCAGGACATGCTGGTTCCCATGAAGGATATGCAGGCGGCCATCACATGCTTCCACACGGACATAGAGGTTAGTGAATGAGGCCACAGAAGGAGATACTCGCTGTTCGTCGTGCAATTTATATACAGTATATGGTGCGTACTCCCGCTCAAACTCTTAATCTGAATCGTGTTGTGTGATTTCAGGTGTACCCTCTGTGGCTGTGTCCATTCCTCTTGCACCCAGGCAGAGGGATGGTCCACCCCAAAGGTCAAGAGGGGGAGCTGTACGTGGACATTGGGGCTTATGGAGAGCCCAGAGTCAAACACTTTGAAGCTAAAGCATCCGGGCGTAAACTGGAGAAGTTTGTTAGAGATGTGCACGGGTAAGCGCCGAATATTACATGACATTTTAGTCATCGTCACCGATATTGACATTATCACACCCAGTACAAGTGCTGACACACCTTTAAAGGTGTACTCTGTAACTTTGGGTGTGGCAGGGAAGTGAACATTTTCTAAGGTATTTTCTGAATAAAAAAACTTTCCTCATGGGAAAATTAGGTCACTTGAAACACTGTTTGAAGTTAGAAAGCTACCTTAATGTAACTGTTTCACTATTGTTGTTTACAGCAGCATTGCCCACAGTTTAGTTTTTTAGAAACATTCTGGATTTACGTTTGGTTCCAGGTGCTTCAAAATAATTAAATTTTGAAATATGATTATAGAATTATTCAATACTAAGAATGACATTCAGACAAGAAAGGTTTTTTAAACCTCTTCAAATGTAAACAAAATCCCCTCCACTGAAACTGCATAGTGCACCTTTTTAGGAAATAAACATAAAGTATTTTTGCGCTAGACCATATAACATGTATAATGACACTACACTGAGATATGTGCCATCCCCCTCCTGCAGGTTCCAGATGCTGTATGCAGATGTGTACATGGACAGAGAGGAGTTCTGGGAGATGTTTGACGGACAGCTGTATCACAGACTGAGAGAGGAGCTGGGCTGTATGGACGCCTTCCCCGAGGTCTACGACAAAATCTGTAAATCTGCCCGACACTGACACCCATCACCGGTGTCCCACCTCAGCCCCGCGCCACAGATGCAAAGGCACTGTCTGCAACTCACAACTCTCAGAAATGATTTAAGGTGGAATTAAGCTTTGAACACACTAACACCAGCTAAAATATGTGGTATTCCATCAATGTGAAGCACTGTAATGAATGTATCCTCTTTTTCCTTTGTCTATACACAATACGTTTATTTCTACATTCATGTTCTGTATGCTGCTGGGCTGCAAACCACATGTGTACTCGCACAACTTGGACATTTTGCTCCAAATGTTTTTTTTTTTTACAATGTTTCCTTTTCCCTATCAAGGACATTTTGCATTACTTTATTATCAGTTTTCCCAAGTGCCATACACTCTGAAAACATGGCTTCATAATAAGCGCCATAAACATATTTTAAAATGTATACTTTTGTGATAAATCTATGACATTTTTAGTCCAAGAAAAGAACAATTATTTTGTGAGTTCAATGAGACTAACGGTACTTTGATATCAAAATTGAGATTATATCACCAGGACTGTGTAAGGTTTGAATTATTTAAATAAAAGCTCTTTTCGGCAATACCATTGTCATTCTGCTTTTATACGTGCCCTAGTGGGCTACTAACCAACCAACCAATGAGCTGATCGGAGCTGTTCGTATCTACTCGGATATGTTCGGAACTGTTCGTAGCTGTTCGGAAAGTTTTTCCAGAGCTCCTCCTGACCGACCGACACCTGTGGTTCCGCCCTCTTGGTGAGCTAACATTAGCGACAGTCACTCTCCGCAGGTAGAGTTTCTGTCACAGCCGAAGACCGTTGCAACAGGCAGTAAAAGGAAATAAAGGTAAGCTTTACTCGGAGATTAACACTGACAATTACCCCACTAACTCCTTTAGAGGGCTTACAGGACAGTGAAACAGTACCGCAATAGTTTTCTAGTGAAGCTAACTCACGCTAAGTTCCACGGTTGACTTCAGCTAACGCCAGCTAGCCGCTAGTCAGTATGGTTTAATGGGTTTAACCTTTTGCAGCAACCAGAGTTAATTAACACTAACAACAAGGTTACATTTTGTGAACTGTCTTTGTGTCCACCTCGTCAGCCCTGAGCTGTGGTTTGTTAGTGGCTTGCACGCTTAGTTTAGCTGCAGTAAGACTTGTGCGAAGTGATATTAAAACACCAGATAATCGTTAAAAAAATGGAGTCGCTTTCAGGAACTCCCGCTGAAAAACACACGAACGACTGTTATTTTCTACTCGGGGAGTAATGTCTCCACAACAGCAGGGGCGCTAATCTGTATTGTGGCCGAAAAATACAAAGCCGGAAATGATTGGACACTCTCTAGGGCATAAACATAGATATAAATACGTATTAATTTGGATCACAATCTAGCAGAGGTGTGAGCATGGTGTCGAGATAGGGTGGATGGTTCTAAAAAAAAAAAAATTAAAAATATGTTATTTATTCTTTTTAAATAATTAATGAAAGAGTGGATATTAATTAAAATTATGAAATTTTAAGGAGTCTTTACAGTGAGCTGAGAGGACAATACAAACTGGGTAAGGTCAACTCAGAAAACCAGTTACCAACAACGCGGAAGTTTGTTGCCTAGTTGTGGTACTGGTAAGTTAGACTTTGTCTTGCACTGAATTCAGCATGCAAATTAATACAACGCCAACCTGTTTGAACCTGCATGTGGAAGCTGTCCCAGTAACAATGCATTCTTATCTAAAGGTCACAAGATACAATCATCGTATCCACAACACGCAAACACCTGTGACCTGCTGTGCTCGATTACACTTTCACCCAGTTTGCTTTCAATATGTTGCATGTTGTCATATCCTCACTGTGTCACATGGATTGTGTCCACAGGGACAGAGGCTCTGGCGTGGAGCAGCACCAGGTGCCAGGTCGGTGCAGTGTTTACGCTGGAGACTACGGTGGAGTCCAGACTGGAGGAGAGAGGCATTGGAGGAAGCATGTCCACCGACCAGGAGCCCACCTTCACAGTCAAGCTGATGCAGCTGCTGCTACTCTCCACCTACTGGGGGATGCAGATATGGGTCACCTTCATTTCAAGTAGGTATAACTGTGGCAAACAAGTTAGTGGTGGAGGGCAAGAGAGTAGGAACTCCAATAGATGTATGGAGCTACCACCCTCTTATAGATGGATAGATAGATTAGAGAAGAGAGTGTTTTTGGGGATATTTCTACATGCACAACACAAATAGACTTAAGTGCTGTTTCAGCATCATCCCAACGTAGCCACCTTGAGGTGCTATCACACACCTGTGTTTGCTTATGACTGCATCTCCCAGAGTGCCTTAGGTTCACCTTTGTATAATCTCTAACCATTTTTTTTAATGGCCGCCTACATCCAAACCATGACTGTTTATTAATATAAAAAAAATCTAACCCAGTTATTCAACAGGTTACTTCAATCTAGGGTGTGTATGTGTGAAGTCTACTGTACACAATATGTTGCTATGGTGTTATGTATCTCATTGTGATGTTATTTATGCAAATACAATCTTCTTAAAACCATAGTGCGGAAAGTAAAGTCATGTCATCATCTGCTTTTCCGGGGTTGGGTCGCAGGGGCAACGGATCCAACAGGATCCCAAACTTCCCTTTCCCAGGCCACTTCAACATGCTGTGACTGGGGGATCCCGAGGCATTCCCAGGCCAGTGTGGAGATTTTAGCCTCGTTTGAGTAGGAGCCGTCTTGCTCAGACCCACGCAATTATGACGAGGCTCAAACGAGGCTATTATCTCTTCTCCTAGTCCTGGGTCTGGATGTGCCTGGAACACTTCACTAGGGAGGCACCCAGGTGTCGTCCTTACTCCAACCACTTCCTCTGATTGCTTTCTACGAAAAGGAGCAGCGGCTCTGCCCCAAGTTCCTTAAGAATGACTGAGCTTCTCACTTTATCTCTAAGGGAGATGCCAGCCACCCTCCTGAGAAAACCCATTTTGGCTGCTTGTACCCACAGTCTCGTTCCTTCGGTCAGTGCCCAGCCTCCAACACCATAGGTGAGGGTTGGAATGTATATTGACCAGTAGATAACGAGCTTTCCCTTACGGCTCAGCTCTCTTCGTCACAAGTGAGTGCGGTAAAGTGAATGCAATACCTCCCCTTCCGTTGTCCCCAACTTGCGAACAAGACCCTGAGGTACTTGAACTCATTGCCTACCCTGAGTAGCAGAGAGTAAAGTAGAGCACATCTTTGGCATTTGGATTGGTACGTGTCTGAAGTTGTCGACATACACATAGCACAGTAAGGTGTATACACCTAAATTGGAATATCTTGTATCTGAATTTGATGAATCGTACTCCAGCTGTGACCAAGTTTAGGTTGAGATCATTCTTAAATGGCTTCTCTCTCTCATTACTATCAGTCCATGTGAAAGAAGTGACTGCGATGAATGGTGTTATGGAGAGAAAAAGCACAACCATTAGTTTTTATTTTTGTGTATTTTCTGCACAGGCTTTGTGATGGACAACCACCTGAACAGACACACTTACGGGTTCATCCAGAGTCTCCTTGTCCCTTTCTACCTCCACTTGGGTTCAGCCTGTGCTTTCTTTAACCTCACCATCTACGCCATGTATCATCCCAGTGACATGCTGGATGACAGAGAAGCATTTCAGGTAAATTGCTAGTCCAGGGTTCCCGCAGGGACTTAAAAGCATGAATACATTTTTCTCAAAATAAGGCGTTGTGTTGAATTTTTTACCAAGGTCTGCATTTTTTGGATTGTCCTTTTAAATACTGGGAGAAGGGTCTTTGTGACAAATATGCACGCTTGGATTTTTGTTATTTAGAGTATAAACATCCTTCACAAAGGTATTGTTACAGTATATGAATGTGAGTTAATAATAAATGTTCTTTATTAAACGTATCTTAAATTGCGTCAGAATTTCCATTTTTATTTTCCTACTTTTGCCAGTATGGCCTGACTTTGGGAATATATTTCAGTTAAGTGGCATTACAAAGGTATTAAAAAGTCTTACATTGAGCTTTGAGATCCCAGTGGGGGTACAACCCTGTTGTTACACATCATCACATTTACTAAAAGAATATTTAAGAATATTCCTTTATCCTCTGACTCTCCGTTCCCTTTCCCCTCCAGATCTTCATCTTCTTTGTGTCGGTGACGGTGGCGGCCGTCAACGCTCAGTGGTTTGGTCAGATGACGTCAGAGATCATGGCGGACATGCACCTCATCGAGCAGTCGTGTGGATTGGGCCAGGATATCGGCCTGTCATCCAACCGCGAGGCTTACGCCAAGCTGTGCGAGACGGACGTCAAATACAGACACCTGAGCGGGCGCCTGTGGCTCTACAGACTGCTGTCCTCGCTCTGCAACCTCTGCTGCATCGGCTGCAACCTGTACAGCCTCTGTCACATGGCCGAGAACCTCGCCACGCTTTAGAAAGCAACACGCCAGCTGGACTCGCTCTCACGCCACTCTCTCACCAATCTAGACACTCACAGAATTTTGTACCGAAGCAGTATGTTATATATTTAATACATTAAGTCTTCATCGGTTATGAGATAAAAGTTGTAAAGAGACTACTTGTTGTTGTACTTGTGCCTTTGGGGAATCATGAAATGACGCAGCCTTCATGCTCAGACTTTGGCCCTAGTTATTATGGGTCACTGAAGCGGCATTTCTGTCCTGAAATCAGTTCCTGCAGTGCTTCATCTGTCACCTAGTGTGCCTGAGCCCCATGGCAACCCACAAGATTTCTGTTTAATATTAACTTTGCCGTTACAATGTGGTACCTTTTTCAGCAATGCAAAACATGAGGAATGTTTTTAAGAACTCCGTGCTAGCAGTATCGGACAGAAAACAGACCAATGCACTGCAGCTCCTTTTTTATATGGAAGGGGGCTTGGTACTGTTCTTGTTGTTTGGGAGAGGTTTAATACCTTGTCCACTGTGGGATTCTACAGGTTTATCTGGCCTACCTTCTGTTCTTCAGTCCTTCTGGATGCTGCTATGAAGAAAGGGCTCAAACACTTATGCAAACATCACTGCTTTTAGCCTTTTAGACCATCCTAAACACATTGCTCCTGTGTTTTTTTTTTATTGGAGTTCAAATATTACTGTTGGTGAACAGTTCCAGCTTATTGATCTGCAAATGATGCCGATGTTAGAGCTGTTGTTGAATATTATGTTGGTCTAGTTTTGAGAGTAGGTCCTCCAACAGAATGATCAGCAGTGCTAAGCAGGCTTAATGAGGATTTTTAATAATGTCGCATTGATCCAGGGTGTACTACAGAGGCAGAGATGTTTAGGATGTAGAAAGTATTGTTCAGACTTGCTGAGATGATGTGGGTCTATTTCCTCTAAACATCTGTATTCTGTAATAGCTGTACATAGCTCCCAAATAATCGTGGTGGGAATTTTAAAGAGTTGTGTGCCTTCACAATAACTTTACTGGTGAAGTTGAGAGGAAAAAAGAAGAAACCTTTTAAAGACCTGGATGAAATCTCTGCACAAGCCACTGACCATCTCAGTCTGACTGCCATGTTTGCCGTTACTTTTCAGTGCCTTAGATAAAAAATTAGGCATTTCTTGTGATACTGGTGAAATAAAGATTTGAATGAAATGTGGGTACCGTAACAACTCCATTAACTGTATGTCAGCCAAATATTATGCTATGTTCTCAGGTGTCAGAGCTGTTTTTAGTCAATTTGAATGTATATAGATAATATCCTTGTATTGGTTTGTTTCCCGCAGAGAGGACCTGTGGTAAGTCATACAGTATATTCTTGTATTTTTTTTGCACGTGTTGAAAATGTTGACTAATGGTGTGACGGTACCTCCTTGATGCAACTGTCCAAGTGTGTTGTTTGCCTGCTTTGTTTGTTTTGCCTGTATGACATGTCCATGAGACCAAAGAAACACATTCATCACCATGTGACATCAGGGCAGAGGAAGCTGTGTACAGACAACTTTCTTCTTTATCTCACAATTGTCCCGACTTGACTGATGACGGTGCTTATTATGTGATGTTAATGGAAAATACAATGCAATATGACTTAGCAGTTGTAGGCATTTTGTTGTTACATCGGCCGGTATGAATCAATAATGAAAGCTTTGTGCATTAACATAAAATCTGTAATTGGATGGGAAATTGTTGGAAGAGCTTTCTGTATTAATTACAATGCGAGTTAAATGCTTGAGATAATGGATTATAATTGTGAGTGTGGCTTGTGTGGTATTGAATGCAAGTTGCCTTGAGGTCACTCCCTCAATGGTTGTGAGATTGGATCAAGGACTTTTGATATTAAAACATGTCATTTCTCAGTTCTGTGCTCTTTCTTTTGGAGGGGGGGGGGGGGGTGATGTGATGATCGGACAGGAGGGGGACTGAAGCGCAACAGGATTCTCCAGAATGTCTTAAAATAAAAAATTACCAATTACTCTTAGTACCATTTTGAGGATCTTGGAAAAGTATTTTTGAATCATTCAGGACCATCCCTGTAAATCAGCTGCTAAATTAAATTTAAATGACACCTGTGAACAAACAAATTCCAAACAACACATCGTGTTAACACGTTTATTTTTTAATGTAAAAATACATAATTGCTACAAATCCATGGTTACTGTGTTTGCGATGAGCAATCAGCATCAACAGTCCACAAGCCACTCCACCTACAAAGTGAATATTACTCTAAAAAAAGTAATAAATATAAAATGATGTAGATACAAATTTAAGAAAAAAAAGGCAAACTTGTACCCGACTATTAAAAGTTTAGAAAACCCTTGTTTCTCTTATACTTACAAAAAAGTACAACAATAATCTCAATGTGAACAATGGCCAACAGGAAGTGAGGTGGCTCCCTTCAACCGGCGGGGGCCACCTCGGGTAAAAGTGCGAGAACATTGTGTCAAGAAAAACAAAACTAACGGATCTCTTTTTACAATTAACAAACTGGAAGTCCAGTTTGTTAATTCTGCATAGAGAGAAACACATACAGCAATTGACCATTCTGTAATACTGAGCGAGCAAAATGTAAACTAATAATCTTAAATCACCTCCCAGAAGGAGGCAGCAACATCATTTAAAGCCACAATCCTTGATGGTGAACCAAGCGTCCACTTTGGTCGTTTGAACTGAAGGATGAGGTCAGATCGCTGGTCCTCTGTAACAAGCTTTAAACAGTGTATGCACAACAGGTAATGACTGTGTGTCACTGTGCTTACAAGGCATTTTAAGTAACATTCGGTGTTAACAGCAAAGGCAATAAGGAATTAAGGATTGTGCCTTTAAAATAACCATTACCTAATAACCCCATGATTCGACCGTTCACAGCGATGCTTTAAACTCACGCCTGTGAGAGGAAACATTACATCATCCCAAAATTCAACCAGAATTCTGTTTGTCTAAATGTCAGGAAATGTTGACACATAAATATTACTGGTTCCATGTTTCCCTTCTTCCCAATGCTCCACCGTGTACAGTATCAAAATACAAATATTTAAAAAGGAAACACCATCTTAAAAAAATCAACCCACAATCCCTCTGGAGGGTTCGTAACCATGGCGGCAGCAAGAGAGTCGGAGTGACGGCGTGGCGACCCACATTTTCCATGCTTCGTCACTGCTGCTGCTAAAAGACTCCATAAATAATAGTCGTACTAAAATAGACTTTTTTTCCTGTTCGACAGCATTAAAATAATAAAATCCAGTGTCTGCGTCATACGACCACCTTGCCCTTGATGTCCAGCTTGGTGTTTTCACTTGCTTTGTTGGACTGCTCCTCCGTGAGAGTGATGTAGGAGTACACCAGGCTGCCCGCAATACTGCAAAGTGCAAACACACAGGTATCATTATGTTAAAGGGCAAGCAAACACTACACAACCGTACATACAGTGTCGTGCGAAAGTTTGTGAACCCCTTAAGCCTTTTGGAATTTTATTTATTTTAACCATTATTAATTCATTTTTTTCAATACCAGTATTTTTTATATGAAATAACAGATGTTTGTTTATCAATTCAACATTTTTCTTTTCCAGAAATCAATTGTGAAAACAGTTAAAACAAATTATTTGACAAATGTTGTATGTGCAAAAGTTTGTGAACCCTAAGCTGCATTGCTTAAATCGAGCAAGGTAAACACAATCAGGTGGGCCAAATTGATTGATGAAATAGACCAATGTAATGAGAGATCTTGAGGGAAGAAATTGGGCGCCACTAGATAAAACAGAGATAAAACCAGACCAGTTTAGGCCCACCAAACTGAACCCATACAGGTCAGACATGCTCAAAGGGAAAGAAATCTCAGAAGATCTCAGGAATAGAGTTGTGATGCTGCACATTTGTCTGGGGACAGCTATAAATTAATTCAAAAAAAGTTTGAGCTCCATCGGTCCACCGTGAGGCAAATCATCTACAAATGGAGAGCTTTACGAGTGACTAAACATCTGCCTAGAAGTGGACTTCCTTCAAAAATATCTTCAAGCGCCACAAGAAAAGTATTTTTTTAGTTAAAAGTCAACCCACACATTACATCTAGTGATTTGCAGACCTCTCTTGCAACATCTGGGACAGATGTGCATGGTTCCACAATAAGAAGAAAACTCAGTCAACATGGCTTTCAAGGGAGGGTTGCTGAAGAAGCCTCTGCTCTCAAAAAAGAACAAAACTGCTTGTCACAACTTTGCCAGAGAGCACCTGGAGATACCTGAAGTCTTATTCTGTGGACAGATTACTCCAAAATTGATCTGTTTGGTCATAACCAAAACCGCCATGTTTGGGCAAAAACGCAACTCTGCCTACCACCAAGAGAACCTTCTCCCAAGTGAAGAATGGTGGTGGCAAATGGTCTGCACATCTCCAGATGTAATGTGTGGGTTGGCTTTTACCTGAAAAATCCCTTTTCTTGTGGCGCTTGAAGATATTTTTGAAGGAAGTCCACTTCTAGGCAGATGTTTAGTCACTCGTAAAGCTCTCCATTTGTAGATGATTTGCCTCACGGTGGACCGATGGAGCTCAAACTTTTTTTGAATTAATTTATAGCTGTCCCCAGACAAATGTGCAGCATCACAACTCTATTCCTGAGATCTTCTGAGATTTCTTTCCCTTTTAGCATGTCTGACCTGTATGGGTTCAGTTTGGTGGGCCTAAACTGGTCTGGTTTTATCTCTGTTTTATCTAGAGGCGCCCAATTTCTTCCCTCAAGATCTCTCATTACATTGGTCTATTTCATCAATCAATTTGGCCCACCTGATTGTGTTTACCTTGCTCGATTTAAGCAATGCAGCTTAGGGTTCACAAACTTTTGCACATACAACATTTGTCAAATAATTTGTTTTATCTGTTTTAACAATTGATTTCTGGAAAAGAAAAATGTTGAATTGATAAACAAACATCTGTTATTTCATATAAAAAATACTGGTATTGAAAAAAATGAATTAATAATGGTTAAAATAAATAAAATTCCAAAAGGCTTAAGGGGTTCACAAACTTTCGCACAACACTGTATGTCAAATCCAGTGGAGGCTGCCAGGAGAACAATTGAATTGTTCTTTCAATATTAGGTGTTTGGATTAATGTTAGGGAAGATTAAAGAAAATGTTCACATGATGAGCTGCAGGAAAGGTGAAACCGTTGCAGCAAATCATCAACTATAAAAACAAAATGTCATAACATGATATTAAAGCTGCCAGAGCCGGCAGTAGCGCAGTCCTTACGGCCCCCACACACATCCTACCTCTACTGCGCGTCTACCTCACGTCTGCGTCTGACTTTTTGTCACTGACCGTGTAATCAACCTAGAGCGGGCACACATCCAACCTCAGACGCACTGCTGATGCACGTCGGAGGCACGTCTGCAGCGACGCTCCCCTTTACCTCAGGAGGCTCGCCTATTTTTTTATGAGAGCCGCGCGTCTCTCTCGGGTCTCTGTGCTTTAACTGATAGAGAAATACTCTGTTGACAGTCATACGAGCAGCATTCACTCTATTTCCCGGTGTGTTTCTTTCAAAATAAAACATCCCTCAGTCGTATACGCAAATAATCCCTTTATTTCACGATTTAATTGTCCAATCGGCTGTTGGCGCGTACTGGTCTATCTATTTCCTCTTGAGTGCTTTTATTATGAAGGGGCAGAACGTAAGTGTCAGCCGTGTAAATGTGTCTGACTAAAAGTTCGATATTGTGAGCGCTAGAATAAAGTGCAGTTCAGTGAATGGAGTTCCCGTATCTTTATTTCTACAATGACAAAGTAGGACACACTATACACCCTCGGTTACAATGTGAACGAGAATAATCAAAGGGAAACAACAGAGAAAGACATTGATTTTGAAGCAGCGCTGCAGCAGCAGCAGTAGCAGCAGTTGAGACGTTCCATGTGTGTCCGAGAAAAGTCCGAGAGACGCAGCAGTAAGGTAAGGCGACGCGCTCCAGAGGTAGACGCAGGATGTGTGTGGAGGCCGTTAGGGACTTAGCTTGGGCACTGGAGGGTTTAAGAAGGCATTAATGTATTACATGTCTGTCTTTGTGTGCGTGTTTGTGTGTAAAAGAATAACAAAATATTCAATTAGGGATTAATGAAATTTGTTTCTTCTACACCGCCACATAGCGAGTTTTGATTGGTTTGATAATCAGCCCACACTAAGGCCCTGTGACTAAGAGTGCAAGTTACAACTAGCATGCCTCAACTTCTTTCTCTGTCATGATTTAAGTAAGTAACCTTGAGTATAGGAGAATTTGTGAAAAGACGCCTAGACCTTTGAGAATACATTAGAAAATAAACCATGTCATGTCATACCTGATATTCAAACCTACGAAGTTCGTCCAGGAGAAAATGTAGTCCCCACTGAAGACCATTCCAATGTATGTCACCAGGACATTCTACATAATGGACAGAATATTCATAAGTCAGTCTGGGCTTTTCCGATTTTTTTTTAAATATGAAACTTAGACCACACAAATCAGCAGCTTACCTTGATGCAGCCCACAATTGTAGTTGTTAACGCAGAGTTGTATTGTGTACAGAGCACGGTGGAATACATCAGAACAAACCTGCCAAACAGCCAATGTTATCATATTAGACATTACTCAACACTTGTTGAAGCACAAAGTCAGAGTTCACAATGTTAATGCAACAAAGGATCATGGTGAGCTTCAAGCTGATATTAAAAAGGCACGGCCATAGACATTTGGTGTAATCCAGGTGTTCACTTCTGACACACACACACACACACACACACACACACACACACACACACACACACACACACACACACACACACACACACACACACACACACACACACACACACACACACACACACACACACACACACACACACACACACACACACACACACTTCGGTCTGTATTCTTACCCCATGATGCAGGAGAGGGAGAACTGGGTGAGGAAAATGGCATCAGACCAACCATCATAGTCCAGCGCCTGACAACAGAGGCACAGCGTGAGAAACGACATAAAACATAGGGCTTCAAAATTCACACAAATACACATGAAAGGAATGTCCGTGAAAGCAGGTGGAATTATGTCTAAGAGTTATTTTAGTTCAAAAAAGGCGCACGGGTGGCGTAGTGGATAGAGCGCGTACTATATTGGCTCTGGCCTTCGTTGCAGTGGTCGCAGGTTCAAAATCGTCCTGTGGACCTTTACAGCAGGTCATCCCCCCTCTCTCTCTCTGTCTCCCCATTTGAACTCTGTACTATCAAATAAAGCTTGAAAATGCCAAAAAATAACCTTAAAAAAAATAAAAATAAAAGTGGTAAAAAGTGGTAAAAAGTTAAAGTTGCTATAAAGAACTTTAGGTTTTTGTTGATTCTAGTGGCACCTTTGGACAAAAGCAGTAGTGATTTTTAAACACCAGCGCCTATGTGCATGCCGTTGGAGGATGTACTTGTTTAGGAAGCAAGTAGAAGGAAGAGAGAGAGAGAAAGAGAGACCGCAGGAAGCACCGCGACAATGTAAGATTATTGATGGTATACTGACGGTGGTGAAGCAGATGAAACTTTGATTTAGCACCATTCGGAAAACACATGCTTTTCCGTTCTGCCAGCCGTAAATAGTTGTGTTAGTTCCTGGGAAATATAACTAGCAATCAGCGGCCTGGCATTTATTTTAAGTAAGGAAATAAAGATTAACTGCACTAAAACGTACATGGCCCAATCAAAGTACTCAAATCGAAGCTTCAAATAGCTTTTAGGGTAGTAGTGTGTAATGTGTATCACTACTGAGGTTATTCAGTAAATGGAGTTTGTAGGAGTTGCTGTAATAACTCTACGAGGTGCATAATAGCAGCTTTGTGCCTTTTCTGGCTGCTGGGCCCCAGCTGGGCAAAGCAGACGGTCTCTGCCAACACTCACCAACAAACACAGCACACGCGTATGTGCACTCACTTCAATTTGAGATAAAACAAGCCGATAACAACACCAGGAAACTTGACGTGATAGCCACTGTTCAAACTTTTACATATCTAATGAAAACAAATCATCCACGAATACATTTGGAATGTTTTGACAGAAGGCTGAAGGACATTGAGCTTTACATAGAAGGGATATCGAACTGCTCACCTTCTGTATATCTCCAGTCAGGTGAGCCAACAGCATGGTGGGTAGGATCATAAATAACGCGTTATAATACAACAATCCATATTTTCCCAATTCCTGTGCATGGAAACAGACGGGCAGCGAGTGACGGGAACATGAAAAACAAGCACAGCCAGAACAGAGAGGGTTATTCACATGGCTTTCAATGCATGCCTCACTAACTAGCATACAGATGTCATACATACCCAGACCACTGCACTACCTAGAATTTTTCTAGTTTGCATTTATGAGATTCTCCATCCTTTGCACAATACTCCCACACATCAACCCCCTCCCCCCCCCACCCACACACACATCTCCGACATCACAGACTAAATCTGGAATGAACACACACACACACACACACACTGCAGACATCACAGACTAAATCTGGACCCAGTTCTGCCTCTGCTGTAACGTGAGAGCCTAGCAGTCTGCAGCTCATGTGACAGAAGACGACTAAAACGAGCTACGAGCCATCTCTGACAGTGATAAACCTATCCCTTTAAAGTCAACCAAAATAAACACTAAAGCTGCATAGTGATTCTTTATCTAATGAACACATATTCACATATAACAGCGATAATCAAAATCAAAGCCAACTCGTAATGTTTTTATGTTCAGCCAGACGCCACAGGACACTTTGGCGTCTCTGAATTCACCAAGGCCAAAAACAGCTCCGGGGGCCAACAATGGTTACTATTCATCGGCCCCGGCGCTGCTGCTGCCACATACCTTAGCATCTAATTTTTGTTTCACATAGGCTCCGTTGGCTGCAGTCAGCACGTCGTTCATCAGGATGAACACGTAGCCCTCCATGTCAAAGGACAAGTCAGCGCTACGGGCAAGAGATGAGAGATAGAGAAAGAACCATTTAGCCTTGCTTTAAGGCAGGGGGCTCTTTTAACTACACGTACACAACATGTGTCTTATGACCTCTGGAGACAGTATAACTCAAGTGAGGACATATATCAGGACGGGACAACCGTTTGTAGTTAAAGGGTAATTTGGGTTGTGTGAGCAGGCAGGACACCTGGATGTACTAGTAGAAAACTTACCTTGCGGCTATGAACGCCCCGAGGATCATTGTAAATACTGTGAGCTGGACTGGCCTGGAGAATTTCTTCCTGCCAAAAAGGTCAGAGACAGTAAAGCAATGAAATCCAATCCGGGCTGCTTTGAGACGGAATATAAAAGCCAGCCAGCCACCAAAACAAGATCAAAAAAAGAACAGCTCAGTGTCATAGGAAAGTAGGTTATAGCTTACTTGAGCAGAAGCACCTCAGCCATCATTGTGAACAAGATGGAGAACCTCCTGAGGACTGTAAACATGGGCAGGCTGGTGGGGAAAAAAAGGACAAACAGATTTTATTTACTCAACTGTGCCCAGTGGACTCCCCATGAATGATGGCACCAAATCAACTTTCTTCTATTCATTACTCAGACTAGATAATTCTGAGGATAAGTAGGACATACTTCAGCCTTTTGGTTCCAAAAAGACCAGTGATTTGATTCCCCACATACAGCAGAGGCAGAGGAAACGTCTGTAAATAATTAAATTAAAAAGGAAACATCAGTGGTCATCATCACACTAACACATAAACTGATTTTTTTGTTTTGTTTACAGAAATGTAAAAAAGTGCTCTCACCTTGCGAGGTATGCTCTCGTCATACTCCGGGAAGCTGATCACCTTCCCAGCCCTTCCCACCCACAGCACAACCACTGTGGCCAACATCTGCACACACACAAACGCAGTCAACACACACTTGAAGAATTAACCATTTATTTGCTCTATATCTCTCAGGTGAAGCGCGTGTGTTATTAAAAATATGTAAATTATTACACTTACCTGTCCAATGCCCACGCATATTGAGGAGGGGAACCTGGAACAATAAAGTGGATTCCGTTAGATACATTCT
The DNA here is from genome assembly GCA_026929865.2 of Hyperoplus lanceolatus. Classification (NCBI taxonomy): domain Eukaryota; kingdom Metazoa; phylum Chordata; class Actinopteri; order Uranoscopiformes; family Ammodytidae; genus Hyperoplus; species Hyperoplus lanceolatus. Next base: position 9,197,848 of record CM049403.1, read on the forward strand.
AGCTTTGTGATCACACGGTGTGGCAAACCTTTCCCCAACACTGGTTTAACACATATTTCCAAACATGCTGCTGTACGTGAAGCTCTCCTACTTTCAGTCTGTAAGCACGTCGCTAGCAGAAAAAAGTTGCCGTTAGCTAACGGGCTGCACCGTCTGAAGCATGAGCAACTTCCAGCTCTTAGCATAAAAGCTAACACGTTAGCTTCGCAGTCTACGTTGAATTAGCTACGGACGTTACCGGGGAGCCGTTACCTGTAGTTAGTGAGGACACTTTTGTTCACCACGACGATGAAAAACGAGCTCACGCCGTAAAATCCGGCGGCAAACAGCCTCACAAAGACCGTCGGCGGTTTGTCCGCCATCCCTGACGAGTCCTCAGTCCCTACTGAGAGTCTTCTCTTCCTCTGCTGCTGCCATCACTGCACTGTGAGTGTGACACACACACACACACACACACACAAACACACACACACACACACACACACACACACACACACACACACACACACACACACATTGACTTATGCCACTTCCAAGGACTTTAAATAGCATTCACTAATTTCATGGAGAATTTGCCTACTATAAAAAGTAAAAAGTAGGATAGGTCTATCGGGGATATTGTAGAAGCCGTTCCAAATCAAAAAGTCCCTTAATTCAGACGCGCGCGCACCCACACACTCACACAAGGGGACATTTAGCCCTACAGCAAGAGACCTATCGCTATCTATGCACGAGACCTGTCCCTGAAATTGGCCTAATTCAATTTTCACTGATCAGAATCTTTGATATTTGGCTAAATGAGGTGGAACTGGAAAAGATGCGTTGAGGCAATAGAAGCGGAAGCAGGGCTATGTTTATGAGTCTGTCTTTAAAGGAAGACTGAAGAAAGTTTAGCAGTCGAAACATCTCATGGTAGGCCTAGTTAATAATAATCTGTAGGCCTAAAAACATTCAAGTTAAATTATCATGTCAGACTAAATGAACCTTTTTGGATTAATCCTGTTTCAGCATTGTGACGATGGATTGTCTGGCTCTTCCAAATGGGTTTTTAATAATGGAGGATCATTTTCTCACTTTATTCTCAGTTTATTACAAGCATCAGGATTGTATAATCGGCAAAGTAACTAATAACTAACTGTCAGACAATTGTAGTGCAGTCAAAAGTGCAATATTTACCTCTAGGCATAATGGAGGAAAATAATAAAGTAGTGGCTCATATATTCCATTGGAATATCTAAGACAGTTGTTAGGACCCTGACTTCCCGCGGTAAACGTGTCCACATTTTAATATCAGAAAAACAAGTAACAAGATTGGGTTTGTCACGTTTACTATTCAACCACCAGATGGAGGCAGAGCACGAGCTCAGTGGTGGCATCACACTACCAATTAAAGTATTAGTCTTAACCATGTTTTATAATACAGAACGATAATCCCAATTTAAAAAGAGTGCAGGAGCAGCCCAGTGTGCAGTAGAGAAGCAATGGCTCTGAAATAAACAAACAAAGTGCAATGTTATATGGCACAGCAATAGTTTAAATGGTGGTAAACTTCATAGAAGACACAACCTTAGAATAACATAGAAATAACAAGAAAAATTAATCTGAGAAAATGGTTTATTTTGGGCCCTCCTTATAGGAAAAGGCTCATCCGTTCTATTGAGACATGCTAATACATAGGCTAAATAAGTTATGCCTCAGTACTTCAGAGTGCATTTTAAATTCTTTGCTTATCATAATTTTAGCGCTGAACTGTCTCCACTGCTTTGGTCCAGATTAAAATATCTCTTTGATGGTGTGAATTATCCTGATGACTCTGGTGACTTTCTATGTAGCGCCATTTGCATGTCAAAGTTTTGATTTTAATTACAGGTCAGAATTTCTCTGAAATGTATCGCATCACAGAGGACAATTCCTTTTTTTTCTCAAGAGCAACGCTCACTTAGACCAATTGATGATGACAACATTTCCGTGTCTTAGTTGGAACCTGCTTGCAGAAACACATTCACTATGCTTCATGAACAGCTCTATATCTTTTAACCTATAGCCTCACATTGTGTTCATTAAAGTTCCAACTGTAAAGCAAAGTTATGTAATTGTCATTTACTTGTGTCTCCACTCAATACATGTCACATGGAGGGTTGACAGAATTCATCTCTGAATATATTGCCTTACATAAAAGTCACATGTAAACCACTGCTGGCAACTTTTTTTTAAAATTACAAACACCACTGGTGTTCAACCAGCATTAAGAATGAATCATCAAACCGGACTACCCTTTCCCAAACTTTTGGATCTAGTTTTTTTTTTAAACTTTTCACCTATTCCAAAAGAATTGAACAGGCACAGTTGATGTCCTACAGCGAGATGGATCTAAATATACAATGACCCCTGAATGAAGGCCAGCTTCCTGACCTGACCTCGCACAGTCCCCATGTGTATTTTGGCAGGTGTTCTGTGGGATACAAAACCTGACGTGTCTCTGATAAGAAATGTGTTCCTGCATACGCCACGTTGCCAAACAGAGAGCAGATCTGCTGACCCAAACCCTCATTAATTTCTTTTTGGAAAGTACCAGCAGCGAAGGGACACCTGACCTGATTATCTGAGCCATGTCTGCACTCAACGCATCCCTTGGATACTTTGTGTCAGTTGTGGTTTCTGCAGCCTTGGTTCGATTGCTCCTTAAGAAATGGCCACGGTTCAGCTTCGTCTCAGAGTTTTCATCCTCCTTCATGCTGGTGGCATGTTGGTTGGAGGTGCAGACCATAGTGGAGGTGGGTGAGTGGGCCGGGGGCTTAGGTCCTGACGTGACTCTCACCATGCTGTTTGCAGTGCTGCTAACCAACGGTGTGATCTGCGGCGCCGCCTCAGGGAATCCCAACCAAGTCGCGCTGAAGTTCTTGCAGCTGGAGGCCACCACCCTGCCCACTCTGCTTGCTGTTGCAGCCCAGTTCCTGGGGGCCCACCTTGCCCTTCTTGTAGCTACATACTACTGGAATCTGGAGCTCTCAGACATGCACATGATCAAAAACCTGATGGCCAGAGAGTGCAGCACATCTCTGATGGTGTCTTTGCAGCAAGGGTTCTTCACAGAGGGTGTGTGCGCACTCGTCTTTCACCTGGTCCATCTCAACCTCCGAAACAGACACGCTCTGATCCGGGTGCCCCTGATCGCTGTCCTCCTCACTTTCCTGTCCACAACAGGTACGTTTGAGGTGAACCTGACCTCTTCTTTATCATCATTGCAGGAATAAGGGTTGAAATCCACTTTTACACAGAAACCTTGGATTTCTACATGTTTTATACTTTACTGGAATACAATTGTAAAACCTTTGTATTGAAAAAAATGCATCCACACAGTGCAGATGTCAAGCTTTATGATGTTGTATTATTTTAGTTTGCTTGTGGCATTTTCATTGATGGTATTTTGATGTTTAGCATCGAGTTTATGCTCAGAAATTATAACTTTGAAATACTTTTTTGTTAAGTTTCTTGGACACTGCCTTGGCATCAGTCTTGTAATGAATAAGTGGCTAACACACCTAACTTCTTCATTCTTTTCTGCAGCCAGAGGCTACACCTCAGCGTACATAAATCCATCCTTGGCCTATGGCCTCACATTCCACTGTTCAGGGTTCACCCTCATTGAGTATGCAGTAGTCTACTGGCTGGGCTCTTTCACAGGTACAGGACATGAATACAAAGTTACAGTATATGTGCTCTACCTATCTGTTCTGTCATAGTGAACACACCGTTTACTGTTAATGTCTCTTTTCTAGGCATGACTCTGGCTATTCTCTTTTACATGGGAAACATTCCAAGGATCTTTGCCAGGAACCTGTTCTATGGTCAGAAGACACGTTTAAGAGTTCCAAAGGGGGAAAAAGGAGACAAGAAGAAAAAGTGAAAAAACCAACAGGATGTTTATTTTTAAATCAACCTTTTCAGAAAAAATCAAACATAAAAAACAAACTCTTAATGGTCAAGATATATTTTGCTAAAGTAACAGTTAAATGCCTGTACAGAGAATGTAAAATATTAAGGATAAAAACACCTACTAAATAAATTAGTTTTTTTCTTTTTCATCCTAGTGGTATGCTTTCAATTAAGTCACTGCTTTTAGACCCTTTTTCACACTTAATTTCACCCTGTGCATGACACCACATGCTGGTAGCATCCGAAATTACACTGCCATAAACAAAAAGATCCTGAAATTGATCTCATAGAGGTCAAACATCGACTAATCAATAAAATGAATAAAACACAGAAGTGAAAACTTGGCACTTAAATAATAGAAAACTCTAGCCTCAGAATGTGGATATATGAAACACCGTGAAGCTACACATATTCTAAACAAACATTACATTTGACTGTCAGCAGAGGGGGGCTGTGGCTTGGGGCTGGCTGTGCTCTCGGCTGCAGGTACTGACTCAGGACGCGCTTTGGGGTTTGCCTTGTTTTTTTTCTTTCGATAAGGGCCTGGATCTGTGGGGGAGAAACAGTAAAAAAAAAAATAAGGGCCAGGGAAAAGTGTTACAGTCATTATTGCTTTTAGTCATTATTGCTTCAGAGCATCTTATCTCTTAACACTGATTAGAAAATACACACCACAAACAAGCACAATCTGCTCATGGAAACCTTCCTTTGTGAGAATGGTTTAACGCGTGAACTTGAGGTTACCTGTCATTTGAGCCTCGGGACGGTCTACCCATAACGTATGATCTGGATTATTCAGAAACTTTCGGCTCTTCCCACAGCTCAGGCACGTCACCACAGTAAAGCGAGTCTTGCCGTTTTGTCCTGATGAGACAAAGTCATGAAGGGGACTGTGTTTGTGGGTTTTTTGCAAATTAAAAGAAATGTAGATAAAACACATTAAGTTATTGCTTAAAGAAAACACCAGAACATCTTTCAGGGCGCACAGAGATACCATCTGAGGGAACTGGACTGTCAATGTAAGTAATACACAGACTTACTTCTTTGTCTTGTTGTAGCAGTTACACCAGGAATGAGCAATGAGCAGCACTTCTTGCATAGTGTTCTCTTCACTGACGGGTCTCTGCAATACAATGAATGAATTCATAATTTTGAAGATCCTGTTTATGCCGTTACTGTACGTTATTCCTTTTTTGTGAGAGTCTCAATACCTTCCTACCCCGAGCCCATAGGTTCCAACTAAACATGGAACCTATCTTATTTAGAAACATGGTCACAAATAAATGTATGGTTCCAGTCTTCAAAAGTCTGTCATTTTTTACAACAGCTAGTCAATGTAGTTGTATCAAATAAACAGGAGGAAGTTTCGTCAAGGACTATTTTCAGCAGTGGCTGAATCCACATTTGGTGCTCTAGTTGTTTGTATTTCGGGCAGCAGTAGCCTAAAGTGTATAGGCCTGGGAGTCAAACTATACTAAGGTGTGTGTGTGTGCGCGTGTGTGTGGGTGTGTGTGGGTGTGTGTGTTTTCATGGCAATGAAGGGACATGTCAGCTAACCACAGGAATTTAAAAACGTCATGGGTTTGGGCCATTAAAAAATAATTACGACCAAAGAGCTTTGTTTAGCTGGATTAATGCTTGTAACAATGAAAAACAAACAATACAAAAACAGATACACAAGTGACGAACTCTGACTTCCTGTGATTATGCCTTCAAAACAAAACAAATAAATACCAGACCAAACAGCCAAAGTGGATATTGAGCGTTAACCTACTGTCGAATAACTAAACGTCTTGCGATGGTCTTCTGTGTGTGGCAGTAGAAACGAGCCAGCTCCACATTCTCCGGATTTTGAGCCAAAACACAGTGAGCCGCCTGTAGAATAGAGACAGCTAGCGTTAGCCTGTTAGCCACGTGACTTAAACACGATGCGAGCTCGTCATTTATTTCCTACCTGGTAAAGATAGTTCAGTCTTAGGTGCGCTTCTTTCGCGTGGTGTTCCATCACAGACACAATGCAAGTCAGATAATGTAATACTGTCAGGTCAGGAGTCTGGCCCATGAACCGTGTGTGCGAATGTCACCGACACTTCCTTTCACAGCTGACTAAGCTGATTTCACCTCCGGGCACAAATTCCACAATAAATGTGCTCAAACTGACTGAATATTATTGGAAACACAACATTTCAAAATAAAGTTCCCTCCCCCTAAGGCTCCAAGCCATAACCATAGATAGTAAATAATAGGCCATAACGCCTACACGCCGAACCCCGATAATACATTGTCTTCATTGGTTCCAACTTAAATATAAAATATGAATGAGAAGTTAAATTAGTCTCTTGATGGTTTCCCATTAATATAAGGTGACATTGCTGCACCCCAATCACTTTCACACCCAAATTACATACAGTTGCATTTATTTGAGTGTGCAGGTTGTTAGTCATCCAGAAGAGACAAAGAAACAGTCAAAAAATTGTCTTCATCAGCCTTCAATAGCTAACCATAACGATATGGCCACTTTTTCTTCAAACTAAATCATTACGTACACAATATACACATGGGAAAAGAAGCACATCGGTTTAGTCTGGAAGAACACAAAAGGACAGAGTTCAACATACAATACTTATTTTTAATAACGACAATAAAGTAGCAAGTATAAACCCTGTCAATCTAACATCTTAATTAGCCTGTAAGGTGCACCCTCCGGTATCAGGAGACTCATGATACAGGGGAAGAACTGGTACAGTAGGTCTGTCAGAGCGACACGGTCACAGCACAAGTTCATGCTGACGAATGTACTGAAATGTTTTCCTATAAAACCGGCGAGAAAAAAAAAAAAAAAACGTCCATAAAAACACGAGTCAATGTGGAAATAGCAAGAGAGTGTTCATTGAATGAGACCAACTATAGAAGGAGGAGGGGGGACAAATATGAAATTCAAGTATCAAAATATCTAAGACACTGACAAGCTGAAAAGGTCAATTACAAAAAGGTAGTAAAAATCACGGGAAGAGAAACATCGACAACAATCAACAATACATTAGGCAACCATTTGCATTTGTTTAAGGCAAGTTGATTAAAAAAAAAACTAAATCGAACTAGGCGTCTTCTTCATTTCCAAGTTAAATACAAGCCTAGCCCTAACTTTGTCACCAGGAGATGTACAAAATAACTACGCCTGACTACTAAGCACTTTAGTTTGACTTGTCTTCTGACGTCCGAGCGAGAGTAGAGTTCATGTGGACAGCGGTGGAGTTGTGCTCTATGTTTTTTTTGGTCTTCTTCACAGTGAGGTTTGTCAGGGCTTATAAGGCTGGTGCAATGGAGAGTGGCGAGTCACTCTCAGCCTATTGTCTGGCACGAAAATCTAAACGGTTGGCACATATCTTGTGCACAGCATGGGATGGCAGGGGGAGCTGGTTTCCATCAGCTAACGGTTGCCCTTCATGGCCTCCTTGGCTGCCAGGATGAGAGGAGTGAGGCTGGAGAGTGGCTTGGCCAGCTTCAGGAACGGATGCTGCACAAAGAGATGAGACAGAAGGGAAACCATTGAGTCAACTGCACTTTATTTAAAGGAAGAATCAGCTATTCTGGAGAATGCTGGGTTTCAAAATCACTTTTTGAATGGTAGATACACAAAAGGGACCCCGACTGATTTTGTCAAAGTGATTTTAACAGCAAGCATTCTCCAGAATCGTGGATTCCTCCTTTTAAAACAATAAGAATTTGAAAAAATAACTGTTTTTACCTGCAGCAGCTCTTTGCCTCCGCCTCTCTTCTCTACATCCATTTCCAGACAACGGTTGAGGAAATCCCTGAAGACTGGAGACAGCTTCTCGGGATTCTGGAGCTCAGGTGTGCCGTTTGTGGCGATCAGGTATAACGCCTGAGGAGACGCGACAAAAAAGAACACAATGAGCTGTGAAATCTTTTTCCTTTTCTACAGCGATTAACCACAGCTGAGTTAAACCAGACCACTGTTGTTGACCCTTTGCTCGTCTTATCCAGATTTCAAGAGAACGGGGAAAAAATCAAGAGTAGTGCGTTTGAAATGAGGCCACATGCCATACATGAATATATAATCATTTATTAAATTGACATATTCATTCCAGCACCAGCTGTATCTTTACTGTTCACAACTACAATAAGTTGATCTATATATTGCAACACTGTGTATATTGGTCTAAGTCCTTGATGAACAACTAGAACACAAAAAGCAACAAGAGTAGCAAAACCACCTGGACAGAAATATTTGTATCTCTTGACAACAAGTGGACTATTTAGTTCCCACGTATTCCTTGAATGCTGTCACACAAACCTATCACAGACTTGTGTCCTGCTTATGTGTTGACTCAGGACGGCAGCTGTTAAACCAAACTTGCTGACTGAGATGATTTAACAGGTTTCATGTCAAAGTGTGTTGACAGCACATCATGTGAATAAGACTAAAGTTAAATAACCAGGAGCAAAGCTTTAAATACCCCCCCCCCCCAAATGCTGATTGAGGGGGTAAGGTGAATCAAATAGGCTGCAGAAATGATGTGACGAGTCAGTGCTGTCAGATTGGGCTGTTTTCAACCAAAAAAGTGGGAGGTTTTGTGCTTGTTTGGCTTGGAAAAATTATCTATGTGGCAACACAGCTTCTAGTATAAATCCTACATTTCACATGAATGCTAACGTTAGTGTGTGTTGTAGAACGAGAGCAATAAACAGCTGAAAGTGAGTTAGAAAAAAGAAAACTAGGAGGGGAAAAGAAGATGAATAAATGTGGACTTTTACTCTTCATCTTCTGTTAAATTAAATGGCTAATGGAATATTCTGATTGGCTGGTAACTTTAAATTCGACTAGCCATGGCTGGTGATAACAGAAAGTTGATTTGAATGTTGTCACTCACTCGTAGTGGGTTCTCGTTCAGGTAGGGAGGCTCCCCTTCCACCATCTCGATGGCCATGATACCCAGGGACCAGATGTCCACTTTGGGCCCGTAAGCCTTCCTGGTCACCACTTCTGGAGCCATCCAGTACGGCGTGCCCACCATGGTGCTGCGTTTGCTCTGCTCGGGAGTGATCTGGGCGCAGAAGCCAAAGTCGGCTGTGGAACACATGGAGAAGTGATAAGACATAGGTACATTGGAGGAACAGCGCTGACCCAATCTAACAGGCTGCTCCAGATAGCATCAGAGCACGACTTACTCAGCTTAACAGAGCCGTCCATCCCGAGCAACACATTGTCACTCTTGATGTCTCTATGAATGACCTGGTTGACGTGCAGGAACTCCAACGCTTGTAAACACTGTATGTATGAGGAAAAAAAAGAAGCATGTTACGTGTCTGTTTGGCCTGTAACTTTCATACAAAGGACAAGGACTTGGTTGTTTTATAGTGTACCTCTCTGCAGACCGCAGCTATCTGGGCCTCATCCATACAGGTCTCTGTGACCACGTCTGTCAGTGAGCCACCAGCCAGATACTCCATCACCACAAACAGCTCCTCCCCCATCAGGAAACTGACGTACAGGCACACATTCATAGTGTCACAAACACACATACATATATTCACATTTAAATATAATGAGATGTTCAACTCCCACAGGTTAAAAATGCTGTCAAGCTGCAATGTTACTTTCAGTCTCACCTGTCTACGAAGTTGACAATGTTGGGGTTCTTCATCTCCTTCATCACCATAATCTCGTTGATGATCAGCTCTTTCTTGGGCTGCTTTTGTAGGTTGATCTGTTTAATGGCGACCTGGAAGAAGGCAGCATGAAAGACTTTAGGGTGACTGCTACCCAAGGGACCACATTTGTATACATTTTTAATATCCAATTTTCCAAACTTTCTTTATTACGAGTGCACAAGTGTATGGGTTATAGATTTATATCTGGAGTTTGCCAATTGTCTTTTCTTTCTTACTTAACAAACAGCACTGGGTCAGTAGCTTCATTTGTTATAGAAAAGGTGCTTTGTAAAAAAAAAAAGTGTATGATTAAAAAGAAAACGATTAACTTTCATGGAATGAGCTCCCTGGTTCGTGTTCTTATAGTCTCTCGTTACACTTCATCATCGTAGTTTGTGTATCTTTACCTCCTGTCCCGTGGCAACATCAATGGCTGTGAACACTGTTCCTGATGCCCTGTGGGAGGAAGGCGAGAAAATAATACATATTAAGTCCCTGTACCTTGGTAAAAAAAAAAAACCTTTGAAAGAGCCTCTGACCTTAAAACTTTATAAAGAAGTGACCACATTATGTTGGGAAAACAGAGGCAATATTATATGACTTAGTACACATGAAAGGGTCAACCCTATCACATTTTTGATGCAGTTGGTAGGCGTGCACTTACCCCTGACCAATTTTTTCATATCTGGTGTACTTCTTCTTGGGGTCTCCAATGCTGACGATTGTTCCTGTAAGCGAGACGACAATAAAATGTGTAACAGGAAACAGGTGGAATGCAAACTGCTGTGGCAATAAGACGTGTAAGCTTAATAGTCTATAAATAGTTTACTCAGTTTGTCCATGATCTCCTCGTCCGTCATCTTGCCCTTCTTTTTCTGCCTGTCTACGGCCTTGGAGGCCACGTCTCCGTCCACACAGGTGCTTGGAGCAGGGATGGGATCAATGACAGACCGCGTGTAAACCTGTATGACACAACAGCATCATAACCAAACTACACACACACACACACACACACACACACAGCTATCCATAGAGAATCTGAGTGAAACGTGCCGGTCACTCACACTCTTTGTGTATTCTGGTCTGGGCGCCACAACAGGAGGAGGAGCTTCGTCATCGTCGTCATCATCATCAATGTCTTTGATATTCGGAGAAGAGGACTCGGTGCCTTTTTTGCCAGGCTGATTTAGAGTGAAAGAAGCCGGTTAGTCTTTTCACAAGAAAAAGCATGGTACAAATAAAACAGACCGTAACCTAAAGTAAAGTACTTACAGACTGAGGGCCGGGGGTAAATGCGTCTTTTTCTGCGAGGTGAAAAAAAGGACGTGTTATAAGAACCTGAAGTTACAGATTAACACAATGTGTGTTTAACATAATATTGATTAAATTCCTCTGTATGAGAAAAGTTTTTTTTTATTGACTTGAGGATAAAAAGGAACAATTCTCAATGGGTAATAATCAACCTAAACCTTAAAACATGGTGGAATCTCTTCTTTATATTCTTTAGAGGCAAAACCTAATAATCTTCACAAGACCAATGCCCTCCACTAGAAGAACAAAATAGGAATTTAAAAAAACTTGATATACATAATGCCCTGCAGGTAACTCTTCTGACTCAATGACAATATTTAAGTTGGGGGAAGCCTCACCAGAAGAGGAGAAGCTGAGGTACTTCTGACGGCCGTTGCCTGTGGAGTTGTAGAACGTGAGAACGTCAAGCACGGCCTGCGGGTTCTTCTTCTGCTCCGATTTGGTGATGTTTGAGGTCTGGAGCAGTCGAGCCCATTGTTCTGGCATACCCTGGGTTTGGCAGAGATGACATGATGTAAACGTTTGCTTTGGTTGGAGACAGACAAGTCCAAATAGTGGGGGGTTAGTGTGAAGACAATATGAACAGTTGTCAACTCACAGTGAACTCCCCCGTGACCGCATCAAATCCAACGTGTATGGTGTGTTCGAAGTCTGATGGCGGTGAGATCTCTGGACGTTCTTTGTCTCTATCTTTCTTCCTTCCACCTGAAAAGAACCAAAACCTTATTGAAGTTGCACATTGCGACACTCAGATCAATTGAATAACTTTAAAAAGGTGGAGCCAGAAATTCTGGAGAATGCTTGTTGTCAAAAAAAAATATCCTTAAAACCTGTTAAGTAGAGTATGCCATGTTAGTTGTTTATTTCCTTTTGCTGTTTGTTTGTGTGTTCTTAAAAAAAATAAAAAAATCCAAAATTAAAGGATTAAAAAAAAAAAATCAGTGATTATCTATTCACGATCTACTACCTGTCCATGCTGTTTCAGTATTAAACATTATCCTGTGTTAATACACAGCCAAAGGCCCCGTAAACGGGTATGTTGCTAGCTACGGTGGGCGCCCTTTGTTTACGTCCCTGTTTAAAGAACCTAGGCTGTGTATTAACATGAATCTATTTATTTATTTGTTCCAGCGCACACACAGTACATACAGGAAGTGGATCGTGAGGAGATATTCACAAGTATTCTCCAGAATCGCTGACTCCAGCTTTTAAAAAGGGGAAATATTTGTCCTGCCAGACTGCCTTTGTGTCACCTTTCTCAGCCCCGGAGAAGATTGAGATGATCTTGTTGCGAGGTTTCCTCTCTTCGGGCACAGAGGGCAGCGGTTTGGAGCTGTGGTTGGCTGACAGCGAGTCTTTGCCGGAGCCGGTGCTGAAGATGGTGCTGCTCATCCTGACGGGAGGGGCGGGGGGTTTGTCCTCGGGGTCTCCATTATCACACATGGCTACAGGGTTGTGTTGAGGGCCAAGAGGGCAAGGGCTAGGGGGCACAGTGCGCAGAGGAGATGGAGAAAGGGCAGCAAACAGAGAGGGAGTGAAGCCAAGCTCACATCAGCACAAGGCCCGAGCTTGCTCATGCACTAAAGGGGGGGGGGGGGGGCAGAGTGACAACAGAACAGAAAGGAAGCCCCGAAAGGTACCTGGAAGAAAAGAAGACAACCATTAGACCAAAGACATATTGTATTAAGCTTACAAATAGCAGATAAGACACTAATAATCATTCAACAGAGGGTGGTATGGGTGAAGCTAGTGTAAATGGAGGTCTCATTACATTAAAGTAGGAGTCCGCGATTCAGGAGAGTGCGTGTTGTCAAAATCACTTCGTCAAAATCTGTGAATATCTCCTAACAAAAGACTAGATGTTTATACTGTGTGAGCGCTGAAAAACAAATCCAGTGTAAAACGCACAGCCTAGGCATTATAAACTGGTATGTTGATAGTGCCCCCCCCCCCGCCCCCCTTTGTTTATATACCAGTTTACAGAGTATGGGCTTTTGCTGCTTTCACAGTAAGGAAGTGAGGAGCTATTCAACAATTTTGACAAAAAGTGATTTTAACAACAAGCATTCTACATAATCAAGAATAAATATTAATAATTAATTACCAATGAACAGCTAATTGAGTTAATAAGCGCATTACTGAATAATTGTCCAAACAAACCCATAATTTGGAGACCAAGAAACAGTGACCACAGGAGTGTCTCTCTATAACTTTGATGTTGTTCAGAGCATTTTTAGGGAAATAACTTTCTCCTTTGTGTCTCAGTAAGGTTGACAGAGGAGCCCGGCTGAGGCTACAACAACAATTCACTAGGTGCGGAAACGAAAAGTGGACACTTCACTACCCCTTGTTAGGATAAAACATGTCAGCTCGTCGACATTCAGCCCATTATTGTCCCGTATAACGGTGTTTGTGCCTATTCAAACATGCCCTTCAAGTGAGTAACAAGGGGCGGCTAGCAAGCTAGCGTTAGCATTAACTACTTGGACAACAAGTGTGCTAGCAGTGAGCTAGCGTTAGCACGACATGCTATCAATAAACGCTTGCAATCTGAACGAGCTTTTAGCTAAAGCTAACGCCAACGCTAATCAGCCTGACAGAGTGTGAAGGGTTCCGTTAAAGTTTCCAAGTGAGGGTTTCCAAAAACGGCACACACACTCCGGTACCGACCTGCTCTGTGTGCGGGCTAACGGGAGCTCACCTCACCGGAGGATCCTTAAACTTCAGTAGAACTTGAGTCCCGGACGACCCTCGACGGTGTGGAAAACGACTTTAAATCCTTTAAAAAAATGATTTACTATGTTATAAGGGGCGCGCGACGCGTACAAATAACTTACACATATAAAAACGGGACTTCAACTATTTACAAAGCAACTTTTCTCCTGTCTGCTCTCGGCCCTTGGATAATTCTGATATGGCGGAGGGGGAAGCGGAACTACCGACCCAGCCCCGGTCTGTTCAAGACCCTGCTGTAGAAAGAAAGAGGTGAAGTCATGTGTGTGCTCATACTAGTGTGTGAGCTCCTCACTGAAGCTACGTAATGTTTACACGAACACATATTTAAACCTTTGACTGTTTTTATGGCTGATTCATTCTACTAAAGGTGAATATTGTATTCAGGGTGTATCGCATACCTCATACACACATTTCAAAAGGACATAAGCCTACCTGATGGTTTGGTGTTATACTTATACACATTATTTATTGATTTATCTTTACATTGGTCCACATACTGAGCACAGTCAACAATGTATGCAATGATGAATTGTATTACACAGTTTTCAAAATCAATTTTGTAATAAAAGAAGCAAAGGGTTGGATATCAGACATTTTAATAACATTATGAATAACATCTTATCTCTGGTGATGTGTTCATCTGCAACATTACTTTTATACAGACACAAAGGAGCAAAACGTCACACAAGATGGGAAATGTCTTTTCTTCAGCTGAGACAAAAATCCCCTCAGATCCTTTCTGTCTTGTATACACTGTATTGTTTGCAGTTGGGATAAAGGAAGTCCTTAGAACAGGATTTGTGACCACAGACATTCCTGAGTAAAGAGACTCAAATACAGTAAATTAAAAAGCGTCATGTTCCTGTGTGCTCTGGGCTGCGTTCCTTCGTCTGAGCCACAGTAATAACAGCTGGACTAACCCAAACAAAGGCATTTATTTACAGTAACCAGGTGAACTGAATTATCTGGATCACTGCAGAGTAGAACAAGGAACATCTTTTGTGGAAACACACCTGTTCTCTGTTTGTGTCACCTCAGAAGAATGATTCAGTTACACCTGGTCGTTTCTATCTGAGCCTCCTTTTGTGTGTGTGTGGTGTTTTTGGTTTATGGCCTATTGTTGCCTTATGTAAAAGACTTTCACCATAGTAATGCCAGAACCACCCTGGTATTAGAAAACTAAGTGCAACTGTACAATTTTACAATCAGTCCTTCTTTAACACAGGATATGTTGGCCATCGTCACTGTTTAAATGATTCGATGTTTCCACATGTATTTGGACAAGGCCACACAGCAGATCACTGTGACAAGAAGACTTCCAGCGCATACGGGCATCACCAGAGACCCGTCACCAACTGGAAGCTGGAAAACCACGGGGCTATGCTCCTACAGGAAACAAAAACAAAATGTTGCTAGAAAGGAAAAAAGAATAATAGACAATCTATATCAATAAAATGTATAGATTAACCACCTGCTGATGCTGCAGTTTGACCCACTGACATGTGCTTGAGTTGTCCGGCGTACAGGGAGCGTCCACTACAGCGTGAGACTCTGAGCTGCTGGGCTGCAAACCTGCAAAGAAGAAAATACTGTTAGATTGAGACAACACTCCTCAATTGTCTCCATATTTTGAAAAATACACTAAAAAGCATTTTGATTTAATAAACGTTTTTAAAATGAATCTTGACCTAAAGGATATTCAGTATTTAAAGTAAAAAAAATGCAGAGTACGTTGTGAAGGAGCTTAAACTGATGTTTCCCAGCAGGAAATGTTTTGTTCTGTATGATAAAACCTTTTGGATACTACGATGGATAAGGCAATGCACTCACATTTTTCCGTTCGCAGCAGCAGTTCGGGAGGGATTATTTTGACAGATGTAAACGTTTCCCCAACAAAAGAGGGCTCGTGGTAGCGACCGTGAAAGGGAACTGTTACTTTGAACAGTCTGGGAGTAGTCGGTGCATCAGGGGCCGGATACACGTAGGTGACAAACCCCGATGTCTTGTGAGCAGGCTCCTCTAGGTCAATGGCTGAATCCAGTAATATCTAACAGAATAGAATACATACATCATTTAATTAATATAAACAGCACGTAGTTAGTGTAAGTTAATGTGTTATGTCTATGCCAGTTGTTAGTCTTACCTGCCAATTACTGTGTTCACTCAAGGACGCTAGTTGGAATGGATCAACGAAGACATTTCTGGGCCACCTGTGAACCAGCAGGACTCTGACCCCACTAGGCACGTCCATGCTGAGCTCAACTGTGGTCTCCAACTCCCTAAAGCGCAAGAACATCTTGTAGTAATTTCTTCAACAGTGGGCCATGAATTTGGTTATTGTCCAATGTCTGAAAATACACTGAATAGTATACCTGTGAAAACCTGTCTTTCTGATCTCCATCGAAACTGCTGAGTTATCAAGCACCTGCGTCAGGAGAACACAGTGGTCCTCAGTCTCCTCATCTACGAAAATGTATAGGTGATAAATAAAGACTAGACTTTTATTTATGAGACAGAGAGATTGATAATTGACAAAAGATGAATAAGTCACAAAAATACATAGTTTAAAAAAAATTAAAATATTCAGAACACAAAATATAATATATATTACAACAATTACTTTACTAGGTACAAATAAATTCAATAAAATTATAAATGTAATAACCAATTTATTTCTGACTTGAGTTAATTGTGTTCATCTCCTTTAGTCATAGGATATAGACGGAATAAAAAGGTAATAGTAAAACTGTATAACTGATTTTTATTTTATTTTCAACTAAGCAGCTGATAAAACTTGATCCTTCAAAACATTAATTTCAAAACTTTAGTGAAAAAGAACGATGCTCAGTGATTATTTTTTCTAGCTCGGAGCTAATGTTCTCATATACTTTTAATATTATCGTATAGGCTACTTCGTATTACTTACCCTTTTCATTTAAACAATGACACGTCGATAAACAAACCAGCAAAGAGAACAGTATAGCATACATCTGAACAACAACAATCCTCTCACGGCCTGTGTATGTTTATTAATCTAGTGTATTTGTCCGTTTTCGATTGATCCAGCTTTAACTTACTGGTGTTCTGTTTTAAATTGTTTACGGAAGAGAATATTGAAGGACCCCTTTGTAGTTCTAGGTGCGCTGTCACCGCGCCTGATTAGAAATACATATAAAAGGGTACTTTGGGTAAATCAGTGCAAGGCCAAATCATTTGTCTAACAAAGGATTGCTCAGATAATCAGTTTGCAATAACTATAGGTGAAAAAATATGATTTAAAAAAAATGTAGTCTTAATATAGGGCAGGCTTCGGCAAAGACAGAAAGGTCCAACTAACTAACGTCAGGCAGTTATCGTTTACCGCTAATCATCTCTGAAGCTCGCTAATTCAACTGAGTCGAGTAAGATATACATTCGTTATTATTATTGAATGAATGTTAAGTCATAAGTCTTTCAGAGCAGCTGAACGACGAACAGAAGATGAGTTTGGAGGCGAAGCGATGCGGAGTGCAGTTCACTCCTCCGTCCATAGTTGTAATGTATCAACACACGGAGACCAAGCAGCTGCGCAAGAGAATAATACCTGTGCGGAACTTCTCTAAACATTCAGGTAAGGACAGTTATTTTGGGACTCTGCAGGACCTGGACCAACCCCCAGGCAAGATATGATATACTATTATATTATTATATGATATAATAGTTTGCTATATGAAGGGTATCGTTCCCATGATGTGTATTCTAAATAAACGTGTTTTATCAAATAACCCCCACCAACTGGGAAGAACGACCTCCAGTTTAAAAGTTTTATAGGGCCCTCCATCCTTGGCTTGGGAAAACAATGATCTGTCCATGTATAGTACAACTATGTTAAGAGTACATGCTATAAGAAAGTGTGACGAACAGGTAGTCAATAGGGGCCCCTCTGGGACCTTCAGACATTGGCTTGGTCGTTGATGTCCTCTCTCTCCTCTCTTCCAGACTACAGCGTGGCTGCTGAAAAGCTAAAGAACCACCCCCGACATAGGGACTACCTGGTGGGTGTGTCCCAGAGCCAGCTGGAAAAGCTCCATATCATCCTGAGAGATCACCTGCAGGGCTTCAGCCTGGAGCACAGCCTAGCCTCGTTCCATCTGGACCCAGAACAAGACCTCAACAAGCTGGACGACGAGGATCTGGCTCGCAAGAAGGGCCAAATGGACAACCTGTTTGAGAAGAACCGCAGGCGCAAAGACGACCCGGACTTTGTTTACGACGTGGAAAAGGACTTCACAAAGACCACCCAGGAGGAATGCAGCTGGGATGAAATGTCCGATGACGGGTTTTGAAACTCTGGGAGGGAGGAAACAGGAACATCTGACAATCGGACACAACTGAAGTGGATTACTGTCCTTCTGAACTCTACACAGCAGTGGATGTCTGGAATCTCTTTTCAGGAAATATTTTCTTGAACCGTTAAAAAGTGGAGTTGGAAATTCTGGAGAACACTTGTCAAGATCTGTTTTTGTCAATATCAGTGAACATTTTCTCAGGATCCACAAACTGCCGGTACTTTGTGTGCACTGGGGGAAAAGATCTGATGTCAATATACAGCTATTACCTAGGCTCTGTAAACAAAGGGTATGTTTACAAGAGGGGCCCACCGTAGCTGGCAACATGCCTGTTTACAGAGCCTAGGCTGTGTATTAAATTGTTTCTCCTCTTAAGAGATATTCACTGATTTTGACAACAAGCATTCTCCAGAATCACAGACACCACCTTTAAGTTTATACAATTAGTTTACTGCTAGACTGTTATATCAGACCTCATTTGTTCTAACTAGTTGTACCTAATAAACAGGCAGCTGAGTTTACGTTAATAAACAGGCAGCTGAGTTTACGTTATGTGTTTAACGTGGAGTAAGCAGCAGCTACAGAAACACATCACAGTATTCGCTTCACATTTGATGACAACTGCAGTAAAAATACAGTAAGTAATGGTTTGACATTAACTGGAAGCTCTAGTCACACTGTATTTTACTGGGAGCTGAACATTTGTGATACATTACATATTCTACTTTAAAACTGCAAAGAATGAAATGAAGCATGAATAATAGTGAATATTTATTTGTTATAAAATACAGAATTTTACAAAATACTTTGGCTCTTTTATTTGTGGCTTACACCTAAATGAGTGATATTCACAGTCGAACATGAACGAAGAAGCTAAAATCCCATTAAATAAAATGTAAGTGTACACCGATAAGTAAGCAATACAAACAAATATATCTTTGAAAAAAAAACCTGTGTCCACAAAATATTGTTAACAAAACATATTTCCTTATGGTTTGAAGTGATGCACTATGGCAAGTTTTAAATGAGAATCTTTATCATAAAACCAAGCCTGCAGTATCAAACCTCAATAGGGGGAAATGTCGTTCAAAGTGCTTAAATACCTCATTCGGCTGCAAGAGACACTGACTGACCATTAGTACCACAATACATTCAACATTGTCGCAGCTTTATGAATAAAGAATGAATTTACATGTATTTGCCTGTTTGGTTTAAGCTAATCAATACATAATTTTTATTTTACATTGGTATCAATTGCAGTCATTTACGCAGTGCTGATTTATTCCCCAACGAGGTAGGTAACTGAAAGTCAGACACATTACTCCTTTGACCATCACAGGTTGGCAAAAAGTCAGGTAATTAAAATGGTAAATTCTCAGCAGGCTTTTAATTTGTTTAAAAAATATATCTTTATAAAATTGACAATTCAAGTATGCTAAAGCCACAATCCAGGACTTCTGTGTGCGTTAACAGTATGTATATATATATATATACTATATATTCTGATTGGTAATCATTTCTTTAATTTGTACTCCACAGCTTGACTAATTTGCGCAGAGTATACAAATAAAAAAACAGGTGAATCAATTGTTTCAAAGCTGGTGGATAAAGAGAGGATGTCTTAAATCCAATGCTGCAGACCATGTTACATCTATAGACGGGGTCTGATGTGCCACAGGTGTAGCTTTACTCCAAATCTGGATTAGGTCTTTAATAAGCCATATATATACACTGAGTATATATATATATTTATATCACTAACCCTAATAAACTACATCAATAATACATACATTAGCTTAGTACTTCTGAAGATAACAAAACTTATTTCTTCTTCCTGTCTTGGATGCACCTTGGACAAAACCTGAGAGATTTTGAGAGAGGGAACAGATGTTCAGGCTCGGAGGAAAATCACAAAATGACTGATAATCCAATAAAGCTTAACATCCTCTGAACTTTGTCAAAGGTCTCACCATTTTCCTTTGGGTTTTGTTGCGAGGTCAACACAAGCAAAGTGAAACCACTCGATTGGACACTGGAAGATAAAAAAACAAGATATTGAGAATCCTAGACAGACCATCAAGTTATGATAGCAGAGGAGCGATGTGTGAAATGAAAACCTACATCTGGGTTATCGCATCCGATCATCTCTCCGTACGACACCTGGTGGCACAGACAGTAGGTGGGCTCATTGGGATCGACTGGCATGTCCAAAACGTCCGACGGTTGCATAGGTAGGAGAGCGTCGCTCAAGTCTGGGCTAGAAGGCCGAAAGAAAACATATGATTAGAATTAAACACGATTAACAGGTTATTTGAATTAATACTAGTATGCTGGTTTTGGAAGCTGACATCTACCAAAGCTATGGCACCAGCCCAAAGATACCTTTTAATCTTTTTCTTTTTGGGAGATTCTTCATCAGAACCTTTCCTTCCTCTTCCTCTGGATCTACGCTTCTCTCTCAGCCCCCGGGCCTCGGTCTCTGTGGTAAAGTATTGACATTTATCCATGTGTCTTGCTATGTCTCACCATGAAAGCCTTTCAGTCACTCCACTTACTTTTCACCCCTCTTGCCTCCGTACTTTCGGGGCCCGCTCCCCTCCAGTTTCTCCTTCAGCTCATTCTCAAACCGTGCCAGATCTGCATCCAGTCTGCGGATATGTTTGTCCACCTTCAGTCAAAAGGAGTTTGTGTAGATTAAAACCTGAACATGTCGTGCATGACTTAATTTGCAATTAAAAAAAAAAAAAAAGCATATAGTAGAGGACAGACTGACTTCAAACACTCACTTCCCACATGTTGACTGTATTTTCATTTTATAATGATATATCAATATCGGATAAGAGTGACAGGAAACCCAAAGAAATGACAAGTGACCAGGGACTGACCATCTCGTACGTCTGCATTGCAAGCTGGACTTTGTCATCACTGAACTCCTTGCACTTGCTGTAAGCATTTTGGATCTTCTGCAGGTGTTCTACTCTCTGTTCTGAGGCCAGGTTCTTCACAGTGGCAATGTACTCCTCAGCCAGCTTGTCAATCTCGCCTTTCTTTTCTGCACAAAAAACATGACTATTACAGTGCTGGAACACAAACAGGTGTGCGCAGTTTGAAGTTATTGTAGCAACCACATATAATTATTCGTACAGCTTCAAATCCACAAAGCATTTTGTAATGATGAGGATAGCATTCTGATGATCACCTTCAGTCCTATTGTCCAGGTCCCGCATCAAGGTAAAGTTTCTCTGTAGCTCACATGGTAAGTTTTCAATACCTGAAAGGGAGATTAACATGAGCATAAAAAGGACATTTCACCCTAAACTGTAATCTAGTCTGTACTGTGCTGGATTTCTTTTAAATGTTAAATCCTAGTATTATTTCAGATAGTTTTACAAAAATGAGGAAAAATGAAATGTGGGTGTCAAATTCACCCTATCAAAGCGGATCAAATAAATGATATGCAAGAAAATGTATTATGGTTTAAGTGATGCAATGCATGCTCTATTATTTCATCTTGGAACATAACATTAATTAAATTCACACTGTCAAGCAGGAACACCCCCACATGAGCTACTAACACCATTTGATTTTCAAAAATAAAGTTACAGTGTGGATGCATTATTCGGCAGAGGTGGATTTATTGGAGCATAGCATTGCAACAACACCGGTTTTAAAAAAAATAGAGCGCGCGTGCTTCATGTTGTATATTGTGACGCACTTCACACACCCCGCCCGCCCCGTTACGGGAAACGCGGCTACCAACAGGTTTAAAAACGCGGTGTTTAAAAACGCGGTGTTTGTATCATAATAACACAGACGCAAATTCTGACCAAACTGGATACAATTCTTATGGTTAACAATAACAAGTAGAAGAATAATGCATTCAAACTTAGAAAACCATTGCTAGCTGCCAACAGTTTGAAGATAAAATACTAACCGCTCACTAACGACACGCCATTAACTCTGTAAACTGTGACATTTGTCCTGCTAATGTTGACATTGGCCTCTGATTGAGTTTAAAACCACACACGGGGAGTTTAATAACTTTATTCCACTGAACAGTAGCGTATATCGCCCTGCTAATCAGTTAGCTAGCGAGCTAGTGACCCAACAGCTAGTTGCTAACGCACCGCAATGGTACCTGCCAGTCGCGCGCCAAGCAAGAAAAAGGTCCTCGATTAAGTAAAACTAAGGCTCAAACAGACGTAATATGCTCTTAACATTAATACCAGCACAGTGTGTCCTTGGATACTCACTGTCAAGGTAATGCTCCAGGTATATAGCCGTCGCCATGTCGTTTTTTTTTTTACCGCTGTGGTTAGCTAGCTCTGTAGCTCTTCTGTAATTGTTGGCCAAAGGGCTTGTTTTATGACCCCGGGTTTCCCGTCGGTCAGCTTGCCAGATATTCGGGTCTGCCTACAGTCAGTCTTCTCCGGGCGGCGCTGAAACTATACAGTCTATTATGTGCTGAAACGACGCCAGCGTTTGCTGTTATTCTGACAGTTTCTTCCTGCACACATGCACTGAGCCCCGACAGGATACAACTTTTTCTGCTTGTGTGAACTTGTGACCCGCATGCGCAGCGGAGGGCGGCGGTGTGCTAGTCTCCAACTGCTCAAATCCAGTAAAACATTCTTCGTACCAACCAATTTACCTCTGTTATAAAACGTTGGCCAACCTCAAATTCTGCAGTTCTTACTACAATTAATATAACTTATTATTATTTATATTATACATATTTCACCCCGGTTGAGATAACCCAGCAGACCAAATTCTGTAAGACCATGAGATGGCTGAGGAGCTGCATCACGTCCAGTCCATTCCTCAGTAGTATTTCCCCCATAGATAGTGATTTCCCCAAGGACTCTCTCCCCACCACACGTTAACGCGAAGGAGACACAAACGAGCGCGCCGTCGTTGCTGTCAGCTGAGAGGCGACGTCATACAAAACAAACACCTCCCTCTTCAAAGATCGTGAACGAGAGTGACGATCACGATGCTCCCTGGGCGGGGCTGAAACGAACATGAGCAGCGGATGTCCTCGCCTCACTGATTGGTCGCCGCTTTTTGACTTCGAGGAGAGCATCACCTCTTTTTTTGTGCATCTCTCTTCCGGGTTTTCTGTACCCTCACAAAATACTTCATCTTTCCTTGAAAACACACAAATAAAGAAGTAAGTAACTTAGTTACACAGCGGGTCTATTAACTCATATGCCCGTTATCCTCGGTTAAAATGAGCAGGTTCAATGTTTTAGATAACTATGAACATTGTACTAGCCTGTAGGTTAGCGACTTTAGCTAACGGTTACGTTTGTTGTCAGAGAATAAACAGAGCTAGACTTATTAATTGATCATGTTTTGTCGGGTGTTTGTGCTTATCTACACGTCATTGATATTCAATCCTCAGTTACACATTTCATTAACAGGAAATGTTGTTGACCTATTTACAACATATTCTGGCCTGTTGTTACTTTTAATCCATTATCTCCTAAGTAGCCATGCAGCGGTAGCTCAAGTGCAGGGAGAACCACAATTATGGACTATCTAACCTTAGCTTCTACTAAAGCTGTCATCAATAACTGTCAACCATATGGGCACAAATCTTTCTCCCAACGAGCGCACGTGACGATTCAAAGTCAGACCTCGTGACTGTCATCGTGGTGGCCTAAATCGATTAACTGATCAGTCGTCAAAGGAGATCAATGTGTTCACTTTTTCATTTTGTTTTCAAAACTTTTCAATTTGGTTGTGAACATAAGTAATCGTGCGTAGTGCTTACTGTCACGAGGTGTGTTTAAATGCCACACCCAGGCATCCCTATACTCTTAACACACACCGTCTTATCTGATGTGTCTATATTATTGTTCTAATACATTTCAGGTGTTGCCTCTAGGATGGCTATGGTAAAGAGTGGCTGGCTCCATCGACAGAGTGAGTATCCAGTCCACACACAGTCACAACAGTTTGAACAGAATCCAGATAGTTGAGAGATGCTGTGACGCTCCTGTGTAAACGTATACTCTGTTTGGATTCACCCTTTTGTTCGTCACACAGGCACCATACTGCGCCGGTGGAAAAGAAACTGGTTTGACTTGTGGGCGGACGGACGACTCGTGTTCTATAACGATCAGCAGCGGCGTGACATGGAGGATGACATCCACATGAGGGTCGACTGCATCAACATCCGCAACTCTGCAGCCTGTCAAGGTGCCAACACTGCTCACTGGTCACGGTATTGCATGATGACGTCATTGGCTCTGTTGTCCCTGTTTTTCACTATGCCTGTGTCCGTGCTTTGTTGCCCCTCAGAGCTGAACCCACCGGAGGGGAAGACGCGTGACGCCTTGCTGCAGATCGTGTGCAGAGATGGACGGGTCATCAGCCTGTGTGCAGACAGTGCAGACGATGCTCTGTAAGACAAGTCATTCAATCATTTTGATGAATCATTTTTGGATCATTTTGAGGTTTATACCTTCAGAATAGAAGGTATTTTATATCCAAATCGACAAGTTTTCCCCCTTTTGTGTTGCAGGGCATGGAGCATGGCACTTCAGGATGCCAGAATTAATGCGGTGAGCTTCTGCTGCAGGTTACATGACTGGGCTTTTTACCCATAAGAATAGGACGTTGTTGGCAAATCTTCATCTCTGTGTGACGTTCAATGAAAATTCAACTCCTGGAAAATATTTTTCCTTTGATCTTGGACAGGATTTGAACTTTACTTTTTCTCATGTCATACCTCAGTGATGCTAAACACACTGCAGTAAAATAATTGTCTTTATAAGGCTTTGTTCAAAGTCCTCTACTGTTCCTCATTCTCAGCTTTCACGCGAGGTGACCTCATTTCTGTTGTTTTTTTATTTTTAGATGGTTGCTACTCCTCAGATCGGCTATGCCCAGGAAGTGATGGCATCTGCTCCTCCCCCCTACTCGGAATATGCCCCCCCACCTCAGGTAAAAGCTGTAAACACAATACATTTGACTAATAGCACACACTCGTTTTCCTTCACTCAATACATTGATCAAACACTGTTACTAATGTTTTACAGAGGCAAATAGTGAATTATTGTAAAATGTCAGTGTTTAAATCTAAAACAGCAAATATGCATAGTTAAATGCATCTCATTTCTGATTAGGCTATGTACAATATGATTGGACTGTATTTGCACTGTATCACATTTAGTTGCTGTATATGTTCTACTACACACTCTGGCTTTGTTAGACATGATCAGATTTGGCTATCGGAAAGGTAGAACCAACAAATAAAGCCAGCGTTTGTGAAACCGACGCTGGATCAAATGGTTCTTTATTCATGTGAAAAGCTCCCTGTTCCCCTTTTTCATATCCCTGCTGTCTGTCATCTTTCAGCAGGTGTACGCCCCAGGCCCGTATGGAGAATATGTTGTACCTCCACCACAAGCTACACAGATCATGTACTCTGCTGATGGGCAGCCCTATGCCGTGGCTTATCCCTACCAGTATCAAGGTAAACACTGCGCACTTCTCAACCATCCCAACTCAATGTAAAATTGCACTCGGGTGATGTGAAGGAGGTCAATATGCATTGGTAATATTTAGCAAGCAGCTAGCATTTGCTACTTAGCACTAAATACAAAGCAAAGTCATTAGTTTTGCAGGTGTTTTAGTTAAAGACCAGAGTGATATGTTGACCTTGTGATGGCGCTATGTGAAAAAGTGAAAGTGAAATCCCAACATTATAACACGTGATCCTGGTGGGAACAAGAATGCCTCAACCTAATGTAATGTCAGTCGATCCAAAATACTGTATAAAAAAAGTTATGACGCTCAAACTTTACTTTCTGAATAGAAAAAGGATGTCAATTTCCTCATCACAAAACACTGTCTGCAGGTGGGTATGCCGCTCCTGGAGTGAACCATGTTGTGATTCGGGAGCGGCAGCGAGAGGACGGCGGGGACGTGGCCCTGGGCATGCTGGCCGGGGCAGCCACTGGTCTGGCTCTGGGCTCTCTCTTCTCTGTCTTCTAGTTTCCTGGCTCTAACGTTACTAATCCAGCAGCAGAGAGTGCCCCCAAGTACCTGCAGCGTTTGGCTTCTTCACTGTGCCATCACATGAGCTGGAGTGAAACGTGTCTAGTATCTATTGGGCTATTTCTATCTATGAAGCATGATTGTGATGGGCAGTGAATTACTCCTTTGTGTCCTCAACAGTATATATCTATATTTATACATATATACACACACACAGTAAATACTGTTAGCACTTTCTCATCTGCCCTGTGTGGCAGCCCCCCCCCCCACTCCCTATCCTTTGTGTTGTCTGAATATGAGTGTTAACCAAAAGAATACAATGAGTCACTTTTAAGTTATTTAAATGAGAGGAAACATTGTAGTTATCTTATTTCCGGCCCTGAGGTTTGTTTCTGTTTCTTGGTGCACCTTTGTCCTTTTATATTTGCAGATTACCTTAAAAGCCATGAATTGGTGGTTTTTCTTTTTGTTTGTTTTTTAAGGTTGTGTATTAACTTTGTGTAATGGTCCTTTACTCAGTTCCGTATGTATTACTTGTGAATATGCAGTGTTTTTTCAGCTCCTGAGGTGATTTGTGGCTGAGATGGAGAGTGCACACGCATACACACATAAAGCAATAATCACCCACGATGTAGCATTTGAAAGGGTTCTCATTAGGTGGAATCTGGTTGTGATTTATGGCAAACTTCCTAATTTCACCACAAATCAATGTCTGAGGCAACACCGGCATTTACACAATGTGCTTTGAGGGAAGAGGGACGGATGTGCATGCTTTATTTATGATCTTGTTCATTGGCAGCTGTTGAATCATACTTTTCATTTCATTTGAAACATGTTAAAGGTGATATTTTGGATTCATTTCAGTTGAAACCAATCAGGTTAAATTCAGTTACATTTCACTTCACCTGGATTTTTATTTGTCACTCCATATGACTTCTCTCCACTATTCATGTTAATTATGAGTGTTAATTATTTACTGCTTTCAGAAATACCGCTTACCTATATTAATGACGACACTTAACCGAAGAGATGCAAATTATTTCATTTGAGCAAATTGTATGCTTGTACAGGCAGCATAGCATTGATATCAGCTTTTATAGGCATTTGTTGTTGAAATATTTGAGTTTTCTCTTAATTAAAATGTGACCTAACCCTGGAATATTAAAAAGAAAAATATAGATAGAAGGTAAACTAAGAGATTTATTATGTATATGTATTTTAACAATGAAATATATTCACAAAGCTAATATGACTCCTCTTTATTATTCAAACCCTTTTGTTCACAGAACATTTCATGACGTATACAACAAGAGTGCAAATAACCACCTTAAGTTTTACTTAAAAAATACCCGAAGAAACGCTTAAATAAAGACACATTGCACAGGATCTATAAGTAGCTCTGAAAGTGTAGAAAACATTGAGAGAATATTGTACAAAATCATGTAACATAATAACAGAAACCCACAAGGCCCTTGAGAAACTCGTAGTTACAACTTAGAATATAGTGCAATAATAGTTGGCATGTTTACATATAAATTCTCATTTCAAAAGGCCTTAAACTGATTATGGTAAAGGCAATTAAAAAACCCTTATATCTGACTGTTAGGAAGTATGTAGTGTTCAAAATGTGCATTCAGACACTACAACAAATACCTCAAACAGTGGTGGTGGTAAATTTGTCTTAAAAAAAAAAATATATATATAAAAAGATATATTTCTTTTTAAGCAGGCAGCAACATAAAATGAAAATGTTAAAGATAATATGTAGATGTAAACATGAGCCTCAGTGGATCAACAAATAAGTGATAAATAGTGCTGAAACTAACCATCGTTCCAGTCAATTTATCCAGTAAGAACAGCAAACAATACGGCAGCTTATACAGCAGTTGGTTCTGAGCGAGTGATCTGATTGGACGAGAGACCTTCTGAGCGTTCTGAAGGAGTGCTGATATTAGCGAACAACATCACTCAGACTGTTCACCAAACTGTAGACCAACTGTCAAAATCACTCCGCGGCTCACTGATGGGGAGCTTCCTGTGTGTTATCTGTGTGTGTGTGACTCCGGTTGACTGTGGCGAGTCTCTCCCCTGTGAGAGGGCATCGCTGCCACACACAGACAGAGACAGTGTGCGGTAGTCGCTCACACTCACGTTACTGAAGACAGCAATAGTGTGTGGAGATAAACTCAGGCTGCTGAATAATACGAGCGCTGCATAGCTTTTCCCACCTCATTGTATAACGTTACTTCCCCCGGGCCGAAATACACTCATAAACTCTGGGAAATGAAGCGTGGGGGGTTTGGATTGGGCAGCGGACCTTATTACCAACTAGATTAAGATCCGCCGTTCCGTTTCTTTGGTGATTTTTACGGGACATCGGGCCGCCGTGGTTAATGTTGTTACCAGAGTAAACAAAGCAAGCTCGCGTAAAGTTGTTGCATAGCAACGCGCTCCGCTCTGACTGCTGTTGTCGAACTATTTGTGTTGGCGGAAGCAAATACATTCTTAAATGATTAAAGATCACATTTTAAAGTTAACTTGTGAATTTCAGTTGTAAAACTGCTGTATAAAAGCAATAGCACACTGAGTCGCATGTTGTCGCTCTATATCAGCACTGCTGTGTTCTCTCCGGCACTCGGCCTGCGGCCTCGTGCCTATGACGAATCACAGCAATGCTCTCTGTGTGCTATTTAATTAACAATTAACTTAATATTTACTGATCAAACTGAGAACTCTGCTCCAGATACCTTACATTTCTGCCACCTTTTAGACCAATAGATAGAAGTCGAATAATCAAAAGCATATTCGACAGTGAACATAGTTGTAGTCCTGTTTATGAGCAAAGAGTACATTATTAGCCTTCTTTTTAGCCCTCTTGACCAAAGTCCTCAGTAAACTTGGTCAGCTTCTCCAAGTCCTCCTCGTTCACTGTGGGCTTGGTGCTGGTCAGTGACCTCAGCATGTCCGCCTGCACACAAACACCAGGAGAGGTAAGAACAGGGAGGCTGATCACTGCAGCCGTCTTGACTTTAAAATCGGTGAAAGGTCTTTTTCTTACCATGCATACGATGGGCTCCATAAGTTTCTCCCCAGGAACAGTCATCCACGTCATCGCGATGGCACCGGGATCACCGGGCGAACAAGGAGTCAGGAGGTCTTCCACCACCACGCCGGGATTGTTCCAGGATGACCCGCGGACCTGAATGTGTGTGTGTGTGTGTGTGTGCATGGACAGAAGTTAGGGAACAGAAACCTTAAATACAAGGTGGTTATACAATTGCACAGGGCAGTTCATGAGTTAAATGTTATCTTCCATAACATGTCTTCATTCATACTAGTATAAATAAAAAAGGTCCAAAATGTACATGTAGGGGTTTATTTGACTAAACCTTGTCTGTTTGTGTCTGTATATTTTTCCTATACAACCATATTTAACAGCCATTATCTCCACACTCATTTTATTTTTCAATACTCTACATCAAACAAGCACTTTCATCAACTAATCTGTCCATATTCTTAGCACTATTTTGAAGGTTATTACATAAGCATTTGTTGTTAATTGTCTGCTTTATTGTACATTTTCTTCTTAAAAATCATGCCAGAAAATGCAATTTTAAGACCTGTCATTTTTTTTGATTTATTAAATGAAAAAAGGCTCTAAACATTTTGGACACTTATATGTTGTAAAATGAATAATAATTGTAACTCTGGCTTCATCCAACATCTACATTTTTCTCTTAAAGAGATGCAAATGTATACATAATAAGTTACATATTACCAAATGTACATATTTCTTCAAATATGTCCGACACAAATACAAAAAAAAAATTGTTTTAATGTAAGTAATAAACTGGCAAAGCTTCATGTCTATCAGTTAAATATGTAACCCTATTCACCTACACTGTCTCGCCTTAATGTTATCTGTCTGGCGGTATAACATGAATAGTTACCTTCTTAAAGTGAGTGGCTGACTGGACCTTCCTGACCGGCTGCATGAGGGCGTCCCTGACTATAACGCTTATGTCCGCCCCGGAGTAGCCCTCTGTCTTGTTGCCCAGGGTAACAAAGTCCTCCTCCGTCAGGTTGCTGGGGGTGGAGCCCAGGTGCAGTTTGAACATGAAGGAGCGGGCGTGCTGCTCGGGCAGAGGAATGTAGATACGCTTTTCAAACCTGAGACAGACAAAGGATTCAATCGGCCGTTACGAAACATCTAAATCCCTGACTGTCGAGCACTTTCTTTTATCTTTTCCAGGTGCAGGACTTAAATGAACTGATGTTTGAATACAGAAAAGATAGTGATGTCATTGTGACTTGACAGGTTTGACTTTAGACTTCAATAAGAAGTTTGGGATCAACACAGTAGAAGGCAGCAGACAAAATAGGGAACAAAAATAGGGAGTTTTTTCCTTCAATCCCAGTTCCAACAGAGAAATCTTACCGATGAATGAATGAATATACAACATATTGTATTTTGCAAAAGGTATACTGCAGTAGTTACAACATGACAGTGGAACTTATAAATGATATAACTACAACTTATAACTAGATAACTAGAACTACTGGCTCTTGAATGGAGCGTTTCAGACAGTGGCTGAAAAGAGGAGATTCAGCAATGGCACTGTGATGAATATAAAACGTTTTTTTGGACACAACCCCATGAAAACAGTTTCTAGGAGAGACCCAAAATATAACTTTGAACCTGAAAATGAACATAACATGTGATGACATGATAAAAAGCAAAATGAACTTTTCAATTTTATTGAGACAACATAAAATAACAAAGTCTGTCTTTTTCACTAGTGCCCAACCAACATCTTGTTTCAATATGGAGTATGCTATGAAAGATCTAGAAGTTAAACCAACCTTCTCCTGATGGCGGAGTCCAGGGACCATGGTATATTAGTAGCTCCCAGGACCAGGATTCCCTCATTGTCGTTTCCAACACCTGAGAGGAGAAGCACACGTCTTACACGTCATGAACAAAGAGCTGATGCTCAGTCATGTGATCAGGCTATTGTCTGGTTGCTCACCCTGCATCTGGACCAGGAACTCTGTCTTGATCCTGCGCGCCGCTTCGCTCTCGTTCTCGCTCCTGGAGCCGCAGAGGGAGTCGATCTCGTCGATGAAGATGATGGAGGGCTTGTGTTCTCGGGCCATAGTGAACAGGCTCTTCACCAACCTAGAGGGGGACACAGAGTGGACCGTCAGTTATCGCTATTCACCTTCCCACTTTAAACAGCTTTGTGCCAAGAGTCCCGGGGCCTCACTTTTCACTTTCCCCCAACCACTTGGACACCAGGTCGGAGGAGGAGATGGAGAAGAAGGTGGAGTTGTTGGCTTCTGTGGCGACCGCCTTGGCCAGGTAGGATTTCCCCGTCCCCGGAGGACCGAACAGAAGAATCCCCCGCCACGGAGTTCGCTTTCCTACACAAACAGAGACACAGGGTTATCAAATACTATTCATTTATCAGCAGTGTGAAATAGAGATGGGAAAGATACATCCAAAAATCGGTATCGGGTGTCGAAATAGCCGTTATTCACTTCCAGGTGTCTTTTTCAACAAATGTCCTTGTTGTGTCTGTACAGTTGTTGCTGCTGCATTAACATGCAGTCCGGCTTGATTTGTCCTTTTTAATATTTAAAAATCAGCTATTGTTGTTTTTAACTTATTTGATAATTGAGTTTGTTGATAGTGGAGATATTTTTTTTTTAAATCTACACACAGTTCTTGCTTTTGAATTTCAAATATTCACAACCTTATGAGGGAGATGTCAAAGTGAAACAGCACCTTCTGAAATTCTGTTGTGATGCTTTTGAACTCATGTATAGAAACAGTTCAAATAAATAACTTTGGAATTTATTTTCAAACTTTTAATAAAGAACTCTAGTGTGGTTTTTTAGAGCATCAGGAAACCTGACACATAATACCAACAAAAGCAAATAAATAAATAATAATAATCAAGAAAAAAAGAGCTCTGGTAACTGAATCAGTATCAGTATTGGCAGATATCCAAATCCATTGGAATCAGATCTGAACTATAAAAAAAAAGTGGATCGGTGCATCTGTAGCGTGAAGCTGGCTCCTGCTTTCAGAAGCCTACCTGTGAATAGGTGAGGGAATTTGATGGGCAGGATCACAGCTTCTTTTAAGGCTTCTTTGGCTCCCTCCAGTCCGGCTACGTCGTCCCACTTGATGTTTGGCTTCTCCATGACGATGGCACCTGGAAGAGAGAGAGATGGCGTATTTAAGAGATCATGTTCTGAGCTAGTCATGTTTGTACTGCTGAGTCTGGCTGTATGCTCGCTCAGCTCACCTGAGAGTTGGCCCTCGAACTTCTTCTTCTCTTCATCGTCCTCGTCGCCGTTTTCACTCCTGATTATAAAATGACACGGTGATTTATCGACACTTTATTGAACAGTGAACCGCATTTTGAATTTTCAGTAAAGGAGAGCCTACGGAATAATATCTTAGAAAGAGACTAGATATGAAACTGCAAACTCTTGGTAAGGTTCCTGAAGAAAGATTTTAAAAGTTCAGTGAAAACACTCATTGTACTAACACACATTCTAATCCACTCTGTTGACATGGCAATGAGCTATTGAAACTTTTTCTTCTCAATAATTACTACCAAATGACATTGATTTTTTTTTTAAACCGAAAGAACAAAGTCAGCATCACGATCACTGGGATATTGTGTGTCACTGATAAGGCTCACTCACCCTTTATCACCGGACCCGGAGTCTTTGACAGGTTTGGCCGGAGGATTTTTCTCCTTCTTCTTTAGGTATTCCTTCAGCTGCTCGGCCCGGTCCATGTATTCGGCGCACTTGGCCCGGATGCTCTGCACCGATTTTTCGCCCTTGGCCTCATCTGCAACACAGCGGGGAGCTTAGATCGTGATGTGAAAACAGTTCAAATCACATAAGTCACCAGTCAAAAGCTCCTTACACTTGATGACATGTAGGAAGTACTGCACCGCGTTCTGGTAGCATCTGAAAGCCTCTTCATAGTTCTTGGCTTTGTCATGCTCTGCAGCTTTGGTGGCTAGATCTATAGCTTTCTGAGGACAGACAACATGAAGATAAGGATTTAGGAAACCATCTTTTTACTGTGTGTTTATTAAAAGATCATTCATTCTTTGACACATATTTTAAAGTTGAAGTTTCTTATTAAAAACAACTCTTGGAGTACTAGGATTGCAATGTATACAGTTAGCTAGTTTAGTCCAGGGGGGTCCCAATTTAAGGGTCACGCCGTCCAAAGGGTCACCATATTAATATGATGGATCACAAGATAATTCATAAGAGAGGAGAGAACGAGAAACTAGGTTCTACTTCTAAGACATGGAAAAATCAGTTTTTCATTCTTCTTAACTTATTTTTTCCTTTTATAAATATTGAGTAAATTGACATATTTGGGCCTTAAGATATATTTAAGGGAACCACTGTGAGATGTTTTGGGGGGCAGACACTACTCAATTTTTTTTTCTAAAACAATGAATGCGCCATATTCTATAAGCTCATGATATATTTCTGGAAGATATACTGTAGCCTAGGTATCTATCTATGGCTGTCAAGTTATACTGTGGTTGAGTTAAAACGTACAATATGTCCCATGTATGTGGCATACAACAGAAATAAGCCAACCCGAATATATTTAAGAACAGTAGGCCTAAACAAATGTCCATGAAGTATTGCTGAGTGATTTAATAACCAATAATACATATTTTAGTTATTGTTTATATAAACACGAGCTCTGACTCATCTTTATGTTTAGATTTAAAAATCGTTGACACGATAACTCACTCATTTAAAATCATTTAAAGACTGAGGTTAAAAAGCCGAACAGTTACCGGTGTTCTTATGTAAGCAGGTAGCCTAACTATTGTTTGTCTCTCACCTGTAAATTACCTCCAGCCATCAGGTTGAAGACCTTTGTTCGCTTCAGATGAACCCGTAAAGTCTTCTTTTACTGTTTCTGCTTTTCTTTTTTGTTTGATTTAAGAACAACGTCAATCCCAAAACAACCTGAAGTCTTCTTGTCTCTTCTTCCGCATCAAAAAGTGACTCTGTGACTTCCGTGGTGGTCACGTGATAGTGTTGTTGTCATCTTCAACAGTTGTTGTGAAACCTTTTATATAGGCCTACTATCTATGTGTGAAACATGTATATTAACCAATGCACAAAATACAAGAGATAATATTAAATTAAAATAAACTTGTGTATGACTCATTAATTGTGATATAATTATGAATAATAAATGTATTCAACTGCAATACAGATGAGCTCCAGGTATAGGACAGGTGTGCTTATTTGACAATACTGACCTCTGGTGGATAAGAGTTATTATGACTAAACCATATTGGCAATGCAGTATGTACAGTAATATCTGAATATTATTTACTGGTAATTATTACACATAGAAATGAGGCCTAAAATAAATACCCATTAAATAAACATGCATACTGCCACATGTGGACTGAATAAGAAATGTAGACTTTATTACATCTATTAAAAAAAAAGGAAATAAAAAAAAGCGTGCAAAATATGTAGAAATCAGCTGGGCGGAATAAAAATAAATGCATACAATGTAGGGAAAGAGGACATGACAGATGCATTTTGGTTGCACATTGTGTTGCTCTCGATTAAGTCCAGGTTTTTATTCAACATATGACAGCTTCATTTCAGAAGCAAACACCACGTACAGCACATGTTGGAGTAGATCTAACTGTGTTCTTCTTGTTGTCTTCTGTGGGCAGCGTTCATCAGCTGTTTCCCTTTAAGTTGTTTGGATCTAAAAGCCTCAGGATGCGATCGCTTTTTGTGAGATCTCTGGGCAGTTCGTTATTCTGATAAAAAATGTAAAAAAACACACATGAGAGAACTTTTACAACCTGAGGACATCTAACTATGGATTGTGTGTTTGTCTTCTACTCTTGTGGCCTCACCTGGTTGGGTAGTTTGGGGTCTGCGTCGGCCCCAAGCAGCAGCAGAATAGTTTGCAGATTTCCACCCATAACGGCAGCGTGAAGGGGACTGGAGCCATTCTGGAGACGATAAAAAAAATAAAGATATGTGTTCAGAAATGCTTGTCGAGAGGTTGTGTATTCTCCGGGTATCAACCATAAGAAGTATAAGGTATCAACCTTTTTATCCAGCGCTGCAAGGTTAGTATTGTAGCATTTTTGAGAAATATGCTTCCTCCCTTTCTTGCTCAGAGTTAACATTTTTTAATTTTATTTATTTTTTATTTATTTTTTTGGCATTTTTCATGCTTTATTGATAGATTGATAGAGACAAAGGTGAAATGGGGCAAGAGTAGTAGGGTAGTGACATGTCAAGAACGACCGCGCTGCTGCTGGGCCCGGCCCGGGGGGAGAGGGGGGGGGGAGCCCTATCAACTGACCCCAGAGAGTTAACATTTCTTACACCCTTGAGATAAATAGGCAGCCAGTTACCTTAGTTCAGTATAAACACTGGAAACAGGGGAAAGTTTGTGTCAACCTTTGTCTACCTTGAGAAGTCCCATCGAAGGAGAAAACTTGAGCAGTTCCTCGATGACGCTGCTGTGTCCCTTTAAAGCTGCTTTGAATAACGCTGTTGATCCATCCTTTGAAAAAACAGCAGGAAACAGACACAATTATTTAACAAAATGTTCTTCACATCAGGCGATTTACTCACTCACTCCGCTTGACACAAATCCAGTAGCAGTGGAGGTACACTGCTCAGTAGGTGGTGAAAGTAAAAACTTGAGAGATTTGTTGAGCTCATCTCTCCACACAAACATAGAGCACTGACCTTAATATGTCCTCTGTATGAACATGGTGCTGACTTGCCAGATGCTTTTTACAGGATTAAAGTGCACTCAGCCAACAAGCTACCTAGCATTTGTTCAAAAATAACTACATGTTCCTTCTTAGACAATTAATGGCAGCACTTAAGCAGCAACGGCCTACCGTCCATCAGTTTTCCACCCTTGAGAAAAGACTGTTTCCTCTTCTTCCAGGGGGAAGATTTAAACTGTCAGGATATGCAAAGACATTTGACCTTATCCTTCATATTCATATAATATAACGATAAGGCTTTCTGTATGTCTGGGGTTACCAGTTAGGTAAACGTGTTTCTGCTTTCCACTCAGTTTGGATAATATAGTAAGATTGAGACAAGACAACAATCCCTTTTAAGGACACTTTCATGTAGTCCATAAACTGTAAAAAATAAATAAAACTACACACTTGTCTGTCAGCGTCCCGATCTGCACCACGTAAGAGAAGCACCTTCACCACCTCACTGTGGCCCATCTGAGCTGCCATCCACAGGGGGGCAGTGCCATCCTGGAGAACACATGTGGACCAGAACAAAAAATCACTTTAGAAGGAGGAGGAGGATGGGGGAGGCGAAAACAAAAGAGTGGATGCAAGAGAGAAGCTGGCACCGACACTGTGACTGTGTCCTTTACATCTCTAAAAAAAGACATGTTAAAGAGGCAAGGACGTTACCTCCCTGGCTTGGTTAACCCTGGCACCAGATGAAAGCAGCTGACGGATCACAGTCACATGACCCTCCTGGGCAGCCAGGAACAGAGGGGAGGCACCATCCTAAAACATAAAAACAAGTAGTCTCATTCAGAGAGTGGACAAGCTTCCAACTCAACAAATCCTGCACTAACAATATGCTACTGTGTGACAACTATCTACTATAAAATGTATGTCTGTGCAGTGAGGTTTTTTCCCTACGGCCATAAGTACAGACGCTAATCCTGGCCAAGTGTCAGTTGGGTCTGACTCAGCAGCTTGCAGAAAAACAAGAAAGGCTGGATTCCAACTGCTGGGGCATTGTGTGCAAATAACCATGGTGACAGTGAGAGGACATGGCGGGTCCTGACTGAGACAGTAGCTCACATTCAGCCTGTCGTGAACGTTGGCTCCGTTCTTCAGCAGAGCGTCCACCACCTTGGAATGTCCGTACTGAGAGGCCACGGTGAGCGCCGTGCCACCGTCCTGTCACAAAGACATAAGCACACAGTCACCACAAGTCAGCGCAGGTGTAAAAGCGCATGTAGTCTCCTGAGGTGGAGCTGATTGCATTCCCACTGCTGCATACCTGAGTCTGGGACTCTGTGGAAGCACCGAACTCAAAGAGGAGCTTCACGACGTCGCGATGTCCCTGCTGCGAGGCAAAGAACAGGGCGCTGGAGCCTGACTGCAAAAGACCACAACAGAGACTGCTGTTATAACTGCTGCTGACTTTTTTGGCTTTCAGTTTGAACAAGAACTTTCCATGTTTGTGTTGCTCCCATCTGCTCTTATTCTCAGACCCAGGATTTTGACACATTTGTACTGATGTGTTTTCCCCCCAACATAAATATTATTATATTATATTATATTATATTATATTATATTATATTATATTATATTATATTATATTATATTATATTATATTATATTATATTATATTATATTATAGAAAGAACAATTCAGTGCTGTAACTGGGGCTTAGGGGCCAGGCTATTTCTTTGCCAGGAGCATGGTTACCTCTGTCATTTTCACCTTTTATTTCCCCTTCATACCTCTCTCTGGTAGTTGATGTCAGCTCCTTGCATAATGAGTTCTTTGGCACACTCATAATGGCCGCTGTAGGACGCCACCATCAGCGCCGTGGTTCCATACTGAGAGGAAACATGGCCAGAGTAAATGATCAATTATTTAGCTTTGGGTGTTTCACTGGTATGACTTGGCTGAAAAGCACTTAGCATGTGGTGATGACACTGCTAAGTTCTGCTTAAAAACACACATTTAGGCCTACCTTTTATTATGATGGGGAAAGAAATCACAAACAAGGAGTGAAATTGTGACACACAAACACACACACACACACACACACACACACACACACACACACACACACACACACACACACACATGCTCCACAGGTAAGGCTCTCTGTCTCCCTACCACAGATGCATTAGGGTTAAAGTGTGAGCAGCCGGGACATGCAGCATCCGTACACTGTCTCTGCAGTCTGCGTCCACCCGGCCACTGTTGAGCAGCAGCTGAAGCAGGGCCAGGTTCCCCTTCCTCGCTGCCCAAAACACAGCATTAGACAGGGGAGTTTCCTTCTGCAGGGTTAAGTACGCACAACACACACTGACCTCAGACCATCATTACAGCATTACATATACACAGTCAACACTGACAACAGTAAACAACATAGTCTGTATGTTCACAGTGTATATGACATAAATCACTATTGATCAAGAAACACGCACGCACGCACACGCACACACGCATGCACACACAAACACACACACACACACACACACACACACACACACACACACACACACACACACACACACACACACACACAAAAATAAATTGTTTTGCATCAAACAGCACAAACACAGTTGTGACATTTGAGATGGACCACATCATACAATATTATACGTACAACAATCACATGCACGCAGAGCTTTCTAGACTGTATGACAGCAGCACTAAAGTCCGTAAACAGCCCATTTCATTCCAGCTCACGCCGGTTTCCTCACGCCGCTCTGCCGTTCAATGGTTTAATAAACCTGAAGAGGACCAGAGAGTGCAAAGCAGGCAGGTTCTGTTTTTCTCTGCGCGGCCTCCAGCTGATGGGGTGAAACAAACAGCAGCGTTACCTTAAATGACATCCTGCTGTAGACTTCACGCGTGACTCATGGTTGCTCCTCGCGCGCTCATTTGAGACGGTGCTGAGCGCCACTCGCTGTTTTGCCGCACTGTGTTTGGGTGTTGTCGGCCCCGGTACCGGACATAATAACCCGCAGACTGTCAGTTGCTGAGCTCATCCTCCGCAGTCAAGTTACTATAGTCACGAAGGCACAGCAAGCCGCTGGGGGGCGCTGTGAACTCACACCGTCTCCTGTGATGATGAAGCCAGGTGGATGGATACATGGGGTCCTACTTTCTTATTATACTCTTCTACATTTTAAAGGGAACTAACCAAGGCTTACTGTGTTTTTTTACTGCAGTGCTACATTAATGTGACAGCTGTGTAAGATTTGAAATTCATGAAAAACTTTGTTGAACATTAAAACAGTGTTTTTTAACCTTTTTGTCACATTTAAGATGTAATCTTTAAGGACACATTAAGCCATGTTAGCAGCTCATTTCCCCTCAATGTATTGACAGTTCAAGACCAAAAGAGACAATATGATCCTTTATTTGACACGAAATATTTAATTTGTGCATCAGAATTGAGTTTTTCCTCTTTTCTGCGCCATTATTTCACTCACGACCCCTCAGGTGTGTTTTATGACCTTGCTGATAATCACTTGACCGGACAGTGGTTGAAAGTAAAAGTAAGTCTATATGATTTACGAAAATGTTGCACTTAATTTTGTGTTAAAGGTCACATATTATGGTAAATGCACTTTTTAAATGTGTTCTAACATATCCATGGGTCCACGGTGTGCCTAGAGACTGCCAAAATATTAAAACAAATAACAATCTCTCCTTTTCTCACTCTCCCCCTTTCTGAAACCCCCACCCCTCCCCCCAATATACTCCAGTCAGAATTCTCCTCGTTTCTGACCCCAAAAACTGGAAAGCCAGAAGCTTCCACTGTGCAGCCCACACCCCTATTTCTTATTGGTCCACGGCCCTGACAGACAGAGGGCGAGGCGTATCTGGCTTTGCTTCCGAACAGGGGGCGGGGGGAGCTCAAAGATTGTATATTTATGAGGGGAGCTGCAGCTCTTTTTAAAAAATAGGCCATTGTGAGATTAGCTGAACATCAGCATAGTACAATAAATTATCTTAAAGTTTTTTTTAGCAAACAATTAAAGAAAAACGTATTAGGGACTACTAAGACCATATAATATGGTGTATAATAGAACCGAAAAGTGTATAATATGGTAGCTTTAAAAGAGTGATATTTTAAAGTGATATTTTTTTGTTAATATACATGTTAAATCACTCGATATTGATACAGCAATCACTTAAACAGTAGCCTATGCACAGTTCATAACACAGGTCTCTCAGTCATTCAGCTTTGCAGTAATTGCCAGATAAAATTTTGAGTATCCCGCTCGTTTGTATCCAATCAGGAGACACACAGTGCTATAAAGAGGTGGGTCTCTGTGCCCGTGAATGATGACTCGTTGCTCTCCATCGTGGCACTAGGCTCGTTCGACCCCAGTTTCGGCTCGTCTGGAAAGTAGACGAGAGTAGCCAAGTGCAGTCGGGGAGTGACGAAAAAGCCTGACTGAAGCTGGACAGCTCCGAGTCGGCTCGACCGTCGGAAGTAGCGTCCTTGTTGCGGATGCAGTTCGTTTTCTAGTTTTTATTTTGAAGGCCTTTTAGAAACATATTCGTAGAAGAGCTTCACATGCTACAACCATGGACATATAAAGAAGGCTACAACCGATTAGAAGCAGAACACAACACAAAGAGTAAACTCTTCAAAAGCGAGGGACATTTTCAAAACAAGAAACGAGATATATCCCCATTCCCCACACATCTTTATCTTTCTTGTTATTTTATTAGAAAACCTACTTTTAAAGCTCCCATATTATGCACTTTGCTGTCAATTTTATATGGTCTAAGTAGTCCCTAATACTTATTTTTTTAGATGTTTGCTGAAAAACCCGTTCAGATCATTTATTGTAGCAAGCCTCAATACCCTGATTGTCCTCTGGTCTCAGGATGACCTATATTTGTGTCTGCAGCCTGCGATCTGGCTGGCCCCTCCCACCTCTCTGCCGGGCTTTTTTTATATGTTATATGTCCATGGGGCTCTCCCACCGTCTCTGCCGTGCTCTCGTGATACTAGAGAGACACTGCGTGACTGCGAACACAGTGTTTACCCGGAGCTAAGCCATACTTTGAACAGTTTGACATGACCTGACTTGATTAAACCAGTGAAAACAGTAGCTTCAAAGTTTGATTTCTACAGGAATATCTTACCATCCTTTGTCATGTTAAAAACGAGTCATTATTAGACTGCAACGGGAATATAAACAGCGTGTTATGAACAAAAGCTGGTTGCTTGTCCCAAAGCTAATAGCTATACACCAGTCAGGCAAAACTACCAATAAAAATTATTATTTTAGTTTCACAGTTTAAAAAAAAGCACAAGTAGCTTCCTATCCGTTGTGTTATTAAAAACGAGGCATTAATAGACTGCTGTGGTTAAGATAAATTAGTGGAGTATGAGCAAAAGCATTCTGTGTTGGCGTATGTAACATTCAGGCTGTACTAAGGGCATCTTGTCGCTTAGCGGGGAAAACAACATGGCTGTCGCTTGGAAAATTTGCCATCGGATCTCGGGGCCGTGGACCAATAAGAAATGGTGGGGTGGGGTTATCATAGACTACTGCACGGTGGACGTTTCTGGTTACTAATGTGGGGGGGAAGCATGGACATAAAAAGAAAATATGGGGACGTGGCTGTGCCGACTATTACGTAATAGTCGGCGAGAATTCTGACTGGAGTATATTGGGAAGGAGTGGTGGGGGTTTCAGAAAGGGGCAGAGTGAGAAAAGGAGATGTTGTTATTTTTTTGATATTTTGGTAGTCTCTAGGCACACCGTGGACCCATGGATATGTTAGAACACATTTAAAAAGTGCATTTAGCATAATATGTGACCTTTAAGTGATAAAAAATCATTTACAAATTCAAACAAAGGAGGTTTAGTATTTCTCCCTTCACATAACGAATATGATCGGCCTAAAGACAGTTAAAGGTATAATAAAATATCCCTTATTATTATGGCTATGATGAACTTTATTATGATGTGTAAAATACAATTCCCAGACCATTTAGATCACTGCAAATAAGACTATGATTTAGTCTTAATGGTATAAAGATAGGCTATCACTTCGCACAAATTAATGTGACTCAAGTTTGTGTTCACTTAATAAATCTATAGGAGAGTTAAACCTGCATGCTAATTGGCTCCGAAGTGGCTCCCAGCTTGTTTAGCTTGCGACCCCCTCACAGTAATGCTGTCTGTCTGGGGCCATTGCCATGTTTTTGTTGTTCAGATGTCTCCTGTTGTCATTTCCACCAAAGAGACATTTAAACTTTTCACATGGCTTCATTTCAAAAGCTGTTCAAGGTCCATTATTCACTGCAGAAAGATTACTTTTAGCTATTTTTTTTCAGTTAACACTTTACTTTCACGTACAATTTTAAAGGCAGGTGTTATAATTAAGTATTAAAAAATATATATTTTACCGTCACAAGTAGTGAGTGGTCTGTGTACTTTTCTCACCCGTGGTTGTGGAAAGTTTGATGTCAGGTGTTTTGGGAAATCCTAAACTGATACTTGAAGGATTACATTTATTGCAGCTTGAGCTCTCTCTCAATGATAATAGAGGTTTTATGACGGTGCAGCATCTTATTTTTGTTGACTAATGTCCCTCTCAGCAGTTGTCAGACATATTGATTAAGGGTTTCAGTAAAGTACAGTGGAAACATTTAGTTGTTGCAAAGCTATATAAGGACGGTCGCCGTGTCCAGAGTCACTCTCAGACCATGGGAACTAAACAGACTCACAAATATGCAGGTAAGCTCGCCAGGCCTTCCGCATTCATATTCTAAGTCTATTCTTCAATCTTAGAGAATACCATAGATTTTCTGAGTATAAAATACGTGAGGTTAATAAGTACAACCGTGTTGTGATAGATAGGAGAGAAAAACATTTGCTGAATGAAATTTATAACAGTATCTGAGCCTATATGGATTGCTCTGTAGATGCAGCCATACTGACAGGTTAGTTTCGTGATTCATTGTCATCATTCAGTCCTCCTTATGATTGATGGGATATCATTTTAGTTAGAGTTCAGTCATGAGAAAGACATTTCTCTGTGACCATGGATGACAAACACTTACCTGCTGGGTCGCATGAACAATGTGCCCTCTTCTATAGAGGTATGAGAAGTGTAGGCCATTGTCTTTTGGATTTTTATAGTTATATACAGTATAGATCACATTTTATTTTAGAAGTGCTGAAACGTTTTTTTTTGGGTAACTTACTAACGAGCTAAAATGGTACCAAGTATTAGGATTAAACTGTTTAAACACCTCTCTGATGGTTAAACTCATACCACCCCTTCCTATAAATCCTAATCGTCCCAGCACTTGTGCTATTGATAAAGCTATGGTACAAACCGTGATAGTTACATGTTTTCGTCAAGTATTGGGACAAACAGAAGACATGACTCCACTGGGATGATCTTGTAGTCCAACAGGCCAGTGTCCTGCTGAGAGCAGCTGTGCTCTCTGTCCTGTTGTTCGGCCCACAGCGGGTGGCTTCAGACTCGGATGAGGCTGCCCTGACCGAGTGGGATGTCTGGAAGAGCGGCCAGGGCATAAGCTACGATGAAAGGGTGAGACTGACTCCACATGTGCGATACAAGAAACGGCATGTGTGCTCTAAACTCACATGAGTCTCTCTCTGTGTTGTGTTTTTTAATGCAGGATGACATGCAGAGGAGGGCCATCTGGGAGGGGAACCAACGGATGATTGAACACAATAATCAGGGCTTTCTCATGGGGAGGAGGCCGTTCACCATGGCCATGAATAAATACGGAGACCTGGTGAGGAGAATTGTTTTCCTCTGATTTCTAAAAGCACCAATGCCTGCACTTCCAAATAAAAAAATCACAACAAAAATATACCATAGTAGGGGAGAACGGGGTAAGTAGGCACACTTTTTACTCTAGTGAGAATTGCTCATCACCTAAACATCTTTCAATAGTCATTCCTACATTAAATTGAAGCTTAAGGTGTTGGGTTGAAATGTGTACCCCTCACTTTTTTTTATCTTATTGTAATAAAGAAGAAATTAATCGTCAAAGACACCCTTACACATTGTGACAACCAACCCCATCAAGGGGTCGGTTGTCACACACTATGGAGTTGTTTGTCAAAATGTTATCTTAATGGGAATAATCTTAAAAAGAAGACAAGAAAGCAGAACAAAATTTTAACGTGTAATTGCATTGTCAAGTTGACAAATAGGCCTACATAACTTACTGTAGCCTTGGCAGCTGGTCTAGTTTGGGATGCACTGGGTTGTTTTGATTTTGTTGCCCTTTTTTCTTTTGCATGCTAGCTGCCTTTTCCTGCTCTATTATCTCCTTCTCTGGGGTGTCAGTGAGGACACAGCTTGACAATTTATTTCGTTATCGTGTTCCTTTTCTGGCTGCAGCCTTTGGATAACATGTGACAACCAACCCCCCAAAAAATGTGACGACCAACCCCAACTTGAATTTCTTGCTAGCATCAAGGCCAACAACCATCTGACAACTAATTAGCTTGCTAACCACAATCCAAACTATAGTTTACCCTTCACACTTTTTATGAGTAACAAGTGTTTTGTTATAAACCCATTGTGTAAAAGCCTAGAAGAAAAATACTGAGGAGCTAAATATTTTCAA
This sequence comes from Hyperoplus lanceolatus, assembly GCA_026929865.2. Classification (NCBI taxonomy): domain Eukaryota; kingdom Metazoa; phylum Chordata; class Actinopteri; order Uranoscopiformes; family Ammodytidae; genus Hyperoplus; species Hyperoplus lanceolatus. The sequence continues at coordinate 9,242,277 of CM049403.1, forward strand.
TTTGACATGAAAAACACAAACAGTCCTCTCACCACAAATTCAGCAGTCTAACTCCAAGGAAGACTATGTAGGTGACCTCTGACCCCAATTGTGGATATTTACATACCAAAATTTCACAGACAGCGCCTTCTGGTTCCGAGATATATAACGATTGTGACAACCAACCCGTGTGACAATTTACCCCGTTCTCCCCTACAAACTAATACTTTAAGCCAAAACAGCAATATTACACCACGTTGTATTCATCCCTAGACACAAACTTGCTACTACTGCAGTTTCTGTGTTGATTTATGTATTACATGTTAAGAAAACTACAGAAGTCTTACTTGAAAAATGATATCCACGTTCAGACAGCACAAGAGTACCAGGTTATGCAAGGTGCCGTCATGGACGCCCGGTTCGTCAAGAGAGGGAGGACTGTGTCAGCACGGAATCTGCGTAACAATGCAAAGAAGTCAAATGCTTGGTTTGTGGACTACAGGAACATGGGTTATGTCACTGAAGTAAAGGACCAGGTAAGACCCTCCTAAAATGCAACTGCGTGTTTCAGCCAGACTGAATCGTGAACACCTTCTGATCTACTGTGTGCTTTAAATGTTCTTCAACAGGGTTACTGTGGCTCGTGCTGGGCCTTCAGCACTACGGGAGCTATCGAGGGACAAATATACAAGAGGACGGGTCAGCTTGTATCTTTGAGTGAACAAAATCTGGTGGACTGCTCCAAAACTTACGGTACCTCTGGCTGCAATGGAGCCTGGATGGCCAACGCTTACGACTACGTGGTCCAAAACGGGCTGCAGGCTACAAACACCTACCCGTACACCTCTGTGGTGAGTCTCTAGCTGCGACCATCATCATCTGTTCAATTTATTGTGATATATTACTTCCTAACCTTCATCTCCGTGCTTTTTTCCCCTCAGGATACCCAGCCCTGTTACTACGACAGCCAACTCTCAGTGGCCCAGATCACAGACTACAGGTTCATACCCAAAGGAGACGAGCAAGCTCTGGCTGATGCCGTGGCAACCATCGGGCCGATCACAGTCGCCATTGATGCGGATCATTCAAGCTTCCTGTTCTACAGCTCAGGTTTATCATCTTAAGGCTGTTACATACTTTGCGAGAAGAAAGAACAAAGTTCTCGGTGACTAGAGCTGCGACAGCTCTTGTTTAGCTGTTCTCGCAGCTTGTTCTCGACACATCACCCGGGCCGAACTTTCTTCGTCAGTCTGAAGTCAATGAGGAAAGCGAAGTGAAATCAGCTGGCGCTACTGAGTCAATTACCATGGTAACAATGCGCCGCGGTGAGGAGTTCGGCAGTTGAGTTCTCGTGAAGTAGCCTATGTAAAGGCTGTTACATACACCGCGAGAAGAAAGAACAAAGCTCTCGGTGACAGAGCTGCGAGAAGTTCTTTCTGGTCTGACATTACATACTACACGAGAACTCAAGTGCCGAACTCCTCACCGCGGCGCATTGTTACCATGGTAATTGACTCAATAGCGCCAGCTGATTTCACTTCGCTTTCCTCATTGACTTCAGACTGACCAATCACACAATAGTTCGCGGACAAGCTGCGAGAAGAAAGTTTGGCCCGGATGATGTGTCGAGAGCAAGCTGCGAGAACAGCTAAACAAGAGCTGAGAGAATAAAATTACGTCATTTTCTTCTCGCAGCTCTGTTACCGAGAACTTTGTTCTTTCTTCTCGCGGAGTATGTAACAGCCTTAATGTCAGACCAGAAAGAACTTCTTGCAGCTCTGTCACCGAGAACTTTGTTCTTTCTTCTCGTGGAGTATGTAACATCCTTTACTGGCTATATTCAATTGCTATGTTAGGATATTTTTTAAAGTTGCAATGCTACTATTACTGTATATAGCAACATTCAGTATATGTAAAAGGTGATGCTCCCAGCGACACCTTCAGCTCATAGTTTTAGTTCAGTCTCACTACTCCTTGTCTACAGCTGTTTACAGCAAAGACGTACAGTGGCACAGAAGGTCAAAAACACAACGACTTTTCACAAAAAACCCAATGGCACTACAGAAAACACAATGAAGTTTCAGAAAATACAACATTTCACAAAACCAAATATAGAAAAGTAAATTTAGTTTTATGAAATGTTATTGTGTTTACTGTAATGTCGTTGTGTTTCGTGAAAGCGGTGTTCTGACCTTCTGGGCCACCGTAGCGATGTTCTGATAAACCCACAGCAGACTGACACATGTAGAGATTGGCTGGTGAACATAGTGGAGAATTTAGGAGATACCGAGACAGCTATTTTCCTCAGGAGGTGGTGGAGTTCAAACACAGAGCTAAAAAGGAATATTGAACTATCATCTACCAGCTGACACTTGACTTCAGATGGACAATGTTGCATAACTGCTGGGTGTGTAAAGAAGCAACTAAATGGTAATATTGTATTTACATCTGGTTTGAGCTGCTCCCAAGTAGCCCGACAATTAAATAAAGCAGGTTATAATTTCCTTTACAGGAATCTACGATGAACCCACCTGTAACCCAAACAGCCTGAATCACGCGGTGCTGCTGGTTGGCTACGGCTCTGAAGGAGGCCAAGACTATTGGATCATCAAAAACAGGTCAGGAACCTTCTATGTGTAGAACAGCATGTGTTAATATGTCAAACATCACATTTTGTGTTTTGAATGTATCCCTCTGTTCTCTCTTCAGTTGGGGCTCCAGTTGGGGCGAAAGCGGCTTCATGCGGATGATCCGAAATGGCAGAAACACTTGTGGCATCGCGAGCTACGCCTTGTACCCGATTCTGTGATTCTGATAAGATGTGTCAGTCGAGCGCTTATGCCAAACCCTTAGCTGGACTGTCTGACAGTGTCTCACTGCTGATACAGCCCCCGTCATCTCAGACACACAACACACATGTTTTGAACCCCAGGTTGCACCTGTCAGACCCTGTGGAAAATGTGTTTTTGTTGTCATGTCAGCCTTCTATTACTATTAATAATTATTGGCTTTACACAAGTTTTACTGATTGGTCAAAAACAACACAGCACAGCACACAGTAGCATAGCATTTTAGCTTGAAGACTAAATAGAACAGTGCAGCATTTACAGTAGCATTATCCCATAAAGATCTGGTCACAGCTACATTAAAAAAGGCAGAATTAAGAGGCAGGATATATTATTTTGATGGAATCGTCACAATTAGTGGACTAGACAAAGTAGGGGAGAACGGGGTAATGTGAGACACTTTTTACATGTGCTCCCCTTAAGCAGGCCAAAATGATTTATCAGTCAAATTGACACATTTCCCAATAATTCTGGATGTTTCCTAGATATGGGCATTAGCAGAATTTATTCAAGACAAAGGGCAGTGAAAATATAATTGTTTTGAAAAAAGTTGTCTTGTGTCTCACTTTACTGAGACAGACCAGAGAAATCAAGGGGGTAAACTGATCCACTTACTTTTTCCACTCTGAAACTACCATAACAACACATATCGTAACAGTAGGAATCCTGACAGCTAGCTTGAAAACCAAATATTCCAAAACTAATGTCGGACTAGTAACAGAATCATGGGTTTGGTCAATTAGGCAAAACATTTTTCTAAACACTTGAAAGCAACTCTGATCAAATAATAAACATATAATTCATATTCAGTAATTAACATTCAAATGACAGATAGAACCAGTTAGATTAAAACACAGTCTGGGGTCAGAACACAGTACTCTTAGAGCCAGCTAGTGTCTGGGGGTCAGAGCAAATAACAATCAGAACCAGCTAGAACAGCCTGGGACTCTGAACACAGGACTAGACCCAACTGTCCTTTTCCATCTTTTGAGTCTTTGAGTAATATTTTTCTGCATTTCTTTTATTGGGATCATTCATTGAATAAAGAGATATTACTTAGAGTCTATTGATGTTAAAGGTCACTCTCCTGTCCCCCACATACATACGTGCCAAACCATGCCCTTGATGACACCCCTTCAACCAGCAACCCCCACCTCCAGCCCACATTGTCTTTTGTCTTATTCAAACTAGTCTCCTTGCTAACTCAAATATAATGGATTCATAAAAAGAGGGCACAGACACTGTCTCACTTTACCCCACAGCATTTGTCTCACTTTACCCCACTGCCACAATTTGAGAAAAAACTACCTCTCTCAGCAATTCAGGCTAATCTTCAGTTATCATCATCACATAGTTTCATATGTTGGTAGTTCATCAACATGTATGATAGAAGTTTTTCTACCTGAATCAATTTGCTTTGGCAAAACAATCGATTAAGTTGACAGCAAGAAAATGTACTTTTACATGCAAAAAATGCATTTTTGTGAAAAAAACATGCAAACAAAATCACCATGTGGTCCTCTCTTTCATGGCCAAGGGGAAATTAGAGGGGCTTGAAAACATATATCTCACATGACCAAACATTTGTTCCATTGCCTAGATACAGGGGGTGTCTCACATTACCCGATGTCTCACATTCCCCCGTTCTCCCCTATATTGCTGCTAATTTTTGGATGAACTTTGGTGAACTTTGATCCGTGGGTTTTAGCAGTTAACCAATAGCACATCCCATTGACAGAGCCGACCTCGAAGCTCATTAATTGTGTTGCACCATCCAGTTTTGTTCATTTTTTGTTGTGTAGTTAGCTCCCCAACAACAGGCATTCACCAACAAGCCAAGAGGTCTTCATGTCACTCAGCCTCTAGAGCCAAGTATTTCTCACAGGCATGGGGATTAGCTGTGCCACTTTCAGGTGTGACACACTTATAACTGTCAATGGATGCTGCTCCACAAGTAAATTAGATCAATTACAATTAAGGAATCAACAATTATGCAATCCCATTGACTATGTATAGTTTACTATAGTTGTGTAAATCACTATGGATACTGAATGAGCAATGTTTGCCATTTTTAACATCTTTTCTCTCCAGACTGCAAAACTTTAGTATTTATGTGACAGTGGCTGTACTTGTTGTAGAAACTGACAATTTCAATAAATGTTTTAGATTCTTGCATTTTTCTCTACCATTGTAAACTATGTTTTGCAGTTACTTACTGGATCAGCTGAAATGTTTTAACTTTTGGACTGGCTGATAATAAAGGGATACACCAATACTTTCTCTGTGTGTTTGTCACTTTCTCTGCACATTGCATTGTCCAAGCCACCACAGTTCACACAGGCCACATGCGAGACTGTGAACACACCTCCCTTAAACCTTGAACCTGGCCTTCACTCATCCACACTCACTTCTCCTTCCTGTTTCTCACAAGGTGTTTCCAAGGTTTACCTGCTCCACATTTACCTCGGTGGTGGTGATAGGGCAGGCTTTTTCCTGTAGAACTCCTTCACTGGCTCTCTTAAAGCTTATAATGCAGTGGAATGTATCTTTGCTTTACAGTGTTAAATGGTTGTGTTTGCTCTGCTTGGCTCATGTTAGTCCCTCTACTGGCTAGGCTTCTAGCCAAAATTTGGCTAGAAGCCTGAAATTTTAGGACAACGTGTATTGGCCCAAAGCGCACCAAAATGCAATTTTATGTCCTGGGCCAAACTCAACAGGAAGTCGGCCATTTTGGATTTAGTGCCTAAAATCACCATTTTACAACATTTCACATTTCGACGAAAGACTCCTAGAGATTTTACGCCAGAGACGTCAAACCACCTCTCAAATACTCAAGTACAAATACTTGCCAGATGTTAAATTACGGAGAGATTTAAACATTACCATAGTCCCAGGGAGCTAAAGGGGGTCAAAGTTGACATAAACATCATAAAAAACGAACCTCATGAAACTTAGCCATGGAGGCTAAGTCCTCCGACATGGAAGATGATATACCCGAAAGCTCGCTTTATCCGGAACTACCGTCTTGCAGCACCGGAGCGTCATTCGCCAAAACACATCAAAAACAGACGTCATGAACCCTTTAATTGATCATAACTCAGGCTGTGTTATACTTAGAACCACACAATTTCATACAGCAATGTACAATCCCAGTACAAACAAAAAAGCCTCTTGACGCCCCGCCCCAAAATCAACAGGAAGTCTTTTATTTTGAAGTATTCGCCAAAAAAACAGGAAGTTGGCCTAACTCCACCATACTCTGTCTCATCTTCTCCAAATTTTATGGTTAATGAGACCCATGGCCTGAGGAAGCCCACACACTAATATTCATATAAAGTGAGAGCGCCACCTGCTGGGCAAAGTAAATATTGCATGTTGGTTATTTACCTCCAAGTCATACACACTTGATCAAATCAACCTCAAAGCTGCTCAGGGAGGTCTAGAGACAACTATAACACGGGAAGCTGGTCCTATCGGCTCCAAGGCCTATGTAGTTTCTCGGCGTCATCGCCACGAAACGGGAAGTCGCTGTAATTTCGCTCTGCACTGTCCCATGTGCTCCAAACTTCACCTGCCTGGTAAGAGCCCAGGCCTGAGGACGTCCTCGCATCCGTATCGAGCGCGTCGCGGCAACTTCTGCGCTTCCGGTGACAGGTATTACTGTGCCGCGCGCTCCGAAGAGGCGGAGACTGCGGCGCGTTCTCTCACGGCGTCCAGCATGAGAGTGCGAGGGCCCGGTCATCACAGTTTTAATTGAGATTTAATTCACGTCCTTGCAGTGAACCAAACACACACACACACACACACACCCTTGTAGGCTACTTCTGTCTTTGTGAGGACACTCATTGACATAATACGTTCCTTAGCCCCTTACTTTAACCTTAACACTAACCATTACCTAAACCTTGTTCTTACCTGAAAACTTAAAACCAAGTCCTAACCCTCAAACACCTCTTCCAAGAAGTAAGAACCAGCTAAAATGTCCTCACTTCACAAAAATGCCCTGTCTCAGATGGTAAAAAGCATTGGTCGTCACAAAGCTGCATTTACATGCCTCTATAGCAGAAATTTCATGTTCCAGATTAATCATTTTGAAAGGAAAAACTCAGAAATGATGAGTTTGGCAAATGCTATATGTACTAGCGCAAGTTGGGCTGATATATTGTAAACTATGCCCCAAACCAGATAGAAAGCAGGGTAGAGCCCTCATAATATTGCTTTTGGATATTAATTAATTTGAGTAATTTTCTGTGAACAACGACAGGAATGACTAAGACATAGAACATATACATCACTGCTCCGGCACTTCAAAAAAATAAAAATAAATAGAAACTCTTTGTCTGTGTGATATGATGCAAAAAAAGGATTTTCTTTTTAAAGGTAGTTTTGGGGTGTTTTCACCTTTATTTGATGGATTAGCGCAGAGTGGAAATGGGAAGAGAAACGGGGACTGGCATGCAACAAAGGTCATGTTGTGATTGATTGGTAGGCGTGGTAACGGACACCATGACACTCCCACTGAAAGCATTTTCAAAGCTGTTTGTCATCAATCATTCTCTCATTCTTTACTGTGTGTCTGATTGATATCTGCTCTCTTTTGTCTTCAGCTTTATTTTTTACTTCTTCCTTTGTTAGTACTAAACAACCAGGTTCTTGTCTTTTGGAGATGTGGGAGCCTGTACCGTGGTCAGCCACTTAACAAAAAACAACCTTTTCTTTTATTTTAATGGTGAAAAAAAGTTAATTTATGGTTGTTCCATGCATGCAAATGAAAAGACTTGAAAGCTTTTTTATTTGTTATGGGTTAAGAATGATGAGGGGAATAATCCATAATTTCCTAATGTCACCAAATATTTTAAGACGCTATATTCAGTTTGTTTTATTCATTAAAATGGGTCACTCAAAATAAAAAATATATTTAGATATCAGTACATTTTTGGCCATGTGAAATTTCAGGTCTCTTTTAGGTTGATTTTGGTAGTCGTATAGGATAGATTTCAGTGGAGTGTAACATAATCTGAGTATTAACATTGTGTCCTACTTTATACTGTAATTCTACATTGTGGATGCTAGCATCATGATATATTTTTCTTTATATGTTGACGCTAATACCTTTGTTTCTTTTATTCAATTAATGTTTTGAGTGCAATATTTTTACACTGAGTTATTGATACAAATTTACTCAAGTAAAAGATCAGAATTTAAACAGGCATAAAAGTGTTGAAAAGTAGCATGAGGTTGTGTTTTGTATAGCAGCTTTATGCAGTCTGTTGTTCTGCCTCTGACCATGAGATGGAGTATGTGACCTACAGTGCACATTTGTTCCCTCTCTTCTCTCAGCGGGATCACCCCTGGCTTCATATGTCAGTTGTCTGCTGCATCAGTGTCGTTTCTGAAGTGCTCTTTTAAGATAGAAAAATACACACAATACTATAAATACATCACTCTGCCACAGAAACTATTGGAATCACATTATTCTTTATTTTCAGATTTCTCTGAACTTGGTCTTGCACCCAAAACAAACTTACATAAATGGTCAAAACATACATGAGTACATTGAAGTGTTTTATTTTAATGTACAGGGAAATACTTGCAAAGTTCTTTATAAAGGCTGATCACCATTAAATCCTGTATCTTCAACAGGATTTAAAAGGCGATGTTTGAGGCGTCTCACAGGTTTTATGATACACACATTTTATGTTCTCAGCCAAAATATGAATGTACCTTTCAATATATAGCTCCGTTATTGTGTCTGCTTTAAGGTGAGACCCTGCAGGTAAAAACATAGTTTTTGTTCAAGCACTGGTCAATTTAGAGACTTTTGGGTAATTATCTTCAATAACATGTCTGCTTTCATACTAGTATAAATGAAAGATCAAAAATGTACATTTAGGTGTTTATTTCACTAAACCTTGTCTGTTTGCTTTTTTATATTTATCCTATCTTTAACAGACATTATCTCAACATAATTTTTTTCAATACTGAGAACTAACAATCTTAACTTCTAAAGGACTTATATGAACTAATTTTTCCATAATCATTCTTAGCACAATTCTGAAGGTGACTACAGAAGGATTTGTTCATTTGTTGTTAATTGTCTAATTGTGATACATTTTCCTCTTAAAAACGTGCCAAAAAAAAAAAAAAATTTAAGACCTATACATATTATTTTTTGATTTATAAAATGAAAAAAGGCAGTACCCAAAATCTGTTCCATAAAAACTTTGGACAGTCACATGTTGTAAAAATTAAATAAAGAGTGTAACCCTTAACCTTTAAAAAGATGCAAATTTACACATAATTATTTTGCCTATTTAGTCAAACATTTCTCCAAAAAATTGAAATACAAAAAATGTTTTTTAAACATAAGTAATCAGCTGGCAACATTTCATGATGATAACTATAAGTTAAAAATGTATTCACCTGCAGTGTCTCGCCTTAAGAAACACTGAGCGCAACAGACAAAGAAAACAAGTGTAACATTGATATAGAAAATATCCTGTCAGGCAGAAAACATCAACATCAAGCTCATATCAACTGACTGATGACACGGTGAGGTCTCTGATAGGTTGGATTTGTGTAAAGTACATATATACAGAAAAAAACAAAACAGTTAGAGCCAAAAACACTATAATGGACATTTAAAAGAAGTCAGATGGACACTAAAACTATGCAGCACTGTTCATCAGCACCTCTCCACTGTGTCCAAAGTCTCAACATTTTCAAAGAATTTCCAAACATTTCAGAAGCTTTAAATATGAATTGTTTTACCATGGTAAAGGAGATTAAGGCCACACAGTTGAATACACTGTTTGCATATTGATTGTAGTAACTGGAGCAACTCCATAATAAAAATTAATTGTAATGCTGCTTTGCACTGACAAAGTGTTCATCAGTAAATGTCTGGCAGCTGGCTGTATTTCCTGTCCCAGTATCCGCCCGAGAAGAGCCAGTCCTGGGAGCTGGTGTGGGGGTTTGGTCCCTGCTGAAACCACCTGAAAGCACAGCGGAGACAACGCCAGTGTTCATTTGGAGCTCCCATCACAGCGACCACAACTCAGATAAATTAGAGAGGGACAGGGAGAAGGGTCAGGCATGCAGCTGTCATGGTTAGCTAAAATGAACCTGGTTTTATCTGGTGTTACGAGGGAAACGCTTTGTGGGACAGGGCTCTGAGACAGACACGATTTAAATGAAACACTGAAAGCAGAAGGCCACACAATCACATCACACACACTTCAGGCACAAGGTTCAGACAGTGAGCAGCATTCTAACCTTGGGCCCAGGGCAGGATTCCTTCACATCAGAGAGAGGAAGCCACAGAAAAACAAGACAGACCCAAGAATAAAAAAAGAGAGATTTAGTTTGAGCAGCAAAGTGTGAAACAGTACTGTAAGAGATGATAAACATGCGGCATCAAAGACAGAAACTGTACATTTAGCCATAACCATGGCAACTGCATTTTAAAGGTTAAGTAAATCAAACACCAACATCTGAGAGAACCTTCACACTTTAATAAATAAATTGTTTGACATTTTGGGAGACACGCTTGTTTGTTTTTCTTAGATCAGACGATCAACACCACTCTCATCTCTGTGTTATAACAATGAAGCTGCCACTAGCTTAGCTTAGCATTAAAGACTGGTAGCTTGAACCTATTCAAAGGTAACAATATCCACCTATCAGCAACTCTAAAGCACACTTACCCATACAGACTCCACCCCATTTCTAGTCTTTGACAAACTCCATATTCTATGCGATTAAATGAATTTCTGGACATTTTAGTTAAAGTTAAATGGTATAAATCCCAGCATGAATACATTACGATTGAATACAATATCTTATTGCCTATTGGTTTGAACTTGGATGAAACCCTGTTGAGTAAAGTAAAGCGTGTGAAGGAGAGTGGGACACTTCACCTCGTCTTCCACTCATCGTCAGCTTTGGAGCGGTTCTTTCGCGCGGCTCTCTGTTTGTCCTCCAGCCTTTTCTTCTCCTCGCTGGCCAGGTCTATTAGAAAGACAACATTATTATTATTGGTGGTGGATTCGGCTTTATTTCCACTTCCAGTCTCTCGCTGCTTTAACAACACCTTACCGATGTCCCCGTTCTCCATGGCTCGTACGTCCGGCCTCAGCCTGCAGTCTGTCTGAGGGATGGCTCCCTCCATCTCCTGACGCATCTCATTCAGTTGCATTGCGAATGTTGTGAAGCTGTACATCTGCAGTCAAAAGGAGAAAATACTTGTTATTTGGTTATATCGGAACATCACAAAATGCAAACACACATCTGGATTATAAGGGCATGCTCTCTTTAAAAAGGTGCACCGAGGAACGTTGAGCTTTTGTTAATTATTGCACCCCCTTTGGTCAAAAGTGGTAGGTTTTTTTTTTACTATGCCAGCTATAGTTCCAGGGTGAGGGACCCATGACAAAGGCATTAAGAAAAACTATATAAAAATAGCATTCTTTGCACTGATGGTCTCGTTTGCTGTTACATGTCATTTATGATCATCAGAGGAGAAATAAGACTGTTTCAGAAATACTTAAAAGTTCCTCGTAGCACCTTTTAAGTTCCAAAAAGAAGATGTTACACACATACATACATGTAGTTGCTGGTGCTAAACACAAAGGAATATTCAAAGAAAGTAAATTCCGACAGCTATATTCTACCAATTCTTTGATTTGAAAAACACACACCCACAACGTTTCGGCTGACAATTTTGACCCTACTCAGGTATATGTTAATAATGGTGAACCATGACCCTTAAATAATTTCGTCACATCACATAAGTAGACTCAATAAACATCCATTTAAATTCTGTGTAAAGCAAAATCAACTAAAAGTTCAGGCTCTCTTTGAAAAGACCTCGACAGAGTTGTCCGGTCTGGGTGCAATCCTCCACAGCAGCTGGCTCCCAGGAATCATCTCTACAGTGTCAGCGGGCGCCGGAGAGGGAACCACCTCTTGACCATCGCTGCAACCCTGAACACCAGCACAGATAAGGTCTAGACATTAACCGCGCTCTAAGCAACCTTTTACAGTGTGTCTGAATTGAATAATGGATGGTCGCAAAGATCTTTTATTCGACATGAAAAAACGACTGTATTATTCACACACACTTGTGAGGAAACACTGCATACCCCCTTGCTGCCTTTTCTCTCCTCTGCCCCCTTTTTGTCGTTCTTCTTATGCGCTTCCAAGGCTGCAGGGTCGATGACGTACATGCACTCCGTCCACTTCCCGTAGAGAGCACACAGCTTCTTTTTGCTTTTGGAGTGCACGCACGCACACACACACACACACACACACACACACACACACACACACACACACACACACACACACACACACACACACACACACACACACACACACACACACACACACACACACACACACACACACACACACACACACACACACACACACACACACAGTTACAAGTTACATTGTGCTGTCAGTCAGCGCTTCAACAGATAAACACATCCTGATCTTTTTGCCAAACAAATTTTCCCTAAAATGTTAATTGGCGCTTTCATGTAGTGGCTTCACACTGGCACAGTCAGACCGAAATGAAAGGTTCTCAGTTAAAAAGGGGGATTAAACAGCCACAGCCAACATCTTGTTTATCTCATCTCTCTGCTTGTGCAACATGACTTCTGTTAATTCATTGTCCTTTCACGTGTTTGGTACGTGTGTGCTCATCTCATGTTGCCCATTTGTTCCTGTTCTCGTGGTCACAGTCACGTCTTTCTGTCCAGTTATTCGTGCTGAGTCATTCAGTGCGTTTACATGCAGACTCATAATCGGGTAAATAAACGAATAAGACTTCAACGGGACTTGTAAAATGCATGTAAACACCTTTATCCGATCTACTTCGCACACAAATCGGCACATTAACGGACAAGCAAAGTCGGATAAGAACACCTAGATAACTTGTTCATAGTCTGCATTCTCTCTGCATGTATACATGCATATATGCATATTGGAGTTCTCGTTCTGCGCTTGCTCGTGAATCCCTGCGGAGGATTTCACAAGGAAGTGGAAGGAGACGACGTAAAAAATAGTATGTATCCATTTTGATTGAACCATCTGCCACCTTTTTTTGTTTATCTCTGTGTCTGCGTCAGTGACATCATGTTGCTGCCTTGTCCCTCAGTCTTTTCACTTGCACTTCTCAACTACTTTTCTTTCAACAGCTAGTTGTTTGAATTGATAGTTGCAATGATAATTTAATTTTGGAAAGTAAGAAATATGAATCCCGTCTAACTTAAAGGTGCTACGAGGAACTTTCAGTTTGTGTAAGTTCTTGCACCCCCTCAGGACAAAAGCGGTAGTGTTTTTACTATGCCAGCTGTAGTCCCTGAGGGAGCGTTCCCATGACAAAGGCATAAAGAAAAACTATATAAAAATAGAATTCTTTGCATTGATGGTTGTTTGCTTTTACATGTCATTAATGATCATCAGGGGAAACATTTTTACTGTTTCAGGAATATTTAAAAGTTCCTCCTAGCACCTTTAACAGATATAGCACATTTAATCAGATTATTGAATCATATTTTTTCCACAATACGGGAGCCTGGAGGACATATATTAGTTAGTTAGTTGTATGACATGGACTGTGTTCCCAACTCATACCGGCGAAAACGGACACACATGACGTCCTCCAGAGATTAATAATACATTTTGTACAATATTACCCCTCGGCATTCAGGACAACAACAAAAAGGTAATAATGGAGGATATCAGAGACCCGAAAATTATTGGAAGAACATTGTGCATCAGTATACGCCGTACCTTTTGTCCAGAATGTACCCTTCAACCTTGTGCAGTTCTTTGCCAAAAAGGCCACATGGTTTGAAGTTCAGGCAGCACCTTTCACCAGTTCTGTGGTGAGAATAATAAGAGGAAAAACAGCACATTATCCTCTCACTCACTCTCTGCTGGCTGAGTCACACAACACTTCCTCATCTGCTCTGTCCATTTTCCTCCTTGTTGATCAAACTTCCTCAAAAAAGTTCAGCAGCAGAATCAGACTTGATATACTGAATGTAAGACTATGCTCTATTAAACCTGATAAATAAGTGTCAGATACACAAGTCCAAATATTGAACTATTCACAGACTGTGGAACACTTTGTCCTCTTACCTGTGGTTGATCACCTCCATACTTCCATACTGCTCAATCCACAGCTGGCCCACAATAATGTTGTGAACACAACATGTAGGATTGGTCCATGTGTAGGATTCATTGTGCCTGCAGAGAAGTCAATGATTTTAAAGGTACAGTGTGTGAGTATTTTGGCATCACTGTTACCAGCTTTGGGTTTGGGTTTGGTTAAAAAATGGGTTATATTATTTAAAATGATTTCAATTATTTTATCTCTGGTACGGTGTCTTTTTCTTATAATCACAAACTCGCCATTATTAGTGGTGAAAGTCCTAGATTTCTACACCCGTCTCTTTCCCTCCCATCCGAAGACTGTACAGAATATACATGGCCTTCAAGGACAATAATCTAGTTACTAAATATGGCATCATCCGCCACTGCCTCAAGTTTTTCCACAATATCAAATGAAGAGGTGAAGATGTATTTAGTTATTAATCATAAAGTACTTCTTCTTCGCAGTTTGTCCATTAAGTACTACTGAAGAAACATGGTGGTGCACCAATGTAGATATAAATCGCTCATTCTAATGTAATAAGAAGAAGAATAACTTTATTTTCAAGCAATCACATACTAATTAAAACATTCTTCTGAATATTATATTCCATTTCTACCCAGTATGTTCTGAAAAACACCATTTCCCTTAACACACTGCACCTTTAAGGGGGATAAGATGCCAAATCGGTGTGGTACTTTCAAGGATTATGCACAAGTTCTCAAAGTGTCAAAATGTATTTGTCTTTATATTATTTATTGATTATTTTTTTTAATGAAAATATGATTTGAAAAGTCTTACTTGGGCAGCTCCAGCGTGATAATGCCTTTCGGCTCTGCTTCCACACTCTTGCCCCAGAACTTGAGTTTGGGGTAGATGGATCCATGAAACACAAAGTCTTGCTTCAGGCCCTCGGCGTGGAAGGCGCTGACTGGAGGGTGGTGGCTGACCTGCTCCGATATGAGCCTGAAGCCCAGATCATCTCTATGGGGAGTGGGGGGGAGATAGAGAGCATACAACAGTTAGAGGACACCTACTCAAGTCATTTATTTAGTATGTACCTAGTAGTGGTAAACGTGCCTTCTCACGCACTTACCTGATCAGCTCATAGGTTTCTCCCAGCAGAGGGTTGAAGGGTTTGCCTGTCCGCTCCCACTGGGAGGCCACAGCGGACACGGCAAACGCAGCCACACACTGACAGCAATGGACACACACACACACACACACACACACACACACACACACACACACACACACACACACAACATTACACTTTGGGGCAATTGAAGTAATTTGCACATGATATGTCAAGGATGTTTCAGAGCAACCTACCTTCATCCTCTCAACAGAGTCTGAGCAGGTGTTGGCCCGGTGGATGAGGTAAGTATGCTCCATGTATTCAGTCAGACGCTGCAGGAAGCTGAGCGGCTCGTTGAAAATAACGGGCATCGTAATCTTGGACAGCTCCTAGAAAAGGAAATGAAGAGGATCTGAGGGTCCTGGTTTCATTACAGGGACATAACCAAAGTTCCTTAAAGGAGAAGTAAGTGATATTTTGTTGTTAATATACGTGTTAAATAACTATATATTCATACAGCAATCACTTAAATAGTATGCCCAGTTCATAACACTGGTCTCTCAGTCATTCAGCTTTGCACTAATTGACAGATGAAATTTCGAGTGTCCCGCTCGTTTTATCCAGTCAGGAGACAGAGCGCTATAAAGAGGTGGGTGAACGATGACTCGCTGCTCTCCATCACGGCAATATCTGACGAAGACGGCTGTGCGTTCATGTGCTGCTTACTGCAGTCACTGACAGGAAGTTAGCTAAAAGGACCGTATAATTCTCCGTTAATCTAGCAAGATTTTGAGAGTGAAATAATCATGTTGTAAATTGAAAAGGCCAGAAGAAAATGACTCATCAGACCGTGGAAAAAATCTATATGTATGCTGCTTTGGACAAGTGTGTCAAATAAATACATGTAAACGTATCTATAACAGGATTTCGACATTCCATATGAAAGGATTATGGTGCCTGAACCCTTTCATGGGCTTATCTCGAACTGCATAAAATGTACACATGCAGTGATAATCTACACACTGCTCAGCACATAACATCGACATAATATTGCAAAGTGCAATACATTAAAACAATACACAGTGCGACATATCATTCTCACCATTCCAATGCAGTTCCTCAGGATACTCCAGATACTGAAGTCATTTCTTGAAAACATTGGTGCAGGCAGGCTGGTCCTAAAAACACAACACAAATATTAACACAGTGTCGTATTACTTCTGCTTGTCTCTTTTTTTTTTTAATGCATGGACTTAGCGCTTCTTAAAATAAAAACGTTTAATCAAGAGTAAAATGTGCTGGACATATAATAGCCCACAGGCATCATCTCTTATTCAGGTCAGTACGGTCAACAAAAGCCTGTCATGTATAGTGTGACATACTGGAACAAAGCCCAGAAGGACAATCAACACCAGTGTCAGAGGTGAACAGCAGCCTCGGATCACCCATCGCCACCACTTACACTCAGGCAGCAGCAAAGACAGCCGCGTTAAATTATCTGTATTACAGGTCGCAGTTTGGATAGTAATTTAAACCATTTGAATACAGTCATATTCCATCCAGAGCTGCCTAGAGAGCCCTCAGCCAACTTGAGATCCCTCCGCAGATCGACTACTGCGTGGCCCGTTGACCTTATCAATATTTAACAGCTCCAACACAGAGCTCACTTCTCTCAATGCAACTCTTTCTTTTCCCCTTTTGCCGGACAGGACTAAATTATTCACACCATGAAGTGGAAAAAGACCTGCGCATGGAGCACATGGAAATGAAAAACAAAACAAAAAAAAAACACACAAATGTAACAGGCTGACACTCGTATCTGGGAAAAATGAGACCCTGGTGTGAGGAGACTAGGCCCTTTTGTGTGTGAGTTTGTTGGGCTTTTGATGAAAGGTGGAAAACAGCACAGGGGGGGGGGGTGGTGGGGGGGTCGGCGGTCTATGTAGCAAACTGGCGGGGGGAGTCTAGCAGCGCTGACCTATGCTTTGTGATCCCATTTGGCTGAGCTTGGTCCTTGTCGCCATGGTGATCCTCCTGCAACATGCTGGCAGAGCTGCTCAACATGACAGAGCCTTCGTCCTCCTCCTCGTCTTCCTCAAAGGATCGGCTGGCCACCGTCTCAAAGCCGCTCAGCGAGACCTCCGACTCAGAATCTGATAAGAAATGGGGCACACGGAGACCACAAACTGTTTTTAACAGCTAGTTCTGAATAAAGAAAATGCTTACAAGTTGCCAAGATGTTAGATAAAACGTCGATTGATGAAGTTTATAGCTTTACTAAGTAATTTGTGGTCTCTTTCTATGCTTCTCTGCCATGTCTAAATAGTTTTCCATTTCATGTCACTTCCCGAGTGCCTGCGTGATTCTGGCACCAATGTAGGGGGGCAGACAGTAGAGACCCCAAATAGTATTTAGAGAAAAAGTGTAGTCAAGTCGAAGTCAAATTTAAGTTGAGGGGTTGTGAAAAAGTTAAAGAATAATAATAATAAATAAATAAAAAATCATAATCAGTCAATATTAATCAATTGCACAGCTTTGTTTGAATATATAGGACCAAACACATGTATCATCTTTGTTTTCTAGTTTCCCTCAAATGTTATGACACCATGCAAGGCTTTTTCTCACAGCAAAAACATTCACTCATGTGCAAAAAAAAAATGTAAAATCATTTCAACACAACCAAGGCAAAACACTTGCGCTGAGGTCACACCTTGAAGGCAAGACCTACCAAAGACATTCAGCGGCAGGTAGAAGTATTCCAGTGTCCTAGAGAGAGGGTGAATGAAAGCGTGAGCCTGGGGAGCCCCCGTCACAGAATCTATCTCCCCCGTATAGCGCTGTGTGTGTGTGTGTGTGTGTGTGTGTGTGTGTGTGTGACAAGCCACCAAACTCACCAGACACAGCGTCGTGGAACTCATCCTCACTCAGGGCGCTGTGCGGCGACGAACCCTTGACGACGGATTGCTCCAGGTCGTGGTGCTCCGTGGCCAGCGTCTGCAGCGCTTCAGACAGGATCTTGTTCTTCTCCACCACCTGCTCCAATTTCAGACTGCGCACCTGAGCTCGCCACACACACACACACACACACACATGTGAAGACAAAGACACACGTGAACATACAGACACACACGTGAACACACAGACACACACAGACACACGCACGCACGCACACACACACACACACACACGTGTGAAGTAACAGACACACATGAACACGCAGCCCCCACACACACACACACACACACACACACACACACACACACACACACACACACACACACACACACACACAAAGACTAATCACTCAGATACATGTGAACACACATTTATTATATCTTCCACGTAACTATGGACAAAAAGGTGTTTTCACGACTACCACATCATTATTCTGACCCCTTATCACAAGCAGAATAACAATGTGCCTGACTTTGTGAGCGGCTGTATGTCTGTTAAAAAACACACAACCTGTTGACTGACTGATCCACCCATCTGCACAGGCCTCTCGTTATCAGACCCACAGAGAGAGGGAGAGAGAGAGAGAGAGAGAGAGAGAGAGAGAGAGAGAGAGAGACAGAGACAGAGACAGAGACAGAGATGGACATGAAAGGGATGAGCCTTGTTTATCTGTAATAGAGCACAGCTGCCTTGACGCCTCCGCCGTCTCAAATGGCATCGCCCGGAGAACATGATTCCAGCCAAGTAGAAGGGGATCACATGACGGGGCCAATGCACTCTGATATGAAACCTACCTTTAGCCAAACCGCACTTAAGGGGTTGATCATATGAAGATGTTCCCACTCACTGTCAAGCTGAAAGTCTTACATCACTGCTTAGTTGAACACAAAAACCCACAGAAGACACTAGAAGACACTAAACTGATGCTACATTTTCCTCCACAAGTTCAAAACAGGAGCCAGGAGTTGGCTGGGGGGAAGTGGGTGGAAGTGCTGTATAATGACAGGGGGCGACGACCGAGCTAATTTCCTCTGCTTGACCCCTATACACTGGCTGGTGCTAAAATGATTCAGCATCTTTCCCCTGCTGCCTCATTCATTCACACTGATTTCCAGACTAGAGATGTAGGCTACAGTACAGTGCATATGGGGAGTTGTTGTTCCTATTGAGATGTGGCCCTATTCATCTTGAAGGGCTCTGAGATCCTGTGCAGCCTTTTATGGTGCTCTCTGCCTGCCTCTGCCAATCACAGCTCTAAAGGGCTGCACAGCTGGGTTAGGGCCCAGGCCTTGGCACAGGTGTGAGCCCTGAAAGCTGTCTGGACGGGCTGTTCAACATTCAAATGGGGTTGTCAGGGCACAGCAGCAGCAGCCCCTCCCATCTAACGATCCACGGGGAAATTCAGATATCTGGTTTGTGAAAATGACACTGTTCTAGTAGAGGGCATAGGAGAAAACACAACCCATTTATAACTGAGACACATTGTAATTGCTTTGTTATTCGTCTATCTGTGTGTGCAGATTACTGGTTTTAGATCAGATAGGCAGTGAAGGCTTTCATGTGAAGGAGAAAATAGCCATTGTTGCATTCAAACACGGCCGTGCATCAAAAGCAGCAGCACTGCTATAGATCAATTGGGACTGATCTCAGTCTAATGCGATGTTCAGATAGTAAAGCCTGTTTCAGAATGGAAATTAAAGACACTCTCGCACTGAGCTTTTTAGTGTTGGTGGAGGTCTACGTTTAGAGCTTCAGCCTTCGCTATGAGAGAGGGGATTATTATTAAGTTGAATATTAAATGCACTCTCTTTGATATCTACGCTTCATCAGTGCTTTATATTCAGCCGCAGCACACACACTTACTCACGCAAATCAATCTCCCAACGTTTTCTGTTCTTGATACATTTTTTACATCTTCGGATTCACCTCTGTAACATCGTCATACCTTATGCTCACCTTCTGGTCAAAAACGCATAACTACGTACACTCACCTATACCAGTTTGTTTACATTTGTCGGGTATTTTAAAAACACAAATTCATGTCCAGCTGTTTCATCCACAAACATTTTGTTCAATTGATTTGCCAGAATATGACAAACATGACACAAAGACCAATATAATGTTGCATACTGCGACATTCTGCTGCAGTGTCTGAGAGCAGACGAATCAGAAGGCAGTCAAGTGAAGTCCCTGCTGTCTGCCTCTGTGTTTACATCGACAGAGTAGTACTACTGCTGAACACAGTGTCTGTCTGAATTACTCCCATCCGTTCATACAGTTACTACCATCGACCCAGACCCTCAAAGGGCAGAGCCTCCCCCACTAAACAAGATGGATCTTATTGAGTGAATCACCACTGTGTGCTCAGTCAAGTGCCGTATTTGAATTAAGCTTCAAATTATTACAGAATTGATGTACAAGGTTGGCACCTGTTGCGAGCTCTACACGCGGTCATTTATTTTACTCCCTGGGAGGGATTGAATCTTTCCTCCGCATCGTTCCATTATAATCAAACCGATTGAATCACACATAAAGGGAAAAAAGTCCATCTGAAAGCTCATAATCACTGCACTCCACCGCACTGCTTTCGTGAGGAGGTATAAATTGTGCCGCTGCCTCCTTTTGAAAACACATTTTCTATTTACATGTTATTATTTTTACAAAGCACATCACTTTATATGTAAGGGTCACAGACACTTGAGGAACCCGCTGATTACAGTATTTATGGAAACATGTTTTTCTTCCTCAGAAGATGGTTACACATGTAAAAACATGTATGTGTCTTTGCAATGAGCTGGTTACATAATCCATTTTATTCAGACAAACTTATAAAACAGCCTGTGTGCTGCTATGAGCTGGGGAGATCAAAATGTTGATAATCAGTGGGTTAATACACTGTAATAGCTGCTTAATGCTGACACTTACCCCTTCCTGTCTGGAGAGGAGGCTGAGACACACACCCAGACTGGAACTGGTCTGGCTGGACAGCTCGCAGATTTCTTGCATTTTCTGCAGTACGTCTGATGGAAGGCCTGAGGGGACAAAGCCATCCACGAGGGACCAATGGCCAAAGTCAGTTTAATAAGCTGTTAGCTCACACACAGCACAGCACAACCTCCGAGGACTGAGGCAGAATGCTGCAGACTCCTAATCAGGATGCGTTCAGACATGTGTAAGATCTCTTTCCTCTGTTAAAGCTATAGTGCGTAACTTTTACATGTAATAGAATGTCGGTTACATTTGAACCAACGCCAAACAAGTTGACACAAACTCGATTAAGCCTATCAGCTCCACAAAGCGTTTACAAACTGGTGTCGCCCCCGTCCGACACTGGCGCAGGAGCTCAAGAAGAGCCCACATAATGTTTCAGTTGTTGATTCTACTGCTAAGAAACCTGAACGTACAGCAGAAGGTGTTTAAATCCCGATGTGCGATCACCGAAGGCTTACCTCATGTAGATGCGCCGACAGTGTTGCTGCAGTAACTCACAATTCCTCATGGGGGGGGACAGAAGTTACGCACTATAGCTTTAATCTATGACAAGATTTTTTTTACCTTGTGCCAGCCCATTATGTGTCAGCATGGACAGGAAAGTGGCCACCTCCTCCTCCAGTCTCTTCTGGCCAGCCTCTGCTGCCTGGTGTCAGAGAGATGAGAGTGGAACACAGATGAACAAAAGCAGCGAGGAGTGGGAGGGAAAACGCAACGGATCATTATGCCGACACGCTAATTATGGATTTATTTGTGTAGTTCTTGACACCTGCAGCGAGTCTGTCAGCTCCCCGAGTGAGATCACTTCCTCTTCCTCCTCCTCTCCCTCGCTGCCCTGATCCTGAGAGCAGTAGTGTGTGCTGTAGGCAGAGTGCTCTTCCAGCGCGTCTAGCCATGCCTGGAGGACAGTGACAGATTCCACTTTGGTTCAATTACGAAAAAATCAACATGCTTCCGGATCATTTAATAAGGCATGACTTTGGAATTACAAGCTCACTCCCAAGCATCTGCCAAGTCTCGAGTATGTTTGGCTGGTAAGTCTCAAGTCAAAAAGCAACATTTTTTTTTTCGGATTATCAATGCTTACCACAATTGCAAAAACCACATGAAATACTTTTTTTTTTTTTTAATGAACAGATTAAAGCTGCTGTGAATAATGAGAACATTAAAGATGTTTTTTTTTTATCTATTTGGAATAAGAATAAATTAGTTTGTTGAATTAATTTTGGAATTCCAAATCTAAATGGCCATTTCAAACAATGTTTTTCTTATCAAAGCCTTTGGGACTTACTGATCAAATCTCAAAGGCTGTGATTAAAAAAAAACAATACATTTGTGGTGCAGCATAATGGCCTGAAGCGACTTTGGAAAGCTTAGGGAGTATTTGGGGCTTTATACAACATATTTGCAGCCAAAGAAGGTGTTGTGTAGGGGATGTGATGGAACAGTTGCCATGTCACAAGGCAACACCACACACCTACACAGGCAGGCTATATAATGTGTGGTGGGCAGCGAAAATAAGTACTAAATAAACAACTATTTCAGAGTTGTTTGCCACTTTCACTCTGTATGTTCTTAATACTTCTCTGACTGGTCACATGTTAATTAGAATCATTCCTTATCACGAATGAAATGACTAGCACTGTAATGACCAGGCAGCATGGTGCCGACCGGAAGCTGCCTCACAGCTGAAAAGCTCAACATCAACCTAACAAATCAAGATTCAGTTTTGATAGCTCGATTGACTGAGGATTTTGAAGCGCAGCGTCCTGCTTTGTTCACACACAGCGGATGAATGACAGCTGTGTGGCTGACTGTCATTTGAATTTGCAGGTAATACTGTTTATCAGTAAGCTGTCACAAAAACATCTTACTTTATTCTATGTAAACATCCTCTGGTTTATCTTTTTATCTATCACAATAGACACATGACAACATATCGATAAGTATAATCTTAACTATTTGAATAAAATGAAAAGGAGCTTTTCCAATAAGAATGGGCTTATAAATAAATGATGTGTGCGTAAGGATCATTTGCATTTGGCTGCATGGAGAGAGGCGGAGAAAGCCGCTCGTGGATACACTAATTCGTTATATAATGAAAGGCTAATTTCTCTCATCTGCATTTGATTCTGGTGCCAGCAGCTGCAGCTGGAAGTGTGAGTCCGGTTATGGAGATCTTGCATCACGGTTATGTTATCAATTATTCATGGATTCAGGACAGCTTGGACAGTTTGAGCTCCCGACAATATTATCATTTATTTTTATTGGTCACCTCAGCTTCTTGCCTTCAGGTCTCAAGTCAGAATCTTTGGTTTGACTTTGTTTGAATTCACATGCTCACGGTGTAAATAACTGAAGAGAGTTATGATGCAAGATAGTTGGAAACATACTATTATAGCAAACATAAATATGCATTTTAATTTGCATTGTTAGTAAAACAATATGAATGTTATTACCAGCACAAAAGTGTTTGAGTCTTCATTCAGACAAATTACGTCGCCAAATTGTAGTATGTGTCCAAATGTCTTGGACACAGGCTCCCTGACTGGTGCTTCAAAGGCCCAAAGTTCAATCGATTTTTGAATGACTTTTACCATTTTCAAGGGTCATAAAAACATGAAAGTTAAAATAGACCTTCCACAAAATGTTAATAATCATTCAAAGCAGACCAGGAGACGTTTGATATTGCACATCAGAGGAGAAAAGGGAACGTACTTTTCTCGTTGCCTCCCGGTCAGTTGTAGGTGCTACTTTGAAGTGATGCACGCTGTCATCGAAGCACTTGAGAGTGAAAGAACAATCGTCTCTGGCTCGGATCTGGGAAATGAACAACATCAAAGCCGTGTCAGAAGTTATATATACCCAGACAAACATTCTACACAGCGGCCATGAAGATGTGAGTGTAGTCGGTGGGTTCCAATGGACGGCTTACCAGACAGTGAGCGTGTGTGAGGGACTTACAGCCCTGTCTCCTGACACCTGCGGCTGCATCCGACCTTCATGTGAAAGAGACACAGGTGAGGTTTTTTTCTCTCTTTTTTCAACACCTTTTCAAAGGAGACGGATTGCTTCTATTTTCAAACTCATCCTATCTGTCACTTCCAGCACCTTTCTCTAAACAAAGGCTTTGCCGTGCTGCCCCATTTATCTGCTGCTGGCGTCTGATGATTGACAGCTAAAGTGTGAGAGAGAGGGCACCTACTGTTTGGAGTACCAGGACAAAACCCCATCTTGCAGGACGACCCAGTAGGACCGCCGGCCGAAAAATCTGGAGCTCTGCAGAGATCACGGCAAGAGAAGAATCAGCGGTCTGATTTAACAGTGACATTGTTCTGTCTTTTTTTCAGATTTTAATGGAGGTTGAGACAACAGCACCTTGTCAACACTCAGAAAATCACAAATTTGACAACACTCAAGCTGCATTTAGAAACACATGTCAAGATACTACACTCGCACGCACGGACGCACACACGCATGCACACACACGCACACACACACTCACACACAAACACAAACGAACAGCGGTTGAGTTACGCACTGACAAGCGTGTGAGCGGATTTTGTTTTCCAATTACACACGACACACACACACACACACACACACACACACACACAAACGAACAGCGGTTGACTTACGCACTGACAAGCGTGCGAGCGGATTTTGTTTTCTAACCAATTAGCTCAGGAGGTAGTGAAGAGGAAGTCAATGTTGAGGGTTTCCCAATCCCGCGGTCACATAATTAGGAAGCTGCCATAATTGCCAGTTTGTAAATAGCACTCATCATATCAACATACAGTTGGTAATTACTGTTGGGACTATATCAAGCTGTGGAGTCATAAATATTTGGTATGCATCATTGGGATGTTGTATGTGGGAATGTCTGATCATCATTTCAAGGGGTTGTTGCTTGTAAAGGAACCTTAAGAGAATTGCAACAGAGACTTCTTTCAGCATCGTGATTTTAAGTTGCTCAGTTATAACTTATTCTTTAACAATGGAATTAGTATGAACTATGGTCACAAGCTTTTTATTTGCTAGTGGCTAGAAGGTTTCATTTCGGACATGTTGACACACACGTGCAGGAAAGCACAGGTGTGTTTAATAACATGAATGAACACTGCGCTAAGGTTAATAAGATTTTACCTTCCAGAGGAGTCCCTCGTACTTCTTGACATGGCGGGTCAGACCCTGACAAAGAGGGCACAGGCCAGAAACATAGAGAGAGTTAAAATCCAAGAGCCACTCAAAGTCGTTTTAGGAAGCCGGCAATCATCTGTGCACTCACTCCATTGACGCTGCCTTCAAGGAGCTGCTTCATCGCCGTGTCACTGGCCAGGTCAAACACTGTCTGCCCTGTGAGTGGACACACGAGACAAGTGGGGGACTTCAGTACAGATACAATAAATAGGTAAAACACTGCTTGGGCCATATATAAAGGCTAGTGACAACTATTATAAAGAATAATTTGTGCTTATGCCTCTCGTGTTATCATGGTTTCTACATGTTCTGTGTTGATGATCATTCAAGTCAAACAAAACGACAATGGTGTGGTAAAATGTTAAACGTTCTTTATACTTGAAAGATGCTTTTTGAGACTCACTCACTCAGATGCTATTTCTGTTGGAGGAAGGACCGGATATGGAAATAATGCTTAAATTGTCTGTCACTCAATACCAGAAGGACTATTTTTGGTCGCAATCAGCAGCCTTAAAATAATAAGGAGATGTTTGCTAAAGGAAAAGACTAGAGTTATTCCTTTTTTTGGCTGGGGTTACAATTTTAAAACCCCCTCCTCTGCTTTGTCTGTGGCTCACTGATGCGTTTTGGATAGCTTTTTAAACAACAATGAAGCTATTTGGCGCAGAGGAAGAAGATAAATCAGGCTTTCCTCTTACCATTCTTGTTGTGGATGTTGGGGTTGGCACCGCTCTTGAGCAGCTTCAGGGCACACTGCTTCTGACCTCGATAGGCTGCAGAGTGCAGCGGAGTGTTGCCCAGCAGATCTGTGCAGCTGATGTCTGGAGGCTTTTTTCTGCTGAGCTGCAGCGAGACACGCACACGCACACACACGCGCACACACACACACACACACACACACACACACACACACACACACACACACACACACACACACACACACACACACACACACACACACACACACACACACACACACACACACACACACACACAGGGACAAGAAACAGATGGATCTGTCTGGTCCAAAAAACGTCCCAAAGGCCTTCATTACCCTGCTAAGGACCCCGCTTTGGTTTTAAACTGGCAGTTCATTCAGTGTGTTGTTTTGCTATATGGATTTCCCCTAATGAGGCTTTCATGTACCATTGTGTTGTTGGCACAGAGAATGAAAGCTTGTAGTCGTATGTGTTCTTGCCCGGACTTGTAAACATGTGAAGAGATTTGAGAGTTTTACGGCTTCTGCACACATCCTGCGTCTACCTCTGGAGCGCGTCGCCTTACCTTACTGCTGCGTCTCTCTGACTTTTCTCGGACACACATGGAAAGTCTCAGCAGCTGCTGCTGCTGCTGCTGCTGCAGCGCTGCTTCTAAAAGCCCTATCTTTCTACATAGAGTTTTCATAGATAATTCCCATTAAAAATGAAGTTCTTTCCTGTCATTTATGATGCATATGATTTATATTGAGTCTAATATTGAGTCTGGACAGTAATCCGTGCACCCCATTGCCTTTTTCTTTTATTATTTTTTATTTTTATTTTCGCTTGTTGGAAGTCTGATTTTGAAAGGGACACACCAGGAAATGGTGAAACTACAGCGAAAGCTGCCGGTATGAAGTCAATATGACTCTCAGCAGAGTATTTCTCTATCAGTTAAAGCAGAGAGACCCGAGAGAGACGCGCGGCTCTCAGAAAAAAATAGGTGAGCCTCTGACGCGCATCAGCAGTGCGTCTGAGGTTGGATGTGTGCCCGCTCTAGGTTGATTACACGGTGGGTGACAAAAAGTCAGACGCAGACGCGAGGTAGACGCGCAGTAGAGGTAGGATGTGTGTGGAGGCCGTTACTGTCAGATCATGGATAAAAAAAGACTTGTTGACCCCAGCATGCTAACATGCTCAATAAACACAGAGCAACACTTTAGTTGATGGGATATTATGTGATTGTTAGATAAAACTAAATGAACACAAGATGATGAGGTGATGTCACAGTTCATCCTGAGGGGAACATGAATGTCTGAACCAAATTAAGAAGCAATCCATCCATTGGTTGTTGAGATACTTCACCTAAAACCCACCAATATGAAGCTCATAATGGAATGAATAGAAAAGTTGAGGAACCTTCAAATGTATTAGTATTAATCCTCTGGGAACCATGACCGTCTGCAGAAGATGATGACATTGTTATCCCTTATAGTACCATACCACTATCATAGTTAATAAATGTGAGTTGAATGCAACACACAAAAACCCCCAGGGTAAATACAGAAATGATCTGAGAATATTCTCAACTATGATTGGTAGTGTATATAATGTAAGATTGGAGTACCCGTTTAAGAATCCATAAAAAAAAAAGCGTCTTTCATCCCACACTAACCAGCTGTGTCAGAGTTGAAAGGTCTCCTTCTCGCGCCGTCTCCAAAAGTTCCTCCTCGAGTTTCCTCTCCTCCGTTCTCTCGGCCGCTGGTGTCAGTTTTTAAAGAGCAGAAAGGTGTGGGGGATTTCAGAATATAGACATTTCATAAACAACTTCTATTCAAAGATATTAAAACAATAGAAAACATGGAGATTGATTATAATATGTTTCCAAGAAAATGTCACAGATGAAAACGTGTGTCGCTCACCTTCTAACATGCCTCTGATCTCGGCATTTTGAGTGACATCTTTGGGAATCTGTGCTGTCCCATTGATGACAGTAGCACATGCATCATAGTGCAGCAGCAGCATGACAACCTCCTGATCAACACGTGATTGATTGATTGATTGATTGTTTGATTGATTAACTGAATGGATGAATAAATAAATGCATGCACAATACCACACCGTCAACAAACAAGAGAAGCAAGAAGCTTAGAAGTTTAGAGGAATATTGATTAAGGTACCTTTCTTCCTGTGAAGGCGGCTTTGTGCAGTGGCGTATCTCCGATATTATTGGGCAAGTTAACATCTGCCCCCGCCTGCAGGGGGACAACACAGATGTGTTAGCCACGCAATTATTTGAAAGCAAAAATATTGAAGAACACTTTTAAAAAAAAGAGAAGTTTTACCTTCAGTAGTTCCTCCACTACATCTTTGTGGCCAAAGTAACAGGCCAAGTGAAGCGGCGTCCATCCCAGGTTAGACTTTTTCTTACCTGACAGAACGGTACATGTAGCCGTATTACACCACACATACTAGAATTGATATCCCACCCCACACACACACACACACATACTTGTTACTCAGGTGGTACCTTTGCAGTTTATGTTAATATCTGCCTCCTCCCTTATCTTGGACATGAGCAGCCTCTGAATCCCAGACAAATCTCCATTCCGGGCGAATTGCAGGAACTGCTCCTCTGGGTGCAGCTCCTCCATGGATCCTTGTAGAGGGGAATGCAGGAAAAGAAACAGTGGCAGCATGAATTTTTTTTGTGTGTCACTCAACTTTAAGTAAAAGAGATGTTTTTAGAAAAGATACCCGGTCTCTGAAAAGACACCCACTAGCTAGGAGTTTTATGATTATTTCTTATCACTGAGAGCTAAATGTCAAGGACACTGATGAGCCTGTCGGTTTATCAGAGGAAGCAAAATGGTTTGATTCCATTAGAGTACTTTTTTTTTAGATATTTTTTGGCGTTTTTCATGCTTTATTTGACAATATGAAGAGACAGAGGTTAAATGGGGCAGAGAGGGGAGTGACATGCAGGGAACCCGGGTCTGCTGCTGGGCCCGGCCCAGCGGGGGATGCCATACCTACTGAGCTAAGGGCGCCCCCCCATTGGAGTACTTTGTAGGAAAACTTTACAAGCACAAGTACCAGTTAAAGTATATGAATAGAGGTGAGGGACTCTCAAGAGATAGACACAAACACTGCTGATTTTAACCAAGTATGATGTTTAGTATCATTATGCAGGTATTTGGTCATAAACCAAATATTTGGACACATCAACATGTTGACCTAAAGATAGAACTAAATTACTTCAAATACTTGTTGAGATTAGAATAAAATTAAGGCTGGACGAAACTGGTAGGTCTGTCGACCGACTGACTAACATCACTAGTGTACAGTGTGTCAAGCAAGCTCCAGAAAAACTGGAGCCTACATTTCCCATAATGCAACCGCCTGGTAATAAACACCCTCCAGCTTCAAATACCACACCTCGAGTTTGTAACATAGGCTTTTTGCTTAAGGTCAGGGTTTATATGTTCAGTTTAAATTGTTTTTAGCACTTAATATAACAAGTGAACCAAACTGGAAGTTTAAAATTGGGGGAGTGTACCTTTAAAGTCACTCTACAAACCTCAAGTTCAACATTGCTTAAGAAGTCATAGCTCAGTCTTTAGGAAAAGCAGTTAAAAGTCAAAAAAGTCTGTTTTGTCAGATGGTGTAAAAATGAACTGTCAAAGGAGAAAAAAATATGACTTATTACAAAAGAGTAGCAGTCACCAGACACAAGTCCTTCCTTCCCCCTTTAAATCCACATGACGTTGTGTGTTTGCATCAACCGTTGGTATGCTGAGACGTCAAAGAGAGAGCGAGCTCTGTACAGTGTGACGACGAGTCACGTGGAGTGATTGATCGGTGGAATAAAACACAGGGTGCTGAGAGGAAAAACCTAAAAAAACAGGTTTACCTTGGATTGAAAAGCATGTGACATTAACGGTAACTCAGCCTGTCTTTCCACTGCACGCGTCAACATGTAGGACACTTCAAAAATCCCTCCACACACTCCTCCAAAATGTATTTTTTAACAGCATAAAACAGCACACTTCACAGAGGTTCTTCTATTATACTCAATATATTTAAATTACTGTCTACTCTAAAATTGTATTTGTTATATGCATTCACGTTAAAGCTGATTCCATTTGAGCTCGTACAGGTTTATGTTTCTAATGTCAAAATTCACCATTGGTCATGATTCTTTAATAATTAACTTTAAGGGATCTTTTTTTAAATGATTGATAATGTGTTCATTGGAAGAAATGTTTTTAATATACGCTAAATACGTATATTATTTCTAAGTTTAATTATGGATATATCAATATCTGTCTGGCTCTGGTAATGTCTTATTCTTTGTGGCCTTGGGATATTTCAGAAGTCTTATCAGCAGTTTCTCCAAACATACATTTCCCCTCTGAACCACTCACATGGTTTCGTTTAACACTCTGTTTGATGCCCAAAGGCAAGAAGTAATGATCCATTATTTGACATTGAGAGCATGAATCATCCCACAACCCATTAGATTTATCTGGTGACCCTTTGGAGGGTCCCAACTCCTAGGTTTGGACACCCGCAACTCATTTTACTGTAGTACTACAAGAAGCTGAAAGTAGCCTCCTGCTGTATTGTTGCATAGATCAGAACAGGGCTATAAAGGTGCAGTCACCGATTCTGGAGAACGCTTGCTGTCAAAATCAGTTTGTCAAAATCAGTGAATATCTCCTTACGATCCCCTACTTGTCCATACTTTATGTGCACTTAAAGACAATCTGATGTTCATACACAGCATAGGCTCTGTACACTGGTATGCAAACAAAGGGGGCCCACCTTAGCTAGCAACATACAAGTTTACGGAGCCTATAGGCTGTGTGTACTGTTAACACACTGGATTTTCTTTTCAGCGCATAGTAGGCTACAGACAAATAGCGGATTGCCAGAAGATATATTCACTGATTTTGACAAAAAGTTATTTTGACAGCAAGCATTCTCCAGAATCACTGACTCTACCTTTAGCCTTCTTTCACAATGCACTGGTATGTTATACTCCAACGATCAGTATATCTTCCACCACTTAGTGTCTTGTAAAATTACACTTGCTAGTCTAGACTCTTCCCACGTGACATCTAAATATGTAAAAAACCGGTCCTTAGTGATGGCAGGTTTCTTCCCCAAAGCAGCTGTGACCAGGTGACATCACATGAAACAGAGGCAAACAGCCACACACTTACTGCTTTAACTATTCCAGTCTGGTCCAGCTCGGTTCGGTTCAGTGAATTCCAGTCCCCAGGTCTCAGAGGACAGATCTGCTCTCACTCGGGTTCTTTGTTAGGCTGCATGTGATGTTTTAAGCCCCTCTGAGCCGCCCCCGACACATCACACTGTCACACACACATACACACACACACACACACATTGTAACACCCACGCTGTCAGGGTCTCACCATCATTGTATAAAGATTATCACACACCAACACACTCACTTACACACGGGCCCCGTTTATTCTTCTTAATTGACGCTGAACTGAACGATGTCGAAATACAGATGTCTCACTCACACACACCTCTGTCTTCTGTTTACACTCACATCAGCTGATCTCCGTAGGGCGGAACTCACGGGCACGGGACAAAACCATGTAAGCTTTTCACAATAAAACCCCGACAGTAATTTACAAACGCAGAATAAAACCTCCCAGTAACTGACAGTGACTGATAAGTCACGTGACCATCTTACTCATAACCCTTATTTAAAATGTTTAATAATTAAAGTTTTTTTTTTCTCTTTGCGGTCTACATCGAAAATGCTACGTCCTTTGTTGTGAAACCAGAACCCGGAAGACGAAACATAAACAGCCAATCAGCTCTGCCCTGGAAGCAGTTTACACTTCCACGCACACATACCGGCTGGACTTCAGCATGTAGTTCATGTGCTTTTAAGTTTTATTGCATCTGTTTTCTGACTGATCATATTAAGAATATTTTAACAGTCGAAACTTAGGGATGACGTGAGCACATGGCTGACATCATGACGTCAGGGAGTGAAGGAGATCTTCCGGCTCAGGTAGGCTAGTCTCTGCAGTGACCAGGCTAACTCTGGGAAAAAGTTAGGACAACATGCCAAGTTTCAGTGGCAGGTCTGTTTTAGTGCTTGGGTGCGTCCTGCAGGGAGCGTGCAAAGGCAAATGTGTGAATGTCTGTGGCAGGTCTAACAACAGGAGTGCAAATTGACAACAGGTATTTTTACAATGCAGGAGCAACTGTGCAAAATAAAGACACACACACACACACACACACACACACACACACACACACACACACACACACACACACACACACACACACACACACACACACACACACACACACACACACACACAGGGTGTCTGGATTCATTAGTCTCGCAAAGCCAGACCAAACTACAGCAAGTAGTATGGTCTGGAAGCACTCCGTTTAGAGCCGTCTATTCGGGGGGGAAACTGGGCTGGCCTGTTTTTA
Organism: Hyperoplus lanceolatus; assembly: GCA_026929865.2. Taxonomy (NCBI): domain Eukaryota; kingdom Metazoa; phylum Chordata; class Actinopteri; order Uranoscopiformes; family Ammodytidae; genus Hyperoplus; species Hyperoplus lanceolatus. The sequence continues at coordinate 9,274,680 of CM049403.1, forward strand.
TTTATTTAAACCAATCACAATCATCTGCGGCGGGGCTAACCCCGGGAAGCAGCCAATGGAGGCGTAGCGTTGTTTGCCGACGCCAGCGCTTAATAGACGCTGGCGGGAGTGGTCAAGTCAGACTAGGATTCATTAACACACACAGTATGCAGGCGATGTTTGCGACTCAGCAGGTGCTGCCTTCATTCTGCACACACATTTACAATGAGCAGCTGAAACAGCATGAAACGAGAGGAGTGATGGACACAATGGACACACAACACCATCCTGGTTTATAATCACCCAGTGGGCTAGTTTGGCATTAGGTAGTGCCTTGGAGGTTTTGCCAACACATTGGATTCACAGGGCAAAGCATCTGAGCACCAGACAAATAACTACCCCTGGTGACTGTATTACTACACCTCTGTAATACAACCACATAGGGAGATTTCTACTATTCAATAAGTTACAGGAAAACAAATTAATTGTATTGCATGTATATGCCAAAGGGGCGAACAAAGAGAGCTCTTTGGCTTTTTTTTTTTTTTTTTTTTTTTTTTTTTTTTAAACCTTTATTTGTACAGGTATATCCCATTGAGACCGAAGACTCTTTTGCAAGGGAGACCTGTTCCCATTCCCACGTTACCATTCACACACACATTCATAGCAGACTAACTATCGACATTCACACGAGGCAAGGTGGGTGAAGTGTCTTGCCCAAGGACACAACAACTGTGACACAGGTGGCAGGGCGGGGATCGAACCTCCAACCCATTGATCATCAGCCGACCCGCTCTGCCAACTGAGCCACAGTCGCCCCCAAAGCTTCAGGGGAGAACTTTGAAAAACTCCAGAATGGTACTGTGTTTTTTAAAGTATTTCCACAATCCAGATGAAAATATATTTCCTCTCAAAGCAGAGGAATTCAAGAGTGTTAACTATGTAGTAAGCCGGAAGTGGCTTTCATCTCATTGCTGATTCTGTTGCATACAGAAGAAAAATATGATCATATTATGAAATGATACAATCTTATGTCAATATAGACAGTTGATAATATGAAAAAATATTATTTTGAATCTACATGTTAACAATGAAACATTTAATTATTTTCCCACTTATACACTTTTTGGTCTTAATATCACTGTCACCTTCTATCAAAATAATTTTATCAAATTTTTTTGATGATTTTTTTTTGACTTGGTTGTAACGTTGGCACATCAAGTCATAGCCTCCAGTCCATCACTGGGCCAACTTCTGGGTTCACTTTATGAATGAGTACACTCTAACGACAACAGACACACATGTTGATGTTTTTACTTTGTTACTGTTGTAGATTGAGGAGGTGGAGGCGCTGTCCTCCATCTATGGAGATGAGTGGTGCGTTATAGATGAAGCATCCAGAATATTTTGCATCAAGATATCTAACGACATGGAGGAGCCCAAACTGACAGCATGTTTGCAGGTAAAGAGAAAAGACATTAGCTTAATTGATCATATTTCAGTTTACTTTTCAACAAGTAAAAGACTCTTATTTGATCAGATAATTCTCCCGACTGATTACCCCAGCGCAGCGCCGCCCCTCTACCAGATCCAGTAAGTCTATTTGATTGGATTTACTGGAAAGCCTTTTAAAATGAAATCTTATGGTGATCTGCTGAAAGGCCCACTCCTGGTGCCACTCAATTACCCTGTGTTTGTTTTGGGCTCTTGCAGTGCAGCGTGGTTGCGAGGTCCGGAGAGGGCTGCGTTGGAAAACAGCCTGGAAGACCTCTATGTGTGAGTGCTTCTCATAATGTCTGACATGAGGAGGAGGAGCTGCACAGGGAGATATGCCACAGCAAAAGCGTGTCATGATTGTCTCCTCTGTGTAGTCCGTCTCTCCATAGACGTATACGCTCATGTGGAAATTTGAACTGTCTCCAGGGAGAACGCAGGGGAGAGCATCCTCTACCTCTGGGTGGAGAAGGTCCGAGAATTCCTCGTAGAGAAATCCAGAAGTTCAGAAACAGGTGAGGTGTGAAAAAGTTGTAATGTTTGTAATGACTTGAAATGACGACTTTAATCAGCCAAGTAGAGTTCGATATTCCCCGTTGTGTTTTGGGGTCTTTAATTTGACACCTGAGTGAACAGCTGTTCTCTAGCTGTTGATCACCATGAATTTTAATTTCCCTGTAAATAAAACACTAGCACCAGGAGGATTAATGCAGAAACCATTTGTTATATGCCGGGGCTCCAGGGTTCTTGCCCTAGATATATGGTACAATAAATCAAAATGTTATTAAAATGTAATTTGAACCCATGGACGCTTAATACTTTATATAGAAAAATAAACTTGAATACGAAAGATAGGTTTATGCTTTAACTATAGCATTCTGAAACAGCATTCTTCACCTTTTAAAGTTACAGTGTGTATAATGTTTTGACATTTTCAGAACAGACTTTGTTAAAAAGGAAATTTATTTTCATAGGTATGTTTTAATTGGTGTATAATCGCTTGAAAAAAAGCATTACCTGAGAATGTGATATCTACAAAGGTGTGGGGCCCACCCCTATTTTGCACAGCCATGTTTCTACAATAGCACAGAAACTTATCAGCTTTGAAGGTTTTTAGATATAGTGAGTGAGTATTGAATAAATAACTCAATACAGTACATTTTCACCTCATCACTTGATGACTTGAGGTAGGGATGGATGATGCCATCTTTAGTTACTAGCTTCTTGTACTTGAAGGCCACTGTACATTCTGTAAATTCTCTGAATGGCAAAGTAGTTTTGCAATCTAGAATCCACCATTGGATGCCAATAATACTAGATATTACACACTGTACAATTAAAGGTATAGTCTGCGATTTTGGAGAACGCTTGTCCTTTTTTGTGTCAAAATCAGTGAATATCTCCTCATGATCCACAACCTGTCCATAATCTGTGTGTGCACAAATATATAAAAAAAAATAAATATATATATATATATATATATATATATATATATATATATATATATATATCTGGTGTTGATAAACAGCCTTGGCCCTGTAAATAGGCATGTTGCTAGCATTTTTATTATATTTATTTTATTCAGCGCGCACACAGTCGCACAGGTAGCGGATCATGAGGAGATATTAAATTATTTGGACCAAAAGTGATTTCGTCAACAAGCGTTCTCCAGAATCGCAGACTCCACCTTTAAAGGAGAAGTGAGTTTTTGCATAAAGAATAACTAAAGGAGTAGCAGGATAGAGCCACTATTGCTACTTTCAAACTCCTTTGCACAATTTTCCTCCTGTTTTTGTAATCGTTCTTAATACAGCACCTTGCACATCGCTTCAGCATGAGGGCAGTCAATTCCACACTTTCCAACAATGATAACATCTACACGTGTTAACAGTCTGATAAAGCCCACAATATTTCTTTATCAAAATGTGAATCAAAGGTCGGGATTAATCCTTTTACCTGAGTCAAGCCTCGTTTTAAACGTGTCCCCTATCTCAGTCCTGCTAAGATGCTCTTCCTCCACAACAAGTAAATCCACCATCTGTGCTCTGAATCTGTGATAAGATGAGCACAAAGGCCTGCAGGCATTCAAAGAAAATAAAACCCATATGTGTCTGACTTTGAGTGACTGCGGTGAATTAAGATCGATATCTAAGTAATGCCTTCTGTTACGCTGGCGGGATCCTTTTGAGGTGTAAAAGCCGCCCAAGATACCCAAATTAAAGATGTTCTACAAGCGCATCAGGGTTTTTCTTGGGGAGTCTGCACAAGTCTTGGTTATCTACAGCAGGGCCGGGCGTTGTTTGTTATTAAAGGGCGGTCGGTCTCTTTTGAGCAACAGGCCATAGAAAAATATTACTCTCCTCTCCTTTGTTGTGTGGCATAAAAGGTCCTTCTCTTTGGGATGCATGTGCTAACGGGTATAACTGGTAACAGCACTTCAACTCGGATGAGCGGGAACGATGGCTTCTTCCCATTCAAATGACAGGGACATGTTGCAGAGACTAGAAGGTTGAGGGGGTGGTGATAAGGCCGGGGATGATGCTCATTACACAGGAAAGGACATGAAAAGGGAGGAAACACGATGGAAATAATGGGGCGGATGATCATGTTTGGTCGAATGAGACCAGATGGAAAATCACATGTTTGCTCAACTAAAGATGAACTTATTCCTGTCAGTTTGTGTGCTTCTCTCTGTGTGTCTATATGCAGCCCAAGAATAAACACTGCAGACACAACCCAGCCACCCCAAGTCACAGCAGGCCTGCATGCTATAGATTTGCACCCAGCTCGACTTTGATCCCGGCCTCTATTTTAGCGGATTTTACCTGTCTAGACACATTTCTTGTGAAGGACATTAATGGATAAGTCTGGTGGTATTCCATGATCTAAACCTCTAGTTTTCTTATTATCAAATCCATTAAAACCAATACATACAATGAATAATGATTCTACTAAGTTGTGTATGTGTATCCAAAGACTGTTATACTATATGTCTCTGAGCCATTGTAGCGCTCTGCTGTTGTGGAGGGCACAGGTTTTTTTCTATAAAAAAAGTTCCTTGTCTTTGACTGATTTCAAGGTGTAAATATCAAGATTTCAAATCAAAATCACATTTGCCATTGGCAAAACAATTACCATCAACTATTAGCATTTAACATGGCCAGTTTCTGCTCAGCTCCAACCTTTCTGTATTAGTGATGACGTTCTGCTTGGTCAAATATATGTAATCCTCACTTAAAAAATAATATCAGCATCTTCATTGGTCCAAAAACATCAGTTTGTCAGTTGTAATTTATGTGTCATCCATCATGAATTGTGTGTGGGAGGAATAGGCTATGAAAGCATGCTAGTGGCAATGTTAAGGTCATGTAATGGTACACTGGTAATAATGACTTGCCCAGTGTCAGTGTGTGTCACACTAATGGCATGCTGCCGACAACTCAGATATAGACCGGCTGGTGGGTTAACATGTCATGACGTTTCTTGCCTCCCCTGCATCAGTGGATCAACAGGAGAAGGTGAACATGACTGCAGAGGAGGAGGTTGAGGACGATGAAGACATACCAGACTACAGGACTCTCAAACTGAACACAGAAAATGCGCATCTCTTCATGGATCATGCAAACGGTAAGGCTCAGTGGTCAGAATTACAGAAACACAGCTTATTAAAAAAATATTGCTTTCTCTGATGTTTGATGTATCTCCATTTGCCCTGTAGATGACGAAGTACCCTCAATAAAACATGGAGGCACCATCACAGACCGACGCAGCACCTTCCAGCCTCACTTGGCTCCCGTGGTGACTCCCAGACAGGTATGGCACGTGAATGGCAATTTGTTAATAGTTTAATATTACCACACAATGGAGAAAACCCAAGACAAAGCTCCTATGTGGGAAGGTTTCAGCTGGATACTTAAACAATGACTTGTTTATCTCGAACCAAGACAAACAAGATTACCTGTTGGGATTTAAATATGCTAATTTGATCAACTGAAACATCACCTGGCTCCTTCCTGCATGCTAATCTCACTCTCTGGCTCTCGGGTAAGCAAGCCTCCTCGTCTTTAAAAGCTTCCACCATGCTGTGAAGTGTTACGTTGACAGAAGTATTCACAGACGCAGCTGTTCCCCAGAGAACTGCTCAGCATTTACAAATGTCTTCATTTGAGTCTGGAAGTGTCCACTCAACCAGAGATTAAGATACTCTTAAACCTTCTGTATTTATTTATTAATACAGACAATAAGTACGTGTATGTATTGTATGATAAGTTAAGACATTTAGAAGTAAAATAAATAAATAAAACCAATACATTGTGTAGAATGTACAGTATATATGAATATAAAATTGTGTAATTTAAGGAATTATTAATAAAAATAAATTGTGTATTTAAATGTCACATTTTATTTTATAAGTTCACTTTCATTAAGAAGAGGAAAAACCTTGTGTTCAAAAGCCCCAGTCAGATTTTCCTTCCCTTTATGGCGTCATAAAGACTGCCAAAAATCTGGATGAGAAAAACCCGCGTATATACCGCTGACTGCTGAATGGAAATGAAAATTGAGCGGAAGTAGGTAGGTGGGCGGGTGCCAGGCTAAGTTAGATTTGGGGCCACAACCAAACTTAGCTAGTTAGCTTAGCTAGGTAAGTAACAGTTAGTGTTTGTTTATTCACCGCAGCTTTGTTTCTAGCTTACATGAGCGAATAGGCTTTATTTGGTAGCAGTTCTTGGGCTTTTACACCTTTGTTCTTATAGCAGCAGGTGGCGTATGATTAAGATTAAGTTAAGAGAGGGAAGTGACAACACCGCTGTACATCTGGATCCCACCCCCCCACAGCTTTGTCTGTTTGTGGAAAATACAAGTACAACCAAATATGTATTTCTCAGTCATTATAAACAGTTTGTGAGTCATGATAACAAAATTATTCATCAGTGACCTACGGCAAATGGAACTAACAGGTCGACTGAGTGGAGAGGCGGAGGATAGTTTACTCTGGAAATATATTTTTAAGCTTTCCCTCTCAGTTTTATTTACAGGGGAAGTTACTTTCCTTCGTAAACAGTCCACTAATGCTGCTGTGTTAGTCAGGCGTGTTAGTCAGCTGCGTCACGACGGCGTCACTTCCAAACATGACTCCTTTTTCCTTAACAATCACCCAGTCAGGGTTTCAGCACGAAAGCTGTTTTTATTGAAGTTATTTGCAGTATACAGCATATGTGAGAGTCATTGTTCCTCCTGTCATGTGTTGCAGGTTAAAATCATCCTGGAGAAGCTCTATGAAAACAAGAAGATTGCCAGTGCCACTCATAATATTTATGCATACAGGTTTGTTATGTCAGATTTCCATATGCATTTCTATATTATTTATCATGCAAACTGTGAACACACACCCTGAGGTCAGTGTCACATTGTGTCTCATTAGTGCAGAAGAACAGGAGTTAAGTAGAGGCTTGTCTATCTTCTCTAAAGGGCACGTTACGGCGTTAAAAGGTCAACATTGGCACCAGAGACGATGAAGGCTATCTGATAGTATTGTGCACTATGTGAATAGACGTGGCTATGTGGTTTAATTAGGCGCTTGTCGAGCTGCTGTTGCACTGCCTGGGTGGTCATTATTGATGACATTTAGACCACTTGAAAAAAAAACTGTTCTCTGGTTAAGAGGCTGCCTGTGTCAAGGAGTCATTGTCTGAGCGAAATGTCTCAATATTCTCCCACCTCATGCCAAGCTGTCGTCATTGTCTCTGTTGTAGGATTCACTGTGAGGACAAGAACAGCTTCCTGCAGGACTGTGAGGATGACGGCGAGACGGCAGCCGGAGGGAGATTGCTCCATTTACTGCAGGTTACCATTTTATTACAAAACATGAACAATACCCAAAACTGATTTTTTTTTTTTTTTTTTTACAAAAGAAGAAGACATTGAGGAGTCGGTGCAGCACACATGGTTGAATGCCTCCAACTTTCTTTCGGCTTCTGGGATTTAATTGGTGTCTGTTGGAAGCTACCTCATTCATTTTCACAATCGGTTTAAATGTGGCTGCTACTGTGGTTTTTAAGCTTGTATTATTCTGAGTAAGGCCCTTTTACACAGACACTGACAACTAACTTAAACCTCTTATGTTCGGTTGTAGTTTAGGACCTTGACAATCGTAACTTCCCACATCATACGTGATATACAGATATCAATGTGATACATGGTCTGTTCTAAAAAGATTGGGGCTAATTGTACATTTTTCAACATAAAAATGTATTTTCTTTCCCCATTTTTTTACAAGTGTTTTAAACTTTTAATTGGAAGTTCCTGGTGTTAGGTGACTTGAAACTGAGGCTTCTGTACTGTGGAGGATTATTATTATAACACCGCCAGTATGTCCTTCTGATGGAGATTAGGATTGAAGTGTATTAATGTCTGCTATGCATGAAGCTCTGAGGTCATTACACCACGGCAATAACAACAGGACGAGTCAGGTCATTGTAACATTTAATGCTAGATAATGACTGTATGAATTACACAAACACAAAATGATTATTTCACTAGTTATTTAGCCCTTTGATTTGAGAATGCTTGTTTTAATGATTTGATTTTACTAAATCACCATCATGATCTGCTATAAAGTGAGAATGCAGAACACCTCGAAGGCAGAGCCAAACGCTCATTAAGGGATGAGTTCTTCACCATCATTCTTCGCAGAGACAGGCTCTCACCAGTCTCACCCACACCACCAGTTTTTACATAATGTATAAATTTCCACCCCCCTCCCCCTCTCCAGAGATATAGTTCATGACAGTTATTTCACACAACATTTAATCTTTTCATCTCACATTGTTACAGGCCTGTGCTGTCAGATGGCCGGTGATTCATGCACACACACACACACACACACACACACACACATCGCAGTTAGACGTATAACTGTCCACACACTCTTTGGTTCCCCGTGCGATAGAATGAAGGTCTCTGACACAAGAAAAAGTTTGCTGTGATTCGAGCTCAGCGGTGACTTGTAGTAGTTCTGTCATACTCATTACCAGCAGGCGCCAAGTCGCATCAGAGCCTCTCCAGATGAGCTCGGTGACACATGTCAAAGTTCATATTCATTCATAAGATGACGGCGGTCGTATCAGACAGTGAGCCTCTGTTGGGAGATGAAGCGGCATGAGATATAGTGCATTGGATGTCAGAAACTGTCATCTACCGAACAGAATAGAGATTAATCAAACTGCCTTTGGCTATTACAGTGTTCCCTCCCTTAGAAAACACACCGCATCTATTCCGCATGCCTCCCAGGGAGAATTATTTTTTTCAGCCAAGTGAATAGAGGAACAGTCACACTCACAACTCTCCACATTAAAGCTGTTGTAAGGACTATTTTAACAGATCAACAATGGAATAATTGGAGCGGCAGTGGCAAAGTGGGCAGGGAGGTCGCCTCTGGAGTGCAGGGTCGGAGGTTCGATCCCCCGCCTACCCGCCACATGTCGAAGTGTCCTTGGGCAAGACATTGAACCCCAAATTGCTCCTGATAGTTAGCTTGCACCCTGCGTGGTAGCTGCTGCTATCGGTGTATGAATGTGTGTGTGATTGGGTGAATGTGTACAAAACAATGTAAAGCGCTTTGAGTCTGTGAAAAACCAGGGAAAAGCGCTATATAAGTGGAGTCCATTTACCATTTACCATATGTTTTATCATCACCTGACTACACAACTCCTCTTATGCTGGATCAGACTCCACAATCTCTCTGGAAATATAGTGAGGCGTTCCACATGTGGTGTCTGTTGTTGTACACAAAGTCATACTACATGAGATAAGGCAATCGTTTGAGGTGCCCTGTGTTCTAGACAAGCCATGACCCAATGCCCCACTCCTGCTGAATCGGGCTATAATCCAGGTGATATCATGGAGCCTGAAGCTGACATTAAAGGTCAGATACTATGCTCATTTTCAGTTCAAAATTGTAATTTGGGTCTCTACTATGAACTGTTTTCATGTTATAGTATCCGAAAAACGATTTATATATCTCTCACAGTGCCATTGCTGCAACTCCACTTTTCAGCCTCTGTCTGTCCACCTTTGGAGCCTGTGTCTTGAAGCCCCGCCTTCCAAAAAGCCCAGTCTGCTCTGATTGGCCCAAGATCATGTTTTTTTCTATACTCACACCAATATTAATTTGAAAAAAATATATTTGAGAGTGTATTTTGCATAATATTGACCTTTAAGCTCATCACTAAACAGCAGACATACACAGGTAGAGACCGGTCGGTGAACACAGCTCAGCTGTTAGCTGCTAAAGAGACTGATATTGGTGGAGACCAAAGCAGAAGAGAGTCAGTAGATTTGTCAAAACAGATAAATGTAAACTTGGCGAACTCCTTTCTCCTTTCATATATATATATATATATATATATATATATATATATATATATATATATATATATATATATATATATATATATATATAGGGGAAGGTGGGGTGATTTGTGCAACTTTTTACTCAAAGTGATTTTAAAGTGAGGCCTTGACAGTTATGTCTCCAACTCAAATATGTACATATATTTCAGGATGTTGTGCATCCCTGGCAATAAAAACTTTGGATCTGGAATAAACTGTTTAAGAAATATAGCTTTCGGAAAAAAAAGTTGTCTTGTCGCACAAATCACCCCACGTAGTGGGGTGATTTGTGCGTCATTGTGTCACAATGACAAAGTCACCATCATCATCTTTCTGGCCATCTGAACTCTCATCAGTGGTGTCGTTAAGTGGAATTGAGATGTCACTCTCTTCTGAGCTACTGTAGACAATCACTTTCTTTTGGTGACCAGCGTATACAGCCATGCCACTGGCACAACTCTCAGAAATGTACTTTGCACTAGTTGCTCCGTGCTTGTGGAACCAACTGCCACCTGACAAATGTGATTCCCCCTACATTTCTGCCTTTAAATCAAGGCTCAAAACCCATATGTACACCCTGGTGTTTCCTCCCCACTAACCTCTGCACTACTTACTTACCTCTGCACTACTATCTGTGTTTATGTGGATGTATGGGCTTTACGTCTTTTATTTTGGTTATTGTTATTGTACCTTCATTGTTTACCTACTGAATGCACTATGTACAGCACTTTGGACAGTGCAAACTGTCATAAATGTGCTTTTATAAATACATTTTACTTACTTACTTACTTATAACTCACCCAGGCCCTTGCGCACAAATCACCCCATCCCCAGAATTTTGGATAATAGGCATGATGCAGCAATTTAGGGTTGACATTGTGCTAACTATATAGACTCAAAGTGTAGCATACCAAAGCACTAAAACATGTGTCAAATGTTTTCAAACGTGTCTATAATTGTTCAGACACAATAATCAAAAAACCTTGATCATGGAAATTTTACTTTGAAAGGCAAAACACAGTTTTTTGAGCTTAAATGTGCTTATATCTTATTCCTTGTGTCTCCCTTCTTTACAGGATGAGTCAAATGGATGGCTCTTCTTAAATATGTGGTCACATTTCCAATTTCTTCCACGGTTTTCTAGAAACAAGGGGTTTTGCAACTTCCAAAACGCACAAATCACCCCACCTTCCCCTATATATATATATATACATACACTCAACAAAAATATAAACGCAACACTTTTGTTTTTGCTCCCATTTTTCATGAGATGGACTTAAAGATCTAAAATTCATTCCAGATACACAATATTACCATTTCTCTCAAAAATTGTTCACAAATCTGTCTAAATGTGTGATAGTGAGCACTTCTGCTTTGCTGAAGTGCTCACTATCTCACAGGTGTGCCACATCAAGATGCTGATCTGACATCATGATTAGTGCACAGGTGTGTCTTAGACTGTCCACAATAAAAGGCCACCCTGAAATGTGCAGTTTTGTCTCACAGCAAAATGCCACAGATGCCACAATCATTGAGGGAGCGTGCAATTGGCATGCTGACAGCAGGAATGTCAACCAGATCTGTTGCTCGTGCATTGAATGTTCATTTCTCCACCATAAGCCGTCTCCAAAGGCGTTTCAGAGAATATGGCAGTACATCCAACCGGCCTCACAACCGCAGACCACGTGTAACCACACCAGCCCAGGACCTCCACATCCAGCAGGTTCACCTCCATGATCGTCTGAGACCAGCCACTGAGACAGCTGCTGAAACAATTGGTTTGCATAACCAAACAATTTCTGCACAAACTGTCAGAAACCGTCTCAGGGAAGCTCAACTGCATGCTCGTCATCCTCATCGGGGGCTTGACCTGACTCCAGCTCGTCGCCGTAACAGACTTGAGTGGGCAAATGCTCACATTCGATGGCGTCTGGCACGTTGGAGAGGTGTTCTCTTCACGGATGAATCTCGGTTTACATTGCTCAGGGCAGATGGCAGACAGCGTGTGTGGCGTTGTGTGGGTGAGCGCTTTGCTGATGTCAATGTTGTGGATCAAGTGGCCCATGGTGGTGGTGGGGTTATGGTATGGGCAGGCATCTGTTATGGACGAAGAACACAGGTGCATTTTATTGATGGCATTTTGAATGCACAGAAATACCGTGATGAGATCCTGAGTCCCATTGTTGTGCCATACATCCATGAACATCACCTCACGTTTCAGCAAGATAATGCACGGCCCCATGTTGCAAGGATCTGTACACAATTCTTGGAAGCTGAAAATGTCCCAGTTCTTGCATGGCCAGCATACTCACCGGACATGTCACCCATTGAGCATGTTTGGGATGTGCTTCACCGGCGTATACGACTGCGTGCACCACTTCCCACTAATATCCAGCAACTTCGCACAGCCATTGAAGAGGAGTGGACCAACATTCCACAGGCCACAATTGACAATCTGATAAACTCTATGCGAAGAAGATGTGTTGCACTGCATGAGGCAGATGGTGGTCACACCAGATACTGACTGTTTCTGAGTCCCCAGACCCCCAATAAAGCATAAAAATGCACATTTCAGAGTGGCCTTTTATTGTGGACAGTCTAAGGCACACCTGTGCACTAATCATGATGTCAGATCAGCATCTTGATGTGGCACACCTGTGAGGTGGGATGGATTATCTCAGCAAAGCAGAAGTGCTCACTATCACACATTTAGACAGATTTGTGAACAATGTTTGAGAGAAATGGTAATATTGTGTATCTGGAATGAATTTTAGATCTTTCAGTCCATCTCATGAAAAATGGGAGCAAAAACAAAAGTGTTGCGTTTATATTTTTGTTGAGTGTATATATAGAGAGTATGTAGTATCTGACTGACCCACTGTAACTGCCGGCCTAGTCCCTCGGAGCCACACACTCATTCACCTTCTCGTCACACCCTCAGCACACCAAGCAATTTTCATGAAGAGCTTCTCCCTAATCCATTCTTCTCTTAACTCGTTCCTCTCGACAATCCTTTCTTCCCATTTCCTCATTTAGATTTGTGCTTTGTGCCAGTGAGTGTATGAAGTGTGGGGCCATGAACAAGTGTCTGATCTGATTCATGGTGTCGCCAGCCAGATGTGGATGAGTCCCCTCGAATAGCAGGTTGCTCTTTTTGTGTGTGTCTCCTACTATTTCCTCTGGTTTAACTATATCCGCTGGGTTAAAAGAATAATCTGACATTGTGGGAGATTTGTTATTTAATGAGAGTTTGAGGAGAAGATGAATGTCATTTTAATCTGTGTGTCCTGTAGAGCGATGTAGGACACGTCTTAAGCTCAGCCCATGACAACTTGGCAAAACAGCAAGCCTCAAAAAGTTCAAAAATCCTCTTCAGATGTCAGTATGAGAATTGGGTTTGTTGATAAGTTAGTTTGCACAACTTTTCACACATTTGTGCAAATTGGCACAAAACTTTTGAAATCTGTATTAACTGATTTTTTGTCCACTGGATGGATGGATAATTAGATGGATAGATGGATAGATGCCCTGTTATAAAGATTCATCCATCGATTGCATCTGGTGTGAAATATTTGGCAGCCGGGGAAGGGTGTTTGAGTGTCACAATTAATTTATTGTATTATTCATCTCTTGCTCATTCCTCTCATTTTCACCTCGTTTTTTTCTCTCCCCACAGATTCTGGACGTGCGTAATGTCATGGTGGTCGTGTCTCGATGGTACGGGGGGATTTTGTTGGGTCCTGACCGCTTCAAACACATCAACAACTGTGCCAGGAACATCCTGGTGGAGGAAGGATACACTGTGTCTACGGTGAGACGCCAATAACAGATCACTGTGTCATCTTCCACTGACACGTTATCACGCAAATGACATTTGAGTTTGCTGCCACAGATAGATTCTGCAATCCCACTATCCTTCTTGAAAACCAAATCAACTCAAAAAACAAACAAAAAAAATCAGCACTTGATTTCATTCCTGTGCTCGAGGCAAAGGGTAAGATTCCCCAGGCTCTGACAAGGATGTGTGCAAGCATGCATTGATGTTTTGAATCCGAATCTTTATACCGCAGAGGATAAACAATATGAGAAGAATATTAAACATAGGCCAATCTCAGCCAATCTGTCGGCTCTCTGCACGGAGCATTTTGATTCCATCTCCTTTCAACTCCACAGGTAGACAGAGCTAGTTGCTGCTGCTCTATGTGCATGAGAGGACACAGAGATGTCCTTTTAACAAAATTGGACAGCTTTGAAATTACAGGATGAAAGCTGCCAGCAAGAGAAAAACTCAGCGTAAATGCCGCATAAATGCACCTGGTATATACAGCAAACTGTCACTCCCACTACAGCTTGCTGTGTCCCTTTTTTTCTCCATAGATCATGGTCTTTTAGTTGGCCAATAGTTTTTTTCCCTTCTTTTTAATTTTAATTTTAACAATTTGGTTATTGGTTTGTAATTATTACAATGACATAATAAGCAGTCTTGGCAGTAGGGACAGTATATTGACAAGTGAACAGGCAAGCAAACAACAGATTTTGTCTCCAAACAGAGGTTCATATAAAGATGTTACACTATTTACAATGAACAGAAATCTAGCTAACATATAGGCTAATCCAATATAAATTATTTAACCATTTGCCCAATTCCCACCACAGTCTTAATGAATTGTTGTCCAAAAACTCCATGAAGCTCTGAAATATTTAGTTGGTCAATTATTAAATATTTCTCTGTGGCCAGTTATGTTCAGCAGCTGCTTTAAACATTTAGCTGAGGTGAAGGAGACCTGATTGCATGTCTGTCCTTCAGCTGTTCCTATTTTTCACAATGGAACAAATTATGCATGAATTCATCTGAGCAGAAATATATATAATCATTTTTGAATGTTTTTTTTGAATGTTTTTTAGATTGTGAATGTTGTGTGTTGTCGTTCCAATCCTGCCAATAGTTGTTAAGATTCACAGTGTCAAGGTCTTCCCAACATCCATAGAGTAATGCTGCTGCTAACCTGGCTAATAAAAATTAAATTACTTATCTTGACATGGATAAAACCTTTGGATTAGACTCCTGGCCAGAGGAAGCGTGTATAGGAAAACTAGAAAGGCCCAATAATTGACGCTTGAGGTCCACCTATTTAACCTGTGTAGAGGTGATAGAAACTCGGTGCTTAGATTTTTTATTTCTTAGATTTTTCTTGATTTAGAAGGGACAGAGCACATTGATAAACATGAGCATCAAAGTTCAACATGTAAATGTGCCAGATTTAGCCATGCAGGCTCATTTTCACCTGTAGTCCCTGGCAGGTTGATGCTGTCTTAGAATATAAAAGTAAGAAACAAAACCCCTTGGATCACTTCTTGAAATGATGTCACTCCTCGTATTTTAAAGAAGTGTAAATTGGAAACAAGACAACACTTCTGGGGAAGAGGGTGTGAGTACTTGGATTGGATTTGGGAGGACTGTGCTACAAAGAAGGAAAGGAATTGAGTTCAACCACCAGCTTCACACTTCAGAACCTCACAGGAGTTAAATGTTGCTGCCAGTCGCTTTGCAGCATGTGAGTTACACATTAAGAACAGTAACAAGGCTACTTCCTGTCATGGAAACTGCATTTTAATGCTAATTGGGGATACAAACAAAGAAGCCAGGTGGTAGAGAAAGACTACAGCCACATAACTCCTTGTGAGATATGAAGGGGCTGCATGTATAATAAAATCTTCCCCTTTCCCAAAATCCTCCTTGCAATTTTTTTTCAAGCTGTTGAAGTGCTGGCGACGATAATTATTCGAGGGTGTTTTACAAGGGCAGTGTTTAGTTTGCCGCAATTATCGAAATACATTTAAACAGTATGGTAGTGAGGCAATCAGTGCATAGTAATTTTCACATTTCAGCGAGGCTGAGGAAAAAAACGCAGCAGGAGTTCAGGCAGCATCTGTCAAGAATTAAGTAATGATCTTTAAAACAGCACTCTAATATTTAAACACCATTAAGTGGAGTGCTGATGGAAGATAATTGCCGGTCTCTAATCCTTTTCTTCTTGTTTCACAGGATGAGGTCACCAAATCGGGAGCAAAGACCAAAAGGCCAAAAAGCAAGAAGACAAAATGAATGTGGACTTTTTACTAAAACACATTTTTTTCACATTCTTAATGTGAAAAGATTGTTTTTTCAGAAGCGCCTTAATGGAGACAAACAGGGATTCCTCGCAATTACAAATAATTTATTCAACACAACTACAGTGAACGTTTTGTATTACTTTAGCCGATTGCTTTTATATTGCATTGTTATTCGATCAAGAGTCCTTGAAATGAAATGTTTACACTTCAACCTGTTTTCATTAAACCCATCAAATCAGGAGATTTGTTCTTTTGTCATCAACAGAACGTGGCTTATTCTTCTTTACAGTCGGGAGAGGACTTCTGACATATTTCTGTCGCAGTCCATTTTAAATGGTCTTGATGTTGAATCCTTGTGAATTCATACACAATTCACTCAGCGTTGCCCGAGAAGTGCGATCAGACTTTGATGCTCAACCAGTACAGAGTTATGCCAACTCAAATGCCCTCACGCTCTGAATTCTTCGACATCCTGCTAAAATAATTACCCTTTCCCGGTTGCATTTACTTCTCAGCGGCTCCAGTGGGATTTCGCCTCACCTGTCTTTCATGGTGCCAGTGGGTCTCTGGAAATATTGGGTCTGCATATTAACCACTGCAGGGGTGGCTTTAGTTCGCTTTCTAAAAATACCCAGGCCTCCTCTGTGCACTTGGTAATTTGCTTTTCAACAACCCGACTGTTGTGATGTGAAAAAACGCCTTTCCTCTGTGCTGGGTGTCTTACATGAATACCAGCAATCCAATGGGGCTGTTTCATTTCAATGTGAGCAAGAATGACACACACGCAAAAATCCCAAGCTCATTTCAGCCACTGAGTAATCACAGCTAATTCATTTATCCCTGTTTCTCCCTGATGAGCTGTCATCACGCTGCAGTCGTCATCACAGCCCTAAATTATACTTTTTAAGAGGCTTGTGAAGAACTCATGGAGCTAAATTCATACACGAGGCTGAGGAGAAAAATTAGACAGATTTCTTTGACACGGTTTTTGTTCTCGCTCCTGTGGTGTGGCCTCGCTCTCCAAAAGTATGACATATATTTTATTTAAAGCAGGAAACTGGTCGCAAAAATAATATTACGCCATAAAAACACATCAACTCACATTGGAACTCAACTCATTTTATGTATGTTCTTTTAGAGTTTAATTTAGAGTTTATTATTGAAATTATTAAAACTATTTCTAGTTAGATAAATGTTTTATTTGATGAAAGCCATTGTCTCCAAAACAGGGTGTGTGTCATTTTATGTCATGTTACATTTTATTTGATGATATGACATTGTATTTCATGACATCACATTTTATACCACTTTTCAGAGTTGTGTTGTCACCGCACTCTAACCTCTGAGACAATCACACGCCCCCTCAGGTTCTCTGAAAACAGCTGGCTCAACAACATACTTCTTTTATGTAGCTCCGACAGGCTGCAGACATGCTAAATAGCTGTAACTTGTTAGCCAATGCAGTGCCAGCTAACTGGCCAATTCAGTTGCCTTTGTAGTTTTTTAAATATTTTTTTTATAGAAATTCACTCAAATCTGTTCGCTTTCGCTAATAGGATCAAATAAGTTACCTTCATCAAATGAAATGTGTCACTGGGCAATATTAGAAAAGACTTTTCCTAACAAAGAAGAGTTTAAGTAATTTCTTGTTTATTTGTATATTTTACACATTTTATATTTATGATATGCTCATATATTTCCTAATGTCTAATGTCTTTAATAATAAACATTGTTGGGCTCCCTATAGGGCTAGGCCTACTACATCCTTTCATTTAAGAAAATATTAAAACCATAAGAAGGCTGAATTATCAGGATCAGGGGACAGATTCTGAGGCTTTAAGCTGCTGCAGCTCTTTGATGCTCTAATCTCTTTCTCTGGTGTATTTAGGTTTGAATGAGTTAATTGATTCATTTTCATTAAATGGAATTTAGACAAAGGCATGAGAGGATGTGTCTTCAGTCTTTCTGAAGTGGACTCACGAGGACTCTGACCCCTGAATCCCTTGGAGCCTGCTCCTCCAGAGATCCTGCAGCTCTGAACAATTCATCTCAGCCTGCTTCACCTCTGGTCCACACTCCACATTCTCATTGCCGACTTCAGTCTTCTTTGATCAGGCTGGACGGACAAAGAAGTGAAAGGTGAACGAGGAATTTCAAATGTTTTATATTAGAGATGGTTTTGATCTGGTAAAACATCTGATACATTTAAACTGGACTCCAAATAGGCTTAATGACATATGGAATTGTTTTTAAATGGACTGCCCTTTAGGCTGCATGTTGGATTACATTTACATGTCATTTAAGGGGATATGTTGTGGAAATTGTCAATGCAATACAAAAATATTCGATTACTTCAAAATGCGTAATTGGAAATGTCTCGTCTCAAAAAAAGTTACATTAAGACTTTTACTTTGAAAATATGACCGGATTTAGTAGTCATTTTCTCCTATAGCAGTTACATTTGACAATGGTGACAAAAGGCAGCTGTGCGCTCCGCGGTACCCACACTTCCAGACTGCTCTGATAGTAAACCAGCAGACCGTAGAGGAGAGCGCGCAAGGATCTACAGTTATCAGTATTTAAAAATAAATAAAAATAAAATAAAATAGCTTTCACCTTAGACTTGTACCTCTCCAAATACAGAGGAATTCTGCTGAAATGGAAGATTTGAGGACATTATTTACATGTGATCACAGGTCCTCAGTCCTGTCTGACTCTTTGATCAAGTGCAGCGGAACGTGTGGGCGCGTAATTGGAATTGTGCGCTGTTTCTGTGCTTGAAATGAAAAAAGGTCTGCGATGATCCTGTATTTCAATTAAGGATGGGCGCGCACATTTTGCAGTCCAACTCCAGCGGCAACTTAACTCCCGCCGTGCCCGAGGCGGGGACTGTCCTCCCGGGCTACCTGGCGGTCATCCTCTCGGTCCTCATGGTGACCCTGGTGGTCGTTGTAGTGGCCGGGAACGCGCTGGTCATCATGGCGTTTATTGTGGATAAAAGCCTGAGAACTCAAAGCAACTACTTCTTCCTGAACCTTGCTATATCTGATTTCCTCGTAGGTGAGTTGGTGCATCTTCTCCTTTCAAGTCTTTTGTTCCTGGCTTTGAAAGAAAAGGCTATTAGTATACACGCCTCAGACGCACCATATAATTATATTGACATTCTGCTTCATTCATGTGTAACAGTAGCCTCGCTCTATTTGATATATGTAAGGCACTCATAACCCCTCTTACCATCTAAATTATACCCTTCTCATTGTTGGAAGATCCCTGTTTCATCCATGCAGGCTTTGTCTTGGTCATTTTCATTTTTATGTCACATATGTAAAAGGTCTGGCTATCAGGAGGTCTGGAGAGAATGCAGAGGTGTGTACATTAACAGCCTTCAGGGGGCCCTAAGCGAAATATGATTAGGGGGCCCCTCTCCAATGTTAGCGCTGCTGAAACTATAGATCTTTGTTAAATATCATTCACACACCCAGTGTTTTCCGCTAGTGCCTCCACTGCAGCTGTGCGAAAATATTAGACAGCCAAGATTCAGACCTCCTAGGGGGGTCCGGGGGTATGCCCCCCCGGGAGATTTTTTTAACCTTTTTAAAGTGAAATGCATGAATCTGGTGCAATTTGAGAGGAAAATTAAGAGGATAAATCTGAGAAATTTTGTGTAAACAAATAATTTGGAGACACTGGGCACATGGATTTTCCATAAAAATATTAATATAAAATAAAATATTATGGAGGGTCCTCTGGGTTGGGCTTGGAGCTCTTTTTCTTTTACGGGACATATTTCTCTGTAATATAGTGAATGCATTTAAATGCAGTGTGAGGAACGAAGCAGAAGAACTCTGTTGTCCAGCTGCTGTATCTTTTTTTCCACAGATAAGGCTGAAATAGGCTATAGACTATACACAGTGCATGGGCAACTGAGGACAGCCCCATTTCCAATTGTTTTTAAATAAACTCAATACACACTGTGCATGGATGTGAACGTGACATGATCAGATAATTTCGGATTTCCTCCCAGATGAACTGATTACATTTTTAGGCTATTAATTATCTAGACCAAAACATTTTATTCCTTTTTTGTATGATAACTCACATTTGCATAATATGATGTTAATATCAAAGGTCATAGGTCGCTTATGCCTCGGGCCGGCTCTGTTAACACAGTATTGGTTTTGGAAGGGCTTGAATCATCATGCTGTGTGTGTGTGTGTGTGTGTGTGTGTGTGTGTGTGTGTGTGTGTGTGTGTGTGTGTGTGTGTGTGTGTGTGTGTGTGTGTGTGTGTGTGTGTGTGTGTGTGTGTGTGTGTGTGTGTGTGTGTGTGTGTGTGTGTGTGTGTGTGTGTGTGTGTGTGTGCGTGCGTGCGTGCGTGCGTGTGTTCCAGGTGCATTCTGCATTCCCGCGTACATCCCTTACAACCTGACAGGCAAGTGGATGCTGGGTAAGGGTCTCTGCAAGGTGTGGCTGATCATGGACTACCTGCTCTGCACCGCCTCAGTCTTCAACATTGTCCTCATTAGTTATGACCGCTTCCTGTCCGTCACAAGAGCAGTAAGTAGAGGCTGCAAAGGTGCTCATTAAAAAACACACACACACACACGCACACACACACACACACACACATAAACATAAACAAACCCAGCTTATTGATTACTTTACAAGGTGTCTGGCTTTAATCATTTAGTCAGACCTTCCGCTGTGACGAATATAATTCAGTTCAAGTGGCACTACAAAGATTTAAAACGCTATTTGTGAAGTCCCTCTTGCAGCTCTTTAAACTGTGAATAAATTATGTCATTGTGATGTGTTAAAGGCCTTATCCGTTTGGGATTGAGACAATTTAGAACACTTTAAGGATGTGTGGAGGTTACGGAGCAAGTGGGTCCAAGGGTATGAATGAGTCTAAACATGTTTTTTGAGTAGTATCATGGAAAATGGAGGACCCTTTCGTACTTGAAACTAGCATTTAGGATATCTTACCGTATGCCACGTCGATGCCTTCTTTTAATTTTTTTAATCTGTATCTTGAGTCTCCTGATTATGTGGGAGTACAATACCTAATAGTAGGAGTGCACCTTTAAAAAGGTTTTTTTACACAGAACAATTTCCGCCTGGTATTTATTGCCCCTGTTGGCTTCATCAGTGTAAAACCTAAACAAATATTTAACATTCCCATCTACAGTATTAGTCGTCAAGTACAACATTGTCCTTGTACTTTGTACTCGATTGACATAACATTGAATATTTCAATGTGTATGATTTGTTATCTTTAATCTTTAATGTACTTAATTTGTTGGCCACATTTAAAGACACAGTAAAAAGTTCTCCTTGTTTGTGGTTGATCATTTTCATCTCATTAGATTTGTTATCCCATTCATTTGCTTATTTATTCTCCCGCCATTGAGAGCAGGATTCCTTTCATTTACAATTGAAATGGGAAGTGTTTTGTTTTTGTAAAGACCACTCGAGAATCTGAATCAGTTATTAGCATCGCAAAGTGGCTGTATTTCATTATTTATTGACTCATAGAAATGGATTTGCTCTTGATCGCATAAGCAGCATCATTGTCTCACTGCAAAGTTAGCAGCTGTTGCAGGCTCCTGATAGTTTGAGGCCGAGGTAAGATTTGAAAAAAAAAATCAGCAAAGAAACACGAGGGAGAGAGAGAGAGAGAGAGAGAGTGGTGGATTGACAGAGTTTGACTGAAAAGAAATGAAGAGAAAATGGAGCCTGTATGAAGAGAATGAGCCACGTTGCGACAACGAAGGAGGGATGGGTGGATGGGTGAGAACCCAGATGTCTCTTTCACACCGAATGTGGCTCCCGGCCTCCTCTCTTTGGCTTTAGTGACACAGGATCGAGAGCCTCTCCAGTTTTTTTTCCTTCTTCTTCTTTTTATACAGCGTTTCTCTGAGGCAGCACAATACAAACAGGCTTCATTTGAACGAGGCACTCAGAGCATTGTCAACCTTTTAGCTGCTGTTTGTGTAGCATAGTTAATGTTCCCGCGGCTTGCATCGCTTTTGAGTCACACGCACGCCTTTTCTCTTTTGCCCACAGGTTAAATACAGGGCTCAGCGCAACATGACCCGCCAGGCGGTGTTGAAGATGGTCATGGTGTGGGTGCTGGCCTTCCTCCTGTACGGCCCGGCCATCATCTTCTGGGAGGTGCTGGTGGGTGAGAGTGTGGTGCCCACTCACGAGTGCTACGCAGAGTTCTACTTCACCTGGTACTTCCTGCTCAGCGCCTCCACCTTTGAGTTCTTCACCCCCTTTGTGTCCGTGGCTTTCTTCAACCTCAGCATCTACCTGAACATCCAGCGCAGGAACAAGAACGCAGTCGCCGGCACCGAGGAGGAGCCCAAGGCGCAGAGGAAGAGCAAGAAGAGCAAAGATGGAGGAGCGAGCCTGAACGTCTTCTTTGTGAAGACGAGGAAGGTGTCCTCCAGTGAGCCTATTTCTATCTCCGCTGTGATCGAGGACGACGACCTCCTGTCCCCCTGCTCCAGCACCGACCCTAACAACAGTCACATCTTCCTCCAGAGGGAGAAGTTCTCTCCCAACAACAGAAAGACCTCACGGCTGTTTCAGCACTCGGCCTCCTGCATGGAGCCAGGCCGGAGGACTACACACATCTCTCGTCTTTCCCGAGACAAAAAGATCGCCAAGTCTCTGGCCATCATTGTGTGCATATTTGGGATTTGCTGGGCTCCTTACACCATGCTGATGATAATCCGCGCCGCCTGTAGCGGTGAATGCGTGGCGGACTACTGGTACGAGATCACGTTCTGGCTCCTGTGGCTGAACTCTGCCATCAACCCGTTCCTTTACCCTCTGTGCCACAGCAGCTTCCGAAGGGCTTTCTCCAAGATACTGTGTCCCAAAAGACAGTCAGTGCAGCCTCAGGTAGAGGCTCAGTCGTGTTAGATGAACTCAATTGCATTTCCGTGCTTTCTGAATGCACTTACTGTTGTTTGGTGAAACACTGTAGAAATCCATATACTGTTCTTCCATCAAGAAAAGAAAATCCAGTGTATAATAATATGAGAAAATCTTGGCTTTGAAGTTAAGTTGTGCATCTGACAGCAATACTCCAACTTTAGCAGGGGACTCTTGGCATGGCAGCTTTAAAAGCAGACATAAATGCCCCTTGCTAAAGTCCCATGTCCAATTCCTCTAATAGGGCGCTTCCTGCTTTCAGATTGTACTGTAACCTCTGATCTCTGTATGTAGGACAGGAAGGAGCCTCTGATGACCATAATTTAGTCCAAGATATTTTATGAGAACTTCGGCACACCGGTTATTAAATCATAGTCCATTTGGATGAAAACAACTTGGGACGAGAAACCTTTCCCCTCCTAGTGGAAGGCTTTTATGGTCTTTTACGGTTTTATAGGGTTTCATTGTCTCTCGGCACACAAAATCCTTTTCGTTTTACAGTAACGTAAGAGTGTGCATATATTTACATATGTATATGTCGCAGTTATTTTGAAACATAAGGGCACTTTTTTTCCCACATCTTCAAAAAGACACTTAAAGCTTTTCATCATGTAGCAATGGGACGACAAATGTGGTCCCCGCAAAGTTCAAAGCACATGAAAAGAAGAGAATAACCTGTATTTGGTGACTGACTACTGACTGATGTTCTATATCATTTCATTTGAAAGGTGGGCTCGGGGTGGGGGGAAGGGGGAGCGGGGGAATCAGCTGGCAACACTGAATCTGCAAAATCGTTCTTGTTGATGTTGAAAACATGTACAGCACTATTATATGAGAGCAGTATTAAAACGTTTTGTACACTAATCTCTATGCCAAACTAGATTGTTGTGTTCTTTCAGTTCTTGACAGGTGTACACAATACTTGACTACTTTGTATCTTGACTCTATGAATGTTTGTCGGTGTATGTAGCCAAAGGCAGAATAAAGACCAGACTGCCCACAGGCCTCACAACTGTATTATTGGTAAAACTTGGAGCACGGGTTCTTCAACAGGAAGACATTTTAGGGGAAATTGTTCTTTTTTTTAGCTGCCACTGGAGATAATATAAAATGACATCGCAGATTGCATTAAAAATTAGTCAGTAGAAAAGTATTCCATGGGCAAGAGTAACAAGAAAACATATTTTTAGCTTGCAAACATACAGTCCTATATAATAAAGGTGCAGTCAGCGATTCTGGAGAATGGTTGTTGTCAACAACAAAGGGCGCCCAGCGCTTTTTTTTCAGCACACACACAGTACTGACAGGTAGCGGAATGTGAGGAGATATTCATTGTAGCTTCTGTTGCCCCCCATGAGGAAATCTGAGAAATTACAACAACACGGTCAGCATGCAATCGTGCATGGATTTTATTCCTTCTGCTGAACATCCAGGTTGTTTCTTAAAGCTGGGGTATGTGATTTCTGTTTGGTCAAAATTAACATGAGTGGTACACTTTGACCAATCAGAGCGAGGCTCTGATTCTTAAAAAAATAATAATATAAAAAAAATCCCATTCTCTGTTCTTCTTGGCTGTTGGGACTGTCCGTTCACTTTGGCACCGACATTGTTGGTGTAGAGCGTGTCAGGGCGGGACCATAGGGGAGGGACCAAAGAGAACAAGTGGAGCGGTTGAGCTATTTGGATTCAAATCTCTATCCCAACAGCTATTTTCTCCCCAAATTCTCCACCCTAGCTTTAAAGGGGACCTTTTATGCTTTTGAAGAATGTATGACTTATACATGTTGTTACAATGTCTAATAGGCATGTGAACTATGCCAAAGCTCTAATAATGAGGTACGCCCATTTGTACGTGAGCTCTGACGGTGTTTTGGTTTGCTCTGCACTGCTGTAAACACGTTGTTTCAGTCATGGTCACAGGGCTGTACAGTGCGACAGTTTTGATCGCATTTGCTACTGAAATTGATCACGTGCGATGATGAATACAAATCCATTCGCACTCGTGCGACAGGTTGCTAATGAGGAGAGGCTGTCTTTGAAACACAGAGGAGAGATGCACAACACTGCTTAGAGGGCTCTACATTAACACTGCGGGTAAATGTAGTCTTAGGCAAGTAAGTTATTGAGTCCACCCTCCACTTTGGCTGGTGAAAGATGTGTGCTCGGGACCTGTGCTCGTGCAGCGATTCTAGGTATAAAAACTTCACCAACTGCAATTACCGGAAGGAGACGGCACATTACCGCAGTTAAGTTAGCGCGTGTACAAACAGAACATTTCCTGTGCGCCTTCACATAAAAAGCCTGTCACTAGCCAAATGTGAGTTGACTTTTATTTTGAAGTCGGTAAGAACAGGAAGTTAGCGCTTTTTTCTAGCTTGAAAGGCAACTCCTTCAGCTGCAGCGAGCAGTCAACAGTAGCCTAGTCTATTTAAACAAACTTTTAAATAAGCCACTGAAAAGCTACTCCCAACACATTCACAACAACCTATTTAATTTATACTAAATTATACCAATATGTATACTTATTTATTTAATAGGATATGTTTAATGTTTTAAAGTTTGGTTTTAATTATCAGAAGGACATTATAATAATAATTCTGAATCAGCAAAACATTGCAATTGGCAGGTTAGATTCTTTTTTCTAAATTGCAATCAGTGCACCCCTATTCATTCTTCCATAATTATTACTGCACCCACTAGGATATAATATTAATTGAGAATCTCAAATGAGACCAAGATGACAGGCTAAAAGGTAATTACAGTGAAATGCAAGGGTTAAGGTTATGCAAGTTTTCGATCATACTTTGTGTGCTACCAAATTTATTTTTGTGCTACTGAATTTTTGTGCTTGCTAGCACCAGTGCTACCACCTAAAAAAATAAGCGTACAGCCCTGCAGTCATGGTCATGTTGAAAAGCACTGCACTGTGCATTCATTCAAAACACTTCACACAGCACTGTTTTCTCAACATGGCCCAGTATGAAGCTGGATTTGCGGCCAAACAGCGCTGTTGTCTTTCACATGACATGGATATACAGTGGGAAAATGGCATGTTATGTGCAAGGACAGCACTTTTCTGACGCAGAGCACAAGCTGTAACATTGTATCAGTGTCCAACCTGTGTTTAATTTGTGTCAGTAATTGGACACCAGGGGCTGAGTGGGTCGGCAAGAAGGGGGGTGAACTATATAGCTGCTGTCTAGGTCCTCTATAGGAGTCCAAAATCCAAAACAAAGACCTGAACATTTGTACAATTGTCCTCTTTAACTGCAGAATGAACGTTCCTCTGGGTTTTCAGCAGTGAAATGCATCTGAGCTACGTGCCAATGTCACCGTACGACGCCAGTTTTAAAATATTGCCATACTGAGAAATACAGGGAGAGAGTTGTGGAGCTGATAGGCTTAATGAACTTTGTATCAACTCATTTGGCAATGGCTTGAATGTAACCGACAGTCTTCATTGATATGAAAAAGCTGCTGCACAAATGTCCAGAGACAGCAGGGAAAAGGAGAGAGATTGCAGGGGAATTGAACAGTAAGAAGTAATTGTCAGTCAGAAGCTTGGCTCAACATAAAATTGGCCAGATCTGTTTGTTTTAAAAAATGTGGAGGCGCAGGATGAGCAGGTTCAGGCACGAGTGGGCGCTGCACAATACACTTGTCTACACACCTATCAAATTACTGTTGAAAACATCAACTATAAAGGAAGAGTGAGGTTGCTTTAAAAGACGTCTTCAATTAAGACTGAAAGTAGGGAGATTTTTGTTTTGAAGAACATCGTTGAGCTTCTTATTGTCTGGTAACAAGTACTTGATAAGTGACAGAACTGCAGGGCTTTGAACTCTGTTACATATTTCCGGCACAGATGAAGAGAGACAAAATACGTCCGGGAAAGCAACCCCATGGGATTAAAAATCGCCAGGAAACCAACAGTATCGCTCTGCCCTGCGGGAATAATGTGGGAGGTTTTTCACTCGAGAGAGAAAACAGACCCTTGTCAAACCATGTTGGTGTTGAGAGAAAAGCCTTAATAACTGCGTGATGAGGGCTTCTATTTTTGCCTTCTTCCACTCGACATACTCGAACACTGTGTCCTGAAAGGCGCCTATAGTGATAAATACTCCTACACAAACAGCGATGTAAATCATGCCGCGTGTGTAAACTGTTTAAATGGTAGGTTCAAAAGTTCAGAGAGTGGGCCATTTTCACCAGGAGATCAGTATCTTTTTAAGCCTTTAGTCATCCAGCAACATCTCAGTTGAACTCTCAGTTGAACAGCTCGTATTATCACATTTTCCATCTCTATGTCTCTACGCTTTGAGTGTAACACAGCACATTAAGTGGGTTTTGTTTTATGAAAGTTATGTCTCCATACACATCATTCAGAAGAAGACAATGTTTTTAGTGGAGAGCTCTTGGGAATAAAACAATTTTTCGAATCTGAGTGGGGGTGTTGTTCTCCCACTGACCCCGTTTAGTAGTCGCCGTTTAAAATGCAGCCCAGTGCTGCGTGTGTGGACACACATGTTGTGTTTGTAAAACGACAGCTGAAAAGTGAAAAATGCTTTCCTGTAAACTGATCTAAAAAACTGTGAAACCCATGGGACACGAAGGTTTCTCAAAATGTATCTGTCAGAATGGAAATAGACTTCCGAGTACAAATGCTTCACCCCCCCACCCTCCAAAACAGGTGACAATGTCAATTTGGAGGTATTTCCCAAAAAGGGCAGTCGAAAAAATTAGATGAATAGACTGCGGTTTAGGCGACCTCTGCAGAGACGCATGTGGACTTGCAAATGGTAAACAAATTGCTCTGCACGGGTATTGGCATTGTTTCTGTGCGCCGTGGGAGACACGAGAAGAACCAATACTCACAGCCTTTCGAGAAAGAAAATTGGATGTGGTCCCAATCCTTGGTTTGGATTGTTCTGGGACACAAACATAGGGAGAGTCATATAATTGTTATTGAGCCATTATCTGCTGATAACAAAAGCCAATGAGATCCCTGAGGAATTCCCAGAGGTCAGATGATTCTGAAAGGGATACACAGTGGAAGCTGCTGCTCACCGGGTGATGAATAGCAGCACGGCAACACAATACAAGAAAAGAGACAGAACCCCCAGTATTTCAATGCAATGCTTTTGAAAGCTGTTACGGGATAGTTCAATATGTAAATTCACCATTAATGAACTGTATCACATAGTACAATTACTGTGCTGAGACGGTAAAAGCTTTGTCCATGGAAATGAAAATCCTATCAGACAGAATGCAAGGAGATGATTGAACATTAATTTCCTACCTTACAGTTGGGTATGAACAAAGACATGACCTGCCAGCCAACGATGAGGCTGTAAGCAACCATTTAAGGGGATTCAAACAGTGTGCGAAATGTTTTTTTTTGTGGAGGTGTGGTCTGGAAATATCAATGTAAAAAGAAACTACAAAAAAACACTTGTGTGTGTGCGCTGAAAGAAAATTTGGTGTTAATACACAGCCAAAAGCTTAAAGTAGGGAAGGTTGCATGTCAGCATGCTAACATTAACTAGTTAGTTAGCAGTAAACACAACAGCTACCAAATGTACACTCAGGTGAAGCTAGAGGAAAAGTCGAAAGATCACTGAAATCAGTGGCATTCATCCATCAGGCACCATGAATGTATCTGTGAGGTTTTGTTGGCATTTTCTTGCCTTCATTTATGACAGTGTATGCAGATTGATGCCCCTTTTAACTATGTTTGCTATTTCCAGTCAGATGACCTTTCCTGGCTGTCTGTGCCAGGATGAAAAGCCAGGAAAAGTCAAAATGTTGCTTTTAAACATATAATCAAGCGTTCAGCATTTCAACTTCAGACAGGAGAGAGGAGCACCTGTATGTTGCTCCCGACAAACAAAAATATAGTTTAAGATAATCAGGGTTCCTTGTTTTTCTGCCAACTAGGCCTACTGGATCCAAATAACAGATGAAAATAAAATAAACACAAATACCTTGAGTGCTTTTTGAAAGCTTTAATGAATCCTCAAAATGTCACATTCCCTTTTAGCATCATCCAAATGATACAGGTTCATACATTCACTCTTAAGAAACACAAAGAAGGTTTTTAATGTTGGGCGGGCCATTGATGTTACTTCAACTACGATATTGCCTAAGAAATAGGTTTTCTATAGAGTTAAAGGGAAAAGAAACTCAGTTTGAGGTTATTAAGATGAACAAGATGGCACCTTCTCTACTTACTTCATCACTGGGTTTCTAAAAAAAGAAAGTATATTGTACCGCTCTGTTATCTAAAAGAGAGTTTACAACACCTGGGACTTTGCACTTTGTTGAAATTAATCTTTCCAGGGAAGAGACAATTTAAAAGGGATACGGTTCAATGGGTCATTTTGATTTGAGAGCTCAAGCCGGCCCTCTAATGTAATGCTCCTGTTGCTCTCTGTGCTGACTTTCACTCTGATCCTATTCCCAAATTCAGCCTAAACTATCCAAAGGCTACAGACACATGCACACTGAAATAATGAGTATGATTAGGTTGCCATACAGTGGATTTACACATACAGTGGAAGACTGACACTATAATATTGCTGCTGTTGTCTTTGGAACGATTGTTTCTAGCAGTTTTCCTATATAGGACCAAAGATAACACTGTGTGCAGAGAAAAGCTGAACCATTTTTCTCTGCTATTGATTTGCTGTCCCCTTTTTTTTCAACCCAAAAGCCCAGAGGTTTTACATCTCTATTTGACAACCTGTTAATTTTCTAATGAAGCAGATCGAGTGTACAAATGGACAGCCCTCTGTTCCACTTGATTACTGTCTGAGTCATATGTCCCTGCTCCCTGCCCACACAAGGCAGATACTACAGCCTCTACTTAAAAGTCATCACAAAAAAGCCTGATTTTCTGATTCATTCATTCATGTAATTATTTATTTTTTTCGAAAAGTGAAACCAGATCAATGCCATTTGTATGTATTATAAGAAATGAGTTTCTTCATATGAACTTTGTGCTCCATGTCTGTGGTTGCAGCTCATAATAATGCGTAATTCATTTTAAAACAACATTGAAAAGAGGGTCATGCAGGGCTCATTATAATAATGACAGAGTAGTAAGTAATAGCAAGACAAAATGATCTCAGTGACTCGATCCAATTTCTCGCATACAAAAATGAAAAACCTGCCTGATGTTTTTGTGCCCTATATTTATCTGTCAAATGTTCCCCACACCTGTCACTTGTCAATCACTCACACTGCCATGATAACTTCTGACCTTGTTTTGTATGTTAATTCAGCACACGGAGGTGAGCAAACAAACAGCTCAACCAGATGAGGGAATCCAGAAAAGTAATTTGCCTCGCATGAATACGCAGCTGTCATTTAGAGTGAAGATCGAGTGCATCAATTCTCCCCGACTTGGCATCCTTCACGAGGAGTCTAACACAGAAGTTGAGAATGCCTTTTCAGACAAAACTAGATCATACTCAACCAGCACCTCTACAGTGATCTTCAGTTTGATCATGAAACATGAATCTGCACAGCAAAATGTTATTTTATTGTACTAATTTGATTTATTACCTTGATGATCTTCCATGTGTTTGTAAGTCAATAAATAGGTTTTAAAGCTATGAACATGCATAGGACCCATCACTTCAAAGTTAAAGGCACAATTTTCATTATAAGCAATTAGTGGAACAAAAAGCTATCGGTTCTGTCCAATTTATATAATTTAAGTGGCTTTATCATTGATGTAAAGGCACAATGTGTATAGGAATTTGGTCTTTTTCAGAACAAACTTGGTAGAAATGGAATATGCATGAAAAGAAAAGGTGTTTTTTATTTTATCACCTTAGAATAAACATTTTATGTCTACATCCACGGTGGCCGCCATGTTGCACTGCCTTGTTTCTACAGTAGCACAGAACTGTACAACGTAACACATCAGCCAACTGTTAGCTAAATGAGCTTAAAATGTCAGTGGTGTTGTGTTTGCAGTTTGTTTCCGAATGCCCTCCCAAAGAGACTGCCCTAAAACAAGCTGTCATTTTGTACTTTGTTAAATAGCTGCTTTACCTAATTATTCTATCAATCAAGGGGGAAGTTCGTATCTTGTTTCAGAAAGCCTCTGAATGAATTCAATCGGCACAATCTTCATTTCTGTTGTCTGCTGTCTGAGCCTGTCATCAACTGCAGGTACTTCATACCAGGCGGGTCGTTTTTATTAATGCATCACATGACTAGAAGCTGTTTTCTTTTCCTGCAAAACTAATGCAAAAGAGAAATAGAAAAACCCAAAGTATCTAGTCTTGTGCATGCACAGCATCTTAAATACCAACACTATCGGTGACACAACAAGCACAGCAAGTCTGCCACACAGTTTGGCCTGTGGAGGGACGCTGACAGTGTGTGGTGTGTTGTAGATGATATGAAGGAACCTGATGAGCAAGTAGATGCTTCTCACTGATATAACATTTGCCACAAGCTGGGAGTACCAAAGCAGGTAGTCTTCAAAGAAAAAAGAAAAAGTATTCAGAAAAGGGTGAGGGAGAAGAATTGATCCCTCAAGGGGGCTGTATTGATTCCAGAGACAGCATGTCAAGCCATAAATGCAGCCGTTCAGCTATGAGGGCAAACATTTTATCAGTCATATTGCAATATCGATGTCTGTTCTTATCCCCCACAAACAACAGCAGTCCATGGAGTTATTATGACTCACATTTTCCAGGATTAATTGTTTTGTCTTGAATGCGTCTTAAATGAAAAACAATTGCATTATCAGTGTGACCTTCTCTATTTTAGGAAGATTTTGTGCTAATGTCACCGCCTTCGCATTTTGGTTGTGAGGGTGTGTATCTCAGTCCCTGCCTGGGGACTCCATAGTATTATAAAACCAGTGTCACTGGGGTTATACATAGGAGCTGTCAATCACATGGCACGAAAACTAAAAAATGAAAGACGGGAATATAATGAAATTCTTAAAGTCACTATGAGGAACGAGTTTTTGTTGATTGTAGCGCCCCCTCTGGGCCAAAGCAGTCTACCTTCTGTTTTAAAGATCTTTGCTAGAGAGTATGCAGGTGGTGCGTGAATCTGTTTAGGAAGCGAGAGAAAAATAGACAGCAGGATGCATGATGGTGAGGTGATGCATTTATATGTGACTATGTCAGATTATTAAAAGTAATATCTATTAATAATAGTCATATCTGTTGGAGCCAAATTGCTGTTTATGTTTGTTTAGTTTTGTTTTATTTATTATTGAGAGGTGTGGCCTTTGTGTCTGCAGAGGGTGGATAGCATAAATACCTGGCAACCTGGGATTAGATTCAGGTGTGTAATGGGTAAGGCCACACAGTCTTTGACCGTGCTCGTGCTCGTGCAAATGTTTGTACACTGGAAAAAGCCTATTTTGTGTTTATCTGAAAGAACAATAATCCTTGGAACATTTTTTTTTGTAGTCAATAAAAGGATTGACATATCCGACAATACGTCATCTTCTGGACATTGCATTGATTTACACACGCGTCAGACTTCCGTCTAACCCTTGCCCCTCGGTAATGCTACAGGAAAAGCCATTACAATATCTATAAATTAACTTATTTTCACTGATTTGCTGTTACAGGTCATTATGGTCATTAAAGGAAATAATTCATGTTTCACAAACATTTAAAAGTTCCTCGTAGTCACTTTAAGTAATAAACTACCTCTACTCCTAGTTCTCATTTTTTTCTGTTTAAAGAATCTTAACAACTCTCGACCCTCACTCAGCCAACACAAATCTCACCCCATGTCCCTTCCCTTTCTAGATCAATATAAGATGAGATACGCTTGAATCTGCAGTTGAAGTGCAAAGTGGACAGAGGACAAAAATAAAATAAATCCATAAATTAGCAAAAAATATAAACAAAGTTAATAGCGAAGTTGCTCGGACCTCAAGTTGCTGCTTGGTGGTGAAATGTGATGTCTGTGGAGGGGAACACAAATATCAATTTCATTTGACTAATAAAGCACAAATACTCATGTGTATAACCTACGAAACAGTTCCGTCAGGCTTCTCTCTGCAAACTCTTTTATATCTTGTCTCTTGAGCCTCGGCCTTCCTCTACCTGTGAACCCGGCACAGTGGCTGATGATGCTCCTGGACAGCACAGAATTGGTTGTCTGTAATAACCGAGCAGAGGTTTGACTGAGTGCTTCTGTAACACGCGTACACAAACAAACATGTCATGGTTAAATTGGTTTATTGCTCAGGAGAAAAACATCAGACGTAACAATTGTGCTAAAATGTCAGACCTGATCGAAGTGCAATCTGCCTTTTCATATCGTCCCCCTGCGGTCTGGGTTCTGCACACCATTGACCGAACAGAGGAACAAACCAGAGAAATGTTTTTACTGTTGCAGCGATGAATTTGTCATCCATTGTGACAGGGAGGGCATGGGGCTCGTTGGGACAACATCACACAGAATTAAACAATTGTGCTCAAAATCCACCAACTAAAATACAAAGTGTCGAAACACTTCTGAGGTCCTTCCAGACACAATAGACTCAGGACGGGGAGTGTCACTGAAGATTTCTAAAGCTGTGCCGACGCTGAAAGTTTGAGCAATATATACGTATATTATTTTTTTTTAGAAATGTTATAAATATAGGTATATAAAAGTTGAATCAATAGCTGTAGCTGAGGATATTTGTTTCATGGTTTGAGCTCATTCCATGCTGATGTTGAAAACAGCATACATAGCTATTTACCTGATGTTTAAATACTACACAGACTAAAACACATACCTGCAGCTCCTTTGGGGCAAAACCGGCCCTTTGTTTAGAGTTAAAAAGAAGGAAAATGATGGTCAGCTTCCTGTCTCAAGTAGTAACAAGTGGTAAACTAGGCAGCTGCTGGAAGTTTGAGAAACAACAATGGAAAAAAAATTAAATTCATTATGTAAAGCACCAAATTCAAGGACCCGTCTGCACAGGGGGAAGCCACTCCAGTTAATCAGCACAGTGTCAGACATGAGAGCTTCAAAACCTCAGGGGGGCTTAAAAAAAACTACTCAACACATTTCTGTGACACTTCCTGGGAGATCTTCCTGGGAGATTAAGGGTGTGGATAAAAACACCAAATTTGGTAATGATAATCATATAAAATTTGTATTTGAATGACCCCATGTGTTTTGGTACTCCCTACAGATTCGCTGTATTGTGCAAATGCAACCACCTGTGCATGTGTGTACAATGCATCCCTAATGCAAACATTTTCAACCGGTCAGAGACACTGTAAGAAGCAAGAAGATGAGAAATGACTACAACTCTGCTATAGTGAGTCAGACATTTTTAACTAATTTCCCTTTACGAAATCAGGGTTATGGTTTTTAGAAAAAATGTGTTTTACTATATTTTTTATTGTACTGTGTGACCTAGGAGAAGTGGAGAATGAATCTCATTTTCTTTTATACTGTCCCTTCTATGATGAACTGAGAGAACCTTTTGTTAATGAACTGTTTGCTCAAAACCCTGAAATATTTTGGAGTAATGATGATGTTAGGATGGAATGTTTGTTTCCTTTTTAAATCGAGTTTTAATTTTTATTTTATTTTTATTTGCTTCTTTTATTCGCTTTTAAATGTTTTATAATGTGTTTTATGTATTCTAATCTTGCCCCTGTAAAGCACTTTGAGTGGCCTTGTGTCTGAATTGTGCTATATAAATAAACTTGCCTTGCCTTGCCTTGCCTTGCCTTGCCTACCTTTAATGTTTATAAGTTAGCCTCTTTTGTTTCTAAAGCCTGGATGAAACGTCAGGATGGTTTATATCGTTAATGTTAGTATTGTTTAGCATCTACTTTTGGTTTATGGTCTGTCTGTGTTTTATAATGGTGTCTTGTAAGCCCTTGTGGGCTGGGCATGCTAATGCATGACACAATAATAAAATATTCAAATCAATCAAATCATGTACATTTGACACAGGTGCAGACATTCTGTTCATTTAAATACCAGATTCTCCACAGCCTCGTTGAAGTGCTTTTAGTTTAATGATGTTTTTTTTTTTTTTATCTTTGAAGCTTTTGTGTGTCTTGATTCTGCTCTTGTGTTGTCCACATCCTGACCATCACAAGTGAAATGTTACCGACCCATTTTGAGTAGAGGGCACTCAGGGCAGGATAATGAGTATTTAATACTAAAAGAAAATCAACCAGTCTTTTCTCCACACATGCTGGCCTTTTTGATAGAGGTCTTTGGACCAGGTCGTATACACTTTCTAATACAGACTCTAGAAACATCTAAATATCTAAATATCTAATACTCTGCTACTGTACAGTATGTGCACTATTAAGATGTACTGAGTGAACAGAAATACAGAAACATATGTGCAATGGAATACAATCAATACAACAGTCTTGTAAAACGTAACACATTTTGAAATGCTGAACCTGTCTGACAAGTGCTGATAAGTGTGGTTGTGCCAAGGTCTTCCTTTCTTCTGCTCATGAACAAAAGCTCATGTTCATACAATGCTCTCCAGTTTGAATCCAACACAAATTACAACCTCAAAACCTCCCATAAACACACTTGAGATAGACACATCCATTTTCCTCAGGCAGTGGTTTTTGCAGTGCAAGTGTGTACAGTATTGATTAACATTCTACAGCATGGTCTGTACTTCTATCGACATTTTGATTTGAGAAAACACAGGTACAAATATTTACACTCATAATAACTGTTTTCATTTAGCTTCTTCATGAACGTTATGGATTACACCCGTGCGTTTTCCACCATGTGAATATGCACAGTGCGGTGTGCAGAAAAGTGTTGTTGATCCCACATCGACACACCGTTCATCATACTGCATGAAGGCAAACTATGGAGCATGAAGGATAAAAGCAAACCTTCTGTGTAAAAGAAAAAATACTGTGCGGTGCAAATGCAAGCTTCGATAGGGGGCCCACACTGGGAGCCCATTCACATTATTCATCATCACAGCTTCTTAAATATGCTGTACTCCACATGTAAACACCCCACTTCAAGCGATGCTCGCGCCAGCATTAAAGAAAAACTGGAGAGGTTGTTGATGACAACATATTTGTGAAGAGTTTGGCGCTATTTTACCCTCTCTGCAAAACATTATTATGTTTATGTGAAAAGAGGGAACTGTGGATGTTTCCTTCTGCACAGAAGGCAAAACTAATTAATGACACTCAAAAATCAGTAACTCTACAGTGGAAAAATCTACCACCTGCCAGTGGCAGCAAACCTGAGCCCCTGGCCCTACTCAATAACACAGATTTGCACCTGAGCAGTAGTATCTGTTTCTCCTCGTAAGGAAGGAATTGTTTATATTTTCTATGAAGTTGGATTGTATGCAATTCTATGAAGAAACTGAAATGTAAGCACTCTGAAGGAACCCGAACTATAGCAAAGAGCTCAAACAAAACCTGTCAGTTTGACAGCATGAGTCATACTGAACTGACTTTATAATTCAATGCTTTTTTCCTGGCGGGCCCACTGTGAACGTTCTTATCTTCACAGCGCCTTCTCATTTTTGGTTCTTACTCCAACAAGGCGCCGCAATCCAGTAACCAAGAGCAACCTCTGATAGTCCATGGCAACCACAACCTCCCACACAGGACGCCAGGGTACAATTCTTGTAAACAATGATTTTTAATAAAACACAAGCATTTGTAGTATATAGATACTTACATCAAGGTAAACAAAATAAATATATTATATAAATACAAAAACAGGATCTCAATGCAGGGTACACTGTTAAACCTCTGCAACCATACTGTGGGACTGGATTGTACTGGTTTCATATAATATCAAAGGGTCTGTTTATCCTGAGGTCAAATCCTTCATTTTTCTTCGAGTTGTAATGATTAGTCGTCCCTCTGTGGTCAATTACGAAATTAAGCAGCACCTTAGTGAATTCATACTCCAGCTTTCCACATAAACTACATAGAAAGTAAATCCGTGCCTCTATGGAGGAAATGACAGCGGTCTTCAGTTCCTCTGAATTTTCAAATCACTAATGAGCGGCGGCCCGGCTTTACTCCTCCACAGTGATGTCACTCACACCATGAACCTGTGTGATCTGCTTGCAGTCCAGGGAAGCCATTAATTTCCTCATGCCCGGCAACGTGGGGACAAAGTGCTCTGTCAGGGACACCGAGGCATGGCTGCCAATATCTCTGAGGGGAGGACAGGAAATGATAGAGGCCGTCACAAAACAAAAAGCTAGGAAGGGTAGTTTTAAAAAAAAGCCAAACACAATATACACAATATTAACTTTATATTTCCTCCTCACCCATAGTTTATCTTTTGGGCATTTTGAAGGCCCAGGCCCTCCAAGTGGAAAATCACAGCTTTCAGCACCTGCGGCAGTGGGTTAGTGAAAGAAATCTCCACCGTCATTTTCTCCCCGACCACGGCCTCACCCACCGGCTGTGTGACAAAGGGACAGGGAGGTTTTTTGTTCAAGTGTCTATATGTTGGCATCTGTCCCTATCAAAAAACCATGAAATGAATTGAAATTCAGTAATATTTTGCCGATGAGGAGTTTGGTTCACCTTTATGATGAGGTCTGGGGTCCTGAGCCTGAAACTGAACTGAGTGGCCAGGACCTGTTGTGTTTCTCTGACCCTCCCGGACAGCGTCAGCATCATGGCTGCCTGGTCTATCAGTTTGTCCTTGTAGTCTTCGAACAACATGGTCCACTCTAAAACCTTATCTGCAGACAGAGGATGTATGTATTTTTATCACCTACCCTATTGCCAGAAAATGCTTATTCACTCACTTTTTATTCTTTTTTTATACATTAATTAACATGAGCACCAGAGTCCATTGTGTAAAGGACAAGGTGTCAGATTTAGTCATACAAGCACATTTTTACATCTGCAGACCTTTATCCAACTTTTTAAATACCTGAAAATGGTCTCTGAGTGTTCAATCAGAAGATCGAAACCACTTACATGTACATGTGTTTTGTATAAAAGGGACATTTGAAAAAACACATGCTCATTCAGGCAGGGAAGACAAGATAGGAAATACTGACAGGACACATAGGAGATTCACCTGGACTAAATCAATAAACAAAACACAAGGCTTTCTGTCATCGGTCCTCAAAACCAAATTGAGGAGAATAAATAGAGAGAGAGTGAGCATCATGCCAGCAACTCAACTTAACAAATAGAAACAGGAGCATATGGAAAGGACTGTTGAGGGCCAGAACCAGGACCTCACACCCAGTATTTCTTAAAGTTGCTTTTTCTAAACGTGATGGAGAAGTCCCCCTTCTGAAAGCCCACCTGACTGATGGGCTCCACTCACCCTCATTGGGCAGCAGGTCCACGTCCATCTGGTCCTTCCTGACTGTGACCTTGTGGACACCGGTGTAGTACATGACCCCCACCTGGCTGTGCAAGAGGATGGTGCGTTCCTCTGAACTGCTGTTTCGCAAGGTGATGGTCAGCTCTACGTCTTCTCCCATTTTAGGACCTTTGCCGTCCATGGTGACTTCTACTGTGATATCCTGTGCTGTGGCAGAGGTATAGGCCTCCGCTTTGGAGCCGTAGCTACACGCTGTTTCCACAGCAATGCGTTCCTGCACTGAGCCTGAGAATGAACCAGAAATGTCCAAATATCATTCACTGAGAGTGCAAACACCTTTGTGAGCGTTGCAGTGTTTGCGTCTAGTCCGGTGATACCTTCGGAGTGCTTGTAAAGGTGTGTGATGTCACTGCGTTCGTCAGAGCCCACAGCCTTTGTGCTGATGAAGTGGCCCACACTGTTTTTCTCGCTGAAGATTTGAGTGAAAGTCCCATCTAGGTTCCTCTGCCAGTAGATTTTATCACTGTTCACCTGACAAAAAGCACATAAGTGGAGCAGGACAGAGAGAGAAAGAGAGAGAGAGAGAAAGAGAGAGGGATTTAGAAAACAAAGCCTAGACAGATGGGAAACGTCATGCTTCTT
Source organism: Hyperoplus lanceolatus (assembly GCA_026929865.2). NCBI lineage: Eukaryota > Metazoa > Chordata > Actinopteri > Uranoscopiformes > Ammodytidae > Hyperoplus > Hyperoplus lanceolatus. Next base: position 9,313,549 of record CM049403.1, read on the forward strand.
TTGATGCATGCCATATGGCTAATAAGCTTAAAAGTACACTGTACACACAGAAAAACTACAAAGGATCAGCCTTTCACTCCAGGAGAACAAATATGTGTTAACCTTTTTTTCTGAGCACTATTGCAATTCAGTGGTCTCTAGAGGTAAATGATATATTCCACAAACCTCAGCGAACACAAACGGACAGTCGTGTTTGAGGAAGACCTGACCATGACAGACGGCAGCCAGAGAAGCAGGTCCGCAGCAGAAGGTGCCCTGGCTGGTCTCCTGAGGTGTGGCATCCACTGCTTGCCAGCCTCCATTGCCTGCAGGCAAGTCTGGACGAGCCATCCAGCAGTCATTCCACACATGGAAGTTCCTTCAGGAAAAGACCTCAAGGTCAGGCTCAATTACTAGACAGGGCTCAGCTGAGCTGGCGCTAGACTTTTGGGGGCACTAAGCAGGAATCCTCCCGCCCTCATTGCTATCTGTTGCCACGCCACATGAAACTGAACCAACTTGTGTATTCTACATGTTCACATAATGTACAAATAAGCATATAAATACATCTGTGCTTTTCCTATTGATTTCATATGAGGAACTTCTAAGGTTGAAACATCAACCATGCAGCACGTAAGGACATAACATATGGCTGCTGCAACCAGAAAACAATTATACCACTTGGCTAAACACACCTTTGAATGTCTATTATTTATCTTGCATGCTGCAAACTGTCCAATAATAGCTTGCAAAGACTTGTTTGAGTGGGCTTTTCTCCTTGTCTTGTTCACTCCTTTTGAAAACTGTGTGTGTCTGTTTCGTAGGGGACATCCCAACTAAATTCTAATTAAATAAATATTTTTCTTGGGGGCCAGGAATTTTTTTGTAAGCATCTACTGATACCGGGGTAGGGCCGGCTCTGAGAGAAGGAGAGATGTCACGACAAGGAAGCGTCTTAGTGAAGTTGACTGGACCTACCAGATAGAGTCGGTGTTGAGCTCAGCTAAAGGATCCAGGTTCTCATCCAGATATATATCTGTTGTCAAGGAGACGTCCGTGTCATGAGCCGAGGCGAAGTTGGTCACAGTTCTACTGGGAATGCCTAAACAACGTATGACTGGAAGGAAGATAAGGTATGAGTGGTCAACACCAATACAGGCACACCTCACGTAAATAAACAAAAAAGATCAAACAATCAGCTGACCTGTGGTGACTACGCCAGCAAAGATCCAGCACTGGCCGTACTTAACTGGGCTGCCATTGTTTTTATGGTATTCCTTCAGTATCTCCACACTTCCACTCCAAACTGTTGGACTAGTTCCACCGGCATAGTTTCCTGACCAGTTTCCCTGCAAGACTCCTTGGTCATCAGGGGAGTTGATCTAGAAAAATGAAGAAATCGTTTTTGTTTTGTTGTTTTTTAGGTTTGTTTGATAATGTTAAGAAGAAGAATCTTAGTGTAGGATGTTAGCATGCTGAAATATGCTTAATTGCAGTGAACACCAAGAGCTTCTTGTGGTGGCTACAGACCACAAGCCTTCAACAAACCACATGGAATGGAAGAGTCATTGGTTTACCAAAGTAAGAAGGAATCAACCTCTGGGTTGTTGAGATTATGTCAGTGAGGAATATTTAAGCATTGCAAAGACATTCTGTGTAAATGTACTATGTTGCACTGGTGCCCAAACAGGAGCACCAATACACTGCATGTGTGATATCTAGAGATATACAGTATCTCACAAAAGTGAGTACACCCCTCACATTTCTTCACATTTTTCTTTATATCTTTCCATGGGACAACACTGAAGAAATGACACTTTGATACAATGTAAATTAGTCAGTGTCAGCTTGTATAACAGTGTAAATTTCTGTCCCCTCAAAATAACCGACACACAGCCATTAAGTCTAAACTGCGGCAACAAAAGTGAGTCACCCCTTAGAAAAATTACGAATCGGGCCCAAAGTGTAAATATTTTGTGTGGCCACCATTATTTTCTATCACTGCCTTAACCCTCTTGGGCATGTAGTTCACTAGAGCTTCACAGGTTGGAACTGGAACCCTCTTCCACCCATTTATGACAGCATCACAGAGCTGGTGGATATTAAAGACCTTGCGCTCCTCCAACTTCTGTTTGAGGATGCCCCAAAGATGCTCAATAGGGTTTAGGTCTGGAGACATGCTTGGCCAGGCCATAACCTTTACCCTCAGCTTTTTAGCAAGCCACTGGTCGTCTTGGAGGTGTGTTTGGGGTCGTTATCATGTTGCAATACCACCCTGCGGCCCAGTTTATGAAGGTTGAGTGCAGTGGTCAGCGTCGTACACAGGGTTGGCTTTGGAAAATAGACGTATGAGTGCTGCCAGCATTGCTGAAGGGCTTGAAGGGGTGGGGGGTCAACCTGTCAGTGCTCAGACCATACGCCGCACTCTGCATCATACGGTCTGCATGGCGTCGTCCCAGAAGGAAGCCTATTCTAAAGATGATGCACAAGAAACCCCACAAAGACTACGGACATGGATTACTGCAACCATGTCCTGTGGTCTGATGAGACCAATATACATTTATTTGGTTCAGATGGTGTTAAGAGTGTGGAGGGCTACCAGGTGAGGAGTACAAAGACAAGCGTGTCTTGCCTAGAGTCAAGCATGGTGGTTGGAGTGTCATGGTCTGGGGCTGCATGAGTGCTGCCAGCACTGTGGATCTACCGTTCATTGAATTCTAACATGTACTGTGACATACTGAAGCAGAGCATGATCCCTCCCTTCATAAACTGGGCGAGGGCAGTACTGCAACATGATAATGACCCCAAACACACCTCCGAACGACCACTGGCTTGCTAAAGAAGCTGAGGGTAAAGGTTATGGACTGGCCAAGCATGTCTCCAGTCTTAAACCCTATTGAGCATCTTTTGGGCATCCTCAAACGGGAGATGGAGGAGCGCAAGGACTCTAATATCCACCAGCTCCTTGATGTCGTCATGAATGGGTAGAAGAGGGTTCCAGTTGCAACCTGTGAAGCTCTAGTGAACTACATGCCCAAGAGGGTTAAGGTAGTGCTAGAAAATAATGATGGCAAAACAAAATATTGACACTTTGGGCCCAATTTGGAAATTTTTTCTTAGGGGTGTACTCACTTTTGTTGCCAACAGTTTAAACATTAATGGCTGTGTGTCGAATTATTTTGAGGGGACAGTAAATTTACACTGTTATACAAGCTGTACACTGACTACTTTATATTGTATCAAAGTGTCATTTATTCAGTTTTGTCGCATGAAAAGATATAATGAAATATTTGAAGAAATGTTAGGGGTGTACTCACTTTTGTGAGATACTGTATATCATGCTCAGGTATCCTGCTGAACCAGATGTTCGGAAACTGTTATCATTGCCAAATGTTGTTAAACATGGCGCGGAGCAGGGCTTTCCATTGTTCTGGTCACTAAATACCAGCAGGTTACTGTAAGAATAATCAGGGCAGTCTCACCATGGCTGAGATGACTCGCACCACATTAACCGGGTCTCCCCAGCCAGACGGAGGAGTTCCACTCTTTTCCAGGACAAAGACACAGGCGGCAAGAATCCCTTCATCAAACTGAAACCAAAGCAGAGCAAACACACAGGAGGAAGTCAGTTTCTGCTGCTCAGTCTAATTCCCCAAACACTGACAGATCCCACAGCCTGCCCACCTGTCCGTAGTTCCAAGTCCGCTCTCCAATTTGATCCTTCGTGCCATAGTATATTCGTCCGATGTCGTTCAGGACATATTCCTGCCTCTCTTCCTCAGAATCCATGAAGACTGCATCATCTGACAGAAAATAATATTGTTTAATTGGTTCTTGTTTTTGGCCACAGTTTTATTTGTTTGTCAATTGCAGGTCTTATACTCTATGCAGTATAATCTGTCATTTAAAGATGGAGTCAGCAATTCTGGAGAGCACTTCACAATCAGTGAATGTATGTAAACAAAGAGGCCCACCGTAAATAACAAAATGCCCGTTTACAGAAACGAGGCTAGGCAGTGTATTAACAATAAATATGTTTTTTCAGGGCACACACAGTACGGACAGATAGTGGATTGTGAGGAAATATTCACTGATTTTGACAAAAATTGGATTTTGACAACAAAAGTTCTTCAGAATCGCGGACCCACCTTTAATTGTGCTTTCTAGCAGAAAGTAACCAAGGATCAAGAAGCTGGTAAGTTTGCTTAGCAAAAAGGTAAGAAATTTTCAGCCGCAACAAAACCAGTCTACCTGCACCTCCATCTGGTTTGTTGAATACATGTACATGTAGTTTTCCAGGGGTGTTTATGTGTCAGCAGCCACACATTTTTACCTTCGCACCAGGGGTTGAACAACATGTAGATGTCATTAGCGGGGTCATGTGTGGAAACAGCCTGGCCGTTAGCGCAATGCGTTTCAACTGTGAGTTGATACCGGCCTATAGCCGCTGTGGGCAGAGAATTCACTGACAGCTTCATCCTTTTGTCGTCCTGCTCCACAACAGCAGCCTCCCAACGGCCCTCCTGCAACTCCTCCACCAAAGGAATGATCACATGGGTTCCCTTTGACACCGTTGGCAGTGGCCCTGGTAAAGTGAGAGGAGATGCTCAACACAAACATACAACATGATAACAGAAGAAGAAGAGAACCGCACAGATCAAGCACTGGGTTTTCACCACAGTTTACAGTGTGTCCATAAATTCAAGCCACACCTGCAGTCCTACCTCCCACACCTTGGTGATCACAGACTCAAGCACACACAACATGTACAGTACGTAAAACACACTTCACCATGCACATACTCATACTGATGCACACACACATGCATGCACTCATGCACACACACACACACACACACACACACACACACACACACACACACACACACACACACACACACACACACGCATGTACTTGCACACACTGGCATTATGGAATGTCTTACCTCCCCTTTTAAGATCCATATCATCCCACTCACTCTTTAAAAAGCAGCTTAAAAAACACCTTATCTTTTTGTGAATCTTCTAATAACCTCCTGTCTTCTCCTTTGTTTTTTTCTTTTTCTTTCTAATTTTTTCATTATCTTTGACATGTATTTATCACATTTTTTTCCATCTATTTTTGATTATTTTGAGTATTTATGTACTTTGTCTCCTTAATTTCTAGAGTTTATTTGTTAGCCTGAATATGATTTCATTGTGATTATTGATAGGGGTGGAACTCTGTACAAGCCCATTGGGCTTCGTTCCCTCCTTGCACCATTAATTGTTAATGTGTGCTAAATAAATAAACTAACTAACTAAACACTCATGCACACGCTCGTGCACACACTTGCACACTCATGAACTCACAACACATACACACTCACACGTGTTCAAAAACTCCAGTCAGATTTCTCTCCCCTTATGACATTATAGAAGCCATGCCCCCAAAGAGGAGATTTAGCAATGGCACTGTGAAACACGTTTTTTTGGACACTACAACATGAAAATAATTTCCATTAGAAACCTAAATTACTATTTTTGAACCCTGAAATGAGCAAAATATGTGACCTTAAAATAGAGATTCAATCTTTGAAGAGAAAAACTCTGATAAAGGAACTCTGAAATTACACGATGCTTTTGGGAAACGCTCCATATGTCATCATATTAAAGAGCTTCCAGACTCCACCCTTTGTGGGTGCGACCCTGTCTTTCTTGGCTGTGATTTCACATGCCTAAACACAACCAAGTCACTACCCTGCAATTTCATCATCTAGATAACACTTTGGACAGATGGATGACTGGCATGCATGCGTGTGTGACAGTAACATCCTGGACCTGCGTCTTAAAGGAAATTAATGAAATGAAAGAATCAACAATCTTGAATAGAAACATATTAGCCACTGCGCTACGACAACCACGAAAAAAGGCTAAGAGCAATACCAAAATAAAATTGAATGAGAACATTCACAGATGAACCAGTAGGCCGCATGCAGACCAACTCCAGCAAAACAACGCAACAATGTCAGAAGAAAAAGGTTGAACAACCTTAATGGCCAATCAAACACAACATTCTAGTTTTTGTATAAATAAAACAAAGGAGATATAATGTTCATCAGCAAGAATTAGAGGTATGAAACTTCTGACCAGCGCTCACTGTTTAGCTCTGTTTAAAGTCTTCATGCCAAGCTACAGTAAGCTTTGAAAACTTTTTATTTTTCAGGCTGCAACAGGTAATTCCATCTAAGAATAGCACACTTCGATCCGCCACACACAATTCCCTGAGGTGTGAAGAGAATTGCAGCCTCTCTGACATGTCGGCGCGACTTCAGACTTTGAAACGCTCCACAAACCACAACGTCAGACTGTCAGCTGAGATTGACTACCACTTGAATTTAAAAAAAAACAAACTGTGTGTTTCTTTTAGATCTGTCTGTATAGTGTCATGCCACACAGTGTTTAGACTGATTACAGGGACTGTAGCCCAAGATGAAAACACAGGTGTAGCAGAAAAGGGGATCTGTTTTTTTTTCAAAAGCCTAAACACTGTCATTATCAGTTGATGCTGCAATTGACCCCCCGCTTAGGCCTACTGCTGTTATGACAGGTGGCATTGTTAAATTACTGGAAGATAATTCATGATCAGTGTTGTTTAAAATCACTGTAACACTTTACAATGGGGTATATTAATTAACTGTTAGTTAATGCTAGGTTAATTCTTAATGAGCATTAACATAGCATTAACTAACTGTTATTAGCTGCTTATTTAAGGCTTAATTAGAATTAACTAAGTATTAAATAACATGTAGGTTTAGTTAATGCTTAACTAAGAATTAGTTAACTAAGCATAATTCTTGCTTAACTAACCATTAACTAAACATTTCTTTTCTCTCTGGGAAACAATATAGAATATAGTTGAAATAAAAAACCTTGGGATTATTTCTGGTCACTTTGTAGAGTAGCATTCATTCATTAAACCTTGATTGTTTCCACAGCACTGAGCAAAGCACTGAACATAAGGTAAGGTTTTCACTCCTATAATATGGATGAAAAGCCCTTTTCTGTTAACCCTCCTGTTATGTTCATTTGTCAGGAACAGCAATGGTGTTCCGGGTCAATTTGACCCGGGGCATGTTTAAATCTCCAAAAGATGTCCTAAACCAAAAAGAATCCTAACAAGCAGTGTGAACATGTCCTTACCAACTCCATTACTAACTATTCTATCAATATTTAGTGCAATGTGGTGTTCCATACCTCTAACAGGTAATGGTTCAATAAGGATAATTCACTCGTTTTTCATTAAAAAAATACATGTTCAAACTTTTTTTGTAATGTTTCACCACTTTATTACTTTTGGAACACTGGAGACAATGTGAAAAGTCTCCAGAGACATTGTTGCTTGAAATATAGCCCTGCCTGTCTCTGCATCCCACATACTGGCTGTCGATTCATCCTTCGACCAGAGCCAGGATGAGCAGCCCCAAATACGCATCTAAATGTGATTTGTCCACCTCCTTCCACTTTTCCCCAAAAACACACCTTCCTTCTAGATTAGTCATTTCCAGAATGGGTTTCTGTATTGAATCTGGCATGACCAGCTCAAAAGCTGACTTGATGTCAGTCACACGAGTCAGTGCCATCCTAGTGGGCCCTGGCACTGTCTTTAAGGTGAAACTCGAAAAATTAGAATATCGTGCAAAAGTTCATTTATTTCAGTAATTTGACTCAAAAGGTGAAACTAATATAGTAAATAGACCCATTACATGAAAGGTGAGATATTCAAAGCCTTGATTTGTTATAATTTAGATTATTATGGTTTACACAGCTTATGAAAACCCCAAATTTAAAATCTCAGAAAATTTGAATATTACATGAAATCAATAAAAAAGGGATTTTTAATACAGAAATATCAGCCCTCTATAAAGTATAATCATGCATGTGTACTCAGTACTTGGTTTGGGTCCATTCTGCATGACTTCTCGCCTTAATTCCAATTCATTTTCAGTGATATTCTAATCATATGAGTTTCACCTGTATGTTTTCTGCAGACGCATATTTGGGGATGAATTTCACAATTTGTTGACATGAATGTCTTGCTTGGAGGAATAGGAATAGCAATTCCCTCATCTGGTTCAAATTCAGAATCATTAACACTAGAACCGCCAGCATTCTATTTATACCTAGAACCGCCAGGCGGGTCAAATTGACCCGTGCATTTCCAGTGTGATATAAAGTCATAAATTAGTTTGTTTAATAATCATCTGTGTTTTGGACCTCTTGTTTTATAATCTAAGTATCTTTAAGAACACTAATCACGTTTCGTAGCGACTCAGTAATGAAACTGAAAGTAGATATAATATCGCAAGTATAGTAATGAAAACAGAAGGTCAAAACAGTGTCCAAATGAGCTAAAATCCTAAATACAATAAACAGTAACATGGCAAACTTATTTTTAGGTAAGCTCTAATTGATTATTCATTAATTTTTCCCCACGTTGACATGTTTTGAGGCGGAGGATCCCTCCGACGCTCTCTGTCCGGCTCACAGACAGCACTCAGCTGTCTGTCAGTTGAGCTGTGGTGTGTGGATTGTGGAAGACAGCGCTCAGTTCAGATCTCTCGCTATCAGACTCACATCACTCATTTCACTAGTAATTCTAATGTTGTTAGGTATTTATCTTCATCTCTAATTTATTGTAAGTGTTTATGAATGACTGCACGTACAGTTGTCAGATCGCGGACCCCAAACAATGCCGTTGCCTAGCAACCTGCTCGAAAATATTCCATTTTCCTGTGCGGGTCAAATTGACCCAGTGTGGCGGTTCTAGGTATAAAGGCCTGTTTTTTTAATCCAGTTTAATTGTGACTTTATTTAACCATAGGGAGAGCATCACAACACAATTTTAGGAAAAGTCAAAGAGTTGGGGGCTTCAATATTTCGTAAAAGTATAGTTATGGGCAGTTGAAAAACCGCCATGGGTCAAATTGACCCCGTGGCGGTTCTAGTGTTAAAATCAGAATTTAGCTCAAGATACATCCTCCTCTATTTCACTAGCATGATCAATGATGACTTCCAGAGCCTCCTGGACTGTCATCCTTTTGCTTCTGCTTCTCATTTTGTAAAGGTCTGCCTGACAGAGTGTAATGTTGGTAGGACTCCCATGCAGAGAATATTTTATATGTTTTGCCCCTCCCCTGTTGAGTGTCCACTGAATGTGGGTGGAGTTTTCCCAAGGGAACATAAATGGTTCCCGTCAAAAGTCATAAGACTTGCAACTGTGAGTGTGTGTGTTTGTGTTTGTGTGTGTGTGTGGGTGTGTGTGTGTGTGTGCGTGTGTGGGGGCGTGTGTATGTGTGTGCGTGTGTGAGATTTAGGTGAAATATGTCTCACAGTTGTAAAGAAAGAAATAGTGTCACATTTCTGACACCCTTTTACCTCCAGTTTTACTGCCGGGTCAAATTGACCCGAACAGTAGGCCTATCTATGTGATATAAACATGCAGGGGGTGGTTGCAAATGTGTGAGATGAAATATTTTCATACTATATGTTGATTACACTAATTAAAGCCACTACGAGTAAGTCGGCACGTTGGCGACACCTTTGAACAAAAGCGGTAGTATTTTAACGACGACAGCTGTCGTGAAGCTGTTTTGTAGCTCGTGCAGGGAGTGCAAGATTCAGATAATCAGGAAGCAATATGGTGCGTGTCCGTGTGTTGAAAGTGTGGAGGGCACCGGACTCTTTTCGGCTCTGTGAGTCTATGGGTGACACAGCATCAACTAATGGCAGTAAGTGCTAAACACACCTGATTGCAATGAGTTGATGCATTGTCACCTCTCACAGAGCTGAATGAGTCCGTGTCCTCACACCAAGCGAATGAACGAGAGATGGCAGTTAGTTAGTATGGATCACGATGAGGTAATGTGTTTATGTTGTAAATAATGACTATTTCAGATGAATAATGGTCATCTGATGATGCTGGTGAGGCAAAGTAAACTTTGTTTTAGTAGGCTACCGCTCATTCATTTAGGAGTAAACACTGCAGTCTAGGTTCGCTGCGTGAAATTGTGTATACGTTGCTTGGCAACGCCCTCCCGCCCGCCTATCACTCTCCCTTTTAGCTTTTCTTCATTGCATTTTCTTTTTTTTCTTTGATGGTTCAGCCCCGTTATCAGTCATTATGAACAAACAACTGTCTCAAACAAGGCTCCAGCTCCCCTTCCCTCACCTGGAGCCATAGGCTTCTCAAATTGCGTTCCTGCGCCGCACTGAAATCTGCGACCAATACGGATATGTGACCATAGAGCATGCACGCGTGAACCGAAAATCGAACTGGGTGTACGACCAGATCAAATGCAGTAATAAAAACTATATAAAAAAGTCTTTCTTTGCACAGATGGTCTCGTTTGCTGTTAAAGGTAATTTATGATGAGAGGAAACATGAGGCTGTTTAAAAGATATTTAAATGTTACTCGTTGCTGCTTTAAGGCAAGCAGAATAAGTTTCATACTGAAAAAATACTTTTAACTATTTTTCCTAGATCTTCAAACTTTGAAACGGGTCAATTTGACCCGGAACATAACAGGAGGGTTAAAGTGACATTATAACTACTCTCTTCAAGCTTCACTTGTTATCTCACACAGCTATAATTGCAGGATCCATATTGGTCGGTGTCCTTTCTGCCTTAAAAGGACTTAACACAATGAGAGAGAGAGCAGCCCCCGGGGCTCAGACAGCAGCTTGTGGCAGCACTAGATATTTAGTTGGAGCTGGACTGAGGACTCAAGCCCAACTCCCTAGAGCATAGCAACCACCAGAACTGTTACCATAGTGATAGTAACCAAAAATCTCCCTGCCTCCATCCTCTTTTTCCTGCTTCCATTCAATTTTATTTATCTATTCTGTAACACAGTGTGTGCAGGCCTATAAATAGCCTTCTCCACACACCCCAGCAGCCAAACTGACATTATGAGACATAAGCATTGGAAGCGGAACTTGTTGTCGGTGTCGTGCCGTATTCAGCACCCCTGCAGGGAAAGCACCGCTCGAAGCTGGTTGTCTTACAATGAAAACCAAACATAGGCTACAGGTAAGTAATACTCACAAGTCTATAATGTGAATAATCAAAAGCCCACACTGTGTTGTCTTCCATAGCCTAATATTTGTAAATACATTATTTTAAAGACACACAATTTGATGTTATCTGATGTTGCCTGGTTTACTGATCACTGGATATTACCATTCACAAAATCATCAGTCAAATAATATCCTAACTGATTTTTAGGATTTAACTGGTCCATGTTGAAATTTCCACAAATGAATTCTAAACTTACTCAATTTATCAGCACCAGTGCTATAGCCGTATACCCTCAACAAAAATGTATGGGATAAACATATACAGATTTTGGCTTGAGGGGTGCTTTTCACAGTAGGGGTTCTTAATATGGCACAACACCGGTATGTCTCGTTTTCCACAGCCCTCCACCGGCTGTCACACATTCCTCTCCTTTCCCTGACTGCCTCATCATGAGCAGCTCTGCACAGGGGGACATGTGAGGGCACTTTATTTGGTCGCTCCATCAACTTTCTACACTTGACTCTTAGGATTAGAGGCCAGTCATCTGGATAACTATAATCAATGCATTAGTTTTCATAAGCATGGCTGTTGCCTAAGGAAGCCTCATGTATCTTCATCACGTCGTTCTGTAATGAGCCACAAGACATGAAAACATTCTTGCTGCTTTCATACAAACACGGTTCTGGTTCTAGCTCTGGTTCAGTTCTGGACTCTAAGAACCTTGGTACTTTCTGGCTCACCAGCCAAACCAACTTTTCAGGTTTATTTTAGGTCTGAACACACCAACACAGAGCCTTGCTGGTGGGAAAGCCCTATCTGTGTTGAACTAGAGGATTTAAATTCACTGACCTGTTTTGAGATCAAGATGAAGTTTGTCAGTTTCTGGGTTGAATGGTCTCGCCAGGTTAATCCACATCTGGAAGCTCTGTCCTCTGCGAATGATACAGTCATCACTTTGGTAGAGATTAGTGTTATGCTCTCTGCGGTTCTCCCCTGACTTGCTTTTCAGCAGGTCTATTGATCGCACGTTTAGGAGGAGTTCTGCAAAAAAAAAAAAAAAAAAAGAAGAAGATTGTACATAGGCCCTTACATATGTGAGTGAAGTCTATCATGTGGCTGGCATCTACTTGGTGTATTATGAGCGATGCAAGGTGCCAGTTACCATTAAGCTCTGTGCCATCAGTCTCACTCTCGACATTTGTCTCTTCCCCTTTATCCTTATCCTTATCCTTATCCTTATCCTTATCCCCCTCATCAACTCCTGTGATCAAAGTATCTAGGTTGTCTTCATCCTTTGGCTGGCGACAGCAGCATGGGCACACCTTACGCAGCCACTGCTGACATGCATTTTCTCCCTTAGCATTGTCCTCTTCTGGCTCTTCCTTCTCTTCCTCTGAGTCTTCCCCAAACCCCAGAGAGACAGAGGGAAACCGGCCCTCTGCAGATCTGTCTCTGATTGACCGCGTCCCTACAGGCATCCTGGGCAAGAGACAGACACAAATGAAGGACATTATAGGGCTTTGTCATTGATTATACATTTTCTAACAGACATGCAGTCCGTTAACACTTTGCTTTCAGGTATTTAGACTACTACAGTAAACTAATGAGGAATAAATAGGCTCACTCTCAATCCTTCTCATGTGGCCTCACAGCCCCATTACTGGAGACTCCTACACAACATGTTTTAATTAGTCTGACACTGAGTGTGAGACATTTCTGTTTTGAGTTGGCAAATGTAATATTCAGACACATCCGTCAGTTGGAATTGATTTCAAGCCAGCACATTATGTTAAACTAAAAGTCTACACTTCCATGAAAATCTCAAAATCTGACGTCATGGGTGAATCAATACAGACGCTGTCAGCAGTGTTGGGAGTAACGCGTTACAGGAAGTAATGCATTACTGTAATGCATTACGTTTTGCTGTAACGCGGTAATGTAAGGCATTACAGCAAAAAAAATGGTAATATGTAACGCGGTACATAGCTCAGAAACGCGCGTTACAATGCATTTTAAACCCGAAATTGACTGGTTTGTTGTTTCTATACAAATTGGCCAACACCGCGAGTTTCGCAGAGGAGAAAAAAACCCACGCTAATGTTACTGCTAGAGGAGAAGAAAACTCGATTTGCTGCTACAATTGATTCCAAAGATGCGCTAGCCTACTGGCTTCCGTCTCACTGCCCAAATTATTGAAAACTTTTGTGGTGTTTGGAGACTCTGACGTGAAAGCACGTATCACTCTGTGCTCAACGAGCAGCGGGTGCTACCGCGAGCCCCTCCCCGTCTAAGAGCACTCGGAGGCGGTCAGTCTCGGAGCAGCCCCTCGGAGCGAGTCCCTGCCTGCTGTCAGAGCAGAGAGGTGACACATCTCCGCGTCCAGGCTGCAAATGAATCGCGCTGTTGTTAGGTGCGAAATCGGAGATAGTGTGCCACGAAGCTATTTATGCTGAAGCGGTATTGCTGGATTTAGGAGTTATTTAGAGATATGGTAAGCAAAAAGTTGACGAGTAGGGAGTTGGTGTTCACTCTTTCTACGGCCCCAGTCACGGTGCGTCCATGCGCAGCAGTGGTGCAGCCATGCGACCAGGGGTGGATTACTGCACGGGCACACCGGGCACAGGCCCAGGGGCCCAAGGGCTCAGGGGGGCCCTTAGCCAGAGATACTGATAGTAACTGTACATGTTGCATAGTCAAAGAGCTCAGTCACTCATGTTAATAACAGGGTCCAAAAAGGAATAGCCTTAATATAAGTATACTCATTAAAATTGAACAATATAGAAATCATCATGGGCCCCTCAGCTAGTATTCTGTATGTGTGAATGGCCTTGAAGGCCCCCTCACACATACAGAAATAAGCTTTCTATGTGTGAATTCTAAATTGTTCATATAAAGTAGCTATCCACCCTTTATCTGCTGAAATGGCCCCTCCATCATAGAACATGGGTCTGCAGACCAATCTACTGTACTGTTTTTACAGTTGCAGAGTAAAGAGTGCTGCCTGTTTAAGACAAATTATGAAAAATAATGTTCCTTCTGCATCTCAGGATTTGAAATAGCCTCTAAAAGTTCCTCTCAAAGTGCACCAGTTTGATGCATTTTACTTTAAAAAGGTAAAAAAATCCGGGGGCATGCCCCCGGACCCCCAATAAGGTACAGGGTCCCTCCCACAGTATCCCAAAATCCTGTGGGAAACAATGACTCCCTTGATATGTTTTTTTTCCATTAATTGTATGTATCTGTGTGGAAAGGTCAGTGTACCTGACTGGATAAGGGACGAGTGGGGGGCCCTTTAAGAGTTTGTGCCCAGGGGCCCATTATCTCATAATCCGTCTATGCATGCGACGCAGCATTATATATATATTAATATTATCATAGTATAATGATGATAATGATGATAATAGTAATAATGCAGAATAGAAGAAAAAAGGAAATAAAAGTGGTGGTGGGTAAAAAAAAATCATAAACGCCTCCTGTTTATATGAGTTTTGTGGTGTAGTTCTAGTTCTAGTTTACAACTGTTGGCTTACAACAAAGTGGACATCATTACAAATGGATGGAGGGGTGAATCTGATTAAACAAGTTCAACTCTCTTTCAAAATATCAGGTATTTCATGGAAATTACATAATAGCCTACAACATGGCCGCCACCATATGACGTCATAATATGATAATTAGATGGGAAAATTTACTCCCCAGATATACTTTAGGTCATTCTCAATATTTGTCTCATTTACACTTTGTCTCTATCTCAAACCACTTTCAATCCAGAGCCTTCTGAAATTTAAGTGTCAAAATCTAGTATTTTTAAAAATAAAACCCGGCGCCTGAAGGGTTTGCTTTGATGCAAATTATGAAATCTTAACATAACGGCGGCAATGATGGTGGGTAAAGGACAGCGCAGTTGACAAGCTCTCCTCAGTACTACAAGTGCTGCAGTAAAAAAGTCACAATAAGAGTTGATCGCTTTGTCGATTCATGCCTCTGACACACACGTCGACTCCCAACATAATGAGTGGATGCTTTGAATTAGCAAAGGAGATATATATTTAGGCTACTATTGTTATTGTAAAATATCATGCAAGAGAGACGATAAACAGACATAATGGGCTGTTATCATTTAGATTAGATGGCAAGATGATAAGGCAGCTTTTTTGGAACAACTAAAAAAGGCAAAAGTTGATAATGATGTGAACAATTCGTTTGTGCTTTTAAGTCGCCAGAACGCAAGAAACAAATCTTTGAGGCTCAATTTACTTTTTCAATCTACAGCAGTAGGCTCTAGCTCTATTGATATTAATATAGGCTAAATACATACCTAAAGATACAGTATTTCTATTATAAAATGTATTGCACCATGAGCCATAACTGTGACCATTATATTATATAGCATAGGCCTACTTGTGTTAGCCTTAAGCCTAGCTCAGTCATTATGCCATACCATGTCACCTCCTGCTGTGTAATGAGCTGCATTGAACACAAGAAGATCTATTGAGAACACCAAATCCATATTTCATGTTATTTTGGTGAAAGTAATGCAAAAGTAATGTAAAAGTAGTGTAATGCCTTACAATTCAAAGACAGTAATATTGTAATGTAACTAACTACTTTGAAATGACAGTAACAAGTAATAAATACCGCATTACGCTTTTGAAGTGACTTGCCCAACACTGGCTGTCAGATGAACAACCCTGTCTCATCAAAATTACGTTCCCAGAGGACTATTCGGCAGATGAACCACAGGCTGTCTCATCATGTTCCGACACATCCATTAGAACTGGTTCCAATAATATTAAACATTGTACATTTTTTAGTGCATCAGCCCTAACTGCCAGTGTTTGAGTCGATATCGTTCACATTTGTACTTCCACTTGGGGAGAAGCTGGACATTTCAAACATTGATTGATTCATTTAGCTAACTCTCATGTGTATTCTGAGCTTTGCAGCCTGTTACTACATTACTTTGGCTTATCTTTATAACTTTAGCAGACAATTGAAGCTCAGTTTAAACATTCAACCGCACATTTTTGCTCTCTGATTTAAGTGGTCCTTTTATTTAAACCGTTTATAGCAAACTGCTGTGGTCTGTTAGTTTTCCCACACTCTGTGTAGTGAGTATTCACATATAGGAGGTGACTCAATATATATTTTAATCACTGTAATATCTTCTTTTTTTAAAATAGCCTTGTTGATCCTCCCTGCAGTCTTTCAAGAAAGCGACTGTAACCTACTGTAGGAAATCAGATTTATATTTTATGTACATATCTATTTTTAGAAACACAGTGTGCACTCCCTGTCCAAATAGTGAATGGACTGCATTTATTCACTCCCAAATGGTTGGCAAGCAGGGTGCTGGCCACCCATCAGGAACAATTTGGGGTTCAGTGTATTGCCCAGGGACAAATAGCAGTAGCATGGGGTTTAACTGTCAACCCTGCAATCTGTAGACAACCGTTGTACCTCCTGTGCCCCAGCCACCCATTGTCACATTAATATCCCTCCTCTGTGTTTTCATTTAGTGCTATGAGGTTACAAACATTAAAGATATAGTGCTTAACTTTTTTTATATAAATGAATGTCAGTTACATTTATGCCATCGCCTAGCGGGTTGACACAAAGTTGATTGAGCCTATCAGCGCTACAAAACTCTTGCTGTATTTCTAAGTAAGACAGCATTTACAAACTGGTGTTGCCCCCTGAGACTGGCGAAGTAGCACAGAAAAATCCCAAGAAGAGTCCAAGAAATGTTTCAGTTGTTGATTCTACTGCTAAGAAAAAACCTGGACGTACTGCAAGGCAAGGCAAGGCAAGGCAAGTTTATTTCTAAAGCACATTTCAGACACAAGGCCATTCAAGGTGATTTACAGAAGCAAGAACAAAATACATCAAGTATAGAGCACACATTAAAAAAAAGCAAATGAAAAACTTGAATAGAAATAAAACATAAAAGAATTAAAACATTTAAAAATAAATAAAAATAAAAATTACAGGTTAAAACGGAAACAGTTTTCAGACCCGATATAAAAGAGCCGAGTGTTGAAGCAGACCTCAAGTCCCCTGGAAGTTTATTCCAGAGATTGGGTGCATTAAAACTGAAGGCTGCCTCTCCCTGTCTAGTCCTTACTCTTGGAGGAACTTTCAATAGCCCAGTCCCAGACGACCTGAGAGCTCTGAATGGTTCATAAGGGATCAGCAGGTCAGAGATGTATGTAGGCCGTAAACCATTTAGGGCTTTATAGACCAACATCAATATTTTAAAATCAATTATTTGGTTGACAGGAAGCCAGTGTAAAGACCTCAGAACTGGGGTGATCTGAATTAGCTAAAGCTGTCTGATTATTTTTTTAGGAAGGCATGCAAGGACAGAAGGTATACAATCCATATGTGATCGCTGAAGGCTTACCTTGTGTAGATGCACTGACAGTGTTGTTGTAATTACTCATGGGGGGTGACGTAAGTTCCGCACTATAGCTTTAACTATATAACTGAAATGACCATATTCCTTTATTTTGATAACCTGTTCCAAAGATGAGCTGATCATATCGTGTCATGCTTTAAATACCACTTTGAATGAAAACCATTGATATACTGCTCATCAGAGAATAAATCATACAGCAATCTTGAATTAGTTGTGCACACAGAGAGGATTTTGAGACCCTGCTGTGACTCTGTGATACCAGGAGGACACATGTGGAGCTGAATCACTGACTCTGAGTTACTGATATATAAATCAGAGAATGTATGCTACGCTAAGAAATAATGACCATTGCGTCCCTCTGTGAGTAATTGCACCTTTCAGGAAATGCTATGAACCCAATGAAATTCTTTCCCAATCTCACACTTTACATGTTCCTCTGTAGCGTTGTCGGTTACAAAATGGGCTTGGTATGGAAGCAGGCACGACTGACAGCATGGTTACTTCTTGTTTACGTGCCAATGAAGTTGAGAAAGCGAGCGCAATAAACCAGACAGACACAATGGCAGATCAGGGAAAGGCCTCCACCCTGTTGAGGATTGTGTGACCTTTTTTTTTCTACTGGCACACAAACTAAAAACAGCTCAACAAAACATGATACTGTATTTGTGCATTAGATTATAACTGGTGTACTGGTATTTACTCCAAATTATTCTCAATGATGCAGATAAAACGTTCAATATAATTCATCAAGATGGTGAGACACCGGCCATATCTGCAGCCTTGTGAGTTTAAGCCAGTTTAAGCATGCTATTAACCAAGTGTACAATCTTGTTTTAGCATATTATAAAATGGGTTAATCAGCAGTACACACAAGTAGCTGAGGTTGTTCTTAGTGTGTCTACTTTCTAGTGTCCAGTTATTGATGATAACTGGTTTATTAATGATAACTGGTCCAATAAAAAGTACACCATTTATCATTTAATGTTTGATGATAATAATGATTTGGAGCTTTTGTTTTTCTTGTGTCAACCAGAATATTCATTGGTTTTCTACTGTTCTAAGACTGTTGTTTGAAGGAATCACCTTGGGCTATATAGGAGCCAGGGCATGTGTAACTATTTTATGACATTTTAATGACCAAATGATTGCTCAACTGATTGCGAAATAGCAAGTAGAATGCTGATGAATGATGATGATGAAATTTCCATGGCTTAAAACTAAATCTAGCTCTGATTTAGCCTGGTTGTGATGTATCTCCATCTGTTAGTCACTACACCAATTTATAACTGGCAAGCCACAGTGCGGTGTGAGAGTTTAATCAAGGGCGGGGTCTCCTCACAAACCACTGGAGGGAGAATGAAATCCACCACAGCACCCGCCTCAGAGCCAAGAATGTAAGAGAAACACATGGACTAGTGCTCCATATGGTTGAGAGTACAGTCTGCAGGGTATCTCTGCCCCAATAATGGGAACCGCCCACAAAGATCAACACAACTCTTCCAATAATGTGTTAAGTAAAATACGAAATGTTTGCACTGGTCTGCAACCTCACCAGGCTAAAAGCGAGGCTGTGTGACAGCTAAACCTGCTATTATCTGAGACTGTCATCACTTCATCATCTGCTGTGTTACTCTGCCTCTCCGTCCCCATGGACCATGCCACATGTCTGCATCCAGCGTAATGTATCAGCCTCTATATGTTGAACTGAGTCATACTGTACTACAGATCAGACATATACAGGCGTGGGTCTAAGTTCACAGCAGCAGCAGCAGCCATAACATTGACTGTGCTATTCCTTAAGAGTTGGAAATTTCCCCCCAACTGCAATCATGACCCTCTCCGGCTATTGGGAACCCCTCATTCTGAACCCCAAAGTGGGAAACAAAGGGACCTTCACCAACGTCTTTAGGTTTCTATTAAACACACAAACACTGAGTTTGATCCAGAGATGAGTAGTGAAAATATTTAATCACGTTCACATAAATCAATATAATATTGGTCTGCCACTCGATTAACTACAGAGATGTGGCTCCTTCAGACCATGCTGGTAGTTAAGAAAAGAATGAAAAGAGTAAGCAGCTCAAGATTAAAAACATGCAAGAAAAAGCACTGAACTTTTAGACATTTTTTCTTTTTGTTTTGCACAATCCTGGCAGCAAGAGGCAGCAACACAGCAATGAATGTAAGATAATTACCTATCAAAGAGTCCAGCAAAAAAGATTGGATGTAAATTAATTATGAGTTAACCCCATTGAGGCATACACCAGAGGCCTAAACCTTCGTCTGTAGCCGACAGAGCAGCATGTGAAACAGATGATTCCAACTTACTCAGTTCAATGGCAGAAGAAGTGTGGTAATTCAGAGCCGGGGAGGAGTTCTTGGGTTGGCAGTGTCTTAGTGTGTAAGACTCTACAAGTACAGGCCTCCTTTAAATACTTGAGGAGTGAGAAAGTGAGGGCACGCCTTCCTGCTGTAAGTTTTTTTTTAACTAAAGCAACAACTGGAATCCTTTAGGCAGCGGAGCAAACACACACAAACACACATTTCCTAGTAAAATATGGAAATCTGGAATTCTTATTTGTGTGTGTCCTTCATTTAAAGTCCAACGGATGAGTGCTATCTCTCAGTCGTCGTTCATTATTTTAACTAAGTATTATAAGTTATCTCTGTATGAACCTTCTACACTATTAACTGTTGTAAGGGTGAGATGGAAAATGCGTGTTATACTCAGCAGTGTGAGTATTTCAAGCCATCATTCACTTAACTCATTCAATGTATATGAGAGTGAGAGATTGAAGGTTAATATACATGACTTGTTCAGGTACTAATGCAGTCCACAAGAAAAAGATGACATTAATCAACCAGTAGTATGTATTTTTCTCAACAGCAGGTCAGGTCTTGGTGTTACTAATAACATTAAGATATACTGTTCTGTTCAAGACAGTGAGCCAGCATGGACTTTACAAGGGCCCACCTGGACCTGTGATTTTCCTACTGTGACAAAATGACAGGTCTCCTCGCCCCATCCACTGTGTGGGAGGGTCCATACCTTGTTCATGTAAAGGTCTGAGATCTCTGCAAGGGAATGCGTGTCCACATACCGCTGTGTAGAGCCTGTTAGGCATGACGTGCACATCTGAGTAATTCACACTGACTGGTAGAGTTGGTTTTCACAGTGTTTCTCAACAGTGTGGCAGTGGACCTGAACAAAAGGAGCCGTTTTATCATGTTGCACAATTAAGAGGGAGACTGAACAAGTCAGGACCCAGTACGAGGATTACAGAAACATTTGTGTGATGTCATTTGAGAAATACATCAATAAAGGCACAAATCCCATGGCAACATTGACTGCGTGCACTTATGAAATAAGAATGTGATGATTCAACAGGAAAAATTTCATGGTGGCTTCTTTACAAGAAAGTTTATTACCAAGTAGAACCTGAACACAAAATCATTTTTTATGTGGTTTTACCTGTTGTGTTAGGAGCTAAAAGGTGTGGCTTTGTTTAAATTCCATTTAATTTCCCTATTTTGTTTGTATTTGTTAGAACCTCCCAAACCGTTTCGCCTAAAGCTTTTTTTTCTCAGGAACTTCATATGTCGCAAAAACAAATTTATCACATCAACAAGGCAGACAGATGAACAAAGCCAGAGCAATAACGATAGGGTGAGTCAGGTGACACAGACTGTGGCGACCTTGGCACACCTTTCATACTGCCGTCATGAATGGATTAGGGATTATGGTGCAATAAAGAATGCCATTATGTTTTAATGTTCAGGTGAGAAAAGACAAAAACAACAAACCACAAGGCACCATATGGAAGGCAGTGACACAATGTGTGCTGTTTTATTACTGGATCTGTGACTTACTGTGCAACAGTATAGTGTCATATATTAAATGCTTTAACACAACCGTTTAAAAAAAATGTGTATGAGAACAATGCAATGCTTTTCTTCATATTCGACCATTTCAAAGCTTACAGAAGCAATAAGCCAGCATTGCTGCACGCCAACCAGTCAATTTACTCCATTATCAGTATTTCTGCATGCATTTACTGTAGGTGTGATGTATTAAGGACATCCATACGCACACACAAATAAAGAAATGCATATCGGTTATTATGACCCTCTCATTCACACACACACACACACACACACACACACACACACACACACACACACACACACACACACACACACACACACACACACACACACACACACACACACACACACACACACACACACACACACACACACACACACACACACACACACACACACACACACACACACACACACACACACACACACACACACACACACACACACACACACACACTTAGACATGATTCTGAAGGTGTTAAGAGGAGTTTTTGAGATTTCCTCTGTAGCCTTGGGCTCTCTCATAACCTCAGGGGGCCGCTGTGATGAACATCTCCTAAACAAAACAGTCACAAGACGCTTGAATAACACCCACTTTCTCTTTCACAAAGAAACACGCCCGAGAATGTGAAGGGCGATCAGATTAGGGCTGATCAGACCAGGAGGTCTGTGACCGACGGCAGCAGCTCTCTCAACTCCGACTCCATGTTGGCCGCCTGAGTGACGGGGTTGCCACGGAGATCGAGGCGCTTCAGCTTGGGGCAGGAGGCCAGGGGCTGAAGATCTGCCAATGTGGAGATGTCTGTGCATTTGGGTTAATGAAAATGTGTTTGCTGTGGTGAGTGGCTTCAGAACAAGTGAACAGAAGGAGAGAAGTTGGTGCCAAAGTCAAAGCCGCTCGCACGCACGCACGCGCACGCACGCACGCACACATTTCTTTTATGTAAATTGTATAAACTATAACCAGTAGCCTATTTGGGGTGGTGTGAGAGTAGGTGGATTTTCATAGCTGATAGGAGGATAATTGATGTGATCTAATTACAGCTAATAAAGGGAAAAACTGAGTGATGTATAAATAATATGTTTAGTTTGAAGAGTGAATTGAGGCCATAACTGTATGAGCAGGTCAAGATATCAATGTATTTTTGTGGTTTTCAGTGTTAACAAGCAATCATAGAGCCCTGACCTGATATGCCAGTTTGAACTGGGAAGACAGACTCTTGTGATATATAGTATATGGGCATGTGGAGGAAGAGACTTGAGTGTCATGTATATTTTTTGTCATGTATTGAAAAGCAGCGCCGGGACTGGAATAAGCTGTGAGAACAATATTAAGTTTTCCTCTGTTAAAATTAGTTTTTGGAGACTTTTTCAAGCACACATCCCTGCCAGCGTAATGTTTGGTCTTTAATATGTGTCACCAGACTACCCAGCTCCGAGTCCTCACCTTAAGACAACCGGCATATGAATTTCAATCATCAATCCATTCAATCCCCTGAACTCTGATTGAATTTATCGTCATATATAGCATTTATTTGTCTGCCCATTTTTTAGTCCTGACGTTCAGCCCATGCTGCTGCCTCCTGACCAGGTGCTCCAAAGGCATGTTGAACAA
This sequence comes from Hyperoplus lanceolatus, assembly GCA_026929865.2. Classification (NCBI taxonomy): domain Eukaryota; kingdom Metazoa; phylum Chordata; class Actinopteri; order Uranoscopiformes; family Ammodytidae; genus Hyperoplus; species Hyperoplus lanceolatus. Next base: position 9,336,504 of record CM049403.1, read on the forward strand.
CGTGCAGCGTTTCTTTGCCCACCACCTTGAATTTATTATTCTAGTATGAAGCGTAAGCTGACACTAGACAGATGGGCGCTGAAACTGTCATTACAAGACGATGAATTTAGCCTTGGTGTCAATACCCGCAAAGCACATGAGCTCCTCTCAGTTTTATCAGGGGATGTGAAGCACAAAGAGTGTCTCTTACCTTCCTAATGATGCTGTTTGACCTGTGGAACGGCAGCGCTGATTCATATACTCAATCAATCTGTAAACAAAGTTTCAGGCGAAAACTAATTGTCTATGCATTGAGTTTTCTAAGCTCTTTAAAGGTCCTTGTTTGTAGCACGCACCGCGGCGTCTCTCACCTCTTTACAGAGCATCAGCTTATAGCACACTTTACTCAAGGTTGTTTTGCAGCATTGAGTCTTTCACACTCAGAGCTCATTCACACATTTCTTTATTCACTGGTGAGTGACTCACTGTGAGAGGAACATACACACATATATTATAGTAATTGATCTCAACGGCTTCAGAAGAGGATGTGAATGTGAACGACTGATTTAAGGATACTGTTATTCTTCAGGAGGACTTCCTCCAGTTTGGGAAGGTGACACAATCCTTCCAGGTTTTCTATGGAGTTGTTATCAGCCTCCAGGACCTGCCAGGGTGAATAAGTCATTTCATCAAACATGTTGCAGAAAAATATGCAATATTTAAGTACGGTGTCCCCAGTGTCAACAGGGGACCCGTAATTATTACTATGCACCATACTTTATCTTCTTCTTCTTCTGACTTCTTATTTCTGCCTCAAATTTCTAGCTGCTTCTCCTCCCACACCGTTTCACGCAGACATGCAAAAATTTCACACAACGTGCGTCCCCACCCCACGGGGTGTGCTATTATACAGTTTTTTGAATTTCCGCTAGGGGGCGCTGTTATGAAGTCCCGACCGAAAGAACTTTGAGAGGCCACGCCCCGCTCACCGTAAGTCCGATTGACTTGAAATTTCTCACACAGGTGTATTTTAGGGTGCTCTACAAAAAAGCCTCTTGGACCATAAAAGTCAACCTGGAAATATTTTTGGCTAATTAGCATAAACTGAAAAACAGCGTGTTACCCACAACTTTCTAAAATTTGACTGTATCAACACCAAATTTCTCGTGAAGCCCCGGGGGACTACAATAAACATACCCATAAAAGATTAGTAGGACAACTTGAAAAACATGGCCGCCATTGACCAAAACGTTTACGCAGGGGCGGGGCATAATAACACGTTGGCCATAACTCCCTAACCGTAGGTTCTATCATCATCAAACTTGCTGGGTATGTGCAGAAGTCATGTGGTAGCATGTCCCATCGAAGCTTATCGCGATTAACCCATAGGGTGCGCCACAAATGGGCGGGGCATAATAACACGTTGGCCCTAACTCCTTAACCATAGGTCCTATCATCATGAAACCTGCTGGGTATGTGCAGAAGTCATGTGGTAGAATGTCCATCGAAGCTTATCGCGATTATCGCCACAAATGGGCGGGGCTTAATAACACGTTGGCCCTAACTCCTTAACCGTAGGTCCTATCATCATGAAACTTGCTGGGTATGTGCAGAAGTCATGTGGTAGCATGTCCCTTCGAAGCTTATCGCGATTAACCCATAGGGGGCGCCACAAATGGGCGGGGCATAATAACACGTTGGCCCTAACTCCTTAACTGTAGGTCCTATCATCATGAAACTTGCAGGGTATGTGCAGAAGTCATATGGTAGCATATCCATCGAAGTTTATGGAGATTAACCCATAGGGGGCGCCACAAATGGGCGGGGCATAATAACACGTTGGCCCTAACTCCTTAACTGTAGGTCCTATCATCATGAAACTTGCTGGGTGTGTGCAGAAGTCATGTGGATGCATGTCCATCGAAGCATATTGAGATCAACCCAAAGGGGGCGCCACAAATGGGCGGGGCTTAATAACACGTTGGCCCTAACTCCTTAACCGTAGGTCCTATCATCATGAAACTTGCTGGGTGTGTGCAGAAGTCATGTGGTTGCATGTCCATCGAAGCATATCGAGATTAACCCAAAGGGGGCGCCACACATGGGCGGGGCTTAATAACACGTTGGCCCTAACTCCTTAACCGTAGGTCCTATCATCATGAAACTTGCTGGGTGTTTGCAGAAGTCATGTGGATGCATGTCCATCGAAGCATATCGAGATCAACCCAAAGGGGGCGACACAAATGGGCGGGGCTTAATAACACGTTGGCCCTAACTCCTTAACCGTAGGTCCTATCATCATGAAACTTGCTGGGTATGTGCAGATGTCATGTGGTAGCATGTCCCTTGAAGCTTATCGCGATTAACCCATAGGGGGCGCCACAAAAGTCACCCGACTCCGATTGACTTGAAATTGATTACACATGTACAGCTCATGGTGCTCTACAATAAAGCCTCTCGGACCATAGGGGTCGGCCGTGAATTTTTTTGCTTCCCCGATTTACACGGGCGGCCCGTACTTTCAAAATCTCCGCGGGATTTTCTAGTTTCTAATGCAATCTACCAAATAGACACACAAAAGAAGAAAGAAAAACACAGTAAATGCAGGACACATGATTAAATTTCAGTTGTGGCTTTGTCACCTCCAGGCACTGCAACATGGCAAACTGAGGAGGCAGTCGCTGCAGCCGATTAGAGGACAGATTGAAATGGGTAACCAATAACAGCTGGTCCAGGTGACATAAGGTGGTCAGGTTCTGTTAGAATAAAAAGAGACATTACTTTTCAAATGTCCCTGTATGGCAAAATAAATTCATGATAAGCCAATAGGATGCATTTAATCATTCTGAACCAACCTTATTAGAAATACTGAAGACGCGTACTTCAGCATACTCCATTTTCAGGATGGTGTTTTCAATCATAAACTTGCTGCACAGGTCGTTGTAGTACGCAGAGCGCATGGAGTCCACCTCCTGAGGGAGAACACGAGAGCATTCAGTCTATGATGCCTATTTGTTTTCCCTTTTATTGTTAGACAAATACCAGATACAAGCTTGGTACTCACTCTAAGTGTTTGGAAATGAGCAAGTGTCTCCTTTTCATATCCCAGAGGGTCTAGCGCCCTCATTAGGAGAATAATGGTCAGTAAGCACCCTACAAAAGTAAGCAGAGAGTGTCAATGGCTTTTACAAAAGTTTATGTAAAGTGATTTGAGAAGAACAAGGAGCCATGTGGTTGTGACGCACTCCAAAGCACTTACACTTATTGAGCGGCTCCAACTCTTGTAGCTGGTTACACGATTGTAGCTCAGACTGTAACACTGAGGTCTTCTCTACTGAGAGTTCACTCCTGCAGAGAAAGAGGGCATGTTCAGTCTTCATTCCTTTAAATAAAACTCCAGTGTGCTGCTGTTGTGCCAAGAAAATACCTGAACAGCTCCTGATCCGTAGCAGAGTCCCGACACCAACTCTCATCACGACCTTTTGGAAGGGGGAAAGTTCACAATTTGAGGAGGCTCAAGGAAATAGACATTTGATAGAACCCGCCATGTAAAGGGAATCACCTGTGTACAGAGCACAGTCTCTGTGAGTGTATTTTTCAGTCCAGTGCACAGTCAGGTTGTGTTCGTTTGTGATGTCGCTTATCGTTCCAGGCGGTAGATCACAGATCTGAGTTTGCGTTAAGGTTAATAAGTGAGAGAGAAGAGTTTGATCCCAACAGTACTACAAGATTTTTAAAATAAACCTGGGGCCAATCCGAATAGTCTTTTTTGCATAGGAAATTTCCTTTCCTATCGAGATGAACCGGAAGTGCTCGGCGGATAGGTGATCCGAATTCTCAAAATGCTTAGGAAAGGCATAGGGAAGGAGCCTCGATTCATCCTTTAACCCTACTTTAGCATAGGTTACTCCGGACCAACCTATGCGAAAGGAAAGGAGATAGTGGTATCCCATAATCCTTTACGGCGGCAAGATTTAAAGCAACAGGCCACCGCCGGAGTTTACCGACTCTACACGAATACGAACGAGAGGTAAAACAGAAGAGAGGAGAGGAGAAGAGAAGAGAGGAAGATTTAACTAGGCTAAAACAAAATACCCCCCCCCCCCTCCCCCATTAAGATAATAAAGAACTCATAAAAGACCAACATCACAATAGTTATTTTCGTAGCACATAATTTACACCATAAAAAAATAAAATACCAACTTCACATTTAATGAAGTTACTAGGGGCAGTTAATTTCAACATCAACATAAGTGTAGCCTCTTTTTATTCCGCATGTGAATTGGGATATATGGGAGTGATTCTCACTCTGTTGGCGACAACCTGATTAAAATCAATATGAAAAGAACGCATGGATCAAACGAGCGCTTGTTGTAGTCAATTTTCAGAGAATAGGCTAGTGTAGTTTCACGCTAGTGACTCACGTCAGCAATACTCGCCGTCGCGCAATGATGTCGGTTAGGAAAAGTGGAGTCGAATTATTTTGAAACAGTGCTGTCTTTTCCCATGTTTGATAGGAAGCACCTTTCATATCTCCTTAACCCCGATGACTTTTAGGGGTTAAGGTATAGGAAAGGAGGTTCATAGGTTAGGAGATTGGACTATTCGGATAGGCCCCTGCTCTGACCCATTTCCACACCAAAACAGGAGTCTTGTAGAACTAGACAATGAGACCAAAACATAACATCCTAGTTTGAATAGCAAAGCAGTCATGGCAACACACCAGGCTTTAATAAATTAATTCCTTTTCAATTTTGGGGAAATTATTTAAATTACAAGCTTAAAGTCAGAAAAAAATACACATTACGCTGAAGGGTAAAGTGACCTCACTCTGTGTCCACGTTCAGACTCTGTGAGTGAACAGCTGCGGTTGCATTTGCTCTCACCACGCAGCAAATTATATTAACCAGGAGTTATGATTGATTACAGATGAAATCATAACTAGCTCCTTCTCGCGTGTCAACAGATCCATTTCCATGATGGCGGAACAAACTGCATCCACACTTACTGTGATTATGGGGTCCAGGAAAAAAGGCCAGTGACTTGACTTTGAGTTGTTGGGATTGTTTCGTAAGAGTAGCGAAACCCCATGATTCCATGTGAAATATGGATTCATCTTAAAAGTGAGTTTTTTCTCTTTTTTTTTTTAAACACAGAAGGAATTAAATGGAAAAACAGAAATAAAAAAATACACAGGAAGCTCAGTGCTCCGGAGGCTTTAGGTGGGATGCACCGACAGCTCTTTGTCAGCTGTCTCAGTAAAGACTTCTGTGTGTCACTTATCCCTGTTAGACAAGGACACCATGACAGGAAGTCACAATGCAACTCTGTGGAGGAGGTAACTACAACAACAGCATTCCTTTCCAACAGCATTCACTGATCCAAGTTTTGTGATAAAACCCTTTCTCTCTCTCTCTCTCTTTTGATGCACATACCGCGCAGGTTTCATTAAACGTGTGGTATGTGAAGAATGACAAGAACAGAAAGGTGAAAAGTAACTTCCTGTTGAGTGAGTTGCAGTGACAGTCAACATACTGTAGATGTATCGTGTGAAAAGGATACCCAGACGGGGCTGTGTTTGAAGCGCTGGTGGACACTCCTCCACTCCACCCTCTGGGGCTTACCGTCCAGGACCAGCAGCAGGCCCACAGACTTCGCCTAAAGGAGAGAGTTGATTGAATTAACGCAGGGCTATGGCCGGCGATCAAAGTTCAATACCTTTTTTTTTTTTTAGCACCAATCGAAATGCCCTCCATATTATTCAGTTTTGAACATTTCATGCAACACCTAAGTGGTTAATCTCATCAACGTCAGTGAGATAAGAAGCATGCAGCAGGATTAATGTGCCAAGATATACGAATGCTGGTCATTGACTGTGTCGAGGCAAGAAAAACATTAAGTTACAAGACGTAACGCAGTATGTATCAGTGAGCTTTACACCTCACCATTTTGCCCTGAAAAATATTTGCACTGATCCATCGTATTGATTTTGTCATAGCTGCAGTGGCTCAGGAGATAGGGCATTTGTGGTAATCTGAAGGCAGTTTGTTCGATCTCAGTTTATTTAAAGTTTTATTTATTGATATTATGTAAAAATGTCAAGGCGCTTAAAAATAAAATGTATGTTTTTTTTTTGTAAACCATAATGTGTAACGTCATCTTGTTGAAACAGATCTCATCAAATTGATATTGAAAAAAATATCGTACAGGAACAGGTATCGAAGTAAAGGTATTGCTATCTGAATCAATATCGAACGACACTCAGCTCTACGCAGGGCACCATACACTAGTTTCTTACTATTGGTTTCTCAGTGCTCAGTTTATTTTACACAGTCAGTGTGAGTTTAAACTTCTCTATGCTTTACCCTATGGGATGGCAAATTCTGTTTTCTTCCCTTGTTTACAAGAAACTAATTTTAAAATACTGGAAAGATGCAGAGGCCCCTACATTAAAGAACTTATGAAATATTATCTGACCATAGAAAATACATTATCCAAAGGCAACAACAAAACAAATCATTTTATTGAAGTATGGAAACGCATCTATGAGGCACTATGAGTAATAAAGCTTGTAGCATTGTTGAGAAGGGAGGGGGGAACTACGGTGGAGATCACAGGACATGGATTCTTCTTTTTGTGTGTCTTTAAATGTTACGTGTGTGTGTGTTTGTGTGTGATCATGCAATAATGAACAACATACACATTTGTCCTTTTTCTTATTTTAATTTTATTTTTTTTCTCTCTTTTCTTAGTTTGTATGTATTGTCTGGTGTTGTTTGTTTGTTTGTTTGTTTGATTATTGTTACAAAAAAAACAAAATAAAAAGAAATATACAAAAAAAAAAAAACTTCTCTATGCTTTGACACAAAACCGATTCACTGACCTCGTCTTCCAAGTCTCACGTGTGGTTCGAGTCAAACTTACAGCCTGTGACACCCTCTATATGTTTAAGAGCAGGCTTAAAACTTTCCTTTTTGATAAAGCTCATGGTTAATGCGCACTCAGACTGACCTTGGAAAATCTCCTTGTTATGCTGGTATAGACCCAGACTGCCAGGGGATTTCCCACGATGCACAACACAGCATTTCATTTATTATTTCTCCTATTTTAATAATCCAGCTGTCTACACCAGCCTCACTGGTCTGTTGCTTCAATGTAATTCATTTCCCCAATATGTTCGCTAAGGCCAACAACCTGTGCTGTGAAGGGGAGTTGTCCTTTTTAATTGTCATGTCATGAGATGTTGGGAGACAGGGTATGTCCGTGTTGATCCTGAGATATATACAAAGCGTTTTGGTTGCGTGTGAGATTAGCTGCAGTGCTGAGCTGCATGTCGATTAGAGACAACCGTGTGAATACTTTTGAGAGAGTGGAGAGTCACCAGTTGTTAAAGTGCAGGAAAGAGAAGGCTTTAGACTCACATTGACAGGCCTGGAGAAAGCGACGGCCACTTGCTCCTCAGCCCGACTGACATACACACAGCTGATCATCTCCTCGCGCTCGGCTGGCAAAGAAAACTTTGGTTTGTGCAACTCTTGCAAATAATATAACACAGCAAATAATTGCCTGCACAGAACAGCCATGCACAATTATATATACTTGTTCATCATACCTCTGCCTAGCAACCACCGATAGTAGAACCAAGCACTCTGGTCGTTGGGGTCGGTGAAGAAAGCGTTCTGTACAAGCTCATATTCTGAAATATAAACAGCTATATTCAGATGGGTATTGTGTTGAACTACATTGCACATCAGACATCACTTGCAAAGTTCTACCAGGAAGTCTTTGTACAGCCTAACACCTCCCCCTGTCTGCTGCTAGTAGGTATCGCTGACTACTCAACCTGCCTACTCTTTACCTTTGAGGAGCTGCTCCTCACAGACGCGATGGGAGTGGGTTTGAGGAGAGGGTGGAGGGGAGGACTGGGGAGGCTGGTGGCATGGGGAGGGAGGCTCTGGGGACTCCGGGTGGAGCAGCGGCAGCAGGGTGCTGCGGTAGTGCCAGCTGGAGTAGTTGGAGAAGTTGGAGCCGATGAGACGGTCGGTAAAGCCCAACTCCTGATCCACGGGCACACCGGACACCTTCACAACCATGCGCCGGTAGTCCCAGCAATGGACTGGTCCAGATGGAAGAACAATGGCGTGAGAAATATGGCAAGTGACATAACCAACGGTACAGTATATGAATTACAAAACAAATGCAGAATCATCCAGATTACTTCAATTGTTAGAGCCCCTGTGAAACCAAATCAACAAGATCTTTCAAACAATGTCATTTTGGGAGTTAGTTGCATGATGGTTAGCATCTGAAAAGACTTAGGAACATTTTCCAATCCAAATGAAAGATATTGTCATTGATTTAAGTTTGATCAACTTTTCAGAAATTCTGTTTAGATAAGGAGTGCTGTATTATGGTTCTTCTTATAACAAATGTTGTGACTGCTACCATGGAGACCATTTGATACGGCCACACCCACAAAGCCCTGTCAAACAGACTAGACCAGGGGTGGCCAACCTGTGGCTCGCGAGCTGCATGCGGCTCTTTGCCTTGCTTCGTTCGGCTCTTCAGTTCATATCAAATTTTGTGATTATAATTTTTTTTTTTTTTCTATACTTTTTTTTGTGTGGGCCTATGTGTGTGCATGTTCGCAAACGTTTCATGCGGCTCTTACGTTCGTTTTACATGTTGTTTATCATTTAATTTTTTATTTTGTTAATGTGTATGTGTATGCCTGTTCGCAAATGTTTAATTGGGGACGCAACATAACGTTCGCAAACGTTTGGTATAGACGCAACCTAAAACTGCCCGCTCAGCTTGGAGGGAGGTTTTCCGTGAGTAAACAATTTGTGTCAAGTTCGCTCCGAAACAGAGTGGGAGAGTTTATATTTTTTGTTGAACGTTATACCAAGCCATTCTGCCTTATATGCCAGGCGTCATTAGCGTATTTCAAGGCTTCAAATCTTCAGCGCCACTTCAGCTCACTCCATGCTAAAAGTAAGTCCCACTAAGCAACGTGCATAGTAAAAGAAAAACGCTATTGTAAATTGTTATATTTTTGTTTGTGGACTTGGTTGAACTGAGAGTTTGTGTGTGAGGCAGTGCACACAATGTTCATTGTTGAAAATGACTGGCCTGTCGTCTTAGTACTGTAGGAGTCCAGTTCTGTCATTATCACAGGGGCGGCCTTAACAATCTGGGGGCCCGTTTCAAGTACTAGTGTGGGGCCCCCCGTTTTTCTTTTTTTTTTTTTTTTTTTTTGTAAATAATGCGAAAATTAAAAAGATTGTGGAATCCAGTTGGTTCTTAGACGGATTATGAGATAATAGGCCCCTGGACCAAGACTCTCAAAGGGCCCCCCCACTCCTACCTATCCAGTCAGGTACACTGACTTTTCCGCACAGATACATACAATTATTGGCAAAAAACATATTAAGAAAGTCAGTGTTTCCCAGATGATTTTGGGACACTGGGAGGGACCCTGGTCCTTGTTGGGGGGTCAGGGGGCATTGCACACTGGAGGAAAATGTGTACCATTTTAAAGTAAAATGCATCAATCTGATGCACTTAGAGAGGAAAATTTAGAGGCTTAATCAAATCTTGAGCTGCAGAAGGAACATTATTTTTCTGTTTTTTCTTAAGCAGGCAGCATCCTTTACTCTGCAACTGCAAACACAGTAGATTGGTCTGCAGACCCATGTTATATGATGGAGAGACCCATTTGAACAGATAAAGGGTGGATAGCTACTTTTTATGAACAGTATAGAATTTACACATAGAAAGTTTATTCCTGTATGTGTGGGGGCCTTAGAGGCCCCTCATGAAGCCCCTAAGACAGAGCTAATAATGCTGTTGCTTTACAATTGCTTTTGTATTTCTCCCCTACTAGTTGAGGGGCCCATGAGGATTTATTTCCTTATATTTAGGCTATTCCTTTTTGGAACCTTTTATTGACATGAGTGACTGAGCTCTTTGACTATAAGACATGTAAAGTTATCAGTACCTTAGCTTAGGGCCCCCTTGAGCCCTTGTGCCCCTGGGCCTGGTAGCATGCACAAGCATTATTTATTTAAAAAATAACAATAATACAAAATTCAACTGAAACGGGTGAAACATAGTTAAGGCCGTTACTGCATTATCATTTTGGTTGTGACATTTACAGTAAATCTGACTGAGCAAAGGCCTGTGTGCGTGTGTGTGTGTGTGTGTGTGTGTGTGTGTGTGTGTGTGTGTGTGCGTGTGCGTGTGCGTGCGTGTATGAGGAAGGGATGGGGGGATGTTCATGTGTACCCGTGTGTACGATGTGGCTCTTTGCAGTAACACAGTAAAAAATGTGGCTCTTAGTCTCTGACTGGTTGGCCACCCCTGGTCTAGACATATGAACATTGATTTTCAATCAGCTTTTTGTAAAAGCCTATTGAGACACCCAACTTTGATATCATATATTGATGTTTTACAGTTTTAGAGCAGGTTTCCAGAGGCTTTCAGTTTCAGCCTCCTTGTTCTTCCTGCTGCTTCTATCTCCTACTACTTTACTCACAGTTGCGGTCATCCAGGCTGAGGCAGCGATCGCACAGGCTCAGCTCTCTGGCCCAGTCGGGTCGCGGCAAGCGGGCTGACACCCAACCTCGGTGGTGCCAGCTACCGTAGGACTTTGGGTTCACCTTCAGGCAAGACTCCAGGAATGACAGCTCGGACACGTAAATCTTTTGCACTTCGTCCTCCTCCCTGGAGCCCAAACCAACACACAAAACAATTATTCTCCTGTCACTTCACAGACATATACAATACACTACCAAAAATAGTGCTGCACTGTAAATGTACAGAAAGGTGATATTCTCACTTCACAGTCTCCAGGTGCATTAGGATCTCCCTTCTGTAGTTCCAAAGGGTTGCAAAGTCAGGATTGGATGATAGCAGCTGCTGGGTTAGCTGCAGAGCCTCATCATCAAAAACACCCTCCTTCCTCTGTCAGACAGCACCAAGGGAAGGGAGAAAGGACAAATACACAGACAGACAGGCAGAAAGACAGACAGAAAGATAGAACAAGAAGAAATAAGCTCAAAAAACTGGTATTGATAGATAGGCACTTCTCACTCAGTGAAAATATTCAATAAGCCCAACACATAATATGTATTATTAATGTACTTTAACTGTCACTATAGACCAGGCATGCCAAGGATGAGGCAGGTTATTGTCCATTTAGTCCGTCGCTAATTCCTATGTAAAAGATGGAGTCAGCAATTCTGGAGAATGCTTGTCTGGATAATGCTTGTCGTCAGTTAATATCTCATCGGGATGAATCCATATTTGGTTATCTAACAAAGGTGTTGTGGTTTTTGGTTGAAATGCGTGATAATGTCACACAGATGGTGAGTTCTATCAGGCTTCAGCTACACCAGTAATACACGTTTATAGGTGTAAATTAATGCTGTTTGTTTGTCATGTCATGCTTATGGTTCACCACCTTAGAAAAACAGGCATCCCGTGCAGCCACATATAACTTCAGCTTCTTCTCCCTCTCCTTCCTCTTCTCCTCCTCCTGCTGGGCTGTGGTCTTAACTTTCACTCGGCCGTGCTGTCAGAAGCAAATAATGGAAAATGAAGGGTGCACCTCACTCTGATGCTAAAGGCTTCTGATATACTGTATAATCTGATGGTATAGGCGTATGCTTAACACTTCATTGCACCATATATATGAGTATTTATAAACACACAATCACACAATACAGCAGTACAACAAAGCAGTAAATGTGACTCCACGCAAAATGACATGAGTAAATGATGAATATCTTACCATGCTGGGTGTTCGTGGATAGGACTTAACCTGCAATATGTTTATGAAGGAAGATGAAGGGTGACAATCAGGGTTAACGTGACATTAGAAACAGCGGACAGAAATGACAGGTCGTTATTACAAATCCAGTATGATCCAGAGTATATTCATCTAGCAGTAATAGACACACATACTGAATACAGACAGCCCCATGTCTAAGTTAGCTTGATAATTAGCACCGCAGTCACCAGATAACACTGAGCACATTCAAACCAACGCAGGAAGAAAACACGCATAGCACAGCCGGTATGCCAGAAAGCACCCACCTATTTAATGAGGGCCTGGCTCGTTGTTTTGTGTTTTTCAGAGAGCAGTTTGTTTTGTCATGTCACTATCCCGGATCTCTAAAACGACTACAAGCGGTTCACTTCCGGTCTAATGGACGTTACGTCAAACAGAGACCATACGGACGCGGTGTTTTTGTCGTCACCCGGTGGAGAGAATAGCGAACAACGCGAGGCAAACACCAGACGGTGGGAGCTCGCGAGGACCGCATGGAAATACCAAAATACCCAATTATACTGGAAAAGAGTCGACACCATACAGGTAAGAGTGAAGTTAAACTTCTTAGGTTTTTCTCTCAGTATTCTCAAATAGGATAGAACTTTACTCTAAATAATGTAATGAGAATACTTGTTTTGAAGATTAATTTTGTGGCCTATACATTTAATGTAGGCTAGGCAACAAAACTACATAGCATAACTCGGCTACATAAAATATAGTGCACCTTGTCTGTAATGTGCATCGTGGTTATAGGCTACACTGGCTAACGTAGGCTACCACATTAAAGTGGACTCGTGCTTTTGCCTTTCCCACTTCACGAAAGGAGGTTTTATGAAGTAAATATTAAAGTTATGGTCTATAGTTAACACTTAGAGAAAACAGAGCAACAATCATGAATACTTTAGGGACTCTTTATTGATGGGTAATCCGGTGTTGTTACAATTGCTCTAGTTTTTTAATATAAATATATGCTTTGGCCTATGCAAATATAGAAATAAGAAGCACAGAAGGTCAAAATGTAAAAAATAATATATGCATCAAACGTCAATATAGCCTATACAACAAATGAAGAAAAGTAATAAGAATAGTAAGTGGTAAAGATTTGTTGATTGAAATTGAAAAATATTAAATATAATATATATATTTGTGAATTTGTTTAACTTAAAAACATTAGTTGAATTTGTTAAAAGTAAAAATGTGGTGACGTAAATGATTGTTAACTTTGTATCTGAATGTATTAATTATTAGTCTATTGTGTCTAATGTGTTGTAGTCTGTGAAATGAAATTTAATTTCATCATTATATAAAACAAACTTTGTAAAATTGTCATTCATGAAATATTGTGGGATAAAAACTTAGTATTTTATGTGAAATCTTCAAAGCAGTTTGCATTAAAATGGAGTCAAGTTGTTCCTCTAATTGGAAAAAATCATTTATAAAGTGATGATGTGTCTTGGATGTCATGTGGAGAAAAAAATAAATATGAAGTTTTCTAAAATATATATTTTAAATGTCTGGGTATTAATATTGTCTAGGGATTCTGGTGAAATCTGGAATTGAAATCTGATATCTTGGTGATGTTTATGATAGAAATATGTTAGATTGGAGTTTTGTGTTTTATATAGTCGATGATTCCATATTAGTGTTTTAATATTATTAAAATATTTGTATCTGAGATCTATTCTAATTTAGAAAAATGTTGTATATATGAGAAAAATGTAAAGATTATTTGGAGAATTTCCTTTCATAATGATGATTTATTAAATATGTATTTCTATTACAGTTTTATCTTTTTACTAGATATGAAACAAAGTGAAATCTGTCAACAGGAGATGTTAAAGGTGGATGTCAGATTGGAGAAAGGGTAAAAATCATTGAAATCAGTGAATATCTCCTCGATTGTGATGTGTTTCTGTGTGTGTTCACTGAAAAAATACACATATAAAGATGTTTAATCACAGAGTCTTGGTAAGATTGTTTTAGTATGGAGGTAGTGTGGGAGATATTCACTGATTTGAAAAAGTGATTTTGAAGTTAGAATGTTTTTTATCTTTATCTACAAGCGATATTTGGAGGAGGAGAAGGATCATAAAATCATGAATGATTACTGTCAAGTAAATTATTGTCTATTCATGAATGTGTATGAATTAAAGGTGGGAGTCAGAATTCTGGAGAAGACTTGTTGTTACTTTAAATATATGTCTGTATGTGTGTGCATTGGAAAAAACATCTGGTGTAATTCTCATCTAGGCTGTTATGTAAAAGGGGTTCAATATAGGGTTGATGTGTTTGTAGTAGTCTCCTAGTAGGTGGAATGTCACTTTTGGTGTGAAAAGCTTGTAAATAAATATAAGCGTATATTCGATAGATTGTGTGGTACAATGGGTTGGAAATTGTACATAATTGGGTAGGGGTACACAGATTTTTTGAATAGAAGGTATGTGAGGAGATATTCCTGATTGAAATAAAGGGATGAAATTTCGAGAGTTGGATAAATGTTTGTTTTGTTGTAAAATTTTATGAAACGTGATGTTTATGAAATATTTTTCATGAAAATTCTGTGGAAGTTTAATAAAATCTGGTTTGAATCAATGTTTTGTATGAAATGTATTGTTATTGATATTTATATATTTTCAATCATATAAGGTTTATGTCATTTGGGGGAAATAATATAATAATTGATTCAATTAAAAATAAAATGTGATTTTTGTGGGTGAAATGGTAATCACTTATACAGTATGTCAAGTGTATGGTATTATTAAACATTTATATCAGTTTTATGAATATAAGGAAAATCAAGTTGTGATGATTTAGTAGGAGTTGGATATTATAGAAAATAATTATGGTATAATTTGTTACAAAAAAAAAAATGAATTAATTATTTCTAAAATTGTTTATTACTAATCAACTGGAAAATAAATATGAAGCATGTTTTGTAAATTCATTATTTTAAGTTAAATCAGTGAAATGATTGAAGCATGAATCATATAATGAAAAAGACTAAAATAATAATCTAAAAAATGTATATGAATTTATACATGAACATTTATTGTTGAAAATTGAAAATATGTTCTTTTTTGTATTTTTAAATTAGTGTGAAAAAAACCCAAGTATGTAAATATGTACATTATACACTACCACAATATCTGCCATAATATTATAGCCTAATAAGCACAATATATTTAGAAATTACAATATAGGCCTACGGAATATGTTAACATATTTGCATCAATAATACAGTGAACAGTACAGTGTAATAGTGTTATCGTAATGGTAAGTGAATAATAGTAAGTTATCTGTATTGATTTTCTATGTTCCTGATTTTTCATTTAATGTCATTGTTTCTCAAATGTTTTAATCTGACCATCTGATCAGCTGTGTGTGTTGGACCGATATATCAATTTGTCAGCTGATATTTTTAATATAATTATATGTCACAGATATGACCATTAGAATATCAGCTGATAATTGTTTTTCTTATTTAAATGACAAACGAATCACCAACAACATGTTTGAGGCAGTTTCAAGTTTGTCAAAAGGGTTATTGTGTGTTGAGTTAACTCTTGCTTTAAAGTTGCCTCAAGGAAAAATGTAATGCGAAGAACATTTTCTTAGATCTATCTATCTATCTATCTATCTATCTATCTATCTATCTATCTATCTATCTATCTATCTATCTATCTATCTATCTATCTATCATTAGTTCCAAAAGGCATTTTTCTAATTCTTCAGTCTATTGAGAGTATTCATTCAGGAATATCAGTGTGTGTATCGACGTCCACGGAGTCTTGCAGCACAGATCTGTATCCTGAGGTCTGAGAGAAGTTGAGGGTCAGCTGGTTGTCGTAATTGGTGCCGATCTGAATGGCAACTTTTTCAAAGTTGCCGGGGGAATTTCTTCGGTGTGAGAAAGAGGCGGAAGTGGATGGAGCTGGACGGTCTTCTCTCACTGTAATTAACCACAAAACACAGTTTGACTTCGTAGTCTCTCTGGGGCTACTATAGTGAGTTCTAAAAGTAAAAAATACCACGTTTACTTACAATCTGGGGTCAAGACGTCCATGCTGCTCGTTAGATGATGGGTGGCTCTCATCATATCCTTATCCAGCTTTTCAATTTCCCTGCTGATTTTTGCATCTATGTTTTCCTCCTTCTCCTTTCCATCTTTCTTCCTTTGACTAATACTCTTGGCTTTGAATTCAGTCATGTGGAACAAAAGATTCAAACGACACAATGTTATAATATAATGATGGTAAAAAGATACCAAGTGATCATTCAAATCCTATAGCGTGACACTCACTCAGTGACTTGGTTGAATTTCTTTTCACACCTCCCCTGACATCAGCCTGCAGCTGAAGGAGGGTGTCCTTGAAGCCCATCATCAGCTCCAGCTCCCTCCTCCTGTACTCCTCCACCAGCCGCTCCTTCAGCACATGTTTCAGCTGCCTCCTCCTGAATTTCTCATCGATTCTCATGTGGACATCGTTCATCTCAGGGCAGAAAAGCCGACCACCGTTCCCTGCCACCATTTCCTCTATCTTCTCAAACAGCTCGATGACCTGACTCGTATCAAATTTCTTCTTATTGTTCACCACATGGTATTTGTTCTCACACTTGTCTACCAGCCAGCGTAGATCACCGAGCTCCCTCTCGATGTGCTCCTCTACGGACTTATCTACCAGCTTGTCTCCATACGTGAACAGGACCATGGTGTGTTTCCAGACGCCGGTGTCAAAGAGGTTCATGTGTTCCTCGAGAGCGTGCCGCTGAGCTACTTTGAACGTTAGGTCCAGGGGGACAGCCAGCAGAACAGCATGAACCCCTGATGGGCTCAGCGAAAGACCTCGGACGATTTCTTTGTCCAGCTCTTCAGTGCAGTCGGAGGTCTCCTTGCACCAGCCCGGAGTGTCGATCACTGTGATCGATCGGCCGGCGACATGACACTCCTCCATCTGACACTGCTGATTCGCCTGGGTGGCAAACACTTCTTGACCCAGGAGGTTATTTCCTGTTGCACTCTTTCCAAATGTCTTCTGACCAAGGATCGCTATCCTCAGCTCGTTTAATGTATCTCTGGAAACTGACAAAATAAACAATGGTCATTGCAGAGGGAGAAACTACATCACAATATTGACTTAATACCATTGTGCTGATAATGTTGTGTAGTATTTCTGTTGTATGCCCCCTAACAGTGTTTAAACTGCTGGAACTACTTCACTGGTGACACTGATGCCTGAGGACTGGACCTTACCTGTGAGGTGCTTTCTCTTGGCCTCCACTTGGCTTTGCCTCAGTCTTGCTCCTTCTTCTACTTTTCTTCTTTTCTCCTCAATGCTCCGAAAAATCTCATCATCCGGGACAAAATACTCCCAGCCGTTTCCTGCTAAAGTGCCAGTGATTTTCTCCAGCAGCTCTGTGACTTGAGTACCGTCATCTATATTCTTGTTATCAATGACATGATATCTGTTTCCACATTTGTCAACTAGAGACTGCAGGGCCTCCCCCTCCCCTTCGATGTACTCTTCTATGCTGTGAGCTCCCAGCCAGTCTCCCCTGGTAAAAACTATAAAAGTGTGTCTCCACACTCCCTCTCCTAGAAGCTCTACGTGGGTTGTGACTGCGTGTAAGTGTTTGCCGTTGAAGGATGCATCTGCATCTATCACCAGCAGGAAGATGTTAGGTCCAGGGGGACACAGAAACACGCTGCGCATCACTTCCTCTAGGATCGCTGCAGGAGTGTCTAACACAGGGAAGCCTTTCCACCAACCGGGCGTGTCAACTAGAGTTATTTCAGTTTTGCCCGTAAAACCATGCCGGGCCTCCGACTGTGCCGTTCTTTTTCCATCTTCTTGCTCTTTGATTCCCAGGATGGTGTTCCCTACAGAGGTTTTCCCAACACTTCGGCTTCCCAAGAGAATCATCCTATGTTTTGGGTTGGTTTTCATCTCTTCTGTCAGACATAACAAAGCTGAATTAGTCATGGTTCAAAGTTGTTAAACAAACTATCTCGGAGCCCGAGCAAATAAATAATTCATATTCAATTTGACAATGAAAAGATTTATGAACAGTCCATCGGTGCATTGATCATATAAGAATAAAACGTTTAGTGGATGTTGTAAGTCAGCATTGCAAATTAAAAGAGATATTCATTTTTAAAATGTGTATTAATCAATGAAGTTGCTCTCTATAAGACTCTCTTATACAGTCTTTAAAGGGATGCTCTTTAGTCAGTAGCACCTGTAAATCTCACTGATTAACTTGTTATAATTATATATAAGTTACTGGTCCTTTTTTACAGTTTAGTTTTTTAGACTTAAAGAAACAAGATAAAGTGTTAGTGCTAATCTGTGAGCTTTAGATGGAATGGAATAAATGACACAGGAAGCTGTAATACAGGAAGTGTATGTTTGCATGCATCTGCTGTCACATTCACCTGGGATAAGAGTTTGCATGTATCGTCTTTGTTCCTCTGCCCTGTTCCGTCTCTTCTCCGCCCTCTCAGCCACTTCACGTTGCTTATCTTCAATGACGTGAATTGTGTGTTCATCTAACTCGTAGTAAGTTCTGTCGTTGTGGCACACCATCCCTTCTATCTCCTCCAGCAGCAAGGTCACCTGGGATGGGTTACTATTCTTGTTGTTAAACACATGGTACCTGTTGCTGCATCTTTCTATCAGCCACTTGAGCGCGTCTCCCTCGCTCTCAATGTGCTGCTCGATCGTCTTCTTCCTGAGGGAATCCCCACAGGTGAACAGCACTAGGGTGAACCTCCAGACCCGCTCTCCGAGGAGCTTCATGTGCTCCTCCACGGTCCTCCTCTGCTCCACAGAGAATGCAATGTCTATGGGGATAACCAGGAGAAAGACATGTGGTCCAGGCCGACACTTTGACACATTGAGTTTAAATCTTTGCTTGTCCCCCTCCGGGATCTCGGTGAGAGAAAGGGAGTTGCTCCATCCTGGAGCATCGACCACGATGAGCCGCCTGCCCCCGACCTCTTTGTGTCTCACTTCGGACTGAGCTGTTCTGGTTCTGCCACACTCAAACCTTTCATTCATCAGTATGGTGTTGCCACAGGAGCTCTTGCCAGCCCATCTCCCACCAATCAGGATGAGTCTGACCTCTGGCAACATGGTGATACTCTCCTCTGAAAGACAAATTAAAACATTTTTGGACCAGATGTGACAAGATCAAGAATGACAGTTTTACCAAATTGTCATATTTTTAGCCTGGTGCATTTTGATAGGATCACATTGGAATAGAAACGTTCATAACACACAGTTGGCAGATGAGGAGGGGAACGAGTGACGAGGTTAGACCAGGTGTCTCTTCTGCTTCAGATGACTGGCAGAAGGAGTATTTTTGTGCTAGTGTTGTTTCTCTGGAGTTATTTTTGTCTTCATTAATCCCTTTCATTTGAGCGACACGGTATGAAGAATAACAGCAAGGTAGGACCAAACCAAACAAGCAAAACATTTTTAGAATGACCCTGAACCAAAATAAATAATTCTGAGGCTAATTAAAAAGAAGGGGAAATAATTACGTCGCTGCGCTGCATGCAGCTCGATACAGAGGATATCTTCAATAGGCGCATTTTCAAGCTTTTCCTACAGTAATAAGTTATGAAAATAAACATTTATAAAGATGTGTTAACATAGAAATGTATTCTTTTACAGTTTTTCCCCTATGATTGGGACATAGTAGCGGGGCATTTTGGCGTGCAAGGATGTTTTGAGTATTTGCATGTGCCATCCTAGGACGATTCAAGTGTGTGTGTCTAATCCACCAATGGCTCTTGATGCCTTAAAGTACAAACTAGACAGGTGCTCTTCTCTGTTTTGTGTTCATGTTAATTTTGTATCCTATTAATATGAAGCAGCGCCTAGCCAATGCGCGCTGGAAAAAAAAAGATTGCTCTGCGCAGCACAGAGCAATTCTCATTTCTCTTCTCTCCCAAAAATCAGTCAATTAGCCTCACGGATGCAAAATTTAGCAGCGTGCAGCCCAGCTATAGAACGAATATAGGGGAAACGCTGCTCTATTCAAATAAATCCCTTTTAAAAAGTTTTATTGTTGATAAATTGTGCTTGTCATCATCTATGTGCGAGGAGCCGGACACGGACACATCCCAGCTTGTCACATTTAACATTATAGGCTATATTTAATATCACAATTCAAATCATTCTTTGTCATCTTATATGGAGCAAAGGTTTGGTGAGCAGATTAAAACAAGGCAGACACAAGTGCAGCAGACGCAGGTTGTGTGGCCCGGGCATTGGCATGGATGATGTTCAAGTTGTGCTGTTGCTTTAGTAAATCGCAAATAGATTTAATCCAAACAGGAAAGAAGATAATAGCTAGTTCCTGAACCTTTGTTCACTACTACTAGTGTAAGTACTATCCCTTAGCAGGGACGCTTCAGAGGGCAAATCAATTACCCAGGTTTCTGTGGTCAAAATGCACAAGTTCCTCCAAAGGTTCTTTGTTCCTGGGGAAATTTCCTGCTGTGGAAAAGGCGCTCAAGTCCTCTTTGTCTGAATCCTAGGCAAGACTGACTCTCCGAAACAATAACTATAGAGCATTAAATATTTCAATTTGCATTTGATTTCCGAGCAGTCTGAAGGTGTTTCTATTAATAACAGTGGAGGTGGAGTTTTAGGGGAATCAAATGACAAGGCAAGTACAAGTCAGTTTACTGGCAAACAAGAATCAGGTCCAACCGGTTTTACTTTCCTCTCATTATACAGTAATGATTTCATACCATATCTGCGAGTTTTGTTGTAACTGATTTCCAATGAACCGAATTTAACTGATTCTGATTTTCTGACCATAGTGCATTAAAAGCTTTTTACAGGTTATTAACTGTTGCTGAAACAAAACCTGGTAACAGATTTACATGGTGCACTTGGCAAAACATAATCTGAATAATACAATGAAGTATGTATTTAGAAACCACGAAATGTATAAAACATATTAAGCCCTCGTTAAATGAAGGAACTTAAGTTATTTTAGCTCAAAGCGGATAACGTTTGCAGCTGCCCATTTACCATTTAACATCACTTTTTTAATTAACTTACTGAGAGACTCTTCCATTTTCACTGGTCCAGTCTTTTCTAAGCTGCGTTCCCACCGGCTGAAAACTCAGGGGAGGAAGTCTGTCCTTAGTAAAAAATATATTTTTGTATGTATCTGTAGGTATATTTTACAGCCAGTCCGCACTTACTTCCAAGATGCAGTGAGACAACAAACACAACAGTGCAGGTAGGGGATTTTTAAAGGCGTGGCTCTCACAATGTGGCGGAACTGGTTTTTTGTATGTGTAGGGCATTAGACATAGCTGCATACTGAAAACAAGTACAGTCAAAGTCAACTTTGCTCAACACAAAACACTACTGCATAAAGTTGTAGTAAGCGATTCTGCAGAATGCTTGTTGCCAAAAACTATTTTTTTTAAAAATCTGAGTAAATCTCCTCACCATCCGCCACCTGTGCATACTGTGGTAATACTCAACTTAGTCTTTTTAAACAGGCATTTTGCTTGCTATGGGTGGTAGATGGCCTTGAGGAAATGGGTCCGACTAGTAACCATGATGTTGCTGCTTCGATCCCTGGCACAAGACAGGAGGGTGTTATTTGTAATACATGTGATGGCTGGTGTGAGAATAATTTGAATTCTATAGTCTTATGCTTTTACATACACTGTATGATAACATTCACTTCACATTCCTCAACTGTGAGCCAGCTAGGCTCTCAATACTCAGTAAATATCTAGCTTATAAAAATCTAAATTTAAAATATCAAAATATAATGTATTTTCTTTTTTAAGCACTTTGGAAGGAAGTCCAACAAAAATAAAGACATACTGCTTGTGGTGTGCATATATATGTATTTATTTTAATTACAAAAATATAATATGGATTGGGTATGAGTCATGAAGTGCATGTCATTATCATTTTCGTGACATATACAAAATTATCTCTTTAAGAAATTACATCATTTAAATCCAGAGCATGTGGCTACCAGTGGATTGTGAAATTACAGGATAAAGTGATAAAACCTTGACTATTATGTGCATGCAGAATATACAGATTTGCTTTTATTTGATGTCTAGGCTCTTACTTTGTCAATCCTCAAAAGGATACCCAAATATGAGAACAGTGGAAATTCGGGAGGGACAATGGACTAACAATTAGACAGTCGGCCCCTGGGCACATGTGGAAGGCTCCCCAGACTTGTAAATCAATTAGCCAGGAACTTGATATAGAACATTAAATATTAGATTTGCATTTGATTTCTGAGTAGTCTAGAGGTGTTTCTATTTTATAACAGGAAACTGTGGAGGTGGAGTGTTACCTTTAAGGAAGGTGATGTTTTATGGGAATCAAATGACAAGGCAAGTCTTTACTGGCAAACAAGAATATGATTTACAAGAATAGATCCTTGAAGAAGCTCCGACATCTTTGACATGTGATCATCATTAACTACAAACAGCATCAATAATGAAAACAACAGTTTTAACAGCACCACCTGAGCTTTCTCATTGGTGTCAATCTTTTTCACATTTCCTATATGCTTCAGGGCTCATTCAGTGATCTTTCAGTTGCCAGCATATTTCTGCTTATCCAACAGATCGGACATCTCCATCCAGGATAGGTCCCACTGCACTTCTGTCACGTCCAGCTTGGTCTCAGGAAGCTCCACTGTCGATACATCCTCTTTGGAAACCGACCAACTGATACGGGTGCAAACTGTCTGGTACCTACCACACAAATACAATTATCAGATAAGCATTTTGACCCACAGTCTTATCTGTGATACGACGCGCCTACTGGGTTGGTACAGTGGAGTGAGAGATAAAGTAGGCTGACCTGTATCGACGAACGATCCAAACAGTTAGGGGAATGAGTACCAGAAGGACAAGTCCGCATGAAACAACAATCCATTTCCAGGAGTCTGATGAAGAGAAGCAATCATATTTGTTTAAATGTGCCATCGTAACAAATCACTACATCATATTGTCTTTTTCCTCTTTAGCAGCCGTTATCACACCGGAAGAACTTGCAAAATGGCATACAGCAATCTGATACACATGAGTAATGGATGCTAATGTTATTTTATTAATATTAAACCTCAACTAGACCCCTTTTAGATGATTGATTGAATATATATATCTATATATAGATAAAACTTAAAATAGCATCAGCTCTTTTAAGTTATGGAATGTCAGTAATGTCGTCTTCATCTCTCGCTTTAAGGGCACCTATTATGCTTTTTTGTCTTTTCTGACCTATAAATGTTGTCATAATGTTTTCTCGTCATGTTAAACGAGACGATACAGCAGTAACAGTGTGGGAAATAAAAAGGGATTTCTGGACACTGCACCATGAAAACAGTGTCTAGGTCACAAAATAAAAATCTGAAAAATTGCATAATATAGGATCTTTAAACTATTTTATTGGAGGGGCAATACAATGTGCTGGTAACTTTATAGTTGTCCTTAGTAATGGTATATTATGGATGTATTAAGTATTACTAAATGGTTTATCAGCTATTAATCCCAAAGTAAAGAATACCTTATTAGAAAGTTGGGACTGTTATCATTGAGTATTCCCTTTCAAAACAAGTAAATACTTGGTAAATGTTTTACCAGTAGTGGAGGCTGCTGTTCCATCTATTGCTGTGAAGTTGCCTGAAAGACAAAACAACACAGAACCAGTTTGACTGATATATTACACCAAATAGAGTGATGAAGACAATCTTTAAATGCAGTGAAAGCACACAGCCGACCTGGGTCCAGTCTCACAGCTAACCAGCTCTCTGGACTCTCCATCTTTCTGTCCTGGGATGCACACTTGTAGACTCCTTCATCTTCCTGTGTCACATTCTCAATTGTCATCTCTACCATCCTGTCCGGACTGGTAGAAGTGGAAGTGAAGACTTCTGTTCCGTTTTTAAAGAAAGTCGTTTTAATGTGGCTGCCTGTCCTGTACTGGCAATACAGGACCACTGTATCGCCCACGGACACAGGGGAGGCAGGAGTCCTCAAGATGATGGTACTAGCTGTGGGACAAAGATAGAACGTGTGGTTAATGGACAAAACCTCTTTAGTTTGACTACTCGCTCACACAACACATTTAAACCCTCTGCCTGTTACACAGACTCACAGCTTACTGTGATGCTGACTGAGTTGCTGCGGCCCTCGGAGCCCTCACACCAGTACAATCCACCATTATCACTGTCAGCGGTGAACACACACGCTTCAGCACTAATGGCGCCCCCAAGTGGCAAACACTGGTCTGTGTCGATGACCCTGTTCCTCACTCTACGGCTCGGGGGGAATCGCCTCAACGTCCAGCCTGAGGAGTTAGTCTGAGACACGGGGCACTGGACGGTGAAACGCTCCCCTCTGAAGATCTGCCTGGTGTTGGGAGTCAAAGTCAGCGAGAGAAGAGGCCACTCTTGAGGAGGAGGAGAAGAAGACAATAAGAGAGGCATTTCAAATCGTAGCAGCTGACAAATGGTTCCACATCAAACTTTTACCAATAAGTCTTATCACCATAACTACACCAGAGATCTTTGTAATACTATATGTGTTATTTTAATTTTGGGATTCAATATTTATCCAAGCAGTCATGCTGATAAAATGCAATAAGAAACAAACTGCATGAATAATGAACCAGTAATATATGTTCAGTTGTTAAACACATCATTAAGGTCAATGGTCAAAAACACTTAAAATTGATCAACATGATTGAAAACAGAAAAATTCATATTAACCACGATATAGACTACATTATTACAATATGACTTCAGTGCCTGTAATAAATGTTAAGGTAGAACAATTATATTAGGTACTGATGTGTATCACTGCAGTAGCAATTAGTCCTGTCAGTCTAACATTTTCAATCTTGTGTGTTGACGTGTGCTTCTAAAACCGATGCGTCTCACCTGACACACTGAGAACAGCCGGCTGACTGCGGAGCATCACCGAGGTGGTGTTGCCCTCCCGCTGCTCAGCTTGGCACTGGTAGCTGCCCGCATCCTCCCTCGTCACTGCAGTGATGGAGTAGCTGTCACCAGAGACAAGGCGTGATCCATTCCTAAACCACCAGTAGCTCCAAGCAGAACTGGTGTTTGACTGAAGCTTGCACTGCAGAAACACGCACTCACCGAGGTAGATGTTGGACCCCGGTGACACGGTGACCTTCAGAGTCTCTGCAGGAAGACCACAGTCCAGTATGGGCTTTTTAGTTTTCCTGCTACTGTAGGAGTAGGTGTATGAGACAGGTTAATGCCCCTTTTCTAATGTGTTTATTGTTTTTACTAGTACCTTTAGATGTAGCAACTTGGAGAAGAAATGCAGCTACACCTGAAATACAGATATATTACTTCACACATACCTCCTTATGTTATCATACACTACCACAGCTTGTTACTGCTGCATTCCTGGCATCCTGGGTACAGCATGTTTAGTCTTCAATCTGCTCTGCCAATCAGGGGCAAATGTATTAACATGAACACCACAGGCGGCCTAGATGGTTTGTTCCCACATGGTCGCAAACCAGATAGTCTGATATGGCCCACTGCTGATTTTAGAATACATAACCAAGACAATTTTAAGCAAATATTTCAAATGGTTCATTATGCAAGCAGATTTAATCGGTGTTACACCAACAAAACTCGCAACTCTTAAGATGCTAAAACAACTGTCATCATGCTGAGGCAGAGTCCGGCCCCACAGTGCCACAGCAACGAGAGGCTGCTAGTCCTTAATGAGACTGTTTAGACAGTTATGGTCCCCCATGGGAACAGAAGGAATGTGTAACTGTATTTTCCTGCTAGACCACACACACACACACATAACATACTTCTACTACCGCCACACATATTTGAACCCCCCAGGGCTGCCATGATGGAAGAGCCAACCTGTCAATTTGGCAGACCTGTCCAAATCATTTCTATTAGCCCTATTCAGATTCTGGCTGGTGCACATCATTTTTATTTAGCCCTGTGTGACGCTCCCAGCTGCAGGCTAACATCCCAGTAAAATGTATAACCCTGCATGCTGTGCTGCAATACTGCAATCAGCATTTTATCTGACAGCTGAATGCAGACGGTTCCTGAATGTCTCGGACACTGTTTTGCCCACATTTTTATTAATTTTTTTTACCAGTAGAGGCCTGAATGAATGCAATCATTCACAAGTGAAAATACAGGCAGGTTCTTGTCAGTTAGTCAGGTTTCATCTGTGTCACTCACCCAGCAGTGAGGAGATAAGAACGACGATGTTCATTCTGTCCAATATTAGATGTGCAGCTCCTCTGCCATCCTTTATAAAAAGAAAGAAAGTGACAATAATTAGGATTCCCGCCACTTAAAGTGATGTAGGCTACCATACGTTTCAGTAGTCCATTGCCGTTTTCCACGGTCTCTTTTATTTTAGAAGCTTTGTGAGCGAGGGTAATAGCATCTCGCAGGAAGAGTTTGGACTGGCTATCACAGCAGCAGACCACAGATGGTTATCTTGGTGGAGACATTTCCGTCCTCTGTCAGCCAGTAAACAGGCGGAGCCATCGGATGGCAGACAGCAAAATCCAGGGTCAGACAGGAAAGCAATCATTTGCCACACAAAGTTAGAGACCACACAGTGTTCCTGCAGGAAAACAGGTTCCAGACCAGCACCAACTCTCTCTCTGGTCTGGAACCAAGAACCGCTTATGTCCAAAGCTGGATAATCAAGACCAACTCCACCAACTTAAAGGCCTACTTCATCGGTTGGAATATGAAGGTGTATTGAACTCGGAGATCCTATGAAGTATAAATGTGCAAAAAAAAATTGAAATCGGATCATCCTAGCCTGAGAAAAGGCAGAAAGAGTGTGTTATGGTCTCACTGTCTAACCCTACATTTCTCTTTCTGTGAGTTCAATACACCTTCATACTCCAACCGGTGAAGTAGGCCTTTAAACTTTGTGACAGACTTTGACATTTAACTTTCATGTTCCCTTCAGTATAAATTGTCATAACTTTGGCAACTCACTGATTCTTAAACAGCTGACTGTTGTCTTTTGTATCGACATTTGAAACATTACCTCAAAGCTTAAAGGTATAGTGCAGCACTTTTGTTGTAAGCCTTCGAATTATCGTGCTTGAATTTTATACCTTCTGCTGTACATCCAGATTTTTTTCTTAGCAGTAGAATCAACTACTAAATACTTTGTTAACGCTGCTTTACTGAGAAATACAGAGTTTTGTGGAGCTGATAGGCTTATTTAACTGTGTCAACTTGTTTGGCGATGGCTTGAATGTAAACCAACATTCATATATTTGAAAAAGTGAAACACTATAGCTTGAAAGTCTATGTGAAATCAAATGTATTGTATTTCACAGCTCTTCTACATGTCTGTCATGCACATCACGTTTCCTGTGTTCTCCTGAGTGTTCACTTATGTTGAAGGCTAAATATTTAATGAATAGTAGCTTCTTCAGCCCTATTTGGGTGTTCTGCTGCACCTAGGACTCTCAGCAGCCAAACTACTGTTAATTCTCTAAAATAGGTGTAACTTGTGCGCTCTGTTGCCAGCTTTCACACAGGTAGCTATACAGCTGCCTCATTATCCCCAAGTGGTCCCCGCCCTCTCCTCTTCATCATCCCTCCCTCCATGTCCCGTCGCTCCCACATCCAGCCTCCAAACATCCACAAGGCTTCTTCTTCTTCCAGGAAGTGCATCGGGCAGTCGGAGGCTCTGCTGGAATGCCTGGAAGAGAGACCATTATTTTTGTCCTTTTCTAAGAGAGAGAGCGAGGCGAGCCAGCGGGTTGGAGGAGAAGAGGGGTGGCGATAGGAAATCGACGAACAGAGATGGCTTCTAAAGAGATCACCGCCACTGGTTTCGTAAGTGTGAGCAAGGATATCACAGGTGGGTAAAGACCGCCGCTTGGTTAATTTGCTCCGAGTAGGCTACATCTCGTCTCGGGTTATAACCGCGGTCGACCCCTGGCGTGTCTGCGTTCAGGCTCGGGATGCTTTTGCTCCGCGCGTCTAGCGGAGGCTGTATGCGACGCATTGGATGATGATTGTCATGAGCTACACCTTCATGCATTCTGTCCTGAATGCTTTGCGGGGTGTCTTTTTCCCCTCCCCGTGCATGTGAATTAGTCCATGTGCAAATTAATTATTTACAGTGTTATGTATAAATAAACCCTGCTGTAAATCCGCCCCTCTTGGGGGGGGAGTGGGGGTATCGGGTAATAAAAACCCCAGCCTTAGGCCAAAGAGGAAAAGGGGCGTAGTAGATGATGGTGTGTAGCCTACTGATGGCGTTTTGTTCCCCATTTTTACCAACACGCGTGATTTCAAGATGACATTTTCCCTCAGTACCGGAACCCGTGCGTAGTAGTTTATCTTTGTTTTTCTGCAGCCTATATAGAGCGCTACAGTGATTGCGTGCGCACGCGCATGCGAAAGTGAAGAGAAGGGAACGGATGGAGGCAGATGTTCACCGTATCTTGGCAACAAAAATGCACCGGCGTGACAAACCTACAGAATGCACAAATATTGAACAGCAACAGCTTACACGCGTCAAAGTCGCGGCACAGCCTTCAATTGAAAATCGTCCACGGGCGCCATACACGCGCACAAACACACACACTCCACACATGCTCAGGGTATCAGGAGCAGTGCTGCTGTGTTAATTACTCCTAATGGCTCTATTAGGCGCTCTGTGGTGATTAAATCCAGAGGAATCCCTGCCTCTTCATTCAGTCACCTGCCTCCTCCTGCATGCACTGACTGACACGAGGAGCACCACGGGGGCCACAGAGGCCCTGGTGACCTAAAGGGCCTCACAAGGTCACATGTGAGGGACTCCAGTCCAGATCTCATCTCAGTGTTTTATCAATGTTTCCATCTCTGGCTCTTAGAGCTCTCAAAGATCCTGCATTCACTGATTTGTGTAGTGGTGATCATCACACAACAAACTGTATGTTTTCACGCATGTATGTGTGTTTTGAGGCTTAGAATATGCAGTGGTATGGTAAGCCCAATTTCAATAAAAGCAACAGTGCGTAACTTTTTCATATGCAGTAAATGAATGCCGGTTACATTCAAACCATCGCCAAACAAGCTCAGAATAAGTCAAAGTCAAAATATACAGTATACACTGTGACGAATCAGGCGGAGTATGTGCCGTATGCATGTCGGGGGTCACAGTATGCTGTTTGAAAGGAACAGTTCCCAGTGACACACAGACACTGATGTGTCACGCTCCTCTTCTAATATAGTGAGTCACAACCTAAAGTAACTTGGTGAAAGCGTTGTGCTGAACTAATTTAGAAGAAAGAGGATGAAAATAGATGTGAGGCCCCATAGAACTACATGTGGGAGTGTTTTGTGTTTTGTAGCACAACAAAAATAACTGTTAGTCTGTTTGCTTTACGTTGCATGGAGATTGTGCTGTTTGCATTTGAGAGGTTTGTAATTTATTGATACTGTCCAGGACGTGCGCAGACTCGGACCTCATTGGATTATTTCATCGTCTGAAATGTCACGACAGGTCTGTTCAAATGACAAGCCGACAAATCATTCAGTTATTAGATGAAGACATGAATACGGGCCTGTCCACACAAAGGTCAAGGTGGTTAGTGGCGCACAGTTTGGTTTGGGCTGATTGGATTGTTATCTGAAATGACCATGCCAGTGTATTGATTGTCATAGATTATTACACGTATTTGATTGCAGATATTTTTTGGGGCATTTTTTTTATCAGAGATTTGACTGTATAGCATGACATGGAAATGAGGCAATAGAGTGATGAGGGAAGACTTGTGCAAAGGTATCCCACCAGGGACATTTTAGGCAAGGCAAGTATGTGCTACTAAATGTTTTTTTTTTGGTATACCTGGAATAAAAGAGATAGGAAGTAACCAGCAGTAAACATTGTATCCCTGTTTATTTCTGTCAAACTCCTGCTGTTTGGACGTCTCAGATCAAATACAGTAGACTCAAGATGCAACATTAGCCTGACTTTGACAAACATAAATGCAGACATCATTTGCACTGTAATAAATAACCTGTCTCAAGGGTTTTATTCACTCCAACATGATTTTTTACTCTGCATGGAATTTGAAATCACAGAAGACAGTGAGTGTCAAAAAGAGACTACGGCATGGTTTGAAAAATGCTCCAGAGTAATGTGTTTTTTTTTAAATAAATGTTCTGGAAAAATTAAAAGATGCTGGGGTGATCCTTTAAGCGACTGTATGCATGTACATTTTTCTAACATTAGCATAACATTATTTTGTTGTTTCCTTCCACAGACAGCATCAGGAAGATAATTGACAAATCTTCTACCAAGTTCGCCCATGGCATAAAGCTCGACACCAAAAGCGGCAAAACGGAGGACAGAATACTGGTAAGTCTCTGCACTCATGGTCTGTTCTAGCTTGAATGGGCCTCTGTGCTCCAGTAACACTGGGCTGCTGATGGAGAAAAGCACCTTCATTACTGCAGCATAAGCAGTCCCATGCATGCATCATGTATGTGTCCTGTCTTTGATGTTAACTTCCACTGCAGCGTTAATGGACCGGCAGAGGTAGAGATTTAACAGAGCTAGGGGAACGCCACTTTTTTTTTAACTGCGTCGTAACCGCTGCCCCCCTTCTGCGACGGCTGTCGGCGGCTTGGCTGGATGAATATTGGATAGACAGTATCTGTGGGATGGGCTGTGGAACACAGTGGGGAGGCAGTAGTAGGGGGGCTGGCAGCTCACAGCCTTTGATTCTTGGTGGCTTTCATCTGAGAATATGAAACAAAGATATGAAATCTCAATTTGAGCGAGTGCAGCTCAGCCAGCAATCTGGATAAAATATGGGGCAGTCAACTCTAACACTGAGGACCAGACCGTAGACTGGACCCTGAGAAGGCCTGTATTTTCTCAATGCACTCGTATATGTGTGTGAAAGCACGCAGCATACGTACACAGTGGAGGGCAGGGATTATTGATTGAGTGCAGCAGTTAAGGCCACATGTCTGTATAAGCAGGATCGTATACGATTCACCATCCAAAAATTCACTGACTTCCTTGCTGGAAGTCAGTGAATTTTTCATACTGTTTAAAAGGCTAGTGACTCCCGGTTCCCGTCCTGCAAGCCCCCGATGAGCCAATGAGCTTTCAATCCTCAGCCGAGCAAGCTTCCACTCAACGGACTCTTTTAAAGATTCCTTTCTGCATGTTCCGTCCTTGATATTCAGACACTTTGATATGTCAATCCTCCAGAAGAAAAAATCTGTCCAATAATTTCTCTCCAATCCATGTCTCATTTACTGCTTCCTCTTAAAAGCTAGAGTTCTCCCACCTGCTGTGTGCACATAGGAAAATGTAGCTTGGAGTTTGATCAAACGTAGTGGGCTAGAGTTCTGGGGAAAGCGCAGAGCTTGAACGTGTTAAGGGTTTGTGTTCACGGAGGTTGGACGGATGGAGTTGAGTGGAAGATTTTTCTTCTCTCCCTGTCACCGTCAATCACATGAATTTATCTAAATGATTCCTTGCAGAGGCCTTAGCCAAAGTGTCAAACTAGAGCCCATTAGAATATCAGCCCTGTAGAAGCTCTCCTGTAAAATGATACACCGCGATGAGTGTGTGGTCTCTCTTTGATGTGGGATACTTGGATAAGTCTGCATCATCATCATTTATTCCTGTTTACTCGTACGCTCGCTCTTAACTAGCCCCCCCCCCCTCCCCGCCCCCCAACCAAACTCATCACCGTAATGTGATACAGTCTGGTCTTTTTAATCAACCTTCCCCCTCTCTCTCCCTCTTCCTCCCTCCCTCTCTTGCTCTCTCTCACTCTCTTTCTATCTTGCAAACTCTGAGTGACTTCAGACTTGCGTGTGGGCGTAAGAGGCTGTCACCGTGTGCTTCTGACCAGCTTCTGTAAGGCAAAAAAAAACATAACAGTGGAGTGGTAGCGCTGTAATTCAATTATTGCTTTTTCATTCCGGGGTGGGGCCTTGGTCCTCGAGGGAGTGTTTTAGCAGGGGCCATCAGAGAGAATGGAGTAAATGATTGGGAGCGACGGAGCAGAAGAGGAGAAGAAAAAGAGCAGAGGGCACAACTCAAGGGCTGGTGGAGAGCAGCGAAATGCCAAAATATCACGACTCATTGTATGCCCTGATGGAGAGAGACAAAGAGATTTTGTAGGGTGTGTTTGCAAGAAACAACTACAAAAAAAAGAAGAAACTGCCGCTCATGAGCAAAAAGTGGCGGCAGAATCAGGTATATTTAACAGCTGCGTGACACCAATGCCTCCATGCCGAGAATAAGTGGGTGCAGGAATGCTGCATGCGCTCGTTCAGATGACAAATAAGCTCTCGGCTTGCCTTCAGATTGTCACGCCTGTCCAAACTCCCGTCAACTTTGCGTTGCACTTCAAATTATCCCACACACACTTTAAGGCTGCAGAGGGCAAAGGCGGAGGTTGTGTAGCAAAAAACACTAATTTGGCATCCTGACCCAGCATGACCGGCATTTCTGGCCCTCGAACAGATCCCACGACTTTAAAGGTGGCGCGCAGACATCATCTACTGCTTTAAAAAAGTGGGAGGTTCTTCCCTTTAAGCTCGGACACCAAAGATGTGGGGAGATGCTGAATGAGCAGAAATGATTGTCTGTTGGGGCCAAAGCCACACCTCATGTGCCACATTAAATAAATGAGCCGCAACGGACGTAATGTAAGGCTAATGAGATTACACCTCGTATGTGCGAGAATGTGATTAAAACGTTGCAACAAGCCGTCATTTCTCAGCCCGTATCGCAGGATGTTAATCTATTAATGTTGGACAACGCGTCTGTGACACCGAGGGCTTTTAGCTGGATCGATACACAAATATAGAGATAGGAGTCCTCGTTTCCCTCTCATCATTACCATGGAAACTCCTGGGACATCTTTCTCCCCACGGGGAGCGGGACTGTGCAGTGAACCTTTCCGTAATCTTGATCCAATTTGCTCTGCTCCCTTGTTTTTTTAGGTCCTCACAACATGGCGTCTCTATTTCCTGGCGCCGAAGATCCCCGCCAAGGTATTTTTATTTCACATCCAGTTCCTGTGCAGTACGATGCTTTTTCTTTTCTTCTGTCAATTACTTTGGAAGCTCTGTCTCTCTGTGAAAACAGGTAGAAACCACATTCAACTTCTTGGAGATTCGAGCTTTGAATTCCCACCCTGAGCATCAGGTAACTGACATCTTTTATACAGAAGTCTGTATGTACCACCCTCAATTGTTACAGCTGATTGTCTGCGCAGTAGTATTATGGGAACATGATGAACTTTAGTGGAAAGTCCATAAGAAGGGAAGCTAAAAAAAAAGGGGGTCTGAGTTGTTTGGGAGAACATGTTATGAGAGGCTCTTTTAGTTTTCCTTTTTTTTTTTTAATATTTCAACCTTCGCTTTTGAGATTAATTACAGGGGAAAACATGATCAAGTAGCCACAAATTACTACTTTGGTTTGAGCCGCGTCAATCAATCCTATGACTGTGACAGGGCGTCATTCTTCCCATCACAGTCGACTATTATTACAACCGACATGTCAGTCATTATTGATGACAGTCATTAGTGATGTCGGTCATTTGTGATGTCAGTGAAATTATATCTGTAGGAACATTCATTTCCTCCTTCACAAGTCTGCATGTTGCCTGTATGGCAGGCTTATATTTAAGGGTAATTTAGCTGAATGACAATCTAATATAAAATACCTCTTCATAGGAGAAAATATAATTTTTAGGGACAGCGTACGTTATTAAACACTACATCTTTCACCTGCTTATAACGATAATGTGTAAAATAAGCAATCTATTATACATTTTTGTACTGCATATGATAAATGGGTGTTCATTTCAGTTTGCCATTTTCTTCAGTATCTTTTTAATCTGAAATTGAAGTTGCTGGAATATCAATCATTTTTTTGTGTATCAATAGCGTAATCATTTTCACTTCTAATCCAGGCATATTGAAAATTATTTCTCCATTCATTTACATAGGTAACAAAATCCAAAGAAAATTTGAATAATTCTAGGGAG
Organism: Hyperoplus lanceolatus; assembly: GCA_026929865.2. Classification (NCBI taxonomy): domain Eukaryota; kingdom Metazoa; phylum Chordata; class Actinopteri; order Uranoscopiformes; family Ammodytidae; genus Hyperoplus; species Hyperoplus lanceolatus. The sequence goes on from CM049403.1 coordinate 9,370,395, forward strand.
GTTCTGAAAAATAAGGTTCAACCCTCCTCCTCATCTCACTTGATTTCTCATAGTACCATTTTCTGCGCAGGTTACCATCGACACTGACAAGTCCAGCTTCTCCCTGAGGTTTGAGTCCCGCGAGCACCTCAACCATGTGGTCAGCCATATTAATTTTGCTCTGTCACGAATATTCAACAACTCCATTTTTGCGTAAGTGTCACGGACAAACCCTCTGAGATAATCACATACTGTACCCGCTGTGCTGAAGAATCCGATCGTCAAAACACCAAACATTGTGTTTCTGTATCTCCGCAGCCCTTCCATCTGTCATTCGGACAGCGACCTTTCTGAGGGCAGCAGGAAGTATTCGCCCAGCTCCGAGACTTCAGTGGAAACCCAGAGGGCCTGTGGTAATAAAAACACATTATCATCTAACATGGGGATCTGCACACACACACACACACACACACACACACACACACACACACACACACACACACACACACACACACACACACACACACACACACACACACACGTGCATTCACTCAAATGCACACAGAAAAGGGGCACATGCCAGAGCATTGAGAGGAAGTCGCCTCGCGCTCTTCACAAATGGTCTCCCAGATGTTCTTTCTAAAGTGCACTGTCACGCAAATAAAAGATTGATAATTGCTCATAACTGCTTCCATCAATATGGCTGACGGAAGCAGCTGTTGGCATAAACTCACAGTTAATTGTTTCTCTCCTCTCCTCTCTGTTTTGTCTCAGGAGGCTTCTCGGAGACGTACTCGGCTCTGTGTGACTATAACGGCATCAGCTGCAAGGAGGAAGTGCAGTGGGTAAGAGCTGTGGGACTGTGCCTGTGTCGCTGTGAGTGCTTTTGAGTGTTACGCACAGCACCGTGCACACAAATTGAAGGGGGTCATGTACTGCAGCAAACAGGCTCATGGGTAATGTTGCTCCTAGGATGTGGACACCATATATCACTCCCAGGACAACCGAGAGTTCAACCTGCTGGACTTCAGTCACCTGGAGAGCAGGTGAGGGGATGGGGGAGCGTTCCAACACGGTTGTCCTTCCCAGAGTGTGTCACCTCATTGACCTCAGGTTAAGTGATAAGTGCTATATAAATAAAAATGTGCTTACTTACTTACTTACTTTATCTTTTCCAGGGATTTGGCGGTGATTGTTGCATCGATGGCGTACAACACCTGGTTCACCAAACTGTACTGCAAAGACCTGCGCATAGTAAGTCTACTATTCTCTGCTTTACCTTTCTGTGTTCCTCGGTGATGGACGGAGGAAATAAGCAGAAGCTACAGGTGAAGAGTTTATTTTGAATGATAACATTTTGCCTTCAGGGGTCAGAAGTCACTGAGCAGGTCCTACACACGGTCAGCAAATCCTCCAGCCTTGAGGAGATCACCCTGGAGAATGCGGGCTTAAAATCGTGAGTCTTTTACTTTTTAACCATTGGATATCCTGTATCCTCTGTTCAATTAAAAGAGCCCTGATGTTTCTAATGGAAATAAACTGTGGGTCTTTCAAAGATGCATTCACTAGTCGAGGTGTCTAATTAACAAAACTATTGAGTTGCATTATGGGAAGTGTAGGATGCAGTGTTTGTAGAGCTTGGCCCACGGGATATCTCACAATCTGCTGTACTGATTGTGACCTTTTTCTTTATGTGTCTCTTGTGAGTCTTTTTTGAAAGTGCATATTCCCACAGTGTCCCTTTTTTAAATGGGTGTCTGTATTTATGAGTTTTTTTTTCTGTGGACCCACTTTACAGAGACTTCCCACAGAAGATGTCAGCCGCGCTCTCAGAAAATCCTGCTGCTGTCATCCACTCGCTCAACTTGGCCCACAACTCACTGGACAATCAGGGTACAAAGACATAACATCGACTTCAATTCATTACACAGATACAAAATGAACAGATTGAAACATGTTTTTCATTTGGATGATACAAAGGGATATAGTTTAATGTTGCTTTAAAACATGGAGAATTGGTTGATTTCCTGTTAAGTTGAGTGTAATATTTGGCTTTGACCTTGACCCACATTTATGCCTGTTGGTCACTGCACAAATACCTCTCTCCAAATATTACCAAGGACAGGTCTGATTTGATTTTCATAAGCCGTGTAAATAAAGATAATCGTCACTCAAGACAAGACTTAAAAATGTAAAATACATCAGCTACTTAACACCTAGCATATAATGATGATGACAGATTGTGTTTGGTGTATATTCCTCTTCTAGTATAAAAAAGTCCCTCATTTCAAACATCACCAGGGGCCTCATTTATAAAGCTTGCTGCGCACAAAAACCTTGCGTAGATGGCAGAAATGTGCGGTCAAACGTGCGGTGGCAAACCGGTGGCATTTATAAAGAAATTATTTGCGAGAAGTGTGCGTATTCCCACGCCAACTTTCGACCGTGCGTAGAGCTCCCGCAAGGTTTTCCAAACTCGGGGAATCAGCGACACTCGATGGCAACACCACAAAATAAAGCTATGTCATCGGAAAAACACACATATCCTTGAAATGCATAGCACCCAATATATTTCATCAATTATAGGTGCGTACCTATTGTTGCGAATAAAGGCTTCTGTTGTCTATGGCATGCAGTAATGATGTAGGTTGATTTATTTATCAAGTAGTTCTATACATATTTTGGTTATATTTTTAAATTGAATCTTATAGTTCTACTCTATAATAATATCATATACGTCGGGAGGTGTGTCCGTGAGTGGCCAGCGGGAGAGCAAATAGTCTATATTTTAGCCTGTGTGTAAAAAGTAGTTTTGTACAAAGTTAAGGCCAACCATATTCATTAAAACTATATATTTTGTTAGATAAAATCATGTTATGAATTTAGCAAATTATTTTATGCATCTCTTTCCCATAACAACTAACCCTCGAAGTTTAAACTATAATCTGATGTTGTTGGAAATGTGTTGATCTCATGGAAGGGAAACAATGCTTTGGAATAGACTGCAGGCTAATGCATTATTTAACTTCTCGCAACACATTTTATATAGGCCTACATATAGTCCTACAGGTTCGCTAATACGTGATATTTCATACAGTACAAAGTTGGGCAAAACAGATTAACAAAGAATATAACGGTCGACTGTGCCAATCATGATATGTGATCAGCGCGTGCGTGTGTGTTTGTGTTTGTGTGGCAGTTACAGCGACGCATGGCACGGTCCTTCTTCCTTCCCAGTCGCTTTCTTTGCGGCCGGTTGCCTCCCTTTTTTCCTCATGTCAGTCAAAATGCCGTGCTTATTAAGTGCGTCGTTATATTCAGGACTTATTTAGCATTCGCCATGTATGGTAGATTGTGGGATGAAACTGGGAGGTGTAGTGGGATGACACCGGGCGGAGATCGTCCGCGCACAATTCACCGCAGGTGGGTAATTATAAAGGGAAGATTGCGTGCAACTGTGCGCAGCACAGTTTTATAAATCTCAGCTTTTTTTTTTGCGCAGCACATTCTTGGCTTTGTGCAAACGCAATGTTTTGGGAAGGTTTCTACGCACACCTTTATAAATGAGGCCACTGGTGCCTCAGGATTTCACTCGAAACATAATAAGTATTCACTGTAGAAGTAAAGGTTGCAGGAAAACAGAAAATGAAACGTCTAGGTTGAGAAGGTGAAAGAAAGTGATCAAACAAAGCACAACACCACCTCTTGTATGTGTTCCTCAGGTGTGTCCAACTTAATCCAGCAGGTGTGCCGCCTCAGCAAGGGCCTAAGTCTCCTCAACCTCTCCAAGACCTCACTCACCTCCAAAGGTTTGAGCCTGTCCACTCTCTGTTTACTTTCCCTCTCTAGTCTCTAGCTCAGTTATGTCCATCAAGTGCAACTACAGTTTGCAAGACAGTGACTCTCCAAAATAAAGTGGAAATACATCAAATTAATAGCCCACACAATGCTGCAGCTGTCATAGTTTGGGTTTAGATTACTCTTTCGGGAAAATAAAAGCTCCCAGATAATTGGGCCTCCTGGAAGCTCTGTTTCATGTTTTGACTCCGTATTGACATACTGTGTGATGCGTGGCTCTGCCCCGCAGGCTGCACACCTCCTGTTACTGTCTCATCTTCCCGTGTAGCCAGCAGAGAACTTAAATATTACATTGAAGCAGCAGATACTTCCCTTTACACCCTCTGATACTTGCTGCTGCTGCTGCAGATGTGAATGAATAATGGAGGGGCACAAAATGTTTGGAGAGTGTTCTCTGTCGTCACCGGCTCTCTCTGTTCTTCCTTTAATCTCTCTCTCTCTCTCTCTCTCTCTCTCTCTCTCTCTCTCTCTCTCTCTCTCTCAGGAGTGGTGTCTCTCTCTCAGGCTCTGTGCTCCAGCGATGAGTACTCCAACTCTCTCCTGCACCTGGACCTGAGCAAGAACCCCGGGGTCCTCTCAGGGGAGGACGCCTCGGTCAGAAAGCACAACCCACCTGGAAAACAAAAGCACACACACTGCTTTATTTATATGCCATTTTGCCGGGCCTAACATAACACATCTCTCGCTCTCTCTCTCCTTCTCCTTCTCCTTCTCCTTCTCCTTCTCCTTCTCTCTGTTTCCAGACCATGTACCTGTTCTTGTCTCAGCCCAACTGCCTGGTGCACTTGGATCTGTCGGGCACAGATTGCTCCGTGGACTCTGTGAGTATTTAATTGTCCGAGGACGATGAAACATGGGGGGGGAAAACATTCTTTAATCTTCATGCTGTGCTTCAGCATCAGATTAACTGTCTCCAACCTGTGTCTCACGCAGCTATTTGGGGCTCTTCTGAGGGGGTGCTGTGCTGATCTTTCCTTTCTGAATCTTTCCAAAAATTCCTTCTCCCAAAGGTTAGTTGTACATTTAGCACTACCCTAAATAATAAAGGGAAATCTGGGAATATATCATCCTCTTCCCTCTGTCCCTCCTCCTTTTTTTCATTATCTTCCTCTCACATTCAATGGGGAATCAGAAAAAAGCTTTGTGTGAATCACAGGAACACTGTGTGTGTGTGTGTGTGTGTGTGTGTGTGTGTGTGTGTGTGTGTGTGTGTGTGTGTGTGTGTGTGTGTGTGTGTGTGTGTGTGTGTGTGTGTGTGTGTGTGTGTGTGTGTGTGTGTGTGTGTGTGTGTGTGTGTGTTTTTACTGCCGTTTAAGAACCAGAACTCATGGCGCTGTCTGCATAGATAAGACTCATGAATATTTAAGCAGAGCTATCCATCATTTGACCCCTCTCGCTCCCTCTTACAGTATATTCATTCTGATTCTCATTCTGTGTGTACTCTGCGCTCATATTTACCCTGTGTGTAAACAATGTGACTCAGTCTCTTTAGAATGTCCACCCAATTTTTTTCTGTCTCTTATTTTCCAATAGAAAAGTGAAGGACTCGCTGCCGCTGTTCCGTCAGTTCTTCAGCTCAGCCTTCAGCCTCACTTATGTCAGCCTGGCCTCTATGAAGCTGCCCCCTGATGTTCTGAGGTACCCAAGTCTTAATTCTCTATTTCCTTTCATAAGAACACCTCTCCAGCCAAGCACACACAGTTGACAAGCCCCATATGTTCTCTTCTCCTTGTCTTCCCTTTTGTCTATCACTTCTTTCCCTGCTTTCTCCACAGGGCTCTGCTTACAGGGCTAATCTCCAATCCTCATATCAATGACCTTCATCTGGACATCAGTGGCTGCGAGGTAAGACTTCATCTCTTGTCATGCGATGGACTCCAAGCTCAAGTTAAAGGGACAGTTGGGTATTTTTCTCCCCAACCAAAGTGGAGGCTATCTATCCCGAATCATGAGCTCGTCCTCAGTAAGATTTTAAAAGCTTGTGAAATGATCCCAAGCACGTGGTGTGCCTCTCTTTGTAAAACCTGTGGAACATAATGCCATAGAAATGTGCAGAAAAGATGTGTGTCTATAGAAAATGAAATAGTGAGTTTACATAAAGACTCTTTGTGAATCTCTGTACACTACAGTCAAGACTCAAGGCTCAGCACAGTTCCCATTCTGTGAGTGACACTCAAGTCACACATAAACACATGCATTTAGCTCACAAGTACAAATATGTCCATGTATTATGGGTCAAGCCAGAGCCCAAAAACCCACAGCTGATTGAAAAGTATTCATGGCCTTTATTTGAGCCATTGAGCAACTCACAAAGTGTATCGCTGTAAATTCCCCAATGCAAAATTACTAAAGTGAACCACTGCATTCAAAACAGTGGGCTTATGTGAGAACTATCAGCAGTATTTTAAGTAATAGAGTAGTGACTATGCATTAGCTGTGCTATACTAATACTATGTTATACTAATAATAATGGATTCCTTTTATTGATGCATTAGTAAATCTTAACAAAGCAGGTTAATTCACTTCTTGTTTATGTGCCCCCATAGCTTTCCAGGCTATTAGGATATTACATTATAACTTTGTTTTACTGTTGTTATCTTACAGGTCTCTCTTGAGATGAGACCTTGTGTCTAATAAAGGTTGTTGTTCAAGTGAAAAAATGTTTTCACCAACCACTGAGCTCAGCATTCGAAAAAATCTTCAGACTGCTTGCAGTGACATAAAAAAAGCATCCATAAATCTGCCTCAATGTGGAAAAAAATGGAACAATTCCCCAACGACTGAACCTAAAACGCCTCTGTATTATTCCTGAGCAAATGTTGGCGTCCCCTCCCTCTCTCTCATACTCTCTCTCCCTCTCTCTTTTCCTCTCTCACTCTCTCTCCCCCTCTCTCCTTCTCTCTCGGTGTCCAGCTGAGGTCTGCAGGAGCCGCTGTTATCCAGGAACTCTTTCCCAGAGTCTCCTCCATAGCCACTCTGGATATCTCAGACAACGGTACTGTGAATAGCCGCAACACATCCCGCTGTGTCCTTGGTTTGAGTGGCCAATTAATGACTAGGCCATGCTGAGCTCTATTTGTGTGTGTGTGTGTGTGTGTGTGTGTGTGTGTGTGTGTGTGTGTGTGTGTGTGTGTGTGTGTGTGTGTGTGTGTGTGTGTGTGTGTGTGTGTGTGTGTGTGTGTGTGTGTGTGTGTGTGTGTGTGTGTGTCGACAGGCCTGGATGCAGACTTGCTCACAGTGCTGCCGTCCGTCTCCAGACACCCCTCCCTCAAACACCTTCACTTGGGCAAGAACTTCAACATCAAGAACAGGTGCTCTATGCCGCTGATCTATGTCATGCATCACTGCAGTTATTTGTGTGTGCGGGTGAACACGAGAGCGCATGCGCCTACATGTGCATGACGCATGAATACACACGTCTGTGGTTGTATTTCCGTTTTCATAAGCGGCTGCCTCAGGCGAACTGCTCGCTGGCAGCAGGAAATGAGTGGCACCAGCTCACCCAGCCCGGACTCAATCTGTGTTTGTGTCCGCAGGGTTCTGGATGAAGTCCTGCAGAAGCTGGTACAGCTCATACAAGAGGAGGAATGTGTGAGTGATAACACAGGGAGCGTCAGCACTAATACACACATGCTGTGAGATGATCATTTAACAGAAAAATCTGAAAAAATTCACAATTCCAGTGCATTTATTCTGGAAGGAAAAAATACCACAGATAATAAACTTGTTAGACTTTAGATACTAGAAGTGTAAAGCAGTTTAACGTTAATTCCTTCAGTAAAATAATAAATAAAAGCAGCGTCAAATATGTACCAACAAGCTAGATATTCTCGATTCCCGGAAACATTACTTTTGCATGATGTTTCACATTAATAATTACTGTCTCTCTGTAACCCTTGCAGGCGTAGTGTCTATATCACTACACACATATATTGTTAATAATTCACGCATACGGCGTGTAAAGTCATATTGGCAAGCAGCGGTCACATAACTGCACTTTATTCTCACGGCCCCCTGGTCCCCTCTTCTCTATCCAACTCTCCATTTTTCTCAGTGTTTACTAAAAACTTAATTTACTCCTAAATAAACCCCCCAAAACACACACTCACTACTTCACACATTCGTCATCCTCCTCTGCTTCTCTCTCCAGGCCCTGCAGTCTCTGTCGCTGACCGAGTCGCGTCTGCGCTCTCGGGGCACGGTGCTGGTCAACGCCCTGGGCAGCAACACCTGCCTGAGGAAAGTAGACCTGAGCGGAAACAACATGGAGGACATCGGAGCCAAGATGCTGAGCAAAGCCCTGCAGATCAACACCACGCTCAGGTGAGGTGCAAACCCCACTAAGGGGAGGAGGGGGGGGACTTCTTAGGTTTTCTGCAGTAAAACCTGTGCTCCATATGGAGGTTTGTATTCAGTGCCACTCTTGACTTTACCCTGCAGGAGTGTGACATGGGATCGCAATAACACCTCCGCATCAGGATTTCTGGATGTGGCCCGGGCACTTGAACAGTAAGAGCAGGACTAGGTCATCTTAAATATGAAGTTTGTATATGTACTAGATAGAGAACACCTTATATACTGTATACCGGCTGCATGAACAGTATTGAATTTAGGACAGCATGATGGATTCACTCCCTATTGAAGTAACACGTTGACATTTGCGACGTGACGTGAGCCGAGCAAATCGTTGCTTTCCACTTCGGTATCTTAAATGGACCAGTCCTACCTTTAGGCGAAGTATGATATGGTTGCAGAGATCAAAGTATTACTCACTCTTTGGTACAGGAGGGATATTTTAGGGATGAGCTGCTTCCACTGGGGGATATTAACCTTAACTAACCCTTGAACGATGTGACCCACTTTATTTCCTCTCTTTTTACTGAACCCCTTCAATAACTCCAGCACTTCCTCTGCTCTTCTCTCTCTCTCTCTCTCTCTCTCTCTCTCTCTCTCTCTCTCTCTCTCTCTCTCTCTCTCTCTCTCTCTCTCTCTCTCTCTCTCTCTCTCTCTCTCTCTCTCTCTCTCAGTAATTTCACCTTGCAGTACATGCCTCTTCCCCTCAGTGACATCAGCCAGGCTTACCGCAGCGCCCCCGAGAGGACAGAGCAGGCACTAACTAAGGTTGGCATCGCGGACCAGCCGTCATTGTCAGAGGGAGAGAGAAAGAGAGAGAGATTGACAGATCGAACAGAATCTGATGAAAGCAGCAGAACATTTTCATCACGTTGTTTGGCTTCCACCATTTGCATTTGCCTCATGAATGCATTAAGTGCCGGTGTTCAGGAATGAGCAGAAACTTTTTAGGAAACTGTGTCTGCAAAGAAAAAGATGGAAACTTTTGATCAAGCTGCTTATTTGGAGGCAGGCAAAACGCCAGTCGCCTACACCTTTCTCCATCAAAGTGCTTTCGCTCATTACTGCACACAGTGAGAAAGGGATGGGAGATGTAGATCACTCAGTGGTGGATACACAACAAATGGTCAGTTTGCTCCAAAATCATTACAACATACATTACATTCTCAATGAACTTGCTTCCTGTTTTTGTGTTAACTGAGATTTTATTTGATCACGGCTAAGGGCGAAAGTAAATGAGCAAAATCCATTAAAATAACTAAGAAAAATGTTGTTTCAGCTATAATTAGGTTTCATTTGTTGATTTCATAGAGAAAGTTAGACAAACCTCTCCGCCTTCAGATGCTTTGTGGAAACAGGGCTCAGGAATGTAAACTATAACAAGACACAGCCTCCTCTCTTCTGCCTCCCTTCACTCTGCTTCATCATTGCTCTCTGTTTCCTCTGCAACACATCTGCCAGTTGCATCATCGCTTTGTCTTTCCTGTGTTTTTGCGGCCACACAAAAAAAAAAACATACGTGTTATATTGACACCTCTCTTCTGCCACAGATCCAGCGCTCCCTGGTCAGGAACAATCAGACCCAGCGCTTCTCTCAGAGGCAGGCTCTGCGGCTCCACCAGGGCCTGGTCACGAGCACAGCCGAGCAGGTAGCCCCCCCCCCCCTTTCCCCTAGCCTGTGTGAGTATCCAGAATTGCTGACTCCACCTTTTAATGTGTGTGTAACACTCCCCCGTTTGCTTACTTCCAAGGTGATGGAGCGCCTGTGCGTGCGAGTCCAGCAGCAGGTGTGTTTGTTACGAGGAGTGGGAGAGATGGAGGAGATTCAAGCTGCTAAACAAGTGCTAAAAGAGGCCAGGAACTCCCGCGCTGTGAGTGGTGTGAAATGTGTATGAGCGTACGTTTCTTTTTCTTTGTTGTCACACAGGCGTTTGAAAGCATTTTTATTTTCTCCCAAGCTGTATCCGTCTCTGTGCGAACTGGCTCATGTGCTGTCTGTGGACGGGCCCGTGCGGCAGAGATTGGACTCCCTGGCTGGTGAACTGGCCAAAGCTGCGGACAAAGAGCTTCAGGTCATTTTCAACAGCCTCTATTCACACACAGACCCTGCGTTCCAAATCGCATACTCTTTTCTTTTTACTATTCTACATACTCAAGCTGATCATTAAAAGTATGTAGTTAGCAAGCACGAGGCATACAATTGGGACATACTGTACTTTTACTTATTTCATCATAATATCGCACCTTGAGCTTTCCTCTCGCTTTTATATCCTTCGCATTGCTGGTTGTTAGAATCACCAAAAATGCATGCTGATTTCAACACTAAAATCCACGATCGGATGTAATAAATCATCCGGGTATGTTTGGGACAACCTCAATTTTTTTCTACCATACTAAATAGAAGGGAAGTGAATGGGTATATTGGAATGCAGCACATGAGTGCCTCCACGAGTTCCTAATCGCTGCTTTCCATTGCAGGTGATCGTGGACTCCATGGTATCCCTCTGTCGCGAGCTCTGTCCTCTGTCTTCGTCCGCGGCGGAGAGGCTGAGTCCTCCGCTCTCGTCCGTCTCCGAGCGTGTGTCCATCCCTCGCTCCGCCATTCGGACAGCTCTGATGGAGAGAGCGGCGCAGGACGTTCACCGAGCCTTGGAGTAAGAAAAAGAGAGAGAGTATGAGAGAGAGAGAGAGAGGTGGGGTGAAAAGGGGAAAGGGAAGAGCAGCAGTAAAGGGTGGCAGCAATAAGTCTGAATCTGATAAGCCGGTTATTGATTTCCTCTCGCTCTAACCAAATCGTTTCCCGTCTGTCTCTCCCTTTGCTACAACCCAATCGCCTGCAGAGAAGTCAAGCTGTCAGTGGTTTCCTATCTCACCAACTCCATCGTGGACCAAATCCTGCAGGAGCTCTACGCCACCCATAAAACCCTGGTAACACAGTCAGCACAAACAGTGTGTCTAAGGCAAAAATATAGTGATTAAAGTTAGGTTGTCAAAAAGACTGTTTGTCCGTCTGTCTGTCTCAGACTCGGCAGGTGTCTCACCTTAAAGGCTGGGACGGGACATGTGAAGAAGGGACCAGCTGGAGGTTGAACCGACACAGAGACTCTCTGGACATCACAGACGAGGAGCTCAGCACCAGCATAGTGAGTTTTTAACATGCAGTGTTTTGATGGCCAAGCTCTCTTTGGGCATATATCCATCCGTCCATTATTCTTTATCTCAACTTTTCACATCATCAAGAATTTTAAAATATTGTTCCTTAGGGCTATATGCTCATTTATTTTGTAAATAACTGTCACTGAGCATATTTTAATTGTGTGGTTACTTTGTATCTGCTTTTCCAAATATTAACGTTTTTTACAAATCGTCCATGTTTGTAGATAAAATCTAAAACGTCTCCACTAGGCTACTTTAAATAGCGAGTTTTTAGTTTCATCACAGCTTCTATCAAACAAGTGCCTTGTCCGCCCTTGGTTACCTGCAAAACACATTACATTTTATTTATGAAAAGGTGAGAAAACTGAACCTCTTACTGAAACAAAAGAAGAATAAATCTGTTGACAGAGTAAAAGAGCAGCTCAAACGTTTACCGGACAGCAGGTAAATTTGCAGGAGTAAAGTGTTCCTCTGACATCTTCTCAACAATCTGCCATAAGTCTGTTTCATTCAGCCAGCCATTCAGTAATTATTCATGTAACTGTCTAGAGAAACGATTCATCGATTGATTCGAGTAATTCGATTACAAAAAAGGATCGATGAATTTTTCTTGCCTCGAGTCATCGTTTATTTAATTTTATAGTTGAGGTCACGGTTTTCCTCACGGACCATTTTTAGTGTGACACAACCCACAGAACGGTTTTCCGCACGGACCATTTTTAGTGTGACACTGAGCAGACAGACGCGGGCCGTTTCTCAATTCGCGTTCTTTTCTGTACTTGTGTGCTTGCGTTCTCGTAAAACGTCATCAACCGTAGCCCAAGTACTGTTCCAATTCAAAGTTCGCATCAAGTCAAGTACCCGGAAGTGTTCCTGATGTGTTCTTCAACTGGCCATTCTATCGAGGATGCATCGGTGGTGACTTGTGCGGACTTGGGGCCGTTAGATATCCCAGAATGCATTTCGCAGCGTAGTAGCAGAGCAAGGAGGCAGTCGGCAGAGGCGGACAAGGCGGAGAAACCCACAACTGTAAGCATAATTATTACTATTTTATAAATACTACTTTTGTTTCAGAATACCGGTATGTTGTTTTGAAGTTTTTATTAGATGATAATTTAATTCTCCAACCTGTCAAATCCTACTTAGCTCCGTAAACGTCCGACTGCTAGCTTGCCCAGCTGTCCCACGGGATTTCTAGCTTCCCCCGCGGGACAGCTAGCTTGCCCCGGGGGATTTCTAGCTTGCCCCGCGGGACTTCTAGCTTCCCCCTGGGACAGGGACAGCTAGTCCCGTTTGGGGGTGCAAAGTTGTGGTTCATAACCGTATGGTGAATTGCCCTAATGTGGGACACTGCTTAACCTGGGATACCTAAGGTCCATCGCATTTATCTCCTATTTCTGACACATGTTAATAGATAATATTGTTGTCAAATCCAAGCAGGGGTTCCCTGTGATTGAAATCACATGAATTCACAAATCAATGCTAAGGCTCTACATTTGAATGGTATCATGTATTGGTCAAATGTATTGGCTTGATATGTTAACATATTTGTAATTGCAAATACTGTCCTCACCCTATGTTTTTTATGTTTACTTTATTATACTAGCTATGTTTTTTTAGCAAATTGTTTTGATAGCAACAGTGTTTTTTATATTTTACATTCACATGTATAGTGGCAAATTCAGTTACAAATGGACTTCAGGAGGCAAGAGTTTCAAGAAGAAAATCGCTACTTTATTTAGCATAAAAACAGAAGATGTCTGCTGAAAGTTGACTCATTCAGCATCAAGTCTTTTATAGACTTCAAACATGGTTAAACTCAACATGCCAAGCAAGTTAAAATCAGCTAATTTAAATATTAAAAACTGTACACAGAGGAGAATAAAACATGTCATTACAAATATGTACATTTATGTACATTTATTTACAAAGCTAGGAATATTTACAAACCATGTTCTTATTATTATCTCCAGAGACCTAAGGAAGATGGCCCACCAGCATGTTCTGATGATCCCAAACGACCTCTCCACAATGTTGCGCCCTGTGGCCTTTTGTACCGGCCTTCAATATGACCTGGTAATCAACATTCACATGGATGGGTGGCGGTAGAGCCTAATGATGGCCACGGGACGCTGCAGGCAGGAGTACCCTCCATCACCCAGCAAGAAGTAGGTGGGTACGGGGCCTACTTGTAGAACGGGGAACGCCGGGCACGAGAGCATCATGCACCGACCCGGGTTCCCGATGTAAATGTCTATACATTTGCTCTTAGCATCACAGATACCCTGCAGGATGATGGAAGTGAAGAGCTTCCTGTTAAAGTAGCTTTTCTTCTGTTCTGCAGGTGGCAGAACTCTTACATGGCACCCATCAATGCCCCGGCAGCAGATCTGAAGGCCGAGCAAAGCCTGCCCCCACCTCCTCCATCTCCTCTGACTTGGGGAAATGGATGACCCGATGGAGGATGGCCTCCACCACGCCATGGACCGTCACCCTGCACAACGCACCACAGGCCAGCTTGAATTTGGGACGCTGCTGGCCTTGCTGCCCCGGCCGGAAGAAAGCCCGTGGATGGAGCCATGAGGTCGAGGTGCTGATGGGGGTAGCCTGTCGAAGCTATCCCTGGAGAGCCTGAAGGCTGGCTTCAGGTCCCCTCCAGAAAGAAGACAGCCAGGATAGGCACAGGGGTGTTGAGCTTTGTGTACAGCTGTGAGCTGCTTCTAAAAATAATAATAAATATATTTTTAACATCGTTGATTCAGTTATTTACTATTTATATTATTTATGTTTATTGTGTGTGTGTGTGTATATATAGCCCTGGAAAAAAATGAAGAGACCACTCCAAATGTTCAGTGTCTCTTGTTTTATTTTTAAGAGGCATATGTTTGGCTTAAAATGAACATTTTGATTTTATACTATAAAGTACTGACAACATTTCTTCCAAATTCACAATTAAAGTATTGTTCAGACCATTTTCAATAAGTATTTTAGAGATAAGAAATTTTAAGAAAAATCCGGACTGGTCTCTTAATTTTTTCGGCGCTATATATATTTACTATTGATAGATAGATATACCAGTATATGCCTTATTTGTTTATTTTAAGTACAATCAATTGCAATTATGTATTTAATATGTATTGTCTGCTAAGAAGTGTTAAAGTCTATCAGAATTAAAAAATCCATTAAACATTTAACTTGTTTGATCAGTAAAGGGCCTATGAATTATTACATGCCTAGGTTTTTTTAATACATTTTAGCCTGTTATATATGTTGTGTGTAGCTTTAAGGGGCTTCAACTTTCCACCCCGTGGTAAAATGATAATTCACTCATTACAGTCAAGTGTATTTATCAATATTAAACGATAAATTGAAAGGTTAAAAACAAGCCATAACAATAAAACACATACGACGTGAGATAGACAACTGAGGAGGGCTCGTCTCCACCGCATCCCAGCTCTGTAGCACAGTTAACGAGCCGAGGTGATGACGCCATCGAGTCCGCTGCCGTTCCAATTGCAGGTGCGTGCTCCCGTTCTCGGAAGTCTGGACTTGGAAGTTCAGACTTGGCAAGTTCGAACTTCCAAGTCCGCAAGTCCGTACTCTGTGTACTTGGAATTGAGAAACGGCCGCGGCCATAGACATTAAACAGCTGCTGTGAACGGCGAATCGCGACCGTTTGATAACGTGCATAAATTATAACTTATACAACAGCGATCGGGAAACCCCATGCACTTACTCAAACAGGTGATGCAAAACAAACTCAGGGAAAGCACGTTTCAACCGTGGAATGATAGTTTACTGCGCCAACTTGCACGCGAGGGGAGAAGGGAGGGAGAAGGAAAAGGAAACTTCACCTAACAGACGCTCCGTCTGACTGACAGCTATAATGTCATCCGCACTGAACAACTCGCATCTTAAAACACTATACGAAAATAACAAACACTGTGACCTATAAAGAGCGATCAGTTTTTCATACTGCGACCCTGAGCGTGTTGAACACTGGTTTACGCGCGCCTCAAGACGGTCGGGCTCGTTCTCGTCACTCACAGCCCGCTGAGAAATGCTCCTCGCGGTGTACAAAGCATTGCATCCGCAAGGGGAAAAGCTTCATCCAGTCATGACATAAAGAGCGACCAGTCTGACAAACTACAAACGTGAGCGAGTGTTGAACAACACTTGCGCGCGCCTAGAGAGGGCCAGGCTGCGCTCCTCACTCACAGCCCGGTGAGAAATGCGTCCTCGCGATGAAGCTTGTCCACTCGCGGAAACTGTTCTGTGCGCGCTTGGTTTTCATGTCAGTTTTTATAAAAAATAAGCACCACACAAGGAGTTTAAACTGAAATGAAAGTTAAGAGATGATAGAACCATAAACCGATTGTAAAAGAAAAGGCAGCCACCAGAGCATCAGCAGCATCCCCAGTTAGTCATAGTCAAATCAAACTTACTATATAGAGTCATTTTCATACACAACAAGCCAGCATAGAGTGCTTTACATATACAAACATATTGACCCCCTCCCATACCCATCCACAGAGCAGAACATTGCAGATTGCACAATTAATGTTGTTTAAATCCCTCTGTATGGGAGACCAGGGGCAAGTGTAACTTGTTTTTTGATTAGTCAAAAACATCTTGAACAATTTGGATAATTTATTCTGTGTTGTGTTACTGTGCTCTACTAGTTAATACAAATTG
This sequence comes from Hyperoplus lanceolatus, assembly GCA_026929865.2. Classification (NCBI taxonomy): domain Eukaryota; kingdom Metazoa; phylum Chordata; class Actinopteri; order Uranoscopiformes; family Ammodytidae; genus Hyperoplus; species Hyperoplus lanceolatus. Next base: position 9,386,436 of record CM049403.1, read on the forward strand.
CATTTATTTTATAAGCAATAGATGTCCTATAAATACAAGAGTATAGGCCTATAGTAATAGCAAGTATTTTACCTCTTCACAAGCATTCATTTAAAGATAAATGAAAATACCGTGATATAATACCGTTACCGTCTATGCTTCAAATTATACCGTGATATACATTTTAGGCCATACCGTACAGCCCTAGTACAAGTACAGACTGATAAACAATGGGAAAGTAACTAAATTGGTACTTTTGGTAGAAAATATGGTTTGCTACTCCATGCATTTTTGAAATAAAAAATGTTGATTTTTCAAAAAAGGAAACAAATTGGTTGTTCATTATTAATTGACATGTGTTATTTTCTCATGTTTATTTATAATTACTTTTCAATTGAGCAATGTATGTTTTATCCGATTACTCGATTAATCGATGGAATAATCGATAGAATAATCGATTACTAAAATATTCGATAGCTGCAGCCCTATAACTGTCTCCTTTACTTGCCATGAATTTAAAACATTTAGTTTGTAAAGCTGATTCATTCTACTGCATAGTCCAGAGTTATCTCAGCCGTGCAGCAATTCTTCACAAGACCTTGACAGGTTTAATTACTTTTCATTCAGTAAAATGATTCCCTCCAAGCTAACAAACATTTTGTGATCAACTTTAATCTGCATTCATGGAAATGAAAAAATAATTAAAAGGTTGTTTCTCTTTTAAATGTTCTGCCTGAGTCTAGATGTTGATTACAGTATTATTTTTGTTTTCATTGTCTAGTTTCTGAGGTGCCTCAGGGAACCATCCCAAGTAGCATCATTTTCTTTTTTTACATGTGTCCTCTCTTTGATTACTCGTGGGTATATTTCCTTAATTTTTAGGCTGAAACACTCTTTTGCATCTCCGTGTAAAAACAAACAATACAATTCATTTGAAAGGTCCTGCCTCATGGTACATAACAATGATAACAGACTTTCTCTAGCTACAACAAGAGCAAGTCTGAGTTGGTCGAGGCTGATCATCAGGCTGATACAGCTATGTTGGCAGCTTAGGGGTTTTCCCCAATAAGCAGTGTATTTTGGCGGTACTGATCCTACCGACTTCAGTTCTAAGTGAAATGCCTGAGAGCTCTTCCCATCCACGTAAAAATATAAAAGGAAACCAAATTGGACGGACAAATGCCCCCCTTCAATAATAACACACAAATTCCTCTTCAGATATAATGAACAAACGCCTCTTCAAATAACGAATGCTTCTGAATGATTGTATTACTATATATAAACAAAAAGGCTTGTAATCAAAAATCAATGACTTTGCACAAGACCAAGAGCTTTCGGGACCCAACATGAACTTTAACCAATGGCAGACAACCCTATTCCTTCTAAATATGGGTGTCATTTTGAGTTGTATTTTGCCAGTATGCAATCAGGCTGTCTGCAAGTGCCGATTGCCCACTTTCTAGAATGAGAGCTTTCCCGCCTATATTTCTCATTTCCCACCTGTTTTATGCCTACAAAAAAGGCACCCTGATTGACCAGAGGTAAATTGTACCCAGCTGCTCCCAACTTCAATCAAAGGAACCAGGCTCCACAGTTTGCACCACAGGTGATTAGAATCCTAGGCCAATCACTTTCGGAGCCAGCCATATTGAATACGAAAACACACAACACAGAACATTACCAAGAAAATAGTTTGCCACAGTATTTTACTGTACATATTGGTAATATTCTTCTACAATGTCAACACATTTTAATAAGGTAAATGCAGAATCCCATATTTTGTTTTGAACGTGTTCCTCATAGTTTTGAGAACAGTGTCTTAGCAATTGAACATTTTTACAGAAATACACATTGTTGTCAGGTTTTTGTGTATTAATTACCTCTTGAGTTTTGGTTAACTGAATGTATTTTATGTCAAATTAATGACAAAAATAAACCACAGTTTGGACCTCATGGACTTCTGTATTGCTGACTGTGTAAACAGCTTTGCACATGTGGCTCCAGTTGTGCCCACTGTCGTTTAGCAATCGAAAAAAACAGTAAATGCCTATGTTAGGATGTTGACATGCTCAAAACGAAAATATAATATGTGTAGCAGTTTAAATACAGCATATTCACCAGCTTAGTTAAGCATTCTAACACTTGCTAATAAACACACAAGCCAAAGTTCAAGTATAAATCAAAGCATTGGAGACATCAACATGTTGACCTGATGACGATATTGGATGAAAATTCATATAACCACCACAGTTATGACAGTCCATCCTGAGGGGAACACATATCTGTACAGAATTGCACAACAATTCTTCCCAAACTTGTTTAAATATTGGGCCAAAGTTGCAGTTAAACAAACATTAATATCCCTAGAGTCCCACCACGTCTACAAAGCTGAACCATTAATCTGCCGTGGTTAACCTTTGTGCCAAAATCTTTGCGCAATCTTTCCCGCTGACCTCATTTTAATTAACAATCGATTTCAATACTTGGATCAGTTTCCTTCAGCTGACAATATTTTCTATAATCAGGCTTTTGCCTCAAGCCACTGATTACTCAGAGCATCAATTGTTTGTACTGTTGTTCACCTTTTTAATGTGACAGTTGGTTATCTTGTATCGTCCAGTTTTACCCTTTGTGCAGTGTTGTTTTTTCAATAGTGACTTGATTTGACAAGAGGCCTAAAGAGTGGATCATGTTTGTCCGTTCCTGATTTTCTGCATTACACTGTCTTCTTTCCCCGAATCCCCCCCACAAGCATCTTAATATCAGCTTTTCCTTTTTTTCTCCCAGGACACAATAGCCATTAAGAAGCACAGCTCGAGAACAAGACGAATACGACCTGTCTCCACCAGATTGAGTGAGTATTGCTGTATATCCTCTTATCCTCCTCTTTCCTGTCTCGCTCTAACCCCGTCCCGTCTCCATTAGTGTGTTTTTTTCTGTTGGCTCTCTTTCCCTACTTTCCTGTCTTCTCCATTTGAGAAGTCACTTAATGGCTGCTTTAATCTGGCTCAGGCCCAGTCTTGAGCCAGTACATCTCAGAGCAGACGCCGAATGTTTCAAAGTTGCCCACTTTGAAGCGATGGCTCCCTGCGATCCCCACATCTTGTCTGACGTGAGTGCCTTTGCCTTCTCACTTTCACATCCCCGATAAACCTTTCATCGCTGCCGTCAGGTCTGTGTGACGACTCTAGCTCCTCCCCGCCCCCCTCCGTGCCGTCCTACTCCTCGCCGCTGTCCCGCTCGGCATCCTGGGAAGGCCTGTCGGAGCTGCCCACACAGGGTCTGCCTCTACATCATGTGACGCGGGTTCGGCCAAGGCCTCCACGAAGGCACAAAGGAGGGCACATCCCCACAGAGGCAGTAAGGCACTTTTTGGCGTTTAATATTATGTAAAGTTATCCATCTCTCTCTCTCTCTCTCTCTCTCTCTCTCTCTCTCTCGCTCTGCATAATTCTCCCATTCCCTACTGTTCGTGCCCGCTGGCAGTGACTCGTGTCTTTGTCAGAGGTAATCTATACAAAGTGGATGGCTGCAATTGGATAATGTCATCTCACGGAAGCCAGTGTAATCCATTTCTTTTATTGCATACAAAACATTTACAAATGAAACCCAGTGCAAGTTAACGGACTGTGTGTGTGTGTGTGTGTGTGTGTGTGTGTGTGTGTGTGTGTGTGTGTGTGTGTGTGTGTGTGTGTGTGTGTGTGTGTGTGTGTGTGTGTGTGTGTGTGTGTGTGTGTGTGTGTGTGCGTGTGCGAGCGCAGCATTGCAGTGAAAACGGAGGAATAAGCCCTCTTGATGACGGACTCCCAGATTTCTACACTAAAAGAGTGCTCCCTGACAGGTGAGAGCTACATTTTGTCACAGCTTGTTGGGAGCGGGTTAGTCAGCACAGCAATTTAGCTCTCAGTGATTTATTTGACAAAGATAACTTTGTGGCAGGTAATGGTTACGAGGCAGGTATGACACGTACCATAACAACCATGACAGAGTAGAATATAACAACGAACAAAAGGATGAGTCCATCAGTTGAGACAAAGAAGAGGGATAGAGACAGACACTGCGTCACTTTCACTCCTTCTGCTTTTCACATTTTGAGTGTTTGGAACGATTTCCCTACTTTCCGACCAGTCGTTATTCTCTATTGATTTCATCGTGCCTTGTAAATCAACTCAAGGCTCTCCAAACTTGCCTGAGATGGGTAATCAATCACAGTGGGCATAAACAAAGAAAGAAAGACAGAAACACTACAATACACACTACACAATGGATGTATCACAGTTAAAAGTATAAATAAGTGAAAAGTGTTTTTTTAATGGAAATAAAATCATTGATCAATGATGAATCTGAGCAGCAGGAACGATGGTGCTGCAGGTAGGGACTGTTCCTCTCACGTCTTTATTCTCCAGGAACGATCTGTCATTGTGATACAAAGGAGCTGTTGTATTAAAGGAGTCATTATAGTCTCTCGCTAATTAACTGAGGGCATAACATTCAATTTATCAGTTGTATAAAGTCACTACGCGTTCGTTATACTAAGTGGGATGTTTTCATAGGAAGCTAAAAGCTCTTGAACAAGGCATGAGCAGAAATCAAAGATGAAATAATACTTACTGCTTTAGGAAATGAAGGTTTGTTCCTACTGTCATCTTTCAAACGGACTGAAAACACCATCTTATAACCTGCACAGCCACCAGTGTGATCCATTTAATCGCATAGATAGGCTACAGCAGATCAGTATGCTTTTATTTTGCCGGAGATGCATTCAGTAGTAGCCACAGCTTATCATCCACACTGCAGATCATCAGGATAAGTCAGTGCTTTTAATAGAATTAGATTTATTGTATAAAAAAAAGTTGCACTTAAGATAAATCATTGTGTGGTAGAGCAACGTGCCAGAGGAAAAAGCAGACAAAGCGCTGGCGTGGAAAGCTGTGGCGAAGTCACCCACAGCCAAACAGAGACATTGTGAGGATTGCACTGGGCTGTATGTGTGACGTTGAACCTCCCTGTCCTCTTTCAGTCAGCTCTCCTCTCTGCACAAAGCCCACTCGCTGAGGAGGAAGAAGAGGAGAAACATGCTGGCCATCTTCGGTTTCCGTAAGAACCGCAACCAAACCATGTCCACTCCGGGGCCGGAGTCTGAAGCCGATGTTTACGCAGATGTGTGTCACACTGTTGCTACGGCACCCATGGGGTTGGTGTATGCACAAACACAAGAAACTCACTGTACTACTGAGTAGAATGTCATGGCCTTGAATAGACAACAATGTGCCCACGTGATGCACTATATAACAATAAAGCACGCCTTCTTTTCCCTTCAGTATTCTACTCCACAACGTGACATTTTCTGCTGTTTCTTCTCTGTTCTTGTAAAAGAAATCTGCAGCACTGAAATGCATACATTCTCTGACAAAACTCCCTCTAAATCTCCCTCATTACTTTGTTGTTACGATATGCGGCTGGTAGCTGTCAAAGTGCAAGCAGCCGATGCCAGCGTGTGTGCACAGATGAAATGACAGCCGGCAAGCTTCGGCTCTCAGCCAAGTGATTTAGAAATCAACACGCTACATGTCAAACACAGATTGGGATATTTACAATTTAAAATAACATTCTTTTCAAATGTGTTTCCTCTTTACTCTTCGTCCTGTATTTTGAATGCATGGAAACATATGTGCGGCAGACTGTCATATTCTGTGTCCTCCAACTCTTAGGACTGCCACAGAGAATGTGTACACACTCCTCCAGCCTCCGAGGTCCGCTGCCAGAGCCGGGTCCCCTGGCGAGGGTTCTGATGGGAAAATGAGCGAGCACCAGGGGAAGAACGCTCTGGTTTTGAGTCCGCCAATGGTGCCGGGCATCCCTCATCCGGGCATGGGAGGAAGCAAACACCTCTTTTTTTCTCCAAGAGAGGTACAGTCAGTGTGATCCATCACATATGGAAGTATATCTGTTTTTAATGAAAAAACAATCATTGAATTTCTAGCACTGAATATTTATGCATTGCAATTTTATATCTGTGTTCTTCCTCTTGGAATTTTCACCAACACATTTTTACATTCATTTAGATTTCCAGATTGTATTTTGGGAGTGTCCGATCGAGCAAGGGGGGGGAGAGAGAGAGAGAGAGAGAGCGCAGCAGAAGAGTGTGGGGGAACAGAGAATATGATAGAGATCAGTATGTATTGAGTTAACAGTGCATTCTGAAGGTATATTGACTCTTCTTGTTGTGTTTTGACAGAAATCTGACTTGGATGCTGTGTTTGAGCCGCCACTGGATACTGAAAGGTACTGGATGGATGACAAACAGAGGCCGACAGAGACGCTGCAGGCAGAGAGGCAGCGCTTTGATAACAGGCTGCAAGAAAGAACATCCGGAGAGCCCAGGACAATGGACAGACCAACAGACAGGTACTGGACTGAGAGTAGACACCACTCGGACAGACACGTGGACAGACAGTGGACTGTGGACAGACACACCCAGCGGCAGATAGACAGAAAAATAGAAAGGCAGTGGATGGGCGGCAGACAGCTAGACCGGTCGTGGTCGGAGAACAAGCCATCGCCAGACATGCAGGTGGACAGTGTGTGGACTGAGAGCAGGCAGCCGGGGAGGAAGACAGACAGACAGGTAGTGCAGACGCTTCATTTGGCGCAAAGGCCGCTGCCGCCGTACCCGTCAGACAGGACGCCTTCGCCCAAACAGGACACGGATTCTCTGAAAAGTGACGAGGCAGCAGCTACGGACTGGAATCAGCAGGACGTGCCAGGAGACAGACTGATGTGTCCCGATGCAGGGTTCACTGAGGGATGGAGAGGTCGCCCTGCTCCCTGTGCATCTAAACCCGATCCCCCGCCACAAAGCAGCAAGCCCAGCCTGAAACTGAGGACCAGGCATCGGCTGGAAAGCTCAGAAGCTCTAGCAGGTACTTCATTTCCTCCCCAAGTTTCTGTGCTACAGTAGCAGTTAAAGTTGTTATAGTAGTTTAGTGTATTGTTGTCATTATATTGAAGATCAGACAACAATACAATCACATTTAGATAGCACACAGAGACATAAACATTCAACATTTACTGGAAGATATTAAGTAATATAGTTAGTTAAAAAAGGAGAGGTCAGCCCTTTGTAAAGAGTGTTTGAGAGAAAATAGTTCTCCAAAATCAGGCGTTACTTCTTTTCATTCGTAGGTACAGAGGAGGAGGAAGAGACGGAGGAGGATCCGGTAAAGATGGACAGAAAAGAGAGAGGAGGAAGAAGAAGAAGAGACTCGGATGGTCATCCTCCTCCAATTCCAGAAAAGGTGTGTCATTTATAACCATGCATGGTTTGGTTTTGAGTCGAAAGCTAATATAATCTGCACTATTCACAATGAGTGGCTACTGTGCATCCAGAAGCAATTTACCATTTTTTTTTGTTTCAGCCAAAGACGTCTTCATATGTGACTTTCCCAAAAGATTCAGCCAATGAGAAGAACTTACCTCCTCCACCTGTTCCACCACCTGTTAACAAGCCTGCACACGGATTACCAGACAGAGCTGCAAGTCAAGGTAACTCCACTGACAACACTTAAACATGGTGTTGACACATGTAGGTTTCACTCTAGCTATCTGTTGCTCTGGTCTATCTTGGAGCAGGAAGCTGCAAGCTGAGAGGAATATCGTGTGAACTGGTTTATTGAAGGCATCATGGACATTCAATCAAATGATATAAAGTCGTAAATACATAGCACGACCTACGTGATAGTTTGACATTTTTGGTAAATGCCCCTTTTGGTAGAATAGGTTAGAATATGTGTTTTACATGAAACTGTTACGTCATGTGTTTCCTCCCTTGTACAAATTAAACCAAGATATTTAAATTGTTAAATAGGTATTTAGATATGCTGGTAAGCTGATTTGGTTCCCTTTTTAGATGGAGCAAGGCTATCAGTTTCCCTAAGTTTCTTGTCGTTATGCTAAGCTGAGCTACTTAACGGCTGGCTGTAGGATTGCATCGAACTCCTCTTACACCTCTCAACAAGGAAGTGTTACTAGTAGCTGAACTATTCCGATACTGCAACCATATCTTCATACATATAACATTACATTACAAATAAAGAAGTTTTTTTATTTAGCTCTGAATATAAAACATGCCCCACTAAGTACTCCTCTTAAACACAACTTCATATGATATATATTAATATATAGATAATATACATACTTTCCTCCAAACAGAGGAAGTCAACCGAGATAAAGGACATTTCACTAAAATGTTAGTCATAAAATCATCATATAAAGCACAATAACAAATACAGAGGAACCATTTAACCTACTAACTTATTTGGCTAATGTAGCTAAATGTTACTGTGCACAAACTGTGTCGCATGTAAATAAAGCTTTTTCCTCCTGTTGTTCAGGCGACGAAGGTCTGAGATCTCAGGCCCCAGTGAAACCACAGAGACACAGAAAGGCCATGTCTTGTGACACAGGTACAAACTGTCTTGTCATTTTTTTCTAATAAATTGTGGCCACACAATATAATTCTGCTTGGAACACGTGTGTACATATTGATTTTGTGTGTAAAGTGTTTGTATCTTATCGTTAATGTGTCTTTCTTTTGTCCTCACTCAACTCAGGCACTGACAGGGAAAGCCCTAATAACGTTGAGAAGCCCCCAAATCGCAAACCCCCCATGAAAAAACCTAGACTACCCCAAAACAGAAATAAGTCACTGGACTTGTCTGGTATATGTCTCTTTTTTTAATTTAACTGTGTGTGCATGCACGTGCATATTTGTGTGTGTGTGTGTGTGTGTGTTTGACTTAAGACACTTTAAGCAACACACACTAGACTTCAGACCGGTTGATTGGGATTGGCTTTTGCAATTAGGGACAAAAGCTGGGTCGTGCTGTTTACAACATGTGCTATTGCAGATGTGCAATATTGCCTCAACTAATTCTGTAGCTCAATGGGTAAGTCTATGTTAAGTCCCCAAAAGTGACCTAGGTCAACGTGTGTGTAGTAGTAGTAGTAGTAGTAGATGTTACAGTGTAAATTAACCATGTGTTGCTTTTGTGTCTATAAGATGACGTTATAATAGAAAAAGGTGTATGTCTACAAGTTTCGGCAGCTAATGTTTCTGTAACTTACTGTAGAATAGACACTAGTATTGGTCAATAATATATTGTCTTTTTGTCATAAGAGCCTGGCAGTGACCAGGTTCCTCTGCTGTTCTACTTCACAGACAGTCTCAACTCAGCCTCTGGTCAGAGCGAGCTGTTGTGATGCCCGAGAGATCTCAACTGCCATCATCTGGCTGTGATGTTGTCATGACAACAAGGAGCGAGGACACAAAGAAATGACATGACAGACGACATAAAACATCGGTCACTGACTTCTGTTGAAAGACTGTCCTCTCGTTTTTGTTTTCCCTCTCACATGCTCAACTCTTTGTGTGGCCACAGTATTTTAACAGTATTTGTTATGTTAGAAAACCCAAAAGATCCTTGTCTTTTGTGTTGGCGGAGCAGAGGGCCAAGTGTCGGAGCGTCGTGGCTTTGATAGACAGAAAAGAAAAAATGTCTTTATTAGAATGTGTTTTTGTCCAATATGCGATGCATTTTCTGACCACTGATACAGCTGATTGCCTTGGTTGAACACTTGAAAATGAGTTGCTTCTCATCAGATGAAACTTGGTGATTTATATCTAGTTTTGCTTTCAGGAACTGAAAGGTAATATATTTTATAGAACAAATTAAATATTATGTATGAGCACCGTCACTGTATGAATAAAACACTAATGTCAACAGCTGCTATGGCTACATTCTTAACAATGGTTGTTTCTCAACCGAGATTTGTTCCCTAATAAGGATATCCTTCAGTTCAAAACCATGTATCACATGACTACTTGTATGTTCAGAATGATCAGCTGGCTGCTCAGTTCACCTCAGTGTTAAGGCATTAATGTTTTAAATTAGTGGCTGCAACTGTTTTGGTTCACTCTCACAAGGGTATTTTCTGTCACAGCAGGAATCTATAAAAACCCACTGTTAGCATTGAGCTAATGAACACACAGCAACTACACATTCAGTTATTTACTGGGTGGAAAACAGCGAAAAGGAAAGTGAGTAAAGATGTACTTTCATCCTACAAAAAATCGTCTCTAATTTCAACTTAAAAAGTGTTGTGTTTTCAGGTTTGTTTCTGCCACCTCCTATATGGCCAAACAATCTCAAATCTTTCAACATTAATTCAGTTGCTGTTATTATGTACATGGTAAACTGCACCTTGCCTATAATTAAAACGTATTCATCACCATAAAACGCCAATAACGAAACCAAAAAAACTGGTTCTAGAATAAAACGATCCCACTGACTGACTGACTGACTGATTGACTGACTGACTGACTGACTGACTGACTGACTGACTGACTGACTGACTGACTGGGTTGGATGGCAAAATGTACTTTCTGATTTAAGATATGTCCCCTCTCCGGTTGGCATGGCAACCTCATCTATTCATGGAAGTCAAACCATGTTAGAAACAGCAGGGGGCGACTGATCCCTACACATGATGGAGCCACTGGGCTTTGAGACAAACACATACACACGCACACACACACACACACACCACACATACACACATCATTGGAGCAGAGCACCAGCCTCACAGGTTGTCATTAGCAACTGTGCCTTGACCTTTTTTCAAAAGATGCTGTAATGAGTCAGATAGGAATTGGGAAACAGAAGGAAATATCTACAGTTTGTTTGAACAGAGACAGAGTTTTTTTTTTCTGACAAGCAAACAGTGTCTGGGGGAACCACTGAGGAGTTGCCTCACACTGAAATGTTACACGTGTTAATTATGAATGCTTCAGCCACACACCTTCTCCACAGGTGTGAATGCTGTTACGAGTGCACTTAAACAGTTAAATCCTATCGCTCATCAGCATCAATATCCTCGCTAATGAATCTCTGCAGTTTTTTCCAGATTAAAAATGATCTAATATCCCGTCACCCATCCACTCTCTAGGCCCGGTCACACACACACACACACACACACACACACAGTATGAGCGATGAGTGGCGCTCTCTCCTGAAGCAATTTAACATGCACAAACTTAGATTGATGGTGAGATTACAGGCGGTGTATAGGCAGTCTCTCTTCCTCGATGACTTCATAACAGCACGGTGAAATATAACCCCAGTGTTTGTTTGAACTTTTCACTTTTCCTCTAGCTCCAATAGGATGTGTCAAGAGTCCACAGTGTAGAGTCTTCTGGTGTTATGATGCCCCTCAAAACTGAATGAGCCCACTGTTATTGAAGAACCATCTGGAGAACAATGCAGCTTTGAGGCTTTGACAGTTCACAGAAAAAGATAGGGACATTTGGTTTATTTATTTTTTTGCTGGATGCTATTATTCTGGGTAATTTAGCTCAACATTGAAATGATACAGACCAGAATTACAACCAGTTTCAAATAATTTCACGTACAAACAATATAAAAACACATAGCGATAAAACGTATAAGTACATGTGTGGCTGTGGAAGAAACCTGTACAGACTTGTTCTGGTGAAGTGAAGACACATCACATCACACGGGAGGCACATCCTACACTTCCTCATCATTCTTCTGCAGTTACCAAGCAACATGATCACATAAAGGAAAAGAGGAGCTGGCGACCGAGAGAGAAAAAGCAAATGTGTGGGTAGAGGAGAAAGATTTGTGCAAATAATAAAAGCTTGCAGTCCAAAGCAATATGCATGATTGTGCTCAAACAATATCCCCTCACCCCCAAAAATCCAAATCCTCTCCTCTTCCTTCAGAGTTGAAGTTGGATCCACACTTTGAGAAAAAGTCTTAATGACTAAGTGAAGCCAGGCTCACATCCACGTTTCACATTTCTATTTAAACTATTAAAATCCCATATGAGGTCGTCACATCTTCGCCCATGCTGTGAAAAGTGAATTTGCATGTGACTCCTCGCAGCAGCAGCAGCAGGCCTGCTGGAGGAAAACATGTGCAGCAGCAGTTACATGGGTAAATGACTCATGAAGGCAGACATGGATAAGAAACAGTGTAATTTAATGTAATTACAACCACGTCTACAAAAGGTCATAAGTGAGCTGTTCAGATAGGTCGTCATGGGAACCGTCTCCCTAATGGGTGACGGGGACCCGCTGTCTTTGGAGTCACCTTATGGCCGGGCAGCCTGTTGGGGAGACAGCAGCAGGGCACAGGTGGGCGCTCAGCATGTACACAGACCTGAACAGCTGCTGGGATCACACAATGATATCATGTGTAGATGAAAGGGTGCAGCCATTTCCTGCTGATTCAAAAATTCTTCTTCGAGTAATACATAACAACAATGAAATGTGTGCCTGATGTGTATATCACTAGTACTGCAGTAAAAAAATTGAAATGTTTAATGTTTTGACCTGATGATGGCGCAAGAGGGAAAGTTAGTCACCAAAGAGTAATAGGAATAACGTGTATACTAAATTTCATGGCATCCATCCAATCGTTGTTGAGAGATTATAGTCAGGATCCGAGTGGTGGGCCTTGTCACAAACTCCAGTCCAGAACATGTTTTGTTGAATAGCCTTTGTGATGTTGAACCTCTCCTGAAGATGGAAATGCATGACCTTAGGTGTTACCGGTCTGATTTTTGGATGAGTTCATAGTCAAAAGAACCGTTTTGGACACATTTTTTGGACACAATTTAAATCCCTCAAAATTACCTGTTCATCTTCCACATCATCCCATCGCTCGTGCTCATCAAACAGTGTCATCAAATAACAGAAGTAACAGTGAAGGCATTCATGTTAATCCTGTTCAACCTCTTGCAATAAAATCTCCCACATCCAGAATATGTAACTTTGAAAAGAGAAGGTGCAGCCTTGCATATTTTCAATAATTTTCATCAAAACATCGCCCATCTCAAAGTACTTTTTACTTGAGAGAGAAACTAAGGACTTTTAGCAAGTTGTGGGCTGTTGCAGGTTTCTCCATTGTGTGGTGTTTGTAAAAATTGCTTCGACAAATGCACATAACTGTTCTGCAAATGTTAAGGATGATTCAAGAAAGGCACCAGAGTCACTGAGAAAAACTGTAATTATAGATGCCGTGGGAGTGAACGGGAGCTTTAAAACATATCAGCATTAGACTTTAATGCATGTTAGTCTCATTGTGAGCTATATTTACAGTCAGTTGGTGTGCAGTATAGCTTCACATTTAATGGTACTGAATGGGCCTTTATGGACTTTAATGCTGCACAGCATTGCAAACAGCATTTCAGCAGTGCGAGGAAATCAATATTGTTTACCAAAGCCTTGTTTTTCCAAGAACAACTAATTTAATGTGCACATTAAGCACATTTTATTAAAATGCAGGAATTGGTCTCAATAAATAAATGTATACACAAACACACATATTATTTGGTGTGTATGCATACCTGAGCATGCACAGTGAAGCAGATCTGAACAGTGAAGCACAAATACAATGTTCAAAAGTAAAATGTTGCAAGAATTAGGAGCTATAAAATGAATGCCTCCTGTTGTTCAACCAAACTCAAACTAAAGTTCAGCGTGTAGATAAAATAAACATGTAGACTTAAAATGTTAAAAATGTCTGGGGACTTCCTGTGTGTGTTGCACTGTTGAACCTGAGGCACTAACACGTCACAAAACATTGAACGTTTGTATTGGATATTTGGAGTTTGTTACAGTTTTTTACAGATCAGATAAGGCAACGCAAGGCAAGTTTAAATATACAGGGGCATGAAAAACATCAAGATTATACATCATAAATTGCATTTAAGGAATAGGAAAAAAGAAAGAAAATACATCAATATTACAGATTAGCCTACATTAGACATCATGTTGGCTGAACACATCCGTGTCTGTTTGGACTGAAGTCTTTTTCACCAAACTCGGGTGTAGATGAGAGTTGACAATTAAATACCTGTTAAATTCCTGTTGACACAATATTCAAGTTTTCAAGTAGTTGTGTCCCAGACACTTAACTTTTTGTGTGTCCCACACTCTTAAATAGTTGAATCTATTTTATCTAACATAGTTGCACTCAAAAAATGTGTCCAACAGCATTAATAAGCTTGTCAGCTCTTTAGTGAGTGTTTCAATGAGGTAATATTCTTTATTGTCATTGTACAAAACATACTAGGACACTCAGGTGCACTCAAGGACCTGTCTCAATTGTTGCAGTTAGTTACAGTAAGTTACAGTAAAACAACCTAATCCTGCAGGGGATTGCAGATAACAGAATAATCAGGGCAGGGAGGGGAGGGGTGGAGAGAGGGAATGAATTAACAGATTTAGTGTCATCTCTCAATCTGGGAGGTGAACCAAAGTATCGACCACTTTAATCCGTTCATCCCTTTATTCCTCATCCTCCCCTAACATGGGTCTCTGTCTGCGTGCACCCTCTGATTTCCTTCTCTGTTCATCTGTGTGTGTGTGTGTGTGTGTGTTTGTTTTTTAAAGATTTAAGACGTCTTATGCTTCATGTTTCTTTGTATGCGTCAGCGTTTATGTGTCTGGATTTAGTGTCCTCGAGCGACCCGCTCATCATCACTGCTGCTCTGCATGAATTATACAAATACAGTACATGGTTGCAAGATGTTCATTTATGAGCAACATTTGGTCATTTATGAAGACAAAGGCAGAGTTCATTTATCAATTATTAACAAACATGCTGTAAGGAGCGTGTTTACATGGTGGCAAATAATTAAAATGACAGTGAAGGCGCATATGTAGCAACATCAGAAGGAAGACTGGATTTACTATTAAACACCTGAATATCAACACACTAAACACAGCAGGAGCACATAGAAGTGATTTGATCATGCTTAAGTGTTCCCATTGATCTGAAGTTAAGGCTGGAGTAATAGCGAGGGCACTGACAGCTTATGGGGACATTACAGATGGTTTATGAAGGCATGGGTATCTGTTAATCTGACACTAGTTTCAGGGGGAGAATCAGCACTAATCCCATGACTAGCTTGATAAATCCACTCACAATGACGCCCCACGTGTGGACAGCATGGGTAAACACAATCACGCGCACAGACACTCACACCAACAACACAAGTTGGTCTGGGATAAAAAAAAAATCAATAAAAGGCAGTGAATAGCTTACATTGTTGCTGCACAAGCTCAAAGTCAGATTTAAATGAGCAATTTAGGGTTTTACAGTTGAGGTGATGGATTACAAAAACAGTGAGATTACAGGCAACAAAAAAGTTTGATGAACAATGTTCCCTGAGGCAATCAAAATAAATAATATCTATAGGAACATCAAAGGTGGATTCAGTGATTCTGGAGAATACTTGTTGTCAAAATCTTTTTCTGTCATAATCATTATATACCTCATCACAATCAACTACCTGTCCATTACGCGTACTTTCAAAAACAATCCTATGTTAATAAACAGCCTAGGCTCAGTAAATGGCCATGCTGCTAGCAATGGTGGGCCCCCCTTATTTACATACCATGTATCTAAATACCAATTTACAGAGCCTATGGCTGTGTATTAACATAGGATTTGTTTTCAGTTCACACACAGTATACAAACATGTAGTGAGGAAATATTAACTGATTTTGATATAAAGTGATTTTGACGACAAACATTCTCCAGAATCGCTGATCCCACCTTTTAAAAAGAAGGTTAGCTTCTAGACATGACGGGAATTCAACAGTGTGTGTATGTATTAAATCATTATGAACAATCCACAGCAAGCTTGTTTTCGGTTAAACATACCTGTATGTTGAATCTAATCAGACAGGAAAGAAATCCTTAATCAAACACTTCAAAGGAAATGCACTATTTGCTCTTCTTCTGCTTAGAGGTAAATAAGAAAATGTCTCATGTCTGTGTGCAGCAGGGGCGGTTCTACAGGGGCGGCTGTCCCCCCCCCCCCACTGAAGAGCCTTGTCCCCCCCAGCTGCCCCCCTAACTTTTGCATTCTCAAAAATGTACTTGTAAGAACAAACCGCCACTATGTCAACAAGCCCCTCAAATAATTGAAACAAACAATAAATTGAACAAAAGTAAATCATTGTAAATCTAATCTTATGCCCTGCCCCTCAAATACTTAGCCACGGCCCTGCATCATATGCGCATATCGGCGATCACACAGTTTGTCACACACAGCGGGTCAGCGCGCTGCTGTGCCATGTAGCCCGGCGAAGAGAAACTGACCTGCTCCGAGCATCTGAAGGTGAAGTCAGTTATACACACTGACAGGAATACACACCCCTCAAGAAACACACACCCATCCCTGGAATGATTTAAAATAGTGAAATTAAAATCCTTTCCTCCTGTCTTTGTTGTTTCTCTTCTTGATTTGGAAAACAACATGTGGACACTGAAAGAAAGACACAGGGACCTATAGGGGATGATTCTGAGATGCAGAATGTAATTCAGTAATCTGCAGGTCCACACTCTCACTGCTATCCCCATTGCTCTGTACTCAGCTGCTGGGTGACATACTGACAGAAACAAACCCCTCCCTCCAGGTGACTAGTGGAGCTGGGCTGGGGAAAGGGAAAGTCTCTTTTAGCAAGGCAGCAGGCGTATCCTGGTGAGAAGTAGATCAGAGCTCTTTGGAACATTTCCTCAGCTTCAGCCAGCTCAGAGAAGGTTTCTGCAAACTCCTGTTTGCAACCATCCACAGAAACATACACCAGATAGATTTTTGAATTGGACTGACAACCCATTAACACCTTCTCTCCAAAGAGGATTGTGTTTGCCATGCCGACAGCTTTCTGCATCTCCCTCACAATATACTGCTCATCATCGTTCTTCCAGAGACTAATCTGAATAATCAAACCCAATGGAACAGTAAATACTGGAGATAAAAAGTATCCAAATTATTATAGGGGTATCTGTAATAGTTGTAAACACAACTACCATATATGTAGAAAATGCTGCGACTAACAAAATAAAGAAGACACCAGTAATATAGATGAGAACTCTAACCCAGAGAGGGCGCAGCCACACTTTATTTTTAGAGACATTGTTGATCATCCTCACAGCCTCTTTGTACTTCTCGTGGTCCTCAATGATCAGGCGAAGTTGGTCTGGGACCTCCATCTCACTGAACCGACCACAATCCCATTTACAGAGTCCCTCATCATTGACAGCAGTCAAAGGCTGAAGGGCCTTCCCGTTGTAGATAGAGGGAGGTTGGAAGGGCACCACAGTGGAGCCTTGAAGCTGCTGGTTGGGGGTGCAGAGCACCTTGAGCAGCTTATTCATGAAGTCTGGGTCGTTGGCCTCCAGGTAGGTGAGGTGGCAGAGGTGGAGAGGAACAGTGACTCCTGGCTCCAGCAGCACTGGGACGATGGGCGTCCTCTCCAGGCAATCTCTGAACAAAGACATGTTGGCCTCCAGGAGACACCAGCGGCTCCTCACAAACTCTGGGCTGAGAACCAGCAGAACCTTCTGGCTCTCCTGGATGCAGTCGGACATGTTCTCCAACACGGTGCGGCCGGGGGTGAAGTCACGCTCATGGTAGCAGACCTGCAGGCCGCAGGACTCCAGCTGGTCGATGATGGAGTGGGTCCACTGGTAGTCAGTGCTGCTGTAGCTAATGAAGACATGGTAACACTCACCATCTCTCAGTGTGGGAGGAACATGAGCAGAGAGAGACAGTGAGACAGCAGGCTGAATGTCTGCAGTCTGCACTTCAAGGACTCCATTATCTATGACACAACTATGTGAGAAAGAAAATATAATTTAGGAATGTAGGAATCTTTGATAAACAGTTCATATAGCCATGTTTTTAATGTTAGTATAGATCAAAGACTCAAACACATTTTGAGGTCATCCTATTGATCAGTGATCACGCTGAGGTCTTTTGAGGTGTTCTATAATCTGAATGTATATGCCACTGAAGATTTTGAAAAACTGATATTACCTCATTTCAATCCATAAAAGGTATACAAGCATCCAGGTCATTGTTTGTCATCATTACTTATCTGATCAACCATCAGCATGCTGCTTAGAAAATTAAAATTCATCTGTCTCAAAATTCATCTGTCTCAAAAAAGCACACAACTCTTATAGTCAATGTCACATAAAGTAAAATCAGCTTTTGGAAAAGGCTGCTTTAACCACACGTTACTCATCATGAAAAGTCAAATGCTGACATGCAAATCTACTTCAAGTATAACCATATCAAAAATATAAAATCTGTGATGGCACATTACTCAATGTAAAAAACTCAGTTTTCCATCAATACAGTGCTGCTCCTAATACACAGTGGGTAGTTTGCAGTGTTGGGCAAGTTACTTCAAAAGCGTAATGCGGTATTTATTACTTATTACTGGCATTTCAAAGTAGTTAGTTACATTACAATATTACTGTCTTTGAATTGTAAGGCATTACACTACTTTTACATTACTTTTGCATTACTTTCACCAAAATAACATGAAATATGGATTTGGTGTTCTCAATAGATCTTCTTGTGTTCAATGCAGCTCATTACACAGCAGGAGGTGACATGGTATGGCATAATGACTGAGCTAGGCTTAAGGCTAACACAAGTAGGCCTATGCTATATAATATAATGGTCACAGTTATGGCTCATGGTGCAATACATTTTATAATAGAAATACTGTATCTTTAGGTATTTATTTAGCCTATATTAATATCAATAGAGCTAGAGCCTACTACTGTAGATTGAAAAAGTAAATTGAGCCTCAAAGATTTGTTTCTTCTGGCGACTTAAAAGCACAAACAAGTCGTTCACATCATCATCAACTTTTGCCTTTTTTAGTTGTTCCAAAGAATTTGCCTTATCATCTTGCCATCTAATCTAAATGATAACAGCCCATTATGTTTGTTTATCGTCTCTCTTGCATGATATTTTATAATAACAATAGTAGCCTAAGTATATATCTCCGTCCTTTGCTAATTCAAAGCCTCCACTCATTATGTTGGGAGTCGACGTGTGTGTCAGAGGCATGAATCGACAAAGCGATCAACTCTTATTGTGACTTTTTTGCTGCAGCACTTGTAGTGCTGAGGAGAGCTTGCCAACTGCGCTGTCCTTTACGCACCATCATTACCGCCGTTATGTTAAGATTTCATAATTTGCATCAAAGCAAACCCTTTAGGCGCCGGGTTATATTTTTTAAAATACTAGATTTTGACACTTAAATTTCAGAAGGCTCTGGATTGAAAGTGGTTTGAGATAGAGACAAAGTGTAAATGAGACAAATATTGAGAATGACCTAAAGTTTATCTGGGGAGTAAATTTTCCCATCTAATTAGCATATTATGACGTCATATGGTGGCGGCCATGTTGTAGGCTATTATGTAATTTCCATGAAATACCTGATATTTTGAAAGAGAGTTTAACTTATTTAATCAGATTCACCCCTCCATCCATTTGTAATGATCTCCACTTTGTTGTAAGCCAACAGTTGTAAACTAGAACTACACCACAAAACTCATGTAAACAGTAGGCGTTTATGATTTTTTTTTACCCACCACCATTTTTATTTCCTTTTTTCTTCTATTCTGCATTATTACTATTATCATCATTATTATCATTATACTATGATAATATTAATATATATATAATGCTGCGTCGCATGGCTGCACCACTGCTGCGCATGGACGCACCGTGACCGGGGCCGTAGAAAGAGTGAACACCAACTCCCTACTCGTCAACTTTTTGCTTGCCATATCTCTAAATAACTCCTAAATCCAGCAATACCGCTTCAGCATAAATAGCTTCGTGGCACACTATCTCCGATTTCGCACCTAACAACAGCGCGATTCATTTGCAGCCTGGACGCGGAGATGTGTCACCTCTCTGCTCTGACAGCAGGCAGGGACTCGCTCCTAGGGGCTGCTCCGAGACTGACCGCCTCCGAGTGCTCTTAGACGGGGACCGGGGTGAGATTGGTTTTATATTCGACATTCGTCTATTTTCCGGGGTTGTAACTGTAATAGCGTCACGAAAACCACACCAATTTCCTCCAGAATGGTATTATTATGTACAGAAGACTAAGACTGACATTGCACAGGCTTGATTAACTCACCAAAATCAGCGAGTCTCGAGAAAGATCAAAGAAACCGCGCCGAATATAGTTTTTAGTGCCACACGGCAGCGGACTGCTTAGGGACCGTCGCAAAAGTGCAACGTCTTTTTTCTATTCTTAATAACTCACTGGAAATTCATCCTATCAACACCAAACCAATTCTGTTGTGTTTATGAACACATTTTGTAGTTACCACAACACTTTATTTTAAAGAAAAACCTTTGATTTTTTCTAAAAAAGGGAAAATTATTCAGTGTGTAATTGCATCCATATTTAAGGCTATTTTTTTCAATAGCTCACTGTTTTTTATAGTTATCAACACCAAACCAACTCTGGTGTGTTCATGAACTCAATGTGGAGTTCCCACAGCCCTTTATTTTCAAGGAAAAACTTTTAATTTTTTTAAAGGCAAAAGGAGTCATATATTTAATCGATATTTAAAGCTATTTTTTCAATAGCTCACTGGTTTTTATAGTTAGCAACACCAAACCAACTCTGGTGTGTTCATGAACTCAATGCGGAGTTCCCACAGCCCTTTATTTTCAAGGAAAAACTTTTAATTTTTTTTAAAGGCAAAAAGAGTCATATATTTAATCCATATTTAAGGCTTTTTTTTCAATAGCTCACTGTTTTTTATAGTTAGCAACACCAAACCAACTCTGGTGTGTTCATGAACTGACTGTGGAATTCCCACAACCCTCTATTTTCAAGGAAAAACCTTTGATTTTTTTTTAAAAAGGTTAAATTATTCAGTGTGTATATTGCATCCATATTTAAGGCTATTCTTTGCAATAGCTCACTGGTTTTTATAGCTATCAACACCAAACCAACTCTGGTGTGTTCATGAACTCACTGTGGAGTTCCCACAGCCCTTTATTTTCAAGAAAAAAACTTTGAATTTTTTTTTAAAGGCAAACGGAGTCAGATCATATATTTAATCCATATTTAAGGCTATTTTTTCAATAGCTCACTGTTTTTTATAGTTATCAACACCAAACCAACTCTGGTGTGTTCATGAACTCAATGTGGAGTTCCCACAGCCCTTTATTTTCAAGGAAAAACTTTTAATTTTTTTAAAGGCAAAAGGAGTCATATATTTAATCGATATTTAAAGCTATTTTTTCAATAGCTCACTGGTTTTTATAGTTAGCAACACCAAACCAACTCTGGTGTGGTCATGAACTCACTTTGGAGTTCCCACAACCCTTTGTTTTAAAGAAAAACCTTTGATTTTTTTTAAAAAGGGAAAATTATTCAGTGTGTATTTTGCATCCATATTTAATGCTATTATTTGCAATAGCTCACTGGTTTTTATAGCTATCAACACCAAACCAACTCTGGTGTGTTCATGAACTCACTGTGGAGTTCCCACAGCCCTTTATTTTCAAGAAAAAAAATTTGAATTTTTTTTTAAAGGCAAACTGAGTCAGATCATATATTTAATCCATATTTAAGGCTATTTTTTTAATAGCTCACTGGTTTTTATAGCTATCAACACCAAACCAACTCTGGTGTGTTCATGGACTCACTGTGGAGTTCCCACAACTCTTTGTTTTAAAGAAAAACCTTTGATTTTTTTTAAAAAGGGAAAATTATTCAGTGTGTATATAGCATCCATATTTAAGGCTATTTATTTCTATAGCTCACTGGTTTTTATAGTTAGCATCACCGAACCAACTTTGGTGTGTTCATGAACTGACTGTGGAATTTCCACAACCCTTTATTTTCAAGGAAAAACTTTTATTTTTTTTAAAGGCAAAAGGAGTCGTATATTTAATCCATATTTAAGGCTTTTTTTTCAATAGCTCACTGGTTTTTATAGCTATCAACACCAAACCAACTCTGGTGTGTTCATGAACTCACTGTGGAGTTCCCACAACCCTTTGTTTTAAAGAAAAACCTTTGATTTTTTTTTAAAAAGGGAAAATTACTCAGTGTGTATATTGCATCCATATTTAAGGCTATTTTTTCAATAGCTCACTGTTTTTTATAGTTATCAACACCAAACCAACTCTGGTGTGTTCATGAACTCACTGTGGAGTTCCCACAACCCTTTATTTTCAAGAAAAACCTTTAATTTTTTTTAAAGGCAAAAGGAGTCACATTTTTAATCCATATTTAAGGCTATTTTTTCAATAGCTCACTGGTTTTTATAGTTAGCAACACCAAACCAACTCTGGTGTGGTCATGAACTCACTTTGGAGTTCCCACAACCCTTTGTTTTAAAGAAAAACCTTTTTTTTTTTTTAAAAGGGAAAATTATTCAGTGTGTATATTGCATCCATATTTAAGGCTATTTTTTCAATAGCTCACTGTTTTTTATAGTTATCAACACCAAACCAACTCTGGTGTGTTCATGAACTCAATGTGGAGTTCCCACAGCCCTTTATTTTCAAGGAAAAACGTTTATTTTTTTTTAAAGGCAAAAGGAGTCATATATTTAATCCATATTTAAGGCTATTTTTTCAATAGCTCACTGGTTTTTATAGCTATCAACACCAAACCAACTCTGGTGTGTTCATGAACTCACTGTGGAGTTCCCACAGCCCTTTATTTTCAAGAAAAAAACTTTGAATTTTTTTTTAAAGGCAAACTGAGTCAGATCATATATTTAATCCATATTTAAGGCTATTTGTTAATAGCTCACTGGTTTTTATAGCGATCAACACCAAACCAACTCTGGTGTGTTCATGGACTCACTGTGGAGTTCCCACAACTCTTTGTTTTAAAGAAAAACCTTTGATTTTTTTTTAAAAAGGGAAAATTATTCAGTGTGTATATTGCATCCATATTTAAGGCTATTTTTTCAATAGCTCACTGTTTTTTATAGTTATCAACACCAAACCAACTCTGGTGTGTTCATGAACTCAATGTGGAGTTCCCACAGCCCTTTATTTTCAAGGAAAAACATTTAATTTTTTTTAAAGGCAAAAGGAGTCACATTTTTAATCCATATTTAAGGCTATTTTTTCAATAGCTCACTGGTTTTTATAGTTAGCAACTCCAAACCAACTTTGCTGTGTTCATGAACTGACTGTGGAATTCCCACAACCCTCTATTTTCAAGGAAAAACCTTTGATTTTTTTTTAAAAAGGGAAAATTATTCAGTGTGTATATTGCATCCATATTTAAGCCTATTCTTTCAATAGCTCACTGGTTCTTATAGCTATCAACACCAAACCAACTCTGGTGTGTTCATGAACTGACCGTGGAATTCCCACAACCCTTTATTTTCAAGGAAAAACTTTTAATTTTTTTTAAAGGCAAAAGGAGTCGTATATTTAATCCATATTTAAGGCTTTTTTTTCAATAGCTCACTGGTTTTTATAGCTATCAACACCAAACCAACTCTGGTGTGTTCATGAACTCACTGTGGAGTTCCCACAACCCTTTGTTTTAAAGAAAAACCTTTGATTTTTTTTAAAAAGGGGAAAATTATTCAGTGTGTATATTGCATCCATATTTAAGGCTATCTTTTTCAATAGCTCATTGTTTTTTATAGTTATCAACACCAAACCAACTCTGGTGTGTTCATGAACTCACTGTGGAGTTCCCACAGCCCTTTATTTTCAAGGAATAACTTTTAATTTTTTTTAAAGGCAAAAGGAGTCGTATATTTAATCCATATTTAAGGCTATTTTTTCAATAGCTCACTGGTTTTTATAGTTAGCAACACCAAACCAACTTTGCTGTGTTCATGAACTGACTGTGGAATTCCCACAACCCTCTATTTTCAAGGAAAAACCTTTGTTTTTTTTTTAAAAAGGGAAAATTATTCAGTGTGTATATTGCATCCATATTTAAGCCTATTCTTTCAATAGCTCACTGGTTCTTATAGCTATCAACACCAAACCAACTCTGGTGTGTTCATGAACTGACCGTGGAATTCCCACAACCCTTTATTTTCAAGGAAAAACTTTTAATTTTTTTTAAAGGCAAAAGGAGTCGTATATTTAATCCATATTTAAGGCTTTTTTTTCAATAGCTCACTGGTTTTTATAGCTATCAACACCAAACCAACTCTGGTGTGTTCATGAACTCACTGTGGAGTTCCCACAACCCTTTATTTTCAAGAAAAACCTTTAAAAAATGTTTTAAGGAATCAGTAGTCAGTGCATATTTTGCATTCATAGGGAAGGCTTTTATTTTTTAATAGCTCAATTGCTCAGTTTCCACACCCGTTTGGTTTTCAGAAAAACCTTTACAAGAGTTTTAAACGGAATAAGTAATCAGTTTGTAAATTTGATTCCTACTTAAGGCGTTTATTTTTTAATAACTCACTTGTACTTCAACATTTCAGCACCAAACCACTTATTGTGTGTTAATTGACTTTATTTTATTTGCACACATTCATTAAAATATACAACAATACATCATAAAACTCAATAAAATTAAGAGAAAGGAGTGGAAGTTAAAAAACTCGAAGGAGCTTATAAGGGAATCTCAACAAGTCATAAAAAAGAAGTAAATATTTACAGGTTAAAACTCAACTTCATGAAAAATACAATAGGGGAGAGTGGCCTAAGTTGTGCAACTTTTCACTCAAAGTGACTTTAAAGTAAGGCCTTGACAGTAAAGTCTCCAACTCAAATATGTACATATATTTCGGGGTGTTGTGCATCCCTGGCAATAAAAACTTTGGATCTGGAATAAACTGTTGAGGAAATATAGCTTTCGGACAAAAAGTTGTCTTGATGCACAACTTGCCCCGGTGTGGTGTAAGTTTAGCCTGGCTCCGCCCGCCCGCCTACTTCCGGCCAAATTTTATTTTCCCTTCAGTAGTCAGTCTGGGTGTACAGCCCATTTCCCAGTTTTGCCGGAGATTCGATAGCCGGTCCAATCAGCGAACAGAGCGAGTGGCTGAGAACGATGACGTCGAAGTCGCGCTCCAGTTTCAGTTGCCAGAAGCCGGCTCATGACACACGTGACGACCAAACGTTATGCGATTGGTTGGCTAATCCAGAGTGGCACTGGGCAGATCCAATAGTTTTAAACTTTAGCAGACACCCGCCTCCATGAGTGAACGTTTGCCAATTACAGCACTGCCAGACCCTCTGTACAAATGAAATGAAGTACGATGGTCTGGTAGCACCAGGCTACTGTAAGTTGTGCAGTTGGAGAGAATACCATGGGGTGAATTGTGCCATTGATATATATCTCATAAACTGTAATGCAAGACAAATCAATTAGACAATCACTTATTTAAGGTGTATTTAAAGTAAATAAAGTAAATAGTTGACAACGATTGAAGGACACCTTTCTTAAACAAGGCCTAGCAGATCTAATGGTTTTACCTGCAAAGCTCACAATGACAAAGTCACCATCATCATCTTTCTGGCCATCTGATCTCTTGTCAGTGGTGTCGTTAAGTGGAATTGAGATGTCACTCTCTTCTGAGCTACTGTAGACAATCACTTTCTTTTGGTGACCAGCGTATACAGCCATGCCACTGGCACAACTCTCAGAAATGTACTTTGCACTAGTTGCTCCATGCTTGTGGAACCAACTGCCACCTGATAAATGTGATTCCCCTACATTTCTGCCTTTAAATCAAGGCTCAAAACCCATCTGTACACACAGGTGTTTCCTCCCCATTAACTATCTTACCTCTGCACTACTATCTGTGTTTATGTGTATGTATGGGCTTTACGTCTTTTATTTTGGTTATTGTTATTTTACCTTCATTGTTTACCTACTGAATGCACTATGTACAGCACTTTGGACAGTGCACACTGTCATAAATGTGCTTTTATAAATACATTTTACTTACTTACTTACTTACTTATAACTCACCCAGGCCCTTTGGCACAAATCACCCCAATCCCAGAATTTGGATAATAAGCATGATGCAGAAATTTAGGGCCCCAGTGCCTTGTCCCTCCTACCCCAGGCCTGCCACCACTCTCCCCGTCTGGGAGACCCTTCACCCAGGCAGGGCCCCAGTGCCTTGTCCCTCCTACCCCAGGCCTGCCACCACTCTCCCCGTCTGGGAGACCCTGCACCCAGGCAGGGCCCCAGTGCCTTGTCCCTCCTACCCCAGGCCTGCCACCACTCTACCCGTCTGGGAGACCCTTCACCAAGGCAGAGCACCAGCGCCTTCTCCCTTCTTTCACTCACTATGACTGCGCTGTGCTTCCTCCAAACGGCCCCATTATATTTGACCTTTTTTTCCCCCTTTCTTTTTATTCCTCTTTCATTTTATTCCCTCTGACCCCAGTCAAGCCATCACTCTCCCCTGGCTGGGAGACCCTTTGCCTGGGCATACACCCAGTGTTTGGTGTTGCTAATTATAGAAACGAGTGAGCTATTGAAAAAATTGCCTTAAATATGGATTAAATATATGACTCCTTTTGCCTTTAAAATTTTTTTAAAGTTTTTCCTTGAAAATAAAGGGTTGTGGGAATTCCACAGTCAGTTCATGAACACACCAAAGTTGGTTTGGTGTTGCTAACTATAAAAACCAGTGAGCTATTGAAAAAATAGCCTTAAATATGGATTAAATATATGACTCCAAATTGCCTTTAAAAAAAATTTAAAGTTTTTCCTTGAAAATAAAGGGCTGTGGGAACTCCACAGTGAGTTCATGAACACACCAGAGTTGGTTTGGTGTTGATAACTATAAAAACGAGTGAGCTATTGAAAAAATAGCCTTAAATATGGATGCAATATACACACTGAATATTTTTCCCTTTTTAAAAAAAAATCAAATGTTTTTCTTTAAAACAAAGGGTTGTGGGAACTCCACAGTGAGTTCATGAACACACCAGAGTTGGTTTGGTGTTGATAGCTATAAAAACGAGTGAGCTATTAAAAAAATAGCCTTAAATATGGATTAAATATATGATCTGACTCCGTTTGCCTTTAAAAAAAAATTCAAAGTTTTTTCTTGAAAATAAAGGGCTGTGGGAACTCCACAGTGAGTTCATGAACACACCAGAGTTGGTTTGGTGTTGATAGCTATAAAAACCAGTGAGCTATTGAAAAAAATAGCCTTAAATATGGATTAAATATATGACTCCTTTTGCCTTTAAAAAAAATTAAAAGTTTTTCCTTGAAAATAAAGGGCTGTGGGAACTCCACAGTGAGTTCATGAACACACCAGAGTTGGTTTGGTGTTGATAACTATAAAAACGAGTGAGCTATTGAAAAAATAGCCTTAAATATGGATTAAATATATGATCCGACTCCGTTTGCCTTTAAAAAAAAATTCAAAGTTTTTTTCTTGAAAATAAAGGGCTGTGGGAACTCCACAGTGAGTTCATGAACACACCAGAGTTGGTTTGGTGTTGATAGCTATAAAAACCAGTGAGCTATTGAAAAAAATAGCCTTAAATATGGATTAAATATATGACTCCTTTTGCCTTTAAAAAAAATTAAAAGTTTTTCCTTGAAAATAAAGGGCTGTGGGAACTCCACAGTGAGTTCATGAACACACCAGAGTTGGTTTGGTGTTGCTAACTATAAAAACGAGTGAGCTATTGAAAAAATAGCCTTAAATATGGATTAAATATATGATCTGACTCCGTTTGCCTTTAAAAAAAATTCAAAGTTTTTTTCTTGAAAATAAAGGGCTGTGGGAACTCCACAGTGAGTTCATGAACACACCAGAGTTGGTTTGGTGTTGATAGCTATAAAAACCAGTGAGCTATTGAAAAAAATTGCCTTAAATATGGATTAAATATATGACTCCTTTTGCCTTTAAAAAAAATTAGAAGTTTTTCCTTGAAAATAAAGGGCTGTGGGAACTCCACAGTGAGTTCATGAACACACCAGAGTTGGTTTGGTGTTGATAACTATAACAAACAGTGAGCTATTGAAAAAAATAGCCTTAAATATGGATGCAATATACACACTGAATAATTTTCCCTTTTTTAAAAAAAAATCAAAGGTTTTTCTTTAAAACAAAGGGTTGTGGGAACTCCACAGTGAGTTCATGAACACACCAGAGTTGGTTTGGTGTTGATAACTATAAAAACGAGTGAGCTATTGAAAAAATAGCCTTAAATATGGATTAAATATATGATCCGACTCCGTTTGCCTTTAAAAAAAAATTCAAAGTTTTTTTCTTGAAAATAAAGGGCTGTGGGAACTCCACAGTGAGTTCATGAACACACCAGAGTTGGTTTGGTGTTGATAGCTATAAAAACCAGTGAGCTATTGAAAAAAATAGCCTTAAATATGGATTAAATATATGACTCCTTTTGCCTTTAAAAAAAATTAAAAGTTTTTCCTTGAAAATAAAGGGCTGTGGGACCTCCACAGTGAGTTCATGAACACACCAGAGTTGGTTTGGTGTTGATAACTATAAAAACGAGTGAGCTATTGAAAAAATAGCCTTAAATATGGATGCAATATACACACTGAATATTTTTCCCTTTTTAAAAAAAAATCAAATGTTTTTCTTTAAAACAAAGGGTTGTGGGAACTCCACAGTGAGTTCATGAACACACCAGAGTTGGTTTGGTGTTGATAGCTATAAAAACGAGTGAGCTATTAAAAAAATAGCCTTAAATATGGATTAAATATATGATCTGACTCCGTTTGCCTTTAAAAAAAAATTCAAAGTTTTTTTCTTGAAAATAAAGGGCTGTGGGAACTCCACAGTGAGTTCATGAACACACCAGAGTTGGTTTGGTGTTGATAGCTATAAAAACCAGTGAGCTATTGAAAAAAATAGCCTTAAATATGGATTAAATATATGACTCCTTTTGCCTTTAAAAAAAATTAAAAGTTTTTCCTTGAAAATAAAGGGCTGTGGGACCTCCACAGTGAGTTCATGAACACACCAGAGTTGGTTTGGTGTTGATAACTATAAAAACGAGTGAGCTATTGAAAAAATAGCCTTAAATATGGATTAAATATATGATCCGACTCCGTTTGCCTTTAAAAAAAAATTCAAAGTTTTTTTCTTGAAAATAAAGGGCTGTGGGAACTCCACAGTGAGTTCATGAACACACCAGAGTTGGTTTGGTGTTGATAGCTATAAAAACCAGTGAGCTATTGAAAAAAATAGCCTTAAATATGGATTAAATATATGACTCCTTTTGCCTTTAAAAAAAATTAAAAGTTTTTCCTTGAAAATAAAGGGCTGTGGGAACTCCACAGTGAGTTCATGAACACACCAGAGTTGGTTTGGTGTTGCTAACTATAAAAACGAGTGAGCTATTGAAAAAATAGCCTTAAATATGGATGCAATATACACACTGAATATTTTTCCCTTTTTAAAAAAAAATCAAAGGTTTTTCTTTAAAACAAAGGGTTGTGGGAACTCCACAGTGAGTTCATGAACACACCAGAGTTGGTTTGGTGTTGATAACTATAAAAACCAGTGAGCTATTGAAAAAATAGCCTTAAATATGGATTAAATAATATGACTCCTTTTGCCTTTAAAAAAAATTAAAAGTTTTTCCTTGAAAATAAAGGGCTGTGGGAACTCCACAGTGAGTTCATGAACACACCAGAGTTGGTTTGGTGTTGATAACTATAAAAAACAGTGAGCTATTGAAAAAAATAGCCTTAAATATGGATGCAATATACACACTGAATAATTTTCCCTTTTTTAAAAAAAAAATCAAAGGTTTTTCTTTAAAACAAAGGGTTGTGGTAACTACAAAATGAGTTCATAAACACAACAGAAGTGGTTTGGTGTTGATAGGATGAATTTCCAGTGAGTTATTAAGAATAGAAAAAAGACGTTGCACTTTTGCGACGGTCCCTAAGCAGTCCGCTGCCTTGTGGCACTAAAAACTATATTCGGCGCGGTTTCTTTGATCTTTCGCGAGACTCGCTGATTTTGGTGAGTTAATCAAGCCTGTGCAATGTCAGTCTTAGTCTTCTGTACATAATAATACCATTCTGGAGGAAATTGGTGCGGTTTTCGTGACGCTATTACAGTTACAACCCCGGAAAATAGACGAATGTCGAATATAAAACCAATTTCACCACGCCAGACGGGGAGGGGCTCGCGGCAGCACCCGCTGCTCGTTGAGCACAGAGTGATACGTGCTTTCACGTCAGAGTCTCCAAACCCCACAAAAGTTTTCAATAACTTTGGCAGTGAGACGGAAGCCAGTAGGCTAGCGCATCTTTGGAATCAATTGTAGCAGCAAATCGAGTTTTCTTCTCCTCTAGCAGTAGCCTAACATTAGCGTGTTTTTTTTTCTCCTCTGCGAAACTCGCGGTGTTGGCCAATTTGTATAAAAACAACAAACCAGTCAATTTCGGGTTTAAAATGCATTGTAACGCACGTTTCTGAGCTATGTACCGCGTTACATATTACCATTTTTTTTGCTGTAATGCCTTACATTACCGCGTTACAGCAAAACGTAATGCATTACAGTAATGCATTACTTCCTGTAATGCGTTACTCCCAACACTGGTAGTTTGTGTACGAAGAAACATAGTTGAAATATCATGAGCTAAAGTACAAGGTCTCTGAGGGATATTCTTTTCCATGATGTAGAGAAACATGAAAGGTGAACATATCACACTTGAATGAAAAATACACACCAACTACACTGATCTTTGCTATAAACAACGGTGAACACAGTGTCATACCGCACTTTTTTCTTTTTTAAGTAAAATTAATCACACAAACAAAATATAGGTACATTCATACCTGGTCATGATAAAGTAACAGTTAATCCAATGATATACAATAAAGAGTGATCACACTGCACGGACGATCTAGAAGTGAAACTTTATTCAGGAAGAGGATTTTTTTTTTAAAACATCTGTTTTCAGGTTTGTTAAAGGGACAGCTTCAGTCCTGAGGTCTGAAGGGCTTCTAAAACATGACTAATCGAGCTGTGCCTTTAATAACTCCTATTTTTTTTTCAACCTTTATTTATACTCAGGCGATCATTGTGGGGTGAATATTTACAATGAAGTCAAGTCAAACAAAACGATGCAAAGTTAAAACAGCACAAAAAATATTCAAAGTAAAAGCTGCTGGGAGATACATTGACAGAAACACACACCCCTCCCTCCAGGTCAACAGCTGAGATGTGCTGGGGAAATGGGAATTATTTTGAGTTTAGCTCTAGTGTTACT
Source organism: Hyperoplus lanceolatus (assembly GCA_026929865.2). NCBI lineage: Eukaryota > Metazoa > Chordata > Actinopteri > Uranoscopiformes > Ammodytidae > Hyperoplus > Hyperoplus lanceolatus. The sequence goes on from CM049403.1 coordinate 9,417,517, forward strand.
GTTATCTGTTCTAGACCAATATGACTGTGTTTTTTTTCAGGAGATTGCCTTGCTTGCTCTCAGTGCACTGTGATCATTTACCCTGATTTATGCTTGGGTTCTACTCATTTCTCACTCCCTCAGAATCAAACACCTTGTTTATGATGAAATGCATTTATTTGATGAGAGTCCAACCCAATCTCACAGTGAAATGTAAAATAGATTGCTGCTTGTTTATATATGTTTATATATTGTGTTATATATTTATGATAGTTACTGCTCGTTTATTGTATGCACCTTACTCACCAAAACAAATTCCTTGTTGGTGTAAAACCCTTCTTGGCAATAAACTCCTTTCTGATTCTGATTCTGAGATACGTTGGTCCACAGCACAAAATGTAGGTAATTTACAATAAAGGCCTTGAAATTGTAAATTACCTACATTTGTTCCCCCTGTTCATTTCTAATGGACAGTGTACATGTCACGTGACTTTCAAATCCTCCCGGCCGAAACGAAACCCAAGCTGTGACCGCCATTGCCCCATCTTTTATTCTGCAGATTTTTAAGATGTATAAGCTATTAAATGGGTTTTTGATAACATTGTTAGTGAGAAATGTGTGTCTTACTCTCACAATCTTCACTCAGTGAATGTATACGATTTAGTTTGATGGTATATTATGAATATTATTCTGGACATTGCCAAGAAAATGTGGAATTACAACATTTGTTTCAGGTTTCATACTGGTTGCTATGCTGTTGCTATGACGCTCGTGGCGCTGGCTGGAAACAGGAAGCGTTTGAATTATTTTTATTTATTTGCTAAAAATGCTTAATGTAACTGTTAAATTGTGTTCTCTCATTTAAAAAACACATGTTTATTTCAGAGGAGGGATGACGTCTCCAGAGTCGCCTGCTTACAGCTCCCGTGACAGTTATGAACGTTTTCATTTTCTTTGTCACGAGGAAAGCCAATCAAGAGAGCAGAGCTCACGCCTCCTCCACGGTCAGACAGCCAGGAAGTGCAGCGATAAATTACAAAGTAAAATCGGATAGGCACTTCCGGTTTCAACATAAAGCTTTCTCTACTGTAACAGTGTCCTTGCTGGCCTTCCAAAAAAATCTATCAGACAGCTTCAGCTAATTCAGAACGCTGCTGCCCGAGTCCTTACTAGGACCAAAAAAGTAGATCACATTACCCCAGTTCTGAGGTCTTTACACTGGCTTCCAGTCACTCAAAGAATTGATTTCAAAATACTGATGTTGGTTTATAAAGCACTAAATGGTTTAGGGCCAAAATACATTACTGATATGCTGATACGTTATGAACCGTCCAGAGCCCTTAGCCCTTAGTCTTTAGAGTTAGGACTAAACAAGGAGAAGCAGCTTTTAGTTATTATGCACCAAATCTCTGGAACAAACTCCCAGAGAACTTGAGGTCTGCTGCAACTCTCAGTTCTTTTAAATCGAGTCTGAAGACTTTATTGTTTCCATTTTAACCTGCAATTTTAATTTGATTTGCTTCTTTTATCTGCTTTTAAATGTTTTTAAATCGAGTTTTCATTTTTTTTTGCTTCTTTTATTCGCTTTTAAATGTTTTATAATATTATATAATGTTTTATGTATTCTTATCTTGCCTCTGTAAAGCACTTTGAGTGGCCTTGTGTCTGAATTGTGCTATATAAATAAACTTGCCTTGCCTTGCCTTGCCTTGCCTTGCCTTGCCTTGCCTTGCCTTGCCTTGCCTTGCCTTGCCTTGCCTTGCCTTGCCTTATTCCGAGCTGGCCGCCGGTGATGGGCCGCATTCTTTTAGCTTGTGACGTCATCTGAATTAGGGCTGGGTATCGTCAAGGACTTCGCGATACGATACGTATCACGATACACTGGTCACGATACGATATATCACGATATATTGCGTATCTTGATATATCACGATATATTGCGATATTCCATTAACAAGTTGCCTTGTCAAACATAACAACACAATATATTGATAATTGCACAGACAAATAAAGTCAATACTATTTCATTCACAACTTCCTTTACTATTTTCTTCCTTTTTTTGATTTTGGCATATGATCAAACACTGCTGCAGCTGCCATAACATCAAAATAACTAATCCAATTCACTCTTGTATTAACTGTACAGGACACACTGAAAATGAAAACACATCAGTGTGCTTTTGTGGCACAGTGAATCTTAAGTGGTCTTATAAACAAAACTGATTTAACTTCAATAGTCAGTATCCTATAGACTCAGGCCTGACAGCAGACATGGGTTTGAATCTGACCCGTGGTTGTTCTCTGCATTTCATTCCCTCTCTGCCCCATTTCATATCTGTATCTCTGCACTGTCAATAAAGCCTTGAAAAGCAAAAGCAAAAAAAAAAGAAAAAACAAATTAATAAAAAAGATATCGATTTTTGGTTATAAAAATCGATACTGATATCGCGAAACTAAGTATCGCGATATATCGATATTTCGATATTTTGACACAGCCCTAATCTGAATGGCCGCATTCCATTTTCATGTCTGCCCCAAGCTGAATCAAAAGGCCACTATGTTTGTTTTATAGCCTGATATTGATTTTAATGTAATTGCATGTGGCTGATTATATTTAATATGAAATAAAATATATTAAAAACATATATTATATCAGTTAATAGGCCTATTGAACCAAATCATCCACCAAAGCCCAACTCTGTGTGTGTGTGTGTGTGTGTGTGTGTGTGTGTGTGTGTGTGTGTGTGTGTGTGTGTGTGTGTGTGTGTGTGTGTGTGTGTGTGTGTGTGTGTGTGTGTGTGTGTGTGTGTTTGAGTGAGTGATAGTGAGAGAGAGAGAGAGAGAGAGAGAGAGAGAGAGAGAGAGAGAGAGAGAGAGAGAGAGAGAGAGAGAGAGCATGGCCAAACAGACTGAGGACTATGTTAACAGTGAGTGAGTGAGTGAGTGAGTGAGTGAGAGAGATAGAGAGAGCATGGCCAAATGGACTAAAGACCATGTTAAGAAATTACATTTTTCATTGCATGCCCCTCATTTAATCCCTGCACTCTCTTCATAGGACTATTTTAATGAGATATTCAGAATATTCAGCATGTAGTTGTGGAGTGTGTCAGCACTTGACAGGAGACAATGTACATGCACAGTTTTGTGGCATGCATGGTGTGGGAGGAAGATGAGGGAGATGGTTGTGGATTTTGGATGAAATGGAGCACTAGGCTGAAAACAATAGGATGCCTGGCTACTCAAATCCTGGGGGAAGAGGTTGAGATGGTGGAGGGCTACAGATACGGGCATTTACTTCAACAACAGACTGCAAATGTAACATGGAAGTTGTGCATGGAGGGACAGAGCAGACTCTACTTCATGAGCAAATCATTATTTACCTATTTGGGCCCATATACTATAGTTGGTTGTGGAGAGAATGATAATTCATAAGCTGCTCCTTCAGCTATTCAACCACTACAGAAAGTCATTCCTGCCAACTGCAATACAATCCACAATAACTGCTGCTTCAATGCTACAATTTCCCTATGGCAATAAATAAAGTAGGCCTACATTATCCATATATAAATCCATCCATCCATCCATGGAGGTATATTTGATTTAGGTCTATCTGTATTTTAGATTATGCATAGCGTTCTGCATTATAATCTCTGAAAGTGACATCTTTTGGATTATTATTTCCAAAAGAAAACAAATGAGCAAACAAAAAGCTTAATTTTCCTTATTGGGCCTTAAAAGTGATCAGAAGATCAAAACCTTGCCATAAGAACACCAACTGAATACATTGCTGGAAAGGTCTTAATGTTGTCAGTGTAAAGATTCTACGATACTACATTTAAACACACCTACAATTCACCATCATGCTTATGATTTGATTGAATTTATTTGCACAATAAAAAAATAGGCCATAGAAAAATAAGATATAAAGTCAAAGGTAAAAGGTAACAAATTGTGCAGATGAGAAAACAAAAAGTGGTGAAGGATATCTCACCTCAAAGATAATTTAATGTCAAATAATGAATAAAATAAAAAGTAATTTCATCCACAAGGTTATACAGAGGTTAAAAAACAAGCAAAGTTAAAACGCTTCATGTTATCAAAAACCCATTTAATAGCTTATACATCTTAAAAATCTGCAGAATAAAAGCTGGGGCAATGGCGGTCACAGCTTGGGTTTCGTTTCGGCCGGGAGGACTTGACAGTCACGTGACATGTACACTGTCCATTAGAAATGAACAGGGGGAACAAATGTAGGTAATTTACAACTTCAAGGCCTTTATTGTAAATTACCTACATTTTGCGCTGTGGACCAACGTAGCTATTTTACATTTCACTGAGAGATTGGGTTGGTTTACCCTTGTGAATTTTAAACACACCAATTTAACTTTAAGAGCACATCCATTAATCGTTGGCCAAAAGGGAAATCACTTGCTTGTGACTTGTAGGAGCATATTGCCCTTTTATTAGTTTATAGGCCTATTGTAGAAGGCTAAAGCCAAGAGCTTGATAAAAATATTTAAAAAAAACGTGTTCGGATCCATACAATTTAACAGTGGGTCGCCGTTTCGAGAGAGAGAGAGAGAGAGAGAGAGAGAGAGAGAGAGAGAGGCACAGGTACACAGAAAGATGGTTTCATATTCAAGAAAAATGTCATCATAAAATAGACCAAGAAGCAAAGCCATGTTCTCACCAGGGCCGGCGGTAGCCAGGAGCCAGGGTGGGCCGTGCCCACCCAATCAAAAAAAAAAAAATTCCAATAGTGGAAAGACTATAGATCTATATAGTGTGTATAGTATATAGCTCTGGACTACCACCATCCAGGTTGCCCAGACCCAAAGCTTTCTCTTCTATCAGCTCAGGCTGCCTACAGTTAATACTCCGATAAATAAAGGTACATTATGTTGTGTCAAGCGGGTATAGGGGTGTCAAGCGATTAAAAAAATTACAGGCTCTGTGATTAATTAATCTAAATTAATCGCATACTTATATGACACTTGTATGCCTGTTTATAAACAACTGTATAGGCTACCGTTCTCTCTCTCTCTCTCTCTCTCTCTCTCTCTCTCTCTCTCTGAACTACTAGCGCTGGAAAAAAAACAAGCAGGCTAAATGACGACTGTCTATCTCCCACAACAGACAGCGCTGCACTGCCACACAGGTGTGCATAGCCTATGCCGACTCATTCAACATCGTCCTACTCATAGCCAAAAATATTGACACACACACACCACACACAAAGGCTGTGTGTGTGTGTGTGTGTTTGCTGTAGACGATCGCAGCTAGCAAACAAAATTGAGACACAGAGGAAGATTGAGAGTTGTTTTGAACCTACATTGTTAGCACCCACTAAATCAATGCACAGACACTGCGGAGAATAACATAAGACGTATTCCTATACCTTCTAGCTTATTTGCCTGGAGCAGCCCATAAAACATCCATAGAGCCCTCTCTTCACTCTTTAATCCCGTGCAGCTCCGCTCTAGTCTCACCTCTTTTGCACCGGGTCAAAGGGCAATATAGAAGTGCGATTAATCTGCGTTAATTTTTTTAATCGCGTTAATTTTTCTGTGATTAATTAATCGAAATTAACGCGTTAATTTGACAGCCCTAGTTGTATATAATGTATATTATATGTTATTCATAAACATTTTGGAGAAAAAAAACATGCAAGAATCAATAACCCAGTAACTTCCTGCAGTCTCTGCCCGTTGCCTGTGAAAAACAGAACACCAAAAAGCTAGACAATGCACACTTACCAAAATGTCAAACTATTCCACCACTACCCATAGGCCCTAAAATCCAACCATTTCCTCCCCCCACTCTCATGACTGTCTGTTAAAAGCTATTGTGCGTACCTGCTGTTACCCCCATGAGGAATTCTGAGTAATTACAACACTGCTGCGCATCTACAAGACGTAGGTATTCGGTGATCACACATGGATTTTATTCCATCTGCTGTACCTCCAGGTTTTTTCTTAGTAGAATCAACAACTTAAACATTTCGTAGGCGCTTCTTGGGGTTTTCAGCCTTGCTTTCACCTGAAAGGCAGTCCTGTTCGTCTCCTGCGTGCCAATGTTCCGGATGACAACAGCTCGCAAACGGTGTCATACTCACAAAATACAGAGATACAGAGATTTGTTACGCTAATCAACTTTGTGTCAACTCATTTGGCAATAGCTTGAATGTAACGGACATTCATTCAAAAAGTTACACACTATAGCTTTAAGTATGAAGCTAAAGCCAGCAGCCATTTAGCTTAGTTTAGCACAAAGAATGGAAACAATGGGGAACGACTAGCCTGGCTAAGGTGCACTAATTCTTCAACACAGCGACTTTGTGTGAATAATTGGAACATTAAAATAAGTATTGTAATCCACCACACAACCTGCAATCAGGACACAACCACCGCTGACTACTACCTCTATCCATTCTGATAATCACAGTGGGGGATTCTTAAGGGCTGATTACTAAACTGCACCTCTGGAAATAAGGCTGCAGGAGAACAGTCTCTCTGTAAGTCCAGTCCCACCAGGCCATGAGGTGCGTCTCAGCGGCTGCAGGACATATGTGTGCGTGGATGCAGACGCAGGAAGGCCACTGATGCGTTCGGCATGAAGCATGAGGTAAGTTCCTCTGTGTCTCTCCCTCTCTTTGTCCCTCACCCTCATTGGGAGGCCCTGTTGGTTTAGCTGCTAAGCTTTCCCCGGAAACACAAATGATGGGACAGATAGAGAGGTTAAAATAGAGAAAGAGAGGAGGAAGAGAATAGAGACAGATGTAAAGGGTCTTGTGCGTGCTATAATTAAATCTCTGTCTGATCACCAAAGATCCTAAAGTTGTTAAACTGCAGAGTGAAATAGTTCTATCCTGCCTGTCTGCTTTTGCCTGTTTTCATGAGTCAGCATAGTCTGTTAGTCTTAAAGGTTTTGTTTACCGGATCAGATTTGCGAGGGCACTATTAAATCACTGATTCCTTATCGAGACACTAATAAGACAGAGAGACTCCGGATTAACAAGTTTAGCTTTTAAGGAGCATTGAGGAATGCTTGTTATGCATTTCTATGCTCGACAGGGTCGTGAAAAAAAAAAATTAATTCATAGGTTTTGAGCCTAACTGCAAGAGGTAGGGTAGGTGGTGACACATGAGGGGGGCAGTCGACACGAGCAAAAACACACCTCTTAGTGGAAATATTAAAATATTTAAACCAGGGATCTGTCTCATTGGATCGTTGGCATTTTGCAGCTGAAGGGTTTCAAAAATTGTCTAGACTTCTGTTTGCTGATGAAACGTCACATTGAAGGATTACACTTCGATTTAGACATCAAAGTCACATCCCAGACAGATTCATTGCAGTTAAACTACAGTTATTGGTTCTTAGGGAGAGACATACACGCCTTTAAACTGATTGGTGTCAAGCCCATAACAGGTTCTGAAAGACTGCACAGGTCCAAATCGTTGCACGACATTAGGGCTGCAACTAACGATTATTTTGATAATCGATTAATCTGTCGATTATTTTCTCGATTAATCGATTATTAATCGATTATTAATCGATTAGTGTTTTGGTCCGTAAAATGTCAGAAAATGGTGAAAAATGTTGATACATTTTCCAAAGCCCATGTTGACGTCCTCAAATGTATTGTTATGTCCAAAACACACAGATATTTTAGTTTACTGTCATAATAGGATTAAAGAAGCCAGAAAATATTCACATTTAAGAAGCTGAAATCAGTGAATTTTATTAAAAAATTACTGAAAATGATTCATCGATTATCAAAATAGTTGGCGATTATTTTAATAATCGATTAATCATCGATTTGTCGATTAATCGTTGCAGCTCTACACGACATAATGCACTGAAATTATGAAGGTACTGTATTATTTAAGAAAGGTATAAAAGTATTATCAAGAGAATGTACTTAACTTACCAAACATAAAAATATTCATTGCACAGACAACCTATAACAGTGTTATGTTATCAATAAAACATAGCATAATTGGATTTTATCACTTAAAGGTGAATTAAGCGGTTTATTTATGTTAATATAAGTGTTAAAAAATGTATTTTTTATTTATTCATACAGTGATCACTTACATAATGTGCACGTTTCATAAAGCCGATCTCTCAGTCAGCTGCTTTGCATGTAATCGGCAAATAAACTTATTGTAGTATGTAAACTTATTGGAGGATCCCGAAATTTTTATTCAATCACAAGAGAGAACGCTACAAACCGACACCCGTCTCACTCATGGTCTCACTGCCAGTGCACGCCAGAGCAACAGATGGGTGAATGTGTATGCGCCTACAATGGCGGAGCAGGTACAAATCCTTCCCAATGTCTGTTTTGATGGTTTTTATCATGTTTTATCACACTTATGGATCTGAGATGATGCTAGATAACTTGCTGCTTGAAGACCGCAGTGCATTAATGTGGTGACGTAAGGACGAGCGAGGGGACTGCTAACTGCAGTAACTGACAGGAAGTTAGCTAAAAGAACCATTCCGCTTACAGCACCTTTAACTAACCAAACATAAAAATATTCATTGCACAGACAACATATAACAGTGGTATGTTATCAATAAAACATATAATTGGAAATTATCACTTAATATTGTAGTTTTTTAATTTTAGTTATTTTATACACTAGAACTGGAGTGCAAATAATGGCATTATATTTATAAACTTCATGGGGGAGAACGGGGTAATCTGAGCAACTTTTTACATTTGGTCCCCTCTAAGCGGGCTAAAATGATGTATCACTCAAATTTACACATTTCCCTTTAATTCAGGATGTTTCCTAGAAATTGGCATTAGCAGAATTTTTCAAGACTATGGGCAGTGAAAATATGATTGTTTTAAAAAAAGTTGTCATGTGGCTCACTTTACCCCAGCTGTGGGGTAAACTGAGACAGACCAGAAAAATCATGGGGGTAAAGTGAACCACATACTTTTTCCACTCTGAAACTACCATAACAACACATATTGTAACAGTTAGTTAAGCTAGCCACACATTCCAGAACTAATGTCGGACTAGTAAAATAATGATGTGGTTTGGTCAATTAAGCAAAGCAAATTTTCTAAACACTTGAAAGTAACTCTGAACAAAATCAAATACAACACATTATAATTCAAAAGGTTTTAATAAGATTCAAATGAAAGATAGTTACATTAGAACACAGTCTGGGGGTCAGAACACAGGACCCTTAGAGCCAGCTTGTGTCTGGGGGTCAAAGCATAGGAAAATCAGAACCAGCAAGAACAGCCTGGGACTCAGAACACAGGAGAAGACCCAACTGGATTATAACATCAGCCTGTCATACTCTACAACTAGGCCTACTCTACATTCCAGCCCTGAAGGTTACAGGGAAAGATGAGAAGGTGCTCTTTCCGTGTGGTTGCCCCAGGTCGTCTTTGTGGTGTATTTCCTTGGCATAATGGCTTTTCTACAATGTGTATGAAATTAAAATAAAACATATGTTATGTAATATTACATTGAAATATGTTTAAGACTAAACTTAACTTGTGCCTCATGGTGGGGGAAAGTGAGACAGTGGCTCACTTTCCCCCACAGCATTTGGCTCACTTACCCCCACCACCACAATTTGAGAAAAAACTACCTCTCTTAGCATTTCAGGCTAATCTTTAGCTAATATCATCACATGGTTTTTATATGTTGGTAGTTCATCAACACGTATGATAGAAGTTTTTCTACGTGAATACATTTGCTTTGGCACAGAAGTTGATTAAGTTGACAGCAAGAAAATGTACTTTTACATGCAAAATACCTATTTTGGCAAAAAATAATATGCTAACCACAGCACCATGAGGCCCTCTCTTTCATGGCCAAGGGGAAATGAAAGGAGCTTGAAAAAATATATCTCACATGACCATAAATGTTTTCCGTTGCCTAGATACAGGGGGTGGCTCACATTACCCGATGCCTCAGATTCCCCCGTTCTCCCCTATGTTTTGCATGCAAAATGCTGATCTGAAAGGTTATCAATAACTAAACATATATGGAGGGGAAAAATACAATATTTCTCTCTGAAATATAGTGAACAGAAGAGAATAATTATAAAAAGAAAAACAATCATAACATGAAAAGTAAAGTAACTTAAAAGTATAAAAAGTACTTCAGTTGAGTAAATCTATTTTGTTACCATCCATCTCCCTCTCAGGCTACGAGCGTCCACTGTGAGGCAGTGCAGATCAGTGTTGGGAATAACGCCGTTTAAAATAACGGCGTTAGGTAACGCTGTTCTTTTTTCAGTAACGGGGTAATCTAACTAATTACTTTTTCCGTCGTTACAACGCCGTTATCGTTACTGAACGTTAAATTCGGTGCGTTACTATGAATTGATTGAATAAACTGTGTAATCCGAACGCACCCCTGGCTCCATACTGCTAGTGAGGAGACCGGTGTGTTTTAAGTTGTGTTTTATTCAGTGTGGATGACATTATAACTGTCAGTTAGCGCCATCACGTCAGTCAGCCGGAGCGCCTGTTTAGTGAAGTTTCTTTTTCTTTTTCTCTCTGTTGTGTGAGCCTGCACTTTGCCGCAGTAATTACCTATCAATCCACGGTCGAAACGTGCCCTCCCTGAGTTTGTTTGCATCGCCCTTGTGAGTAAGTGCATGGAGTTTTCCCATCTCTATAAGTTATAATTTATGCACGTTATTAAACGGCCGCGATTCGCCGGTTGAAACAGCTGTTTAGCGTGTCATCACAAGCCGAATATTGCTACTGTTCTTTTCCTGGGATCTGTATGCTGCTGTGCATGTTAAAGAAGGAAATAAACAGAGCCGGCCCGAGGCATAAGCGAACTAAGCGGCCGCTTAGGGCCCCCGACTGCCTGGGGGGCCCCCTTAAAAAAAAATTTTTTTTTTTTTTTTTTTTGTTTTTTTTAGTTTTTAGTTTGTGTGTTTGATATTAACATCATACTATGCAAATGTGAGTTATCATACAAAAAAGGAATAAAATGTTTTGGTCTAGATAATTAATAGCCTAAAAATGTAATTAGTTCATCTCGGAGGAAATCCGAAATTATCTGATCATGTCACGTTCACATCCATGCACAGTGTGTATTGAGTTTATTTAAAAACAATTGGAAATGGGGCTGCCCTCAGTTGCCCATGCACTGTGTATAGTCTATAGCCTATGTCAGCCTTGTCTGTGGAAAAAAAGATACAGTAGCTGGATAACAGAGTTCTTCTGCTTCGTTCCTCACACTGCATTTAAATGCATTCACTATATTACAGAGAAATATGTCCCATAAAAGAAAAAGAGCTCCAAGCCCAACCCATAATATTTTATTTCATATTAATATTTTTATGGAAAATCCATGTGTCCTTCTTCAATAGCTTCTAATTCATCTGACCCAGTGTCTCCAAATTATTTGTTCACACAAGATTTCTCAGATTTAGCCTCTTAATTTTCCTCTCAAAGTGCACCAGATTTAAAAAGGTTAAAAAAATCTCCCGGGGGGGCATACCCCCGGACCCCCCTAAGAGGGGCTGAATCTCGGCTGTCTAATATTTTCGCACAGCCGTACAGTGGAGGCACTAGCGGAAAACACTGGGTGTGTGAATGATATTTAACAAAGATCTATAGTTTCAGCAGCGCTAACATTGGAGAGGGGCCCCCAATCATATTTCGCTTAGGGCCCCCTGAAGGCTTGGGCCGGCTCTGGAAATAAACATAGGATAAATCCTTACTCCTCCTCTCATCGTCTCATGCTTCATAGTCTGACGTTTTTGGCCTTAAGTAGTGTTTTATTATTTAGGCTACTATAGTGGTTTTAGCCGACACCCCTGAAGTAGTCTCGCAAAGCCAGACCAAACTACAGCAAGTAGTATGGTCTGGAAGCACTCCGTTTAGAGCCGTCTATTCGGGGGGGAAACTGGGCTGGCCTGTTTTTATTTATTTAAACCAATCACAATCATCTACGGCGGGGCTAACCCCGGGAAGCAGCCAATGGAGGCGTAGCGTTGTTTGCCGACGCCAGCGCTTAATAGACGCTGGCGGGAGTGGTCAAGCCAGACTACCCCTGAAGTGAATCCAGTGATATAGCAGATCAGCACGGTACATTCAGCAGTTTCCTCTACTACTTTTGTTGAGAACAAAATACTTGAAGTGCAGGATAAACCTCTTGCTGTCTATTGATGTGCAATACACATTGAAGGTTATGTAGCCTACAAGTAGGCCTGCCTGTTTGTTCTACTCATTTCAACTGACTTGTGAAAACTGCTCAGAAAAATCAATTTTTTTGACATATAGCAACCTTTTTTTTACAGTAGGCTAACGCAAATAGTTACTTTCCCTGGTAACTAATTACTTCTATTATAAAGTAATTCAGTTACTAACTCAGTTACTTTTTGGAACAAGTAGTGAGTAACTATAACTAATTACTTTTTTAAAGTAACGTTCCCAACACTGGTGCAGATAGAGTCGGGTGCAATTCAAATCACTGTTTCTACGAAACTTTACTCAATGTGAGATGACACCATGACAGGAGCGTGTGAAACATGACATGATTTAGCATGTGATGAAATACCTGATTAGAGAGAGAGAGAGAGAGAGAGAGAGAGAGAGAGAGAGAGAGAGAGTGAGTCTGTGTGTGTTGATGTGTGTGTGTGTGTGTGTGTGTGTGTTACGGGATCTCGCGAGAGAAACAAGCAACCAGGCCTATGAAAACAAGCCCAAAAGAAGCAACCTTTTAAAGTATTATTATTAGCCTACTTTTGCATTATTAATGGTTAATGTTACTGTGATAGATTTATACATTTTTGTAGTTTTAAGATTTTCTTTAGGCAAACCCATTATGATAATGACAAAAGCTTGAATAGATGTTTAAATGCGTATAGCTCACTGAATATTATTTAATGCATAGGCAGCACACCCACATAATCGACTTCACTTTAGAAACAACCCTAAAAAAATCTATCAACCCACGACAACAAATATTTGTGAGCAACTTCACAAAAAAACATATAAAAAAACTTAGCAACACTGCTGTGTGTGTGTGTGTGTGTTTTTTTTTTTGTGTGTGTAATATTCAGATAAAAAAATGTAATGACAAGATATAGAGGACAACACTTAGTCAATATAGTCCACTTTTGGTAATGTAGGAATGTGTGTGTGTGTGTGTGTGTGTGTGTGTGTGTGTGTGTGTGTGTGTGTGTGTGTGTGTGTGTGTGTGTGTGTGTGTGTGTGTGTGTGTGTGTGTGTGTGTGTGTGTGCCTGAAACTCTTTAAATATGTGTTCCTTTATACGCAGAATTAAATTCAGCAGTGGTGAGGGGTGAGAAGGACATATACAAAGACCTGAACCTGAAATACAGAGTGACAGATAGACATAGGGAGAGATAAAAACAGAGCGAGAGAGAGAGAGACATTTCAGAGCATGGACATGCCTATGAACCATGAGAGAGGGATGTGGGAGAGAGAGAGGAGGGGATTGTTGCAAACAGGGATTTGCGACAGAGGGGAAAGAAAGAAAGGGGGCAGTGGCACTCAGTGACAGAGTGCTATACACACTCACATGCGCATACACACGCACACTCTTTAACTCTGTTTCCTCTGTGTCCGTCAGCCAGTCAGTTGATTATCTGTGTGTGTGTGTGTGTGGGGCAATGTTGAAGCAAGCTCCAAACCATCCTTCATCTCTTTGACCGACGGTAAGATCATCTCATTCACTCATCTCTCTGCTGTCGGGCCTCTATCATTCGCTCTGCTTTCATTCCACTTGCTTCTCTCATGCCTGTGTGTGTGTTTGTGTGTGTGTGTGTGTGTGTGTGTGTGTGTGTGTGTGTGTGTATATGTGTGTTGCTCTTTTCTGGCTGCCGTGACTCTGGTCCATGGCCGGATTGAGGCCTCCATGGAGCTCTGTCACTGTTTGGTTTCTTTTACATTCCATTTTGACCCACGGGGGGTGAAAGTAATGAGGCGCCAGTCAAAGGTGGATTTTTAATTAGATTCATTTTTAATTAAATCCATTTCTGTAATAATAATAACTTTTATATGTGAGGCCAGTTTTGTTGAAGGAAACAGCTTTGCTCATTAAACAGCTTTCGTTCATGTAGTAACTGTCTAATTCTGAAAATATTTAACCTTTGATTGATATAATGAGGGGAAAGATTTTACAGTTTGTTCATCAGTGTGTGAATGTGTTAATCTGTTAGATGGATGCTTGACTGGATAACAGGATAACATTTTTTCAACTTGAATCTGACAGAAAATTACTAAGTTCTAACATTTTAATGCATAACATATAAAGTCAACATCAGCACGGCCACATTTAAAAGATTGTGCCCATTCATTTTTAAAAGTCTCGGGCTCTGGATTAAAGTCTGAACCTTTTGATAATTGGATTTGGCCTGTGAGACTTGTGGATCTTTCTTTAAAAAAATATTAGGCCTTGTGAATTCTTGCGCTTCATTCGGTTTTGTATTCAGTCGGCAGATCTTTCTAGAAATATTACATGTCATATCTGTTGTGTGTGTGTTTGTGTGTGTGTGATTACATGGACACAATAACCTGCAATCACCTCCACAGAGAGATGAATGCAACACTTGGCAGGCAGAAGATTTTTAAATGTAGAAAATCAAACCATGTACGTATGTGTTTCACATACAGATGGCTTCCTTTGTCAGTTTTATAAAATGAATCCACATTTGAGCGATTGTTCAATGCGCACAGTTACGTTGCATTACACTGTACAAGTTTAGTGAAACTCAAGAAGTCACAAATAGTTGTGTGTGTGTGTGTGTGTGTGTGTGTGTGTGTGTGTGCGCACACTGTGAGATGCTGGGCGGGGTGTCTTCATAATAACACTCACACAGTCGAACTTCAGGCTGACCAAAGTGAGAATGACCTTTTTGCCTAAGTGTTAATGGTCCAAGCATTGTGCAACACTTCAAACAAACTGGAACTGTTTATTTTTAAAGGAACATTTTATCAATAAAATGTTACCACTCCAGTATAAAATGTAACGAATGGCTTTATTTATTGTAAATAAATATTCTACTCAGGCTTTATAGATCAGAAAAACCTTTGGGTTGCCAGGCTGTCAACAATCATCAGCAATTCAACCTGGAAAGCTTTTTCCTTTGAGCTGTCTATGCTATTTAATTTAAAAAGTATCCTTAACTTGACTTAATACATTAACTGGCTATGATAAATAGCGTTGCCAAGTGGGTGTATTTTGGTGTTCAAACAGCTCATTTATGTGGCTTTTATGATGAATTTTAGAGTGAAAAGGACAACGCAAGTATCATGCTGGAGGGTTTCCCACAACCTCAAAACTAGAAATTTGTTCTTATTATGACTTCAAACGGATAAAGCAGTATAAAGCCATTGGCTGCCCATTGCATAATACATACCCAAATCAGACACTTGCATTGTGGCTAGTGTAGACAACAGGGAAAAAGAAGCTGCAGCATTTGTTCTGAATACAGGGGGCATCCTTAGAAGGAAATCTTTCTTTTTGACATATGTATACATGAAAAACTTGTAACACCACTCTTTTCTCTTGTTCCTGTATCCCAACCCCCCATTCCATATCTGATTCAGAATAACAGAGACAGAGACAACAACCCTGGGACGAAGAGTGTCTCGCAGGGGGAACTCTCCAACCAGTCTACTTCCTGACTACACCACTGCTGCTGTCTATGAGCTGCGCTGAGGCAGACGAGGGGACTGTCCAACGATCCTGACACGAGGAAAACCACCTGTTGATGCTCGGACCGGCAGAAGACACTATGTCCTCTCCTCCCCTCCCCATGCCCTCTCTCCCCCCCAGCCCTCTGGCCATGGAGTACCTGAACGACTTTGACCTCCTCAAGTTCGAGGTGAAACCCGACACCCCTCCACTCCCTACGCCAGGTGGGTACCCCAAATCCGGCCTTCCCCACCACGACCCCTCCAGCTCCCCTTACACCAGCCACCCTCCACCGGACTCCAGCCTGAGCTCCAGCCCTTACAACTCGCTGCCGCCCTCGCCGACGCTCAGCGACAGTGGCCACCTGCCACCATCGGGCTCTTCCTCCTTGTCTTCGTCATCCTCCTCCATCTCCTTCCCCCTATCTCTCTCCAATAGCTTCACCTCGGGCATCAGCACCGGCTCTCAGGGGAACGTGGAAGGCAGCCCGGGCCACGGCGGGCCTCAGGGTCCCACCCCGGCCTCCCTGGAGGACCTGATCTGGCTGGCAGCGCTTCAGCAACAGTTTGGAGGCGAGGTGACGGGGCCCGGGACTTTGCTGGGAGCCTTGGGAGGAGGAGGAGGGGGAGGGGGAGGAGGAGTGCAAGAGCGAGGGGACAGAGAGAGGGGGCCGGGCAATGGTTTCATGGGCTGCGAGGATGCTGTGGAGGCTTTGCTGAACTCGGCTGCTGCAGCTGTCAGCTCGCAGGTAAACAATCTGTCGTGTGTGTCTCTTCTCTCTAGCCACTTTCGCACATGCACTGTGACTCTGAAATTATCCAGAGTTTACTCAGGTGAGGTGTATGTGAACACAAATGTCAGGGTAATTTGACCCTGACTTTACCCCAACTTTACCCAGGTGGCACCCTAGTGATAAGTCAGGGACAGGAGCGTCAGGGGACGGGCGTAACATATGTGAATGTGTCCCACACGGATAATCTCCTGCTGTGTGATACATGTGTTAAAGGGTAGATCCCGTCATTCTCGGGGTCAGATTATCTGAATAATTTTCTAAATTCAAGTGTGAAAGGGGCTTCTAAGACTAATCAGAGGCCACTTTGAAGGCACACACAAGACATAACGTGCAGGCAAGTATAGCAGAGATGGAGCAGCAGCAACAATGACTTCAGATCAAACACACGTCACATCTGACAGAGATTAATGTGTGCCGTTATAGTTGTCGGACAGCCATCTTCCTAGGTGTGTTCTAAAGGTGAAGTTGGTATGTATAGACTTGACTTTATCTTCTCAACCACTGCTGCTTCCTCTCCCTTCAGTTCCCAGGTCTTTCCCAGAGCTCCACCAGCAACCTGGGAGACTCGGGCAGCGACAGCGGAGGTGACATCTCCTGCGCCAAAGGGACCGACATGTGCCACCGCCCGCTGGTCTTCCTCTCGTCTGGCACCCCCTCGCTCCCCAACACCGGACCCACCTCGGCCCCTTACCCACAACCCCTCAGCCCCGGGGGCCGCCTCCATCACCACCAGCATCACCACCACCATCAGCACCACCCGCACCATTCCATGCATGGCAGCCATCACCATCACCACCACTCACAAGTTATTCAGGTACTAAACTCTGGGCATCACTTAATCGATCCAGAACCAGTAGCTAAAATAATACAACCCCAGGGAGAAGTGCTGAAAGATAAAACATGGGATATTATTTGGAGGGTGAGAAAACAGTGACACTTGTTGCATTAGAGGGCCTGGGTGTAAGGAGAGAGGGATTGCGCGGTGAAGGATTAGGATTAGGTCATTAGAACATGGTTATAATACTTTTGTTTGAACGGGTTAGGGCTTAGGGTAAGGTCACTTTAAGGATCACTCTCCATATGGCAACAATATGAAAGTCTAAACTTTTCATTGAAGACGAAGTCTAGATTTTCCAACAGAAAAACTTTTTTTCTGAAAGCCCATATTTTGCATTAATGAGTATATAAATTTAGAACACATAGTACTATGTTTTCTGAGTGACAGTTGTTAACGCATACACTACATTGACATACACCTACACATTTTTTTTACATTTACACAGGCCAATTCTTAATCTTTAAACCGGTCAAAAATTTGAGTTGGTGGGTAAACTTTTGTGTATGTGCTTGAATCAAGATGTCTGGGTGCATCTCTATGTGGGGCAGCACAGTCTGAGCTTATGATAATATCTACTATTATTGATGTGCGTAATCCTGATAACTGTCACCCACGCTTAGCCAGATTACATTACAGATTATGGACATGTGGTGCCGAAATGTTCCCCTCGACAGACACACAGCCTGCATAGTGCATCACATGTTCACCAACTGTATCACAGTTACATAATTAAAGCAACAATGTCAATGTGTACATTTTCAGTTTGGTGCGTTGGAGAGATCTTCGCGAAAAGGTGGGCTGCAAGTCCATATGTGTTTCGTAAATTACTCCACATGCAAAGAACGGGCAGTTGACGATATAGTCAAATTTGTGTAAATTCCAGTAACATTACTGTACCTTCTCAGACAACACTGTTGTTTGGTGTCTGTGTTTACTGGCTTCACAACCCTTCTTCTGTCAACAAATGCAGGTTGTAGGAACGCGTAGGAGTCATGTATGTTGTACGACAGTGCTAGCCTGTCTCCGCCCGCCTACCTACTTCCGGCCAAATTTAATTTTCCCTTCAGTAGTCAGTCTGGGGACGGGGCGTATTGGGATTCTGCTCAGGCAGATTTCTGCCTGTCCAATCAGCGAACAAAACGAGTGGCTGAGAACGATGACGTCGAAGTCGCACTCCAGTCGCACGCTTCGTTCCTTTATACTCGGAAGAAGGAGATTTCCGACTTGGTGGTTCCGAGATCTGACCTGTCTGTGTTCCAGTGCGTCTGCTCGCGAAAGTATGGACGCCGAAAACCTTTCTCGTCCAAATAACTAAACGTCAGGCTCTAGCAAGTTACCTTTGCCAGGTACCGGTAGATCCATAGACAATATGTAGTGAAGTCGGAAATTTCCGAGTTCCCTGTACAACTTGAACGCACCGTCAGAAACCGGCTCATGACACACGTGACGACCAAACATTATGCGATTGGTTTGCTAATCCAGAGTGGCACTGGGCAGATCCAATAGTTTTAAACTTCAACAGACACCCGCCTCCAAGTGAGTGAACGTTTGCCAATTACAGCAGTTCCATACCTTCTGTACAAATGAAATGAAGTACGATGGTCTGGTTGGACCAGGCTACGACAGTGCAGTTCCATTTAGAGACCTTTAGTTGGCGCCATAGATCACCAAACCAAAAAACTTACATATTGTTGCTTTAAATCTAAATCCCAGATAAACCCTCTTCAGCCTCATCTCACCTTTCACACTCCAGTCACTCCCACCATGTGTCTCATTGCCAAACAACATTGAGCCATTTGAGCCACATCATATTATAACTCGACGTCATTGTAAAAGAGGGTCCCTCCTCAATTGATCTTTCGAGGTTAAATAAAGGAAAATGAAAAATTAATATTCTGTTTATTTGTTTTGTTTTCTTCTATCTGCTGAGCAGTGCGGGGTGAATGAGCGCTTCTCTGATGAGCAGCTGGTGAGCCTGTCAGTGCGAGAGCTCAACCGACACCTGCGAGGAGTGAGTAAGGACGAGGTGGTGCGCCTGAAGCAGAAGCGGCGCACGCTAAAGAACCGCGGCTATGCACAATCCTGCCGCTACAAGCGCTTACAGCACAGGCACGCGCTGGAGTCAGAGAAACATGTGCTCACAAACCAGGTACAACCACAAATACACACACACACACACACACACACACACACACACACACACACACACACACACACACACACACACACACACACACACACACATCCTTGTACTTCTATCTTTGAAAGAACTACAATTTTCATTCATTGACCTGATGCGTTCTCTAGTCCGTTACCCTCATCACAATTAAATGCCTAACACTAACCTTTACCTAATTCTAACCTGAACCCTAAAATATAGTCTTAACCCTCAAAAAGCCCTTTGAAGAAGTGAGGACTAGGCAAAATGTCCACACTTTACAAAAATGTCCTCACACAGGTTAAAATCCAATGGTCCTCAAAAGGCTGCATTTACAAGTACACATACACAGAAAAGTGTATGTTTGGTGTTTCCTCTGCTAGTCCAACCCCTTACTTAATCTCATATCAGTCTTAATTTGTGAACACCTAGATGATCATGGACGTATGTGACATCACCTGTGCATGACATGTTTCTTCTTTCCGCGTCAGTTGGAGCAGTTACAGTGCGAGCTGACTCGAGTGCTGAGGGAGCGAGACGCCTACAAGGCTCGCTACGAGAAGCTCCTCAGCACCAACCACAGCATCGGCAGTGACGCTCCACCGACCCGCAACAGCAACCCCCCTCCCCGCCCCCTGACTACTTCCTCTGAGTGGAACCCACAGGGACACAAGGGGAATATAGAGGAAAGAGAAACAAGACCAGCCAACATGGAGCAACCAATGATGAGTAATCAGAAGAAAACAAGGATGTGTATGTGTGCATGTGTGTGTGTGTGTGTGTGTGTGTGTGTGTGTGTGTGTGTGTGTGTGTGTGTGTGTGTGTGTGTGTGTGTGTGTGTGTGTGTGTGTGTGTGTGTGTGTGTGTGTGTGTATGTGGGTGTGTGTTTGTGTGTGAGAGAGAAAGTGTTTTTGATCGACACAGCTGTGAAATCCACCATTGAATGATAAGAGGGGAACTGACTGTTAATTCATAGGGTTAGACTCTAGCTCTAGGCTGCTTCACAGACTCAGTTTTACTTCACTGTGAATGATGGTTGCACAAAAACTGTCTGGAAGCTCTTTGAGGAGCTACTGCTTGTCATATCAGTGCAACAGTGGACAATCAAGACCAACGAAAAATGGAGGAAAAAAAGAAGCTTTACCTTGCATTAACACGTATCAATAGGCCTTGACACTACTGGGCATATCATCTATGCAATAGGCTATTACATAGCTGTGATGTTCTCTCCAAATGAGTGGTTGAGGCTCAAACTGTAGATGTGTTTTTTATAATAAGCTGCTAAAGCTGCAGGGGTTAGTAGTGCAGTGGTGCTGGATGTGGAGTGGTATGGGCTTGGATAAAGTATCCACGGCATGCAGTTGTATTTGCAAGCTAATATTTCACAGTTGCCTACCAAAGTATTGAAGCTCACCAAGACTTGTTATTCTTTGTAAGACAAATAATCATAGATAAAAGAATGTACACCTTTCATGGGAATCTTCCAGTGATAGTGCTAAGTGAACAGTGACATTGCTCTTGTGTTTTAGCAAAGAAATCTACCTTTTGCTAGATGAAAATGGCAAATTGCCGTCAATTAAAAAAAAAGCAGTGGAGCTGGTAGTGTGCTTAACTCAAGCGGCTGCAATATGGGGAAGGAGACAGAGAAATCCATTGCAGCAGGCGAAAAGAGTGTGGCATGATTTGTGTGGTTGTGTCCAGTTCCCCGGATAGAGAAGCTATTTTTGGGCAGATTGAACACCTCTGTAACAAAGACAATCACCACATCTATGCAGCAAGCAGCACCACAGAGCTGGTCACTGTGGATTCGGGTACTGTGGGCTACGGATGCAACAGAAAATGAACGGTGCAGGGATTTAAAAAAAATGCAAAACAATCTCTTCATGGAGACAATCTCTTTAACTGTCCCATGAAATCATTGCCAGGGTTCATGCATTAGAGCTATTTATTTTGTAGGTTAAATAAATTGTTCTTTTATTTATTCACTTATTTATTCAGTATTTATTGTTTATTTATGTACTGATGCTAATTATTTTACTTTACTGGTTTTAGCCCAATAGCGTGTATTTTTACTTTCCTACAGTTTATTATTTGATCCAGTTATGAATAGAGTTAACATTATTGCAAACATAAATATTGAGGGCCATTATTGTGGTTCTCACTGCTCCTGTTGTAGTGTGGTTTCACATGCATATGAAATAAAACAAAGTACTTTACCATCATGCTGTTGTGCTGTGGTGTGTTTTTCATGTTCAGCTTGCACACATGTTGCAACCATAGACTGTAGGTTGCAACCTCACCTCTCGTCCATTCACCTTCCTCTGAGCATCTCCCACGTTTCAGTCTTGCGCAGGCCCTTTTGTTCCCCTGCAGCTCGCCCTGTAGCCCCCCACGCCATGCTCCAGCCAGCCCTCTCTCTTTATCTCTGGGCCCTCTATAGTGAGGCAGTGACCCTGGGTGTGCACTGTTTGGGATGACCTCATCTTCGGCTCTACCTCCCTCTCTGTGTCTCTCGCTCTCTCTCTGGCCTGTATAATAGGAGCAGGATTAGGGCTATAATAGCGGCCCTGGCTGCTCACTGCCGGAGTCTATTGTGGCTTTGTGTGGGAGGGACGCACCACCGCTCATGGCCACACTCACACGTTTGACAGAAAACATGTCCAAATACACTCCTTGGATCATCAGGCACTAGAATCCACTTGATTTTGTGAGATGTAAATGGGTCACTGTAGTATTTTCAGGAGGACACAAGGAGGGGGGAGGGGGGTTAGACAGGCTGATATAGATTACCTAGAAGGCAGACAGGTATGGTTGCAATGCCACTTTTCTACCGAATATACACACATTTTAACGTTTAAAACATATATTCGCTTAGGGCCCACTCACACAATTACACACACAAACGACTCCAATTAGTGAGGGGAATGCCTTGTATTATTTCGCCCCCCAGCGGCTACTTTCCGTATCGCCTGCATCTTCCAAAAGGTCAATATCAGCTTCGTGCCACTGGCATCTCTCCACGCGCACTGCTCTTTGCTGCAGCACCGCAACTCCTTTCACGACTCACGTGAGTGCTCAGGGGTATAGTAGCATTTAGTCACTTTCATCTGCACAGTGGTCGAGAGAGTGGAGTCAGTGTGGAGAGTGGACTGCACTGCACAACTGGACCCGGGCCCTAAGAACTGAGGAGGGAGGAGAGAGAGAGGGAGAGAGAGAGAGAGAGGAAGGAAGGGAGGGAGAGACTGTGCTTACTTTGTAGTTGGCGAGCGCTGCGTGACAGGTGAGTGATCATACCGTACTGCCTTTGCTGCTGGGGGCTCCTAAAGTGAGTGTGGGTGTGTGGGGTAGAAGGAGAGGGGGGAGGGACGGGGTGTTCTGTGTCTCCGGAGAGTCCTCATTTCCCGGTGGCTTGATTTCAGTTTGCAGATGCCGACAGATGTGCCGGAGGACAGGCTCAACGACGAGGAGACCGCGAGCAAGGTAGAGTGCACGACGAAAAAAGACCACTACATCCCAGCGTTTAATTAGGGCTCATCAGACCAGGGTGGGGGGCAAAGTGGTTGGTGTTTGTCTGCTGATATATCATTTACAAGTGGGTTACGGGGCTGCCAGTGCGCGCTTGTGTGTGCGGGTGCGTGTTTTAGGTAGGTGGTGGTGGTGCATGGAGGGGCGTCTACATTCCAGTCAGTTTCTTATTTTTATGTGGGTCAACAATTCACTCATGATGAACGTATATGCTATTCTAAACATTATTACGGCTAAGAGTCACAACTGTTGTAAAGAATTCTTCAGTTTTCCCACCCAAAACTTCACTGTCCTGGTTGACTCTCTAGGCTCTCATTGCTTGTTCTCAGAGAACAAGCTGTCAGAAGCCGCTGTACACGACCTGCTAAGCAGCACACAGCACACACACACACACACACACACAGGTGGAGTCCTCTTTTATTTACGGTCTATGGTAGAGACCCCAGCTAGGAAACATAGTGGAGCATTTAGCAGCTATAAAGATATTTCCTTCGGTAGGTGGTAGAAACCAAATCCACATCTAAAAGTCCTGTGAATATTGCACTTACATTTATCACATGGACACACACATGTCAAAGTAATGCTGATGTTTCTCTGTATCTGTCAAAAAAGCCAACCCTGTTTGCTGACAATTTTTCTGAATGAGCTTTAAAAAGCTTGTTTCCACTGCCCCAAAGTGGACGAAACGTCAGAAGATGTAACTTTAAAGGGATACCCCACCAGTTTACTCAGAGAAGTCTGCTAAGCTTGTGCAAAAAAGCCTTATGGCCTTATGTGTGCTTTGGCTGTGTCAATATCATTTGAAAATAAAATATTATTAGTTAATTTACATTGGGCTTGGGAGTGATGGTTGCATGTGTTATTATAGCAGTGAGATGGTGGGATTTCAAAGACGGGTGCCCTTAAGAGGCAGGATCAGTCCAATGAAAGATACAATAGGACAATGTAGAATTCAGTGTTTTTGAAGCTTTACTCGTGCAAGGGACTAAATAACAGGATATAGGCTCATTCAGTCTCTTGCTGGTCCTCATGTGGAATTGCTCAATAGCTGAAGTATCACTTCTAAATTATTTAAAAAGGAAAGAGTGTCCCTTCTTGTTCTGCTCTCCTTCAAGTGTGACAGTATGACTCTGTCCTGCGCCCCGCCTGTCCGCCGAGGCAGCACTCCTCTGCCCATCAAGCACCAGCTCAGACGAGAGGAAGCCGTCCACGATGACTGTGACTGGGCATCGGGTGCAGTCGGACCCTCCGTTTCACCAATCAGCTTCAGCCCGGCCCTGGATCTTCCTGTGGAGGTTAGACCTGATGGGCCTTTAAGGATCGCCCTGCTGGGGCAGAACGGCGTGGGCAAGTCTTCTCTGGCCATAGCCCTCGGCGGGGACATGGACCGGAATGCGTCAGTGGATACTGAAGGTACAAAGCACATGTGTGTGTGTGTGTGTCTGGCAGTAGCTATAATGCAGTGAGCAGCAGTGGGTAAATAAGCTGTCCCAAAGTAAATGAAGCGCAGCAGCCTTCTCCCAGCTGACACCTTACTGCTCCTGTGCCTGTCCCTAGGGGAGGGTTATGTGCGTGTCGTCGATGTGGACGACGAGGAGAGCACCATCATTATCTATGACAACTGGCGACAGGTGAGCCAAACAACACTTCCCTGTTCCCACACTCCCTGCTCTCTGCTCCCTCATTAGCCCTCTCTCTGCAGCCGTTCACAGTGTGCTCAGCAGCTTTTTGGCATTTTCACTGTAGTTTAAATATACACACGTGGGTCCTGACTCCTGTCAGAGTAAAGTATTGTTCATTCACTTTTCACTATGAGATGTTCTTAATTCAAAGCACCTGGATTTCTAAAGAAAACCTACAGCTCCCATTCATTCAAACATGAATTGGAACTTGATTTTATCCCATGAGGCACAAGGACAGGATGTAGGATACACCTTTGACAGGTTGCTAGTACAACTAGCATATAGCATAATACATTATGTTAAAGAGAAAATATATTTTTGAAGAACAAATAGGTCAAAGAAAATGAAAATGGAAGGTACTACAATACATAAAATAGATGCTCAGTGCGTCTTGCATATTTCACGTGTTCCATAATCTGGAACATATTGTCCTGTTTATTGGACGTGTCAGCACTGTAACGAGAATTGATGCCAAGCTCTGGGGGAACACTGTGGCAAAAGGGAGGGACAGTAAATCTGCTGCAGCAGCATCTGGTGGACTGAGGGAAGCTCATTATCAGGTTGTTTTGCACACTTTATTCCTCTTTTCCCTCGAGTGCAGTTCACAGGCATCTGTGTGTGATTGTGTGGATGTTGTAGTGTGCATTTGTGTGTGAGAATATGTACAGTATGTGTGTGTGTGTGTGTGTGTGTGTGTGTGTGTGTGTGTGTGTGTGTGTGTGTGTGTGTGTGTGTGTGTGTGTGTGTGTGTGTGTGTGTGTGTGTGTGTGTGTGTGTGTGTGTGTGAGAGAGAGAGCCCACAGAGCAAATGTCTGCATTAATGCTTTTGATTTTGGTGGATGTGTGAAATATACAGAGGCAAACACTCATGACACAATCTGTCTTTTTGATGTGGGGATTTTCATGTGTTACTCTTTGAATATTGAGTTCTATTTGTTGTGTAAATGTCGACTTAAGAATGGAATTTAATTTAATAAAATTGTAGAGTAACGTCAATGTCTGTAAAATGCGGAGTGGTGCCCTTGGTCCGCACTCAATTCTTGGCTTAATCAAAATGAAATGAAAAGTCAATGAACTGTGGCAGCTGCTGCTAAAGGCAGGCCGAGGTCCAGTCAGTTTGAACAGTTCACTCAGGGATATTTTATTAGGGGGGATTTTTTAGTCCCTCTGTCTCGGAGAGGAAGAGTTTGATGTTCACAGCAGTTGGCGCCTTCTTCGGTCCTCATTTCTCACTTAACCACAGGGGAATCTAGATAGAGCAATGTATTGTCTGCTGTTTCTCCACGCAGCACTATTTATGAGAGCAATAGAGGGTAAAACTCTGCCCTGAGAGTCTGTTCTTCTGATAGATGTTGAAATCTGAGTCAAGGCTGCCACTCCAGACTCTTCCTGGTGCTAGTCTGTGATGTTCTCACATTTTACTATTATCATACCATTAAGATACACTGACTTATATGTTGACAACTACACTATTGTATAGTATCATATTGTCTCCTCAGGACCTGTCGGCTCTGCTGTGCGAGGTGTGTGTGCTGGTGTTTTCAGTGACCGACCGGCGTAGTTTCCACCGCACCGCTCAACTCCGACTTCTCCTGAGGGAGACTCAGCCTCAAACTCCCATCATCCTCGTTGGTAATAAGAGTGACCTGGTTCGCACACGTGAGGTCACCTCCCAAGGTAAGGTGGACCTCCGTTTTCCTCTTTTGTGCGTGTTGCCCTTCTCGACCCCACCTGTTGTGCTGTTTCATTTCCCCCATGGCTTTCAGCTTCACAGTTGGTGGTGACATTTTGGGCTCTCTATTTATGTCTGTAAACACTAACTTAGGGTGAAAAATGGTAAAATGCAAATGTTAGTGTGGGCGTATGAAGGCAGTCAAAATTCCAGCTAAAGCAGGAAGAGAGCATGCACGAGCCTGTGTTGCATCTGAAGTGTTTCTTTTCAAAATTGAAAAATTATGACCAAATAAACCTCAATCGCAGTTAAGTTTTGAAAAGACATCCTAGTTATTCTTTAGTTTAGTTTCATTGAGAGTCAACTAGTTAGTGAGTATGAATAAACATAAGAGAGAATCTCTTGTTTTTGTGTCGATTTACACTGAGGAAACATTTGAAGTGGGGAAATAAGACTTCAAACCAGTGAGAAAAGCAGAGTCAAAAAGAAGAAATACAGAAATATATCTCACGTAAAAAACAAAACTGCTCTGGCCGTGGCAGAAGACAGTGAGTTCTTGTAGGAAAATAAATAAATGACCATGACCTTTAACATGGTCTACAGTGTTTACTCTTTACAGTCATCGCCCAGAGGCTTGTTTAAAATTAAGCTAAGCTAAAAATATCTGCAGTTTGTTTTTCGCAGATAAAACTGATGTCACATCCACTCTTATTACTGTAAGTTGCTCCAGGTCCTGCCAGCAAACAACATCTCTTGTTTCATATTTTGCTCTTTTATCAACAGTCTATAGCCTGCCCCCCAACATGTTTAGAGTGGCTGAATATTGTCTTTGAGCACCACGTCAAATATCAGCCCCACAAGATTATTCTGATAAACACCGACTAGCAAGGCTTCAGAAAACCCCCCCATCATCACACTGAACTTTTAGATCAGCTCGCTGTAATTGCTTTCAAGTGGGTTTCTGTAAAATTGGATGAACAATACCCCATCTAGTGTTACCCTCTGGTACAAAGCCCTCTAATTAAAGACACAGCTTGACTTAAAGGAAATAATTGGCTGCTCCTGAAGGTTTGCTCACCTTTTCCAGTTATGTCCAGTCCTTAAAAATGTCACTTTAAAGGGCTGACTGCTGCATAATATTCACTGGCTGCTGAGGACCTGTCACCCTGAACTTAGAATAGAATAGACTCTATTTATTTATACAGTATGTTTTATATTTTTATTTTGTAACTTGAACTTTGTAAAATGTGTTCTTACTGATTAAGTGTTCTATACATGTATTTGTTTGTTCCAATATTGACATTCTGTCATATGTTAAAGGTGAAGTAAGCGGTTTATTTATGTTAATATAAGTGTTAAATCGCTCTTTATTCATACAGTGATCACTTACATAATGTGCACGTTTCATAAAGCCGATCTCTCAGTCAGCTGCTCTGCATGTTGCATCGGCAAATAAACGTTTCGGGGATCCCGAAATTAATATCCAATCACAAGAGAGAACGCTACAAACCAACACCCGTCTCACTCATGGTCTCACTGCCAGTGCACGCCAGAGCAACAGATGGGTGAATGTTTATGCACCTACAATGGCGGAGCAGGTAAAAATCCTTCCCAATGTCTGTTTTGATGGTTTTTATCATGTTTTATCACACTTATGGATCTGAGATGATGCTAGATAACTCGCTGCTTGAAGACCGCAGTGCATTAATGTGGTGACGTAGGGACGCGCGAGGGGACTGCTAACTGCAGTAACTGATAGGAAGTTAGCTAAAAGAACCATTCCGCTTACTGAACCTTTAATTGATGTTTGCATTGTTATCTATTGTTCAGTGTGTTGTTTTTGAAACGTAAAACACATATCAAAACAAACCTTAATTCATGTGTCGTCCCATCTCTTCCCTTCAGAGGCCATGTCCAGCGCCGCCCTCTTCAAATGCCTGTACCTGGAGATCTCTGCCTCTCTAGACCACCGCACTCCGGAGCTCCTGGAGTGTGCGGTGCGACTAGCCAGGGGCCAGTCCCCTTGGCCCCCGGGGAGCAGTGCTGAGGACATGATAGACGGAGAACAACGCGGCAGCATCACCTCCCGGGCCAAGCGCTTCCTGTCCAGCCTGATGCCCCGGTACCCTCGAGAGGGGAGCAAGATCCTGAGGCAGAAGTCCCGCTCCTGCCACGACCTGGGGGGGCTGTGATAGGGCCCGGCGACGAGCCCAATGGTCAGATTGTTTAACACAAGTAGCTGGATGTGATGTAGTAGGCTAATCCCAACAAAGAGAGGATGAGGAGGGAGATGCAGCAAGAAGATGTGAGCGACAGAGCAGGTGTGAATGTGCCACAGTGAGGGCAGGACAGTGTTATGATCCAGCAGATGAGAATGACGAGAATGTTAGTAACCATGTTTATTATAAACGTTAGACATAGACATTTTGTACACGAGTCCAAACACAGAAGGAAAAATGAAATGCTGTTAGAATAGGTGTAAATAAAATATAGTAGTGATGCGTAACCGCCTCCCCCACAGCTAAATAAAGAGCTTTTTTGAGTCTCGACAGAGTCGCTGCACGTTTGCCTCGTTATTTCACAGGTTATCCCATTCTGCTTATTACAATCACATCAGTGCGGCATAAAGTCATGACCACACACCTTCAGAATTCATTAGTGTGTTTGATTCTGCTGATGATTCACGTTGTGTTCATTTCCTCTCAGCTGGTGTGGTATCCATGGGGATGGGAAGCAAGTACAAAAAAAGTAAAAGGCCACCGAGGAGGCAAGGGAATTAAAGAGATGAGAACTGGACTCAGAGAGCTCAGCATGGCAATAAATAGAGATGGAGCTGAGAAGGAAAGCAGGATTATTGTATATAGAATGATGATTGTTGCCATGTTACGGTTGTCATGGAGACCTGTAATCACTGAGCTATTACAGTCATTATGTCCATTCCAGTTCTGTACACCTCTACCCTTTATTCTGCTTATACAGTTTCACATGTGGTAAATTGGGCATTGAAACATAAAACTCCAAATTAAACCACAGAGGATTTTGTCAAGATATGAGCTTCCCTGCTCGCACTTCCATCCTCCCACTTCCACCCACATGAGAACAAAGATGTAGCACATCACATGTCTTTCACATCATTTGTTAGCAAAGGGAGAGCCAAGCTATAAAGGAAGTAGAAACATTGAAAAGATATTCTTCTGACTCATCGCCCTTGGCTTCAAACTACTGGAACAGATTGAAAGGTTAAGATTTTGGCACGTCAACATGGGAAACAGGCTCCTTCTTGTGGCTGAGATTAGATCCCACAACTGAGTGGCAGATGAAGATACTATGAATGTGGTTGAAATGGCAAATATAAGGAAGTATTTATCAACCACATAAGGAAGGGACAATACTTGTAACTCACGATAGGATACTGTGACCATATTTGGCCCTCGATAATGATAATATCGTGATACATGATATTTGCGATGATCGATATATTGCAAGACATTTAATCTACGATACATCATGATTTCTGTGAAACTGAAGAAGAAATAATACCCATTAACTCCAAAGGGTAGTAATTATGTACTCATTTACAGAACTGACATGAAAAGCTTATCAGATGCGTTAGTGTGCAATCTGTGCTTCACAAAATAATGTAAAAAATGTTGCATTGTGCAACTTTAAATAGTGACTTTCACAATAGCGAAAGGGGAAACCTGTTTTACAGAACACCTGCATGTTGTAATAAAATATCTATATCTGGCGCTAGTGTATCGATAATGTGTTGCAAGATAAATTAAGAAATTATTTCACAATTATCCTAACAACATTGTATAGACTTCTCCAAATCACCAAGAGCATAATTCTAGTGGAGAAACACTAAACCATTGAAAAATGCTAAATCAATATACATATGCAGTGTGTATATATATATATATATATATATATATATATATATATATATATATATAAAACATCTAATTTGTGTTCAATGCAACTTTTTCTCTACAATTCTGTTTAACAAAAATATAAATAGAGTTATTCATAGTGCAGATTTTTTTTGGCAATTGTGAAAGATCTAAAAGTTGGTTAAAAAATTATGTTCTAATAACACATGATTTGTTTGAAATGATTTGAAATGGTTATTACTGTATTATCACAGTTAAACAACTGAAAAGTTACATTTTGATGATGTGCTCTTTTGATTTTTTTAAAAAAATTTTCGTCACTTCTAAACTAAAAAGGAACAAACAATACAAATGTTTTGATTACAGTACAGAGTCTGGGTAATGAGCTGTCGGTACTTTAACTGTTATTTGACATATTTAGTCAGAGTGCAGGCACGGTTGATGAGGGCAAGTAAAAATGAGGTGAGCATGTGGATGTGGGGCAGCTGAAAAGCTCTGAGGACATCTGGTGGACAGATGGAGCATTACACCATAGAGGAAGTGGAAATGTGTCTTGAGGCAGAATATGACAAGGAAATAATAAAGAAATGTCTCGATTTGAAGAACAGACGTTATCAATTTCTTTCCTACTATAAACCCAGGCTGCGTATTTACCATATTTACAGCTTTTCAATGATTTGTTAATGTGTTTAGGCTACTGCTTGGTCTATAAACTCTTGGACTATACGAGTGAAACACCGACCTGTAAAGTGCTGCGGGAACAAACGTAGCTGCAGAAGACACAGAAGTCCACATTGACACATTAGAGGACCAACACTTGACGCAAGCTAACATTTATTTATGGATTTATTTATTATTGAATGGTTTCTCCATCTATCAGTGGGAGCCATCGTATGACAAAAAAAATGTGAGACAACACAAATATCAGTCTCAAGAGGATTTTAAATGATCCAGATTATCTTCATTATAACAAATCATCAAGAAAAAAACAAAAAAAATATTTAAATGTAAAAGGGTCTATAGGCTATGTATAGGATATTTACGAAACAATTTACACTGCATGGCGTCTCATCTCGCATAGGCTCATTAAAATGATGTTCAGTTTTTTCTGTGTCAACATTAGAGTTGGACTCTTGTGTTATAGTCAATATCAGTCTCTGTGTTGTCCTGGTTCTCACTGTTTGTGTAAGTCATTGTTGGTGACACCCTGTTGGCGTTTTAGCATTAGTAGCCTATGTGTTGGTGGCCATTGCTGTTGTTTGGTATTGATAACAAGGCTGGGCTGTCTGTGGCAACAGCCCATACCTTCATTGGTACAGCATTTTCTCCTTAGGAACTTCCCAGCAGTTTTGGCAGGCTTTGGTAGACTTCTACTGCATCCTTAAAGGACACAAGGGTTTTTTCAAGTGAAGTCTCCAATGAACTTGCTGGAGCATTTCTCAACATTTGCTCTGTCCTTGTGTTCCATTCTCAGGGAACCTTCACCCTCTATCGTAAGACCAGGAATGGTAATGATTGCCACTTCCAAGTTGACCTGAACGTCTTGGCGATTTTCCTTTTCAGACACTTCACGGTCAAAGACAAAGAAGGCGTGTGTCCCCAATAAAGAATACCTACGACTACATGATGTGTTGCCAATCCTTTATCAAAGACATATGGATGCTTCTCATTGCCTATTTTATTTATTTTTTATTCCAAGAATGATTCATTGACAGTTCATGGAACTTTGTGGTAGTTTCGTATTTCAGTGTTACTCTGGCCTGATTTGTGAAACTCTTCCACCAAGAAAACGGGATAGTGGTGGATTCAGAATGTATGTGTGACTGAATTATTTATAGTATACTTTTTTTTTCTTGTCACGTTACACTTCAACCCTCTTCTAGTCCCTGTCATCTTTGACTTGATGGTTTCTAGAAAAAAAACGTTTCATTGCAGCGAAGGTTCAGATTCATACATTCCCTCTGACATGGAAAAATCAAGTTGAAGCTACTTCTATATTACTATATTAAAACCGGGCTGAGGGATTATAGACACGCTCCTGAATAATACCCACAATGTATGAAATTAATGTAATTTAACGTTTGAAATCAGTTCCAAACTGAAATTGTAAATGAAATTCTGAAAGTGTGGAAAAGAATTTCAATGGACTACCTGGTTTGAATTTATATAAAGGAAAAGTTGAAGAAAATTGTAAAAGGGTCTTATTAGTATGGAAGGGATTTGATCGTTGAGTAAGACCCATAACAATTTAAACATTTATGGAATATTTTAAAGTTTGAATGAAGCTAAAATCATCAATGTGATGAAAGACTTGAAAATAGCTTGAAAAGGTTGTATCATCTGCAGGGATTGCTGAATTGATTTTCATATAAGAAATAAGTGAAGGAGTCTTACGACTTGGAAAAGGTGTAAAGCAGTGGTTTTCAAACTGTGGGATGGCAGTGGGGGCGCGGATGAATATGTGAAATAAAGTTTGTGTTTGTGGTTTTTTTATATTAACATCACGGCATAGCTGGACAAGAGTTCTGCTGCTTCGTTCCTCTCACTGCATTTAAATGCATTGAATATATTCCAGAGAAATAGGTCTCGTTTTAGAAAAAGAGCACCAAGCCCAACCTAGAGGACCCTGCATACATTTTTTTATTTTAAATTAATATTTTTATGGAAAATCCATGTGTCTTTGTTCGATAGCTTCTATTTCGTCCGACCCAGTGTCTCCAAATTATTTGTTCACAAAAATTCCTCATATTAAGCCTCTTAATTTTCCTCTCAAAGTGCACCAGATTCATACATTTCACTTTAAAAAGCCGAAAAAAAATCGCCCGGGGGGGCATACCCCCAGACCCTTGTAGGAGGGTCTGGTTCTCTGCTGGCTACTATTTTCCCCAGCAGGACATAGGAGGCACTAGCGAAAAAACACTGGGTGTGTGAATGACATTGACATTTGCACACTCAGTTCATGCTTAAAGGAAGCAGGATTAAAACACTGGATTAAAATGTTCAAATGTATTTAAAAAAAACTAAACAAAAACATACTTAGATAAAGATGTTAAAATGTATTAAAAAATGTGTTTAAAAACACACAAAAATGTTTAGAATATTTTAAAAAATATGTTTACATTTGTGAAATAATTAAAATACTTTTTTTTGGGGGGGGGCTACACTGAAATTTGTTCTCTGAGGGGGGGGGGGGCTCACTCTCTCAAACTTTGAAAACCCCTGGTGTAAAGGGTCTAATTACCAGTTTAAATGAAGTTTCCAGCTGAAATGATGAATTAGTGGAAAGACAAATCAATCTTAAATGTGAAGTAGTATTTGTACTTGTACTAATAGTAGCAGTAGAAGTATTTGTAGAAGTTGTGAGAAAGAGGCACAAACAGCTGTAAAAGTGTATGTGGGGTCAGAAAATGCTGAATCATTGCAGAGCAGAACTGGTGATAACAGAGGCCTACTGCCCCTTGGCCGCAGCTCATCTCCAATGAGCCATAGACACAAAAAAACATTCTATTGATTTCCCTAAAATCACATGATGGGAAGAATGATCTGCAGGATGTGGCCCACTGAAAGGAAAAAAGCATCTTGCACCATATTTTCGGCAAAATTGAATAGCTTTTTAACACCCCGCAACTTTTAAACATACTTGCTCTGCAACTCTGGTAATAAATAGGCTATTCAAATCTACTACATTAGGCAAACATCCCACCTGTTGGAGGCATCAGGGAGGTCCTTTTATCTAAGACTACCCCTCAAACTGCTGGATACCAACACCAGGATCCCAGAACCAGCTCACCTGAAAGGAATGCAGCCGTTAGCTAATCTAATACCACCTGTGCTTCTCCTGTTGTGACAATGTCTTTTGTGGAAAAGTCTACGATGGGATTCAACAACCACAGAAGCCTTTTGAAGTTTTATTTTTTTAATGGAATGACGAGTGAATGTGAAAAAGTAAATTTGTTAGGGGAGGGGTGGGGGGTTCCAGTTGAACAGAGAAATGACGCTGCGGGCCCTGAAAGAGCGCACTAGGCTTGGAAGGGGCCACTTCAGATGCTGCAGGCCTGTAACTTCTTGTCAGCCAGCTTGAGGTTGACCCAGGTGTTGAGCATGGAGGCCCTCAGTTTGCACCACACCAGGTGATCGGTCAGGCCGAAGATCTGAGCGGCAAACTGAGCGGCAGCCTCGGGGGAGAGGATGGTGGAGCAGCCAAGACCTGGAGGGACAAAGGAAGGCTCGGTTACTGTTGTGAGTAAACAATAGGTGACTGACAAATTCTATAAGTTATACTACTGCACGCTTACCGCTCGGCATACGGAGGGACGACCACACGTCTTGTGCTCCCCAGTCTGGAGTCAGAGGCGGGCAGTTGATGACGGGATACGCCGTGTTACCGGACATGACCGGGCCGAGGCCGTTACTTCTGCCGGCTACGGCCACAAACACAGTGGGCACGCCGTCACCTGAAAGGGTGCAGATAAGGAGAACACTTCACACATCTGTTTCTTGAGACTGGTCAGTAGGAGAAGGAAGTGCAAATCCATAAAGAAAGCAGACTCTCTCAAAATGGCTTACTCGCAAAATATAATTTATTAGCTTCAACGTTCCACTGCTAGTCCCCCAGGCAAAAACTTTGCTCATAACCTTTTGCAAGTTAAACAGTGTGCAGAGGTCTACTTATTCCTTGGGGCAGCAAATACAATATAAGAGCTGACTGATAGAACTGATAGAACTAGAAAAGGAATAACACGTTGGCTTATGTGACTAAAGGAATGCACACCTTCATATTCTGCCTTGATGCGCAGCGTCTCGTCTGGGCCTTTGTGTGCGGAGGTGACTCTCAGGATGCAGGGAATGCCGTAGGTCGCGCAGGCCTTTCTGATCTTCTCGCAGTGAGCCATGTCCGAGGTGGAGCCCATCAACACCACCACCCTGCCGTTGGCCTGGGACTCCAGCAGCAGCTAGGAGACACAACACAGCACAATGAAAGACCAGGGGCCTATCCGAAAAGTCCAATCTCCTTACCTATAAGCCTCCTTTCCTATGCCTTAACCCCTAAACGTCATCGGGGTTAAGGAGAGATGAAAGGTGCTCTATCGAACATAGGAAAGGACAGGTTGTTTCAAATGAATTCACCCACCTTTCCTAACCGACGTCATTGCGGCGGAGTATTGCTGTGAGTCGCGTGAAACTACACTATTTCCGAAAATTGACTTCAACAAGCGCTCGTTGATCCATGTCTTTTCATATTGATTGTAATCAGGTTGTCGCAACAGAGTGAGAATCACCCCAATATCCCAATCACATGTGGAATAAAAAGAGGCTACACTTAGCTATGTTGATGTTGAAATAACTGCCCAGTAACTTCATTAAATGTGAAGTTGGTATTTTATTTTCTTATGGTGTAAATGATGTGCTACGAAAATAACTAAATTATGATGTTGGTCTTTATGAGTTCTTTATTATCTTAATGGGGGGGGGGGGTATTTTGTTTTAGTGAGTTAAATCTCTCTTCTCCTCTCCTCTCTTCTGTTTGTCTCGTCGTATTCGGTAGAGTCGGTAAACGGGGTGGTTGTTGTTTAAATATTGGTAAAGGATTATGGGATACCACTACTATCTTAGCAAAGGTTGGTCAGGAGTAACCTATGTAAAGGAGGGTTAAAGGATGAACGAGGCTCCTATGCATTTTGGTTATCGGATTATATCTGAGAGGGTCACTCGAAGGAAAGGAAATTTCCTATGCAAAAAAGAGTTTTCGGATAGGCCCCAGGGTTGCGTTCGCGTACTTTCTACTACATAGTATGTAGAAAAAAGATTTAGGATGTCCCGACTCTTGTGGCCAGATTTAGGATGGTTAGAAGTACCCGGATGTCCTACTTCCTCCGGCCAAGATTGTTAGTGTTGAAAACTGCATCCTATTTGGGCAATTCTGACCCACAATCCAGAGCGCACGTGAAGTGACGTAACATCGACGAAGCCTCCATATGAAAACAAACGGGGATGCGACGGATATAAAAGCAAGAGGCAAGATCAAGGCGCAATGTTATGATGAAATAAAAGAGTAAAAGTATGTCCCAATAGTATGCCTACTGCATCCTAACTAGATTCTTTTTATCGTCGGATGTAGTATGTAGAATAGAAAAAATAAAGAGTATGCGATTCGGAACGCAACCCAGGTTTGTTTGAACATTTTAAATTGTGTAGTTGAGATTTGAAAAAGAAAAAAGCCTTCAAATGTAAAATAATAACTGATTGAAAATGACTAAAATGTAACCGTTTATAGTTTTAAGTTAAAATGAATTTTCTTTTTTTCCCTTCAGTGTCGTAGATTTTTTATGGTAATTGTATTTGATTTATGGATGACAGGCTAAAATAAGCCCTGGGCTTCAGCCTAATATTTTTTCGGTAAACGATTGTGTGACATTGTAATCCGTGTGAAATGTATTCATTTAAACATCAATGTTGATTTTATTTTTCATTTGCATCGTCACACAAATTGTTAAGTCTGTTCCACAAAGTTTATGACTGAAATGAACTATTCATGCAATCATTCATTCAACCTGACGAGCAACCAAAACCCAGATAACCTCTCTATTCTCTCAATGACAGCATGTTGATTCATGAAAGCCTGTTTTGATAAAGCCAATCAGCGTACCTTGACCCTTTCAGAGACCCACTCAAAGTTTCTCTTCACCATCTGCATCGCCTCTGGGGTGATTTCTTTAAGGTCTCGGTAGACCTAGGAAAATGAAAAAAAAAAAAAGTTAATTCAGCTATATTTAAAAAAATAAAATAGGCATTTAAGTGTTGAGACCAGAGAAAATCCTGACCTGCTTATCTTTCTGCTGGCTTCGATCTCCGGCCGGCCACAGCCTCCATGAATCGTTGTCGATCACATCGGCGAGGACGATCTCCTGAGTCTTCACGTTCACGCCAAACTCAATCTGTACACAAAAGGCAGAAGTGTGAAGCGGAACAATTCTGAAGAGTGCAGTACCACATGTTAACCAGCAGAGGGCGGCACTGCTCTGCATACCTTCATATCCACCAGTGTGCAGTTTTGAGTGGCCCAGGCCCTCTCCAGAACCTCAAAGATGGCCACAGTGCTGCGGTTCATGATGTCCACCTCACACTGGCCGATGGTGAGCCCGGCCAGAGAGAACTTAGTCGCCAGCACCTGCTCCTCTGACCACTGCGGGTCATTGTTGGCATCATCCTATTATCAGAGAGAAGGCAATTAGATAAATATGGCTGTAGTTTGACCGTGAACAAATTGGAGGCCCTTAGACTCACTTTGAAGAACATCTCCATCTTCAGAGGGGAGAATCGGTAGCCCTCCTTGACGCCTGGATTCCTCTTGAGGAAAGACCCAGTGGCCACTCTACGGCAGACCCACTCAATGGGAATCATCTCACAATGGGCCGCGATGAACGCTGTGTCAGAGTGCTGCTTCACGAAGGCAGTCTTCAAGCCTGCAGCCATGCAAAACCAAAACGTCATTGTAGTACGACAAAGGATTTAAGTCTGTGGAAAACTGTAATGATAAGTAGGTTTTGATGTAATGAAAAAATATAGAATATGGTTATGAGCTGGACCAGTGATTTTTCCTTTGTCTTTTCCCGTTTGTGGACTGTTTGATGGTTTTGGTAAATCTGTTCCCATTATTATACATAGGACCTGAAAAACTTTTAACTTCTTCATTTAAACCCTTTTAAAACATGGACGTTATTTGAGTTTGCTTATATTTTGCTGACGATCTAAAGTTCTACTTTGTGTTTCTTTGTATTCTAAGGATGCCCTTTTCATGTTCAATAAATTGACTATTTAAAATATAATAAAATGAAGACTTAAAGGAGGTGGTAGGAGTCAGGACTGGTGGGGGTGGGGGGGGGGGGGGGGGGGTCACATTCTGGCAAATTATCCAGCAGGAGGGTTTGAAGTCACAAGACACACACCAAACTCACGAGTGTCATGTGGGTTTTAGTTAGGTACCTAATTACTTTTAAATTAAAGCAAAGATGACAGTCATTTATGGACCCAATGTCAAACATGCACGCCCCCTCCTCCACGTGCCATCACAGCTGCATGAGACCAGCTCAAAAGCCTTCTTTGTTATTTGGATTTTGCCATAAAAAAGGTGAAAAGGTGACACTCAGGATAGCTGCAACAAGGAGACTATTTAATTAGTTGGTTCAGACATTTTAAAAATCAAAAACACAACCTTGTTGCGGTTTAGCTGACCGTCTGACTTGGGCTTTAGATAACTGCAAATACTTTTTATATAAAAAAAACAGATTTCTGGCATTTATTAGAATAAATTATAATCAGTTATGTAAATAAATTAAACTATGTCTGCAAAAATGAAGTGAAAAAGCTGAAAGTGGTGGAGTTGTGTTGCCCAAGAGAAAAGTTTATATGTCAAAGGTCTCTCATTGGCCTTTTATCTCAACCACTGGTCAAGGGTCAGACCATGGACCGATCAAAAGAGGGTCAGTGATGGTAGGCCTATTTATTTATAAAAAATAAATAAAAATATGTCAAACTTTGGCTTTTAACAATACTGTACACAAGAGTGTTCGCACCATGTGGAGAGAGCTTTTATATACTATCTATGGGAGAGAGCGGCCAATGGGTGAGTTTGACTGCGGTCTGCGGAGTCCTCCTCACCTGATTCCTGCAGCAGCCTGAACACGCAGCTCGTGGTCTTGTTTGCGATGGCAGCCTTTCCCTCCATCTGGTCTTTCCTCGCTGCGTTCCCGGCGGTGATCTGGTCTTTGGACTGGACCAGAACCAGTCCGGGCTGGTCCGAGATCTCATAGATCTCCTTCGTCTTCCCCTCGTTCAGCATTTTGCCGATCTTCAACTCTACGCACACAAAAAGGAACACGCGCATACGTTTTTTTTAAGTTAAAATCTGCACATACATGAAGGCTACCTCGTGTTGTGTGTAGTGGCTGTTCTGTACTTTACCTGGAGCGGAGGCCATGTTCGCTGTCACACACCTGCAGCTCTGCAACACAGAACACAAAATAGACCAAAAGTTTGGAAAGTGCGGAGAGAGTCGATGAAGAGGCGGCAGAGAGAGGAGGAGGGAAGAAGTAGAAGTCTGCAGAGTTTTAGGTGACCTGTGAACCAATCACTCCCCCTTAGCGCCCCCAGACAGCCAATCACAGCAGCGTGCCTGCCACCACGTGAGGGGAAGATGCTCTAACGCCAAGAGTTTGCGAGAAACCAACAACTTTTTTTGGAGTTTGTCCCTATCTTCTAAACTCCCCAGTCTGTCCCCACCAGAAGAATTTTGATTGAATACAGACTGAACAATCGTTCGTGAGAGCGGAACGATTCATCTGTTTGAGATTAGCCGATGTCTTTCCACATCGCAACAAGACCACGTGGTTCTCCAAATCTACATGTTCGATCAAGTGTCCGCTCAGATTTGTTGTGGTAGTGGTCAAATCAGCCGTGGTGGCCTGTAAACTCACACACAGTAGCTTCCATAGCTTTGCGTTGTGTTTTAACGAGCCACGTGTTTGCGTTGGGCACTACCGTCGTCGTTGCGCGCACCACGCACGCACGCGCTGATTGCTCAGGCAACCAGACACGACGCTATAGCTGCCTGTCCACGTTGGGTTAACGGAAGAGGACTGGGACAGACATGGAGTTCGAGGAGAACGGTATAGGAGAGGAGTGCGGGGTCTTTGGTTGCGTTGCTGCAGGAGAGTGGCCCACACAGCTGGAGGTGGCCCAGGTGTTGACTCTGGGACTGGTGGCCTTACAGCACAGGTGAGTGACTACTAGATGATGTACAACAATTCACATGGAGAGGAAAAGTATCACAGTCCATAGTGACAAGTTGCAGGTTTAAAAAAAAATATATTTTTATATATATTTTTTTCTTGAGGGACTAAATGTTAAATCCCGAGGCAGCAAAGACAGAAAATACGATTTTACAAAATTGAAGAGGTGCAATTGAGGGTATTATCTATTAATCTGATGATAATATTGAACATAGAATATGTATTCAGATAATGTTTCTTCAATCCAACCAATAGAAAAATGGCTTTTCATACAGTACAAAGTTGGTTAATGTTGTGGGTCAGTGGTTGTGTGAGGCCAATGCACACCAAACAGCAAGACTACATCTTAGAGCACACCTGAATTCAAAATAATGCATTACCCAGAGTCTAGGCCTACAGTTAAATTCAATAGGACTAATTGTTTCAAATCCCTAGACACACCAGGATTTGTAACCATATGGGAACAAATTAATTAATTGATTAATCGCCTGGTTGCCGCTGCTAGTGCCACTCTCTCAGTACTCTTCTGAGAAATATACAGTGCTGTGTGAGTTCAAGCATTCCTGATGTATAAGATTAAAGTCCCTTACCCACTGTGGGGTTAATGGGTAATAATTACCTCTCTTTCTGGGGAGGGGTCAGTGGAGGCCATTGAATGCACAGAATTGATCTTTATTATGGGGATGTGGTCCTGCTCTTCTTTGCACTGGGCTTTCTTCACGTTGTCAAAGTCCGAGCCGGTGAGCAGCTTTTTGACTGGTGTCGGCAGTGTGGGCTCTGAAAAAAGTAACACGGGCATGCTATTAACTGAAGGCTGCTATTTGTTACATACATCAGAGATAATGCAACATTTCAAAATTTCCAAGGGCAAGCAAAGTTTCTTTCTCTGTCTGGACTTGATCATGCATGAGTTGAGCCCTTTGTTAACCATCATACCATAGTGTGCACCCTTATCTAGGATAATTTCATTATCATGCTTCGTGGTGCTCACGGGACTCTGAGTCCGAAATGACTTGAGTGGATTGTGGACGGCATGTGACGGACAAAGTGATCACAGATGGAGGCTCATTTCAAACCTTGAGCCACAGCTTTCCTCTTCATTCCTCTGTTTGCTGAGAAGGTTTCCTCTCTCCCTGCCCGCGTCTCAGAAGAGCCTGCAGATGTCATAAAGCAGTGTCAACACCACAGCTAAGCATTGTTTAGTCAATCTTGTGCTTGAGAGGGATTCTGTTTCTGGCACTTTCAGCATTGAAAAAATAAGTTTTCCACAAACATTGTCCTTGCAAATCATTGATTATCCACATTGGAGTGACTTAGATTCTACAGAAAACCAGCTGTTTTACTTATTGATCAATGCATGCGCTCAAGTTTTGTACATTTTGAGGGTACTACTTCTGCAGATTTAAAGGTGGAGTCAGCAATTCTGGAGAACATTTGTTGTCAAAATCAGCGAATATCTCCTCATACTCAGCAACCTTTATGTGTTCTCCAGTTTTGATACACAGTCTAGGCTCTGTAAACGGGCATGTTGCTAGCTACAATGGCCCCCCTTTGTTTACAAATCAGTTTACAGAGCCTATGCTGTGTATTAATAACAGATTTCTTTTCAGCACACACACAGTACGGACAGGTATCGTGAAGAGATTTTTCAGTGATTTTGACAACAAGCGTTCTCCATAATCGCTGACTCCACCTTTTTTTAAGCTTGTATCTCTGCTTCTTTATGTTTCATTTGTGCACTGTAGAACCTCTGTATGTGAGTTATTTCCACCAGAAAGCTGCATATGAATAATTAAGCCACTGAGCTCACTTATTAATGTGCGGAGCTCCTGGACCGTGTGCAGCCTGGCTTCCTCAGCTTTGGGTGTTGCATCGAGGCTCATGGGAGAGATGGGATCGGCGCTACATGTTCGGCCCTCCATCGCTCCCTGAGCCCTGGCGTCTGAGGTCATCCTGGACAGATAGACATGGACATGGTTGTTTTCCTCGCAGTCTTCCGACAGCCTAAACCCGCCTGTGTTGTGCGGCGATCCGATAGCGGGGCGATTCATGATGGCGTCGACCTCATCGTAGAACCTCATGAGGCGCCGCGGGTCTGCCTCTTCCGCCTTCCCCCTCTGCAGTGAGCGGTAGAGGTACTTCAGGTTCTTGTACTTGGTGTGGCACTGTTTCCAGTCACGCTCGATGCCCTGCTGCATCAGCCTGTTGGAGATCTGGACGAAGATGTCTCTCTTCCTGGTGGAGCTCTCCAGCTGCCGGCACACACGCTCGTCGGACCAGACTCGGACCAGCGCTCGCACCTCCTGGTCGCTCCAGTTGCGCCCCGTGTCCGACACCGTGACCACGTGGAACTGGTCGGAGCTAAGTGGATCTGAGAGTAAAAGTAATAGTTCAGTGAACTATGTGGAATATATCATAAATTTTTGCAATATATATCGTATCGTCGTACGGCAATATATTGTTATATCATATTGTGACCCATGTATCGTGAAATCCTATCCTGTCCTGCTATTGATATGGCCTTACCTGCTCCTCTCCACTTAGACTCCATGTCTCCTTCCAGATCGTACTCATCGCTGTTGTCATCTGAAAATAGTATAAATGCTGTAGATTATAAATGTATTTTCCTTCCCGCCTTGAATACAAACCTACTACATTAACCTCAGGCTGAATACATTACCATCATCGATTTCAATGATGACTTCACTTTCTGAGGATGCAGTCTGTGCTGTTGTGTGCAGCCTCCCCGCTCCCATTTCCCCATCGTACAACCTCTTCTGCATCTCCTCCATGCCATTCTCCAGCCCCCGGTCCAGCAGAATGGCTTCCACCTCGTCGAAGAACTTCATGTATTTTCCGGGACCACCTGCTCCTCCTCCTGCAGCGTGAGCACTTTTAGCGGTCTTATAGTCGTATTTCAGGTTCTTGTATTTAGTCCGACACTGTTTCCAGTTGCGCACCACCCCAAAGTTTCTCTGCATCTGACGGGCCATCTCTTGGAAGATGGATTTGTTGCGCAACGTGCACTTCAAGCGCTCCCTAACGTGCCGGTCGGCCCAGACGCACAGTAGTGCTCGCACCTCGTCGTCTGTCCAGTGGCGGCCGCCCTCTTCGGCAACACTCGGGGTGTAAGGAAGAGCCAGCTGGAGCCGACCTCTAATGCCTGCACACACATGCAAACGTTAGTTTGGATACTTAAACAATGAGATGGAGCTTGCATGGAAATGTTTAACTTTAAATCCAATCTGACTTCTTTAAAAAAACAAGTTTAGTTTTCTACAAAACTAGTTCGACTGACATTTTCATCCTCTGATCCAACACTACAGTTGTGGTGAAGCCTACATTTACCTTCCTGCTTTGGGATAGTGACTGAGGAAGAGTAGACTCCTCTTTGGTTACCCACATCTTCCACCTCTTCCTCCCAGCCCTCTTCCGGCCTTCCATCCACTCCTGGGCTGTAGTTTGCTGCATCAGACTTCCTGCTCTGAAGCCCCAGGCTCCTGCACTGGGCCTGACACTCCCACCAGCTGCGCACCACACTGAGCCTCCTCAGACGCTCTGAGATCAACTCAAATGTGGCTCTGCTGTCAGCCACATGCTGGGCTCCCACCTCGTCCCA
Source organism: Hyperoplus lanceolatus (assembly GCA_026929865.2). NCBI lineage: Eukaryota > Metazoa > Chordata > Actinopteri > Uranoscopiformes > Ammodytidae > Hyperoplus > Hyperoplus lanceolatus. Next base: position 9,461,125 of record CM049403.1, read on the forward strand.
CACAGACACCAGAGCCAGCACCTCTGTCTCCCCCCATTGCCTGGTCTCCAACACCAGCGAGCCTTTCTCCTCGTCCATCACCAAAACCTCCCTATCACCTCCTCTTTGTCTCTCTGCTGCTCTCTCCATGTTTCCTGAGCTGACCTGGAAACGCTTTTCTTTTTTCCCCCCAATCCGTCTGTCTCTGCCGCCCGGTTCCCTAGGCAACCAGGCGGTTAAGCCTGAAAGCAACGCCTCCGTGCAGGAAAAAGCAGCCTCACCACTGGCTTAAGCTGTGTGCCGAGGGGGCGGGACCAGCTGTAATCCGAGAAGCAGCTTGGTAAATAGGCTAGAAAACTGCAGCAAGGCGACTCTCCGTATATGGCAGCTCGACAGCCCCAGAAGCACACGTTTCTGGGCTATTGTTTTTTCCCCTGAATCAAACCAGTTTGATTTGCCTCAAGGTTCATGTCAAGCTTGTTGTGATTGGACAAGTTTCTTCATGTTTTACTTTTACAGGATAAATGAATGATATATCACATATTGCAGAAATCATTCCCCACTGATGTACTACTCAGTGTTTTTTTTAGTTTTTTTTAACATGTGCTTATTTTTGTCTGTTCAGGGGTCAGGAAAGTGCCGGCTTTGTCACGAGTAATGGAGCCAGTCCCCCCATATACACAACCCACAAGGTAAATCTGACCATCGCTACAAGCTACCTGTATAATCAAACAGAAGCAAAGTCAATCAACTCACACTATTCAATAAAAACCTCGTTATATAGTCGGGCACAGTAGTGTATTGTCAGTTTGGGGGTCTGCTGTTTTTCTCTAAAACTTTTTTCACACTCCCAACATGATAGCTATATATCCTTATTTACTAATCAAACACGTCTCACTGATTACCTCCTGCATTTTGTATTAAGGGAATGGGATTGGTAAGCACCGCATTCCCGCCCGAGGCTCTCCTGAAACTGCGCTATGGCAACCTGGGTATTTGTCACACACGCTATTCAACCACCGGCATCTCAGAGCTGCAGAACTGCCAGCCCTTTGTGGTGGACACACTGCATGGCAAAATCGCCGTGGCACACAACGGAGAGCTAGTTAATGCCCATGCCCTGCGGAAAAAGGTGAGGAAAAAGTGGCCCCTTCAGTCACATCGGGGGCCCCTCTTGGGTACTAAACAATAAACTGGAAATGTATGATGTAATATGTTATTGATGGCAAAGCAGGCCTCTTCATACGGAATGCATCACATCTATTCTATATTTATTAATTTAACTTCCTTTTCTCAGACATGAATAAACATATTATGAAATGGCTCTTACTTTCATTATTAAACAGAGTAGGGAGTTCTACTGTCGATATTGTAAGTGATCTCTCATCATGATCATTAAATATATTTTTTTCTGACCACATTTCTTCTTAAAAAATGTGGGTTCACCCCTATCTTTTCAGGTTTTATTAATTAGTTAAACAGTTCTTAACACAATTTTAGTAGTTTAGTCTTCTTGTTTTTGTTTGATGCAGGCCAATTATTTCACCCCTCTGAAACTGTTTCATCTTTTCCAAAACCACAGCATATGTCTTCTGACATTGTTGTTTAAGAAATAAGAAGCTTTTCACTGCATCAGTTGGGTTTACATAACTTGTTGCCAACTGAAACATAAATAATAACTGCAGTTTTTGACAGATGAAGGCCTCTTGCCAATTTGCTCAATAAAATCCAGGTGTTTTTTGGCCGGGCAGTGTATGTTGAATCAGTCCCTGTCTATGTGCTGTGCAGGTAATGCGCCATGGCGTAGGCCTCTCCACCAGCTCAGACAGTGAGCTCATTACCCAACTGCTGGCCTTGACGCCACCAATGGAGGAGGCGGATGCACCAGATTGGGTTGCCAGGTCAGTGTTATGACTCATTACTGAATACATATCAAAAGTGAAAATTAAGAAAATAATAAACGAAAAAAAATGTCTTTGTTGTATTGTAGAATCAAAAATCTGATGACTGCGACCCCCACCTCGTACTCTCTGCTGGTGATGTATAAAGATGTCATCTATGCGGTGCGCGACCCTTACGGAAACCGACCCCTCTGCATTGGACGGGTGGTTCCCATCTCTAAGCTGCACTCTGCAGGTATTCACATGTTTGTCTTACCTGACTATGCCTCAGCAATATGCACTTTAAACAAGTCCAAATAAACATACAATAGACAATGCCTTTTAACTCTTATAATAACTCTCGCTTTGTTTTAAATACATACTTTTGCTGTTTTATTGAACTGTCTGTGTGATCTAAAGTGAGTCTGATGTTCTTTTTATGTTGTTTGAGCCACTAACTGAATTCAATTTGTCACTTTGTGATACACAATAAAGTTTTTTTTAATTGAATTGATTTAAAAGGCGAGGCCTTAGGAGAGGGGTTTGGGGTCACATGCTTAAGCCGGTGGAGGATTGACATCAGTCTTTGTCCCTTTTTGCTCAGGAAATGCGGACGAGGACACTGAGGGGTGGGTTGTGTCATCAGAGTCCTGCAGCTTCCAGTCCATCGGTGCCAGGTCAGTTTCCACCACCACTATGACGTACTCTGTGTTATGATGAAAAGCATTGTGGGTAATGACCGTCCTCACGTCCTTGCTGGTTCTCAGGTACTACAGGGAGGTGTTACCTGGAGAGATTGTCCAGATATCCAAGCATGGGGTCAAGTCTCTTTCTGTGGTCCCTCGGCCTGAGGGAGACCTCCCCGCCTTCTGCATATTTGAATATGTTTACTTTGCCAGACCAGACTCTATTTTTGAAGGTTTGAATCTTTATCATGGATCTTTCTTTATACCACTCTTACTTTAAAAAGGTGTAGTGTGTGTATAGGGAATTGGCGTTTTTCAGAACAGACTTGGTAGAAGTGGAATATAATTTTCATTATTATGTTTTAATTTGTGTATTATCACTTGAAAATAAAAGTTGTTGTGCCATGTTGCACCGCCATGTTTCTACAGTAACGCATAACGGACAAACTTTACGGCCGTTGGCTATTTTATATACAGTGGGCGTCTGCAGGAAATGCACCTGTTGTGATTTGAAGAACTATAGAACATATAACTAAATACATCATCTACACCTCATCACTTGATCCATCTTTGGTAACTAGCTTATCGTCCTTAAAGGCCACCGTAAATTCTTCGAACAGGGGGATACAGATAGTGTTACAATGTAAAACCTTTACTATTGATGATGCGATAATACACGTTATTACACACTGCAAAATACACGTTATTAGTATTAAACACTACACCTTTCTACTGTTTGGCCTTCTTATAGAATAATTAAAAAAACTTTGTCTGAGTGACGGTATGTCGCCATGTACTGTATGTGAAGTATTTCCCACCGCTGTATTGCAGGGCAGATGGTGTATACTGTCCGACAGCGCTGTGGGCGGCAGTTAGCCATCGAGGCTCCGACAGACGCAGACTTGGTCAGCACCGTGCCAGAGTCGGCAACTCCCGCCGCACTGGGCTACGCTCAGCAGGTCTGCTCTACCTCCAAAGACACACTGTCATAGAGACTCCTCATGATCCACCTCTGTTCTCACAACCTGTCCTCCTCTTGTCTCCACACAGTCTGGGCTGCCATACATAGAGGTTCTGTGTAAGAACCGCTACGTCGGGAGAACATTCATTCAGCCAAACACCCGCTTGAGGCAGCTGGGAGTTGCCAAGAAGTTTGGGGCATTGACAGACAACTTTGCTGGAAAACGAGTGGTGCTCGTTGATGACTCCATCGTCAGAGGCAACACCATCTCGCCCATTATAAAACTACTGAAGGAGGCCGGTGCAACCGAGGTTTGTGACATATGCTATAGTAGTGGGGTCAAAGTGGGTCCTGGTGGGGTTAAAAGAACAGGAAAGCAGGAGGAACACATTCATTCTAGTAATTTAGGATAAAAAGGAGGGATATTGAATTTGGATTTAAAAAAGGGAAGCAAGAACAACAATAACTGTTCCTAACTAACTAGGTATAATCCTGCTGTTTTCTCCTCAACAGGTGCATATCAGGGTGGCCTCTCCACCGATCAGGCACCCTTGCTACATGGGCATCAATATTCCCACCAAGGAAGAGCTCATCGCCAACAAGCCAGAGTTTCAGGACATTGCTGGATACATCGGTAAGAACAACTGACATAAGTCAACTTCACACTTGGTCTTTGGTGCATCATGTAGCTAACACTTCGCTGTTGTACAGGTGCTGCCAGTGTCCAGTATCTGACTGTAGAGGGCCTGGTGTCAGCTGTGCAGGAGGGAATCGCCTCCCTCCACGAGAAAGAAATGATCAGCTCCAGTAACAAGTCTGGCAAAAGAGTGGGCCACTGCACCGCCTGCCTGACAGGGAAATACCCAGTGGAGCTGGAATGGTAACTGTTGCATCGATGCAAGTGGATGAAAAGCTCTCTGTACACTGGAGGGAAATTGGTCTGGCATTTCAGTACCACTATCTGGGACATAAAGCACAACTTGCTTCTTCTACAGAGGCTCATTAACCTCCTGACCAATCCTGTTACTATGTAAATGTATTTTCAAGAAAGTCTAGTTTCATGTTTTCACATTCCAAGCCTTAACTTAACAGGAGCATTTAGATGTGTGCCACGTAAAAAGAAAAGCGCTAGTGACCAAAAAGTCTAAAGAGTCTTTATTTTCCTCAAGTTTACTTTTCTTTTTTTACCTTCACCTGAACTTAACCACCATGCTCTTTTTGGGTCTGACTGTTGCATACTTTTTGTTTCCATAACTTTGAACATTGCATGACTATATTGCAAAGTGAAATAATAAACAAGCAATGAGAACAAGTTGTTAATTTCACTGTTTTATTTACAAAGCATATTACAACTTTAAAACATTACTCTGTATTGACTTATAATGCACCAGAATCACTCAAACAAATGGTGAAACTGCAAACGACAATAATGAGAATGGAATACTTTGAACACATCTCAACATAAGTAATAACTGTATTGAGCATTATCGTGTTGATAACTTCCAGTGACTCCTGTTGACTTCTGTGGGCTTGGCTCTGCTCAACACCATTTCCGGCACATATCGGGGAAGAAAAGGGTGATTAGTGAGAAACACTGGGAGGCCAGACCAACAACACTACCATTATTCTATTATAATCACCTGGGGGAGCGGGCGCTGGCCATTCTGCGCTCAAGTGAAGCTCCTGTTCTCATCCACGCCTCCTGATGGGCATCTGGTGCCAAGTGTTGATGGGTGCTGGACCTTTGACACATACCATGCTTACTGGGGCTATAGGAGTGGCCGCCATTTTTACTGGGGCTATGGGAGAGGCCGCCATAGTAACTTAGGCTATGGGGGAGGCCGCCATGCTTACTGGAGAAAGCATGACCACCGGGCTTACTCGGGCTGTAGGAGAGGCCTGTGTCAGACTGCTCCAATTCAGACGTAGAGAGCCTGCGCTGCAGCATCTCCCTGCCGTGGCGTCTGGACCCTGGGGAGTACACACAGTTTTCTTCCCTGTAGCGCATGTGGCCACCATATTTACTAGGGCTATGGGAGAGACCGCCATGGTTACTCGGGCTAACGGAGCGGTCGCCATGGTAACTTGGGATATGGGAGAGGCCTCTATGTTTACTGGGGCTGTAGGAGGGGCCTGTGTGTGACTGCTCCAATTCAGACGTAGAGAGCCTGCGCCGCAGCATCTCCCTGCCGTGGCGTTTGGACCCTGGGGAGTACACACAGTTTTCGTCCCTGAAGCGCTTGGAGCGCGGGTGGCCGTCCCCGCACAGCTCCCTGTGGCGTTTCCTTCGGGCGGAGCTGTGGGGCGACAGGGCGAGGGCTGCCAGTGCCGAGGAAGTGTGGAATCTGCCGGCCTCTGAGCTCTTGGCACAGTAACGGCAAGGGGCACCGTGGAAGGGAGACGACTTGTTTTGGCAGACCAACTTGTGGTAGAGTTTGACAAAGCCCTCGTCGAGCTCCTTTGGCGAGCAATGGACACCGCGGCTCGACAGCACGGAGGAGTCGAAGGAAAGGTGCCGCCGAAGCCCGTGACGAGTCCGACCTGCTGAGGCCTGGTCCCACTGAGCTGTTGGCGGCTGTGGCTGGGGGGAATGGAGGCAGAGCAACCTCAGTGGCACTGCTGGCTTTCGCTGAGGGGGAGAAAGCGACGTGGAGTACCCGTTGGTGTGCGGTGAATGTACGCCCAGAGGAAGCCTTCTTCTAGACCTGAGAGACGGGTCCGGGGATGCTCTAGCAGTGGGTAAGTCAGGTTTTGGAGGACTGACAGAGTAGGAGCAGGTCTGCTCTTCTGGATGGGTTTCCTCGGGAGACGAGACCTGGGAGACGGTGAAGGTCTCGTTCAGAGAGATGGCGTCTGGTTGCAGGAACTCAGAGGGGTCGGAGAAGTCCATGACGAGGATAGGTTTGTGCTGCTCTCTTCTAGGTGAGCCTCCCATCCTCCCAGGAGACTGCAGGTTGGTGACTACCTTCATGGGAGACCAATGGCTAGTATGAGCCCTCGATGAACTGCCCCCCCTGAGCAGCGCCTTGCTGGATGCCCTTTCTAGATCGACTTTGTTGTTCCTCAGACTGATGTCAAAGGTGGTGTTGACATGACTGGATTTCATTTTGATTGAACGTTCAAACATGTGAAGAAAACAAAGGGTCATACAGAAAATAATGATGTCACACAAAATAGAAATCACAACAAAATACATATTTATAAAAACTTGATGATTTGGTTGACATGTCCGAAACGGGGAAGAAGTGCAATTATTTAATCCCACCCCTTCTCCATGAGTCAAGTTATTAATTATATTAATATGAAATATATAGTAGCACTTCTTGAATATTTATTTAAATTACTCAAATGTAAATATATTAAAAAAAAATAAGAGGTGAACTACGGACAGAATAAATCCCAATTGATAATCAAACACCTTCAACCCTGTGCCCTGTGAGAAGCATTTCCTTATACCTTCTGTTTGACTGCCGTCGCCATCTGCGGTACCTCCTCAGCACCGAGTCGGCGGCCTCATAGACTTGCTGCCTGCGCCAGACTTGTCCCAATCGACTGATCATGCTGGGGTAGAGCTCCACCAGAGACGAGCTGTGACTTCTCAGAGTCATTTCCAGCTGCTCATCCTGGTCCTCTGGCTGAAGCTCCGACAGGTTTCTCTGACTCTGGTCCAACGAGCTCACAGTCAGCTGAGTCATGTCACTGCTATCCATACCTGTGGGAAGAAGACAAGAGGGGAAAAAAGCGTCACCTAATGTTTAAGCAACAAATTAAAAAGGTGCACTATGCAGTTTCAGAGGTTGTTTAACAGTTGCAGAGCCTGCAGTAAGTTTACAAAACATATTTACTCCACATGTAATTCTTAGTATTGAATAATTCTATCATCATAATTCAAAACCAAATCACTGAGAGACATCTGGAACCGAACTCAGGAGTAGAATAAGTTTGGAAACAAAACTGTGGGCCATGCTGCTGTAAAAAACATTAACCAGTGAAACAGTCATTTTCAGGTAGCTTTTTAAACTACAAATAGTGTTCCAAGGATCCAATTTTCCTACAAATGTAAATTGTCCTGCCTTGGTTGTTGGCAATTCAAACGTTTTACCTGTTGCTTTATTGTTCGTTCCACTATCCTCCACAGAAAGCGGGCCCATGGAGACACTAGAGAAACAAGTCTCATCGGCTTCACCATCTTGAAGCGTAGAGTCCAACTGTTGAAAATAACCACAATTTATCAAGACAAACTTAAAACATTTGAGACAGAAGTGTTTTAAGTGAATGCAGTTCATCTACCCGAGATTCTTTTCTTCCACCACAGCCCAGGAATGCCCTGGGCTGTGGTGGAAGAAAAGAATCAGATTAATGAATGTACAATTAATAAAAATATCTGTAATTTGCAATGTTTGTTATGGGGTTATGAATTATTGCCTCCTAATGATTGCTCTCTCAAATCCATCAGGCTCTGAGGAGAGGGAGAGCGTTTCATTAGAGAAGAGGCACATCGTCTATATTTAATATGTGAATTCCATGAGGACTTATTTCAGTTTGTGTCGCCGTAAAATACGTTCAGTGACCCATACCTTTGAATCCAGCTTTTCCAGCATCTTTTTGGACTCACTAAAATAGCGTTCAAGGGCTTCATCATGCAATGAGAGAAGAAAAAACACAATGAGGCGAGGCCACAGGACATTTTTACACATTTCTTTAAAAAAAATGTATTGTAAATTATCTATTCATATTCTTGATTTATGTTTACTGTATGCACCAATAATCCAAGTCAAATACCCTATACAGTATGTGTGTGGTAACATGAGGTCGTAGTAACTGTTCATCATTTCTTCTTGTCTCTTAAGTCTTAATGTGAAAGTCTCTCTGAAAAGTACTGGGCTGTTTCTTCAGGCTCCTGGCAAAAACAACTTCCATTACATTTCATTATTGATTTTCTGGATATATAATTCAGTTTAAAAAGTGGTAGAAAAGCCACAAATACAATAAAGTGGCTTTCAACAATAATCAGTTAGTTAAAGTGTTGTTTATTCATATTGACTGATGATGGACTAATCAATGGATCAAATGACAGCTTTGCAGTTCACTTACTGGGGGTTTCTGTACATTCCAGGTCCACCTCTACTCCCCCGTCCTGGTACCGAAGCTTTGAATACTGGTGAAAACAATTACAGAAGTGGAGAATTTATGTCAGACCAAGCTCTAAATATGGTGAAGCAAGTACGATATTATGGTCGCGTGAACAGGAAGGATCTATATGTGATGATGATGTGCATGCACAAGCCAAAATGCTGGCATGAAACATTCATATAAGCACAGATAATGCAAAGAAATAGCCCATTTTAAGAGCCTATTGTACTCTTATCTTTACAGTCCACCTGTGGTGCTGCTATATTAAGGCAACAATTAAAAAGCTTCAGGTGGAGTTTAATGATGCATTCAGAATCTTTTGTTCGAGATGGACAAGTGCAAGGCAAACAATTAACATTTTAGTGACTGCTGGTAGTAGTAATATTCCCAACCTTTCATGCTCCGTTTAGGAATTTTAGAATGAAACCAAATATGTCACCAATGTGACAGGGAGCGCGTGCTGCACTTTTTTTTGTATAGTTTATTGTGCATGCACATTTTTTCATAATGCTTTACTGCCTACTTACTGCTTTGTTTATGTATGTAAACTTTACATACATAAACAAAATAGGCAGTTTATTATAGCTTCAAATAGCTACCTGACTGCTGTGCTGCTTATCCCCTGACCTCTAAAGTTCCGTTCAAGTTATTTCAGAGTAAAATGAATACAACTGAATAAAAGTGAGACAGACCTTATATTACCTATATCAGGGGGTGTCAAACTCATTTACACAAAGGGCTACTCTACTATATGATAATCACACAAAGGGCCAGACATGTAGTTTACTGACTGACATGCCTTCTTTTTAATCCAAAAAGTAAAAACAACATATCTGCGTACAGGGTTATAGGCTAGGTTCATTTCAATATGTTGGGGGACAAATTATAGGTGGGGGATATGGGGGCTCCCCCAGAAACACTTAATTTCATGCATTCTGGTGGATTTTTATCCACCGATTTGTGCCTTTTCTGCATCAATTTATAGTGGAAAAAAAATTCTGTGAAGGAAAAGACAACTTTCATGTTCCTGGAGAAACAACTATAATGGAATATATTGTAGTAAGGCTCTCAGGCATCCTGGATTGTTCAAAACTTACTGCACATTCAAAACACATCACATGCTATTTAGCCAAATTGGCCTATTTACAGCCCTTCAGAAAATGTACACATTTTCGTCAATTCATGGTTGTGGAACTTTCGACAGAAATTCCTAGCAGTAAGCTATGCGAGTGTCCTAACCGTTGGGAGTATGTGCGACGTGCAGATACGGCACAGGCTCCGCATGCAGCAAAACAATATTAATATATCTATATTTTTTTTTTAACAAAAAGAAAAAAAAATAGATTCGGGGCTAATCAAATTATATACAGGGCTTTAGCCCCGAATAAAACAGCGGTTGTAAACAAAAATGTGTTTGTTGTGCTGCCGGTCACAGCTTTCGGTGCAACACCGGACTGGAAAATTCTCCTCGCTAACGTGAGCTAGCTGCTCCAGGCTCGAGGTAACGTTAGCAAGGACTGTTATCCTCATCGACTCACCCTGTCTATTATTCGGTCCAGTGAACTTTTGAAGGTCCTGTTATTGGCAATCAGTTTGTTGTTGAAGGCAAAGTCGTCCATGTTGCACCTGAAAGTAGTTTCACTGTTGATGGTACTCGGTGAAACTAGCTGTCAAGCCCGTCAGGCTCTACGAGCTAAAGCTAAACGCGCTTAAACTTCGAAATCCTTTGGAGACACATGATTGGACAGCGTGGGGGAGGTGCCTTCACAGCTGCTCGGAAATCCGAAGACATCTCTTAAACAATACTGTAGGGCAGGGCATGCCTTCATAAAAGGTTAAAATGAAAAACGGGAAAAACGAGAAAAGAAACGTGCATTTAGTTTAGTTTATTAGTTTATTTGTCAGGGACCATGTACAAATAACATACATCTCACAGAGAAAAGTCCCTGTGCAGGTCACCACAGAATACAATAACGTACATAACATGTAATATAAAATATATACAAATCATATCACAATATGCTACACATGAAATAACCATTTGCCATCTAAGAAAATACACTAATTGAAATAAAAAACAAGATCAATACGAAGACTTCAAAAACTAAACTAATTTGAGCAATTTACAATCCATTTCTTGAGTTGGCATGAAAACAAGTCTAAGTCTGCCAAAACTTTTTGCTCATTAGGAATAATGTTCCATTCTTGTATTGCTCTGTATGAAAATGAGGACTGACCAAATGTAGAATTTTTCTTAGGGACTCCACACTTCCCCCTAGTGGTAGATTAATTTGAATACATTTTTATGAAAAGAACATCGTTGTGTCAATACCTTTCATATACTATCTATGGTCAATACATGACGGAGCCGAGGTACTGTGCGCTTGATGTCAAACATGATGTCCACACGCAAAACCATTTAGTGGATAGCATGTAGTTGACGGATTAAATGTAGATTAATCTTAAATAGATTTTGGGAGTAGCTATCTATAGGCCTACTTGAGTTTTTATATTTAAACTTTGACTCTGAGTAAAAGTTGAAATAAAGTAAAGGGTAAACAATTGAGGATATCGGTTAACACTTTATAATAATGTTCATTTATAAGTAATGTATTATTTAGTCATTTAAGTCATTAGATAATGATGAACCGATCAGTTACACAACAACAGTAATATATATATTCTTGATTAATAAGTGTTACGTTAACATATTACAAATGCATTGTAAGTCATCTATAAAGCTTTTAGTAAATCATGAAATTCTCATTAACAAATTATTGGGAAATCATTAAAAAGTAATTTACAAATCCTTCTACATCCCCCTAATCTGAAGTGTAAACCATTCATCAGGTACAAATGTGTAGTGGGTGTCCACAACAAAAACATTACATAATTTAATCTGTGGTCGAATCTTGCCTATAGTTGTCTTATTGTCCAATCATGCTATTTTTTCCCCCACTGTTCATTGAATCATGTTCTCATTTGCGTCATTGGCTTCCATTTTGACTTTTGTGCCATATGTCCTCTAGTCATCACTCCAAAGACAACATGAACTCTCAAGTTAACAGACTTACGTCTGTCCCGCTGCCACTAATGACATCTGATCTCCTCCTGCTGTCACTTTTAGACATTCTTGAGTCATATTTTGACACTGCTAAGGAATAGATCACAAACCCAGTTATCGAAATTGGTTCATCACTTTAACTGTGGTTTGTTTTACAACTTAATTAACAACTTAACAACAGGACTTCAATTTGGAATTGTATCCCCTTTCATATATTTTTGAAATACATGGCCGATTTGTTTTACAATGCAACATTCTTAGAATCCCCATCAAATTATCCCATTTTCTCAATGGTCTCTTCTGTACAAACACAACTTCTCTCCCCACAAATCCTACTTTAAACGTATGGGCCAACAGGATATAGCCTATACAAATTGCTCATTATTCTTCAAAAACTGGTTCAACACTGATATTAAGTTGTCTAGTCGTCAGCTTCTCGACTCAGAAGGTCACCTATTAAGTTACTCTGATGTTTTATCCACGTTTCAAATTCCAGTACATCCGAAGGAGTACACACTATTGTTTTTGATGCTATTCCTTCTGGTGCCCTGATGTTGTTGAGAGGCTGACACTTGAATGTTTCTTATAAGAGCTTTTTCCAATAAGATATAGTATCAACAATATGTTACATTTTATTGGGATACATTTGTAGAAAACATCCCTTGGCAAAAAGTCTGGATTTTACCCCTTGCATTTCTAACTGATTAAGTGAGAGGAATTTCCTTCAAATTAATACGTAGATTATACCCTGCTAAAAGATATCTTCTGAGGCTTCTAAATGACATTGATACGGATTTCTCCTTTTGTTCAACATGACTTTTGTAATTGAGTCCATACAGCGGAATCTTGGTCTGACGTCCTTTATTTTATTCAATAACATAGGCCTATATAATTGCTGATTTCTCCTTCACCAATACAAATGTTCTTTTTTTTCTGATGTTAGAAAGGAGGAGGTTATAATCATTATTTTATTATCAATCTTATTTTCTTCATGCCAAATTCCATGTAGGCCTACATAGATGCAGATTTAGAAATTCAAAATCCTCCTTTGCTTCTTTCCAAACTAGCTAGACCATTATTTAGAAACAATACGACACACTTCCAAAACTAAAGGCATGACAATGTTTTGTTTGTGCATGTGTTTTTGTACTTCTGAAAATCAAAAAGAAAAAAAAAGAAAGTTAAAGAAGATCGGGACAGCCCCAAGGTGCAGGTCAACTTGTGTGACCTATATCAGTGATTTATTTAATTTAATGGTTTACTACTTCCGACAGTTATACAGAGCTTGGCTACATTCAAACTCGGTGTCCAAAATATTATAAAATAAACTGGGGGCCAACAACAGCTGTTGCCTAGGCCAACAACGAACGTACCTTTCATATAGGCCTAGGCCTACTATCAGGGTACCTACTACATTAGAAGTGTCCGCTCGTTTTTATTGATAACACGGATTTTGGGTCACCTGACATAGCCTACAGTGCTGGTTGCTAACCTATAACTATACACTTCAGCCTACTTTGGGACAGTTCCTCCGCTCACACGTCTCTATCCACTGGTGACCGGAACGGACAGAGGAGGTGAGTAGGCTTTAGCCCATTATGGCTATACAATTAGAGACCGGGCCATAACCGGACATAACTTCCGTTTACTAACACTGGCAGCTCCGCCCGGAAGAGTTGTCAGTATTAAACGAACCCAGCGCCGATCCAGCGCCTACAATTGGAGCCAATCAGATTCCATCGTGGGCTGGTTTTAGGCTTGCACGAGGAAATTCTGGTGATTGACATGCCTATTAATATCTCTGGACCAATGAATCACAGAGGTAGCGCAGCCTGTTTGGGAAGCCTGACCAATCACATCTAAGGGTAGGCGGGGTCTATTTCTATCCCTCTCCTTTTCGTGACATGACACTTTCAACAGCCAATCGGCGGCTAGCGCAGGCGGAGATCTAACGGGCTGCTGTTCAATCATCGTCCGAGGGCGTGGCTTGCAATGACATGGCCCACCTATTGGCCGGTCTGCAGACTTCCCACAGACAGTTGTATGTTCCATAAAAATGCACTCTGATGCGGCAAGTAAGTAGTAACGTTATAGAGGCTTTTCTGCATCAAATTACGAGCCCTCGCGGATGCTGCAGAGTTTGTCGCAGAGGAGCTAATAGATGTTTTGTGTTTTTACGTCTACTCATAGCCCGTGCTTGTGTAGGATTTGATGAGAACGAATAATTTGCTGGGGGCTCTTTGTATTTGTCAGTGCTGTCTTGGGCGACAACAAAGGAAGAATAGCTAGTGTAATTTCAGTTGTTTTGGACATGCTGGGGGTTACATTTGACATGGCAGTTTTCCTAAAGTTCATATTTTGCGTGACGTTAGCAATGCACAGTTGAATGCAGACGATGTTAGTTAAAAACTGGAGGTTTTCGATGGTAATGGGTGCGTTCGGATCTTTAAAGTCATCATGACTGAGGATGCAATAGGCGTTTCAACTCAAACTTAGGATCAACGCAATGCCATTGTAAATAGGTCAATTTTCTGGTCAGCTGCAGACTATTACAGAGATTGAAAATTGTGACGCAGTTGTGTAAAACATGTTTCATTGCTGGTTGCAGCGGCGCTGACCAGCTTTGCGGCACTCACAACAGCTGCTGCAAAACGTATTCGCAATGCTAATGTGTCAGTGAGAATATGATGTTAGTTTTTTTTTCAAAACAGTGTAAATGCATTCAATCAGTTGGGATATATGCCGGGGGGTAGAGGGGTCTGAAAGAAATAGTTGTTTTGCAAAGGCTTGGGAATTGTAGTTTAGTTTCCCAGCCATAATTTAGGATTAGATGGCCTCTTTGAAGGAAACGGACTACAACGCCCATACGACCAACTCTCTTGATACTTTGTAAACTCTGTGCAAGTTGCCCGTCTGCACTGCTATTTTAGGTATTCAGCTAGTGCTACCAGCTCGTCACTGTGTTGTGTGTGGTTTTGGCCTCTAGAATTAAATTAAAAGCTTCGCTAGTGGATGACAGCTTTTGAACCGGAATGCATAGATGACATTTAGCGACGAGGTAGCATGCATGATCACATTTTGACGAGTTTGCATGTCTTTCGGGGAATGCACAGAGTCACTCCCTTAATCGTGTGGGAAATGTTTCTGTCGTTTTTATGAAACGTCAACACTTGTTGTACAAATCAGACAAAAGTTGTTTTTGTCAGGACTGGTGACTTTATGTCGATCGCTGACAAGAAATAAAATCCTAGGTTCTTGTTAGTGCTGTGATGATGTCACCTTCTCGTACCCTTGTACTTGTACCGACCTCATACGTGTGAGTAGGAGCAGCAGGTTGTGTGTGTGTGTGTGTGTGTGTGTGTGTGTGTGTGTGTGTGTGTGTGTGTGTGTGTGTGTGTGTGTGTGTGTGTGTGTGTGTGTGTGTGTGTGTGTGTGTGTGTGTGTGTGTGTGTGTGTGTGTGTGTGTGTGTGTGTGTGTGTGTGTGTGTGTGCGCTATGCTTTAGGTTGAATTCTTGACGTTATCTTTTTTTTCATGGAACTAGATTTTCAGCTGAATTCCCACTTGACCACACTGGCCAGCATCCATAAGATCCACCACACCTTACACAGGCTGGTAAATACATATTTGCAGCATTGTATTAAATATTTTAGTTTTGTGTGAGACAGAATCATGCATGTCGTGTCCAGAAAGTGGTATTTGTATGCATCTGTTTTGACAGAACCTGACAGAAGACGTTGGCCAGGATAGCAACCCCACAGGTAAATATTGAGCCTTTTGTTTATTAGACAACATTTAAGAAAAAAATGCAACTTAAAATAAGTGCTTTCGGCCCTGTGGATGCAACCCAAACATTTCAGGAATCATGCAAGTGCATCAATTTAATCAAATATGCTGAACTGCTTCAAATACTTACTGTCACCACTGTGATTACTAGGACAGCCATGCATCAAACTACAGTCAAACATTGTGTCCTTCCGATTAGGACTGCCGGCTCTTGTGAGAAACCATGCATGTTTAGCAAGAGACAATATGCATCGTCTATTTGTGTGCAAAGTGGCCTCCCTTCATTCTCTCTTGCACTTCCTTCCCTAGCTTGTTGCTCCAGAGCCATGCCTCCTAGGAAAAAGAGGAGACCCTCGGCTGGAGATGACATGTCGGCCAAGAAAAGTCGACAAGACGGGTGTGTAATCCCTGCTAATTTTTCTTTTTTAAACTTTTCGATGAGCTTGAGACCGATACTTCTTTTTCATCTGCAGTGTTTTCAGAAAACATGAAACGTCACAAATCCGTGAGGAGGAGACATTTTCCAGTAAAAGATGCCTGGAGTGGTTCTATGAATATGCAGGTGAATTATAACATTTCAAAGCTCTGCACCAGGAATCACCCCACTCACGTCACCAATGCGCTCTTGGATTTATCCACATTTAATTTAACCACTGATTTATGGTGTATGTATTTTTGTCTCCACGTGTGCAATTGATGCTAATGTGACTTTGCGTTTGTCTGTCTCAAATAGGTTGTGACGATGGGGTGGGACCAGAAGGCATGGAGAAGTTCTGTGAGGACATTGGAGTGGAGCCGGAGAATGTAAGTGACTTGTGGCTACGCTAAAATGTAATGGGTATTATTCTTCATAATTACCATTAGTAGTTTATTACAAGATTGTGCAGAACAATTTTCACTCCACTACTCATTTACACTTGTTCTTTGTTCAAAGGGTTATGGAGTTCAGTCTTTTTCTGTGTATGACATGTAGGAGGCTTGCCATTTCACTTGATAGATTGACAAAAAAAAATTCTATTTAGGGATTTCTCTGTAGCTATAAAGCTTGTTGTTTGTGCCCAGGTGGTGATGCTGGTTCTTGCCTGGAAGCTGGATGCTCAGAGTATGGGATATTTTACTCTCCAGGAGTGGCTGAGAGGCATGGGCTCACTACAGTACGTCATTTACCCACTTTTAGTCTTTTTGCACATTTTTGAGCACATGTCAAAGTATAGTAGAGTATGTATTTGCCTGAGCAGCAAAGTTCGGTTCAGAACGGCACGGTTCGACAGGGCACTAGTGTAACCCTGGATCTGGCTTGCGTTTCCACTGCCGACAATTCCCTTACTTGGTAGGCGGGGTTTATGCCTAACAGCGATATCTGTGATCAGAGTATATACAGTCTTCTATGAGTCACAGCCATTGAACGTTGCTGGCCAGAGCAGCTATGTCAATATCGTGACATCGTAGCAGCTGGACACACTGTAGCCTGCTGATTAATTCAATGTAGAGGAAGAACGTGACACAACAAACCAAGAGCTGCACGCCAACATTTTTATCTAACCACAAGACTCTGCACTCTTGCCGAGGTGACTAAATATAGCAGTTTATCTCTTGCACGGTCGAACCAATCAACGGACTGCAGTGTGCAGCTTCACCCTGTTCGTACCCCAACAAAAGGTTGACAAAAATAGGTCTACACGGCTCGCTTATTTTGGTACCCTTTCCAACTTTTGAAAGTGTAAATGCAAAAAATTAGAGCCGCAACAAACCGCACCACACCATTCAGTGGCAACGAGGCTTAAGTAACTTTTCTGCTGTTGTCAGGTGCGACTCCACAGAGAGGCTGAGGAACTCACTCGACTACCTGAGATCTGTCCTAAACGACAGCACCAGTTTTAAGCTCATTTACAGATATGCCTTTGATTTCGCTCGGGTGAGTCAAGCAATATTCTTTTCTGCAAAGCAGCCTACATTCACAGCATTCTTAAAACATTTCATGTCAGTTCAATGTAAATAACCCCTGGAAGAAACTTTTGTGTTTTGCCTGATTGAAATCCTTTTTGTGTCTAATTCAAGCCAATGTTCAGACCTCATGTTGATGTTCTAAGTGTGTCTACCTATTTACATAGTCTGACTTTTTTCTCACATAGACACCTATTAACCTTGATTATCAAGAAGGCATGTCTCTATGATACAGTGAATGAAAATACAAATAGTGAATGAGAGAAATACACAGTTAGTGTGATAATCGACCTCTGTTGTATTTTATTAACCATAACAGCAGTGGGTTAAGGAATTCAGCCTGATATGAGCATTTGGCCATGTTTGATGATAATGATGCTACTAGACGGCCCGTGTTTTAAAGTGTGCTTGACGTTTTGCATTGATGTCACAAAGCTCTGCATGTTTTTAATTGGACAGGAAAAGGATCAGAGGAGTTTGGACTTAAACACAGCCAAGTGTATGCTGGGGCTTCTTCTAGGAAAGACGTGGCCTCTGTTTCCCGTCTTCAATCAGTTTCTAGAGGTAAAGCGCCATGTTTTACACATTTCCCCAACAACATTTTACAAAATTAAAGTTGTCCCATATAGTAGAAGTTGCATAAGAGTGTGTCATTTCCAGTTTGACCTTAAATAGCGTTGTTGAAACTAAAAGTTGGTGGTGCTGTAATAATTATAATAATAATAATAATAATAATACGGCGTTTATTTGCTTTTCCTCAGCAATCCAAGTACAAAGTCATCAACAAAGACCAATGGTGCAATGTATTAGAGTTCAGCAGGACAATCAACCTGGACCTCAGTAACTACGATGAGGATGGTGCCTGTGAGTGAACATGCATCTGAGCATAAAAGTGACAACAGAGCATTGGGGAGTGGGATTGTTGCGCAAATCTAATCCCCTGTATTCTCTTATCCTTTCATCAGGGCCAGTTTTGTTGGACGAGTTTGTGGAATGGTACAAGGAAAGGCAGATGTCATAGGTGCAGCGCAAGATCGGAAAAATACAACTGTGACAACAAACGACTATGAGAATCAACAACCAATAAGTAAACAACACAAAAATGGTATGGCAGTGACAGTGGGTGTGTTCTGGTAGAGGAGGGGTGAGAGCTGTGGGTGGGCTTGGGTGGGGGCACTGAGTTTTCAGCCTGGGTGCATGCTGCCCAGCGCACGGAGGCGCCATTGTGGACTTATGTTCCCTTCAGATGTTGCACAGTGGGCAAGCCTGCAGCCATCCCCAGTGGCATTGCTCCCTCTCACTGTGACATGTCATATTGCTGTTTGTGTTAGGATAACGTGGTGTTGTGCGTGGATGATGGAAGCCAAAATGGTATCGTGTGGGAGAACCGCTCCTCACCCCTTGTCTTCAGCAAAGAGAAACCAACAGAAGCGACCATTAATGCATTGTGTCTGAGTCTTTTACAGGGTCACTTTGACCTGGGCACATTTGAATATTATATATCTGTGCAATGAACTTAAAAATGAGCTTTTCTGGATGGACAGCACTTACTATTGTTAGTCATATTTTGAGTTAGCAAGGAGTTCTTCAAGAAGCACACTGTGTCAAATGAATGATCACAGGTTTCCTATGCCTGTGTTGTTTACTATTGATCTGTGCCAGTGATTTTCTTTTTTCCTTCCAGTTTTTGTTCCCTCCTGCTGTTTTGCTCCAGCTAATGCTAACAGTTTGCTAACCCCCTGCAAAGGCTTCAGACCTCATAACACCAAACAAATCAGCATTGCTGCTTACTAACTCTTATTACAGTACAGCGGTGAGCCTCTAGTGCTCTGATCAGCATTTATTGGTCTGATGACTAATATATGTATCCACGTTGTGTAGGTAAGAGTATTACTGTGCCTAAAAACATGGAAGTCACTTTGTGTGTGTGTCCCGCACACATACCAACAAACCCAAATGTATATACATGTGTGAGAACACACACACACACACACACACACACATACACTCTCTCTCTCTCTCTCTCTCTGAATGGTCAGGGATTATTTCAGGATGAATTCAGACTCTTTGGGCTGTGTTAAAAGTTGATAGCTGGTGTCCATTTTGTCTTGATATGTGGCATCTAGTAGCATCACTCCAAACACTGACAGTGTTAATATAACTACAGTGGAAGACCAGTGACCCTCTCAGGACGAGGTCCTTAAGGCTTGAGTAGAAAGGTAGGTTTGCTGATAGCATTGCTTTGTACCACCCGTAGGATCTAATCAAATCAATGGACACTGGCATTTTGGAACTGTGATGATGCTATGCTGTTCTTTTCGCCTAGTATAATGTTCTCGTAAGACATGTATACATTTTTGTCCTTGGCTGTGGTGTGATGCTGAATCGTCAGATTTAATATTTGCATGCATGCTCCAACAGAGCCTTTTGTGAATGGATGAGATTTTTTTTAAACATTTTCCAAATGTGTTTTATTTTTGTTTTTGTACAGGAATTTGTGCAAGTGTTTTGTGCTTATTTTGATATTCACGATCATGTCATTTTAATTCTGATGGAGAACATGATTGTGTCTATTAAGACCTGGAACACACCTGTAACCTCATGGTGGAACAGGAGTTCCCTCCTGCATTTGCCCCATTTTACACATGCTGTAAAGCTGTGGCTATTGTACTTCATTTAATTTTATTTATTGAATACACTGTTATTCTTTCTTAAATAAATTTTTGCACCACACTGTCATGATACACATAAAATGCCCATTGGAATTTGTTTCGGTAGATTATACACATCAAAATCAACTGCAGCGCTATGAAAAACGCTATTGTCATTGCATCAACCATCAGCAAAACTTCTAAAATAGAAGTAGTTGTTGGATTGCCTACCCAATGTAGAGAGTTAAATGTTTTATTATTCTCCCACAAGAATGCAGGAGGATGAACACCCTTGTCCCAACTGTATATATGTATGTAAACTATGTAACTGTCTATATGTCTGTTTTCACTATAACCTATGTCTATATACATAAATAAAAGGGTTTATTAACGTATTGGCTCATTTTTTTGGCTCTTTGGTTAATAGATTGTCCATTAAAAAAAACATTATGTACCTCGTTAATACTCTGGTCCTATAGATGAACTAATTTTTACTAATGAAAGCTCATGTTTTTGTTCAGTGATGATTTTATTAAGGACTCTTTAATGTATTAATAATGCACAACCATCAAGATGATATGGATTACAAAGACATCTTTATTAATTAACAGAAATAAGGTAAATCCACAAGATAAACATGGAATCCTCTACTGCGCTCTGCAACAGTTCCATACAATAAATTAACATTTACATTTAATTTCAAGTTTAATGCCTATAAAATATAATATAATTCACTATACTTGTATCATTGACTGGTACATTTACGATCGTGTAACGCCACTTATCGTTTTGTAGCTAATTAGGATGTAGTGTCTCAAAAATTACTAATGTTTGTGGAGTCAAAATAGGCTACTTAGGTTTTGTGACATTAGTGAAGAAGGGTCAGATTCCCCTGTGTTCCTGCTCTGCTTCAGATAAGATCGGGTGCCTTCCAACCCATGCAAGCTCTACTGTTCATCTGGTGGTGGTGAAGTTGGAATAGGTGGTGGAGCGTCCTGTGGTGGTTCCATACCTCCAAAGTCATGCCTCCTGTAGTGGCGAATATCATACAACAAATCTGAAGCTGTTCTCTGTTTTAGTGAAGTAGAGGAAAGATATGATTGTTTTATTGGCTGTTTGGTCAGGGGCTTGTCAACTTGTGATACATTGTCATCAAAAAGACGAGATGCACCATTATCTAAAATTTCAGCCCTTGTGTCCCACTGTCTTCTGTCAGAAGACATGGCTGTTAGGGCACTGAGGCCTTTCTTTTCCCTATTCTCCTCAGAAATAGCTCTCAAAATCTCATTTGTTCCGCCAGATGAGTTGTCAAACTTGTTAAGACCTCTGCTGGATGCAAGAGAAGAAGTATTGGCACTAGGAGATGAGTGTTCATGCCATGGTGTCACATTTGCCGTACCTCTGTCTGGTTTAACTTTGCCATCACTAGGGTATGGTGGGCGAAGTTCTTGCTCTGCAGGTAAAGCCTGCTGTGGAGATGATAAGCCTCCATCCAAACTTCTCCTCGTACTGGAGATAGAAGGGTCTGATATTTGTCGACCGACACCAGTCCACCTTATCTCAGGTGGTAGGTCCACATATGTTGTGCGACCAGACCGCTCAATCATTTTCTCTACTACACCATCAAAGTTCTTATTGAGAACTCCGCTTGGGGAAAGAGATGTATTTCTATCTCCCACACCATGGAATAGACCTTCTGGGGCGAAATTTACTATTTCAGCCCCTGTATATCTTTCTTTTGCATGGCCAATAGTTTGCCCACTGAGGAATAGAGAAGTACTTGGTGGTAGTGATGAAGCTTTGATAATTGAACGCTTGTATGTGACTAGAGAGTCATTGTCTGTCATTCCTGATATATTTGACGTATATATGCTTTGTTTTACAGTCTGTCCTCTCACCTCATTTTCACTCTCGCTGCAGGAAGATGGGGATCTACTTTGCTCTGGTAATGGTGCCTTGACATTCAGACGCCTCTTAATGCGTGGGACTCCATGGCTAAGGTCAGGAGCACTGTAGTCTATCGTGTAATTCTCACTGTTTGAGCTGGACGATGCTTCCCTCTGTAACGGTGCTTTAATGTCTAAAGCCCTCCTGATATGCGGGATAGAGGTGAGACTCAAATTAGGCTGTATTAAGTCTGAATCCTCTTCCACTTTTGAGGGTTGGCTTTTCAGCTCTACCACTGACTGATCCAGTTTGACATTGACAGCATGAGACACATATACAGACGTATGATCCAGGTATGGTGCCTTATCAGTTCCTCTCACTCCTTTACCTGCATGTTCTGTTAATGTATCATCATGCTCACTGCTAGAGGAGAAATTGGGCAGTGTCTTTAATGTTGGTGTAGCAGAAGACTTTTCAATGACCTTGTAAGAGGGGCGAGAGTCAGGTGGAGGTGATGTTGGCAGATTTGGTGGCTCAGGTGAATGCGATGTAATTTGAAGACGCTTACGGAAGCGTGAGACGCCAAGATTCATTGTTGCCCAACGTGACTCAAGTTCTGGGTTTTTTTCTAGTGTTTTGCTAATGTCGTCACTTGTTGTTTTGTCCCCCATGTGATCTGTAATAACTCTATACTTTTCCAAATGTAAATTGTGATCGGTGGTTGGATTGCGAGGAATGCTAGTCAATAGGGTCCTTGAAGACTTAATGAACTCCTTTTCTGTTGACATTGATTTGGTAGATACTCGGATTCCGAGATCATCGTGTCTTTTGTTATCATCCTCGCTGTCCCTTCCAGAAGAGCCTGGTTGTGGTGATGGGGCTTTGATATCCAGACGTCGGTTGATGTAAGGGACACCCAGACTCAATTTTGGCAACTGTGTCTGCACAGGTAGGTCTGTAGTCCCACCTTCACTCTCATCACTGCTTGAAGATAACTCAAGTGGTGATGAACGAACCTTGATATCTAGACGCCTATTGACGCGGGGGGCACCTCTGGGACCCAGGTCAGGCCATCTTGAATCTGGATTTGGTTCTACCGATGTTGGGGGGGTGCTTAAATCTTCCATACCCTCTTGCTCTTCTGAGCTGCTTGAAGAGTAATAGGGACTAAGTTGGATCGCTTCCTCTCTCTTTCCTACCACTGTATGGTTTGTACTCACATTACTCAATAATGAATCAGGAGGTGGTGATGGGGCCTTAATGTCCAAACGCCTCTTGAGGCGAGTCATATTACCAAGATCAAAAGCAGGCCACTCTGTTTCTGGAACATGACTTATTGTTTGAGATTCTTGAAATGAGATCCCTGCAATTCCTGCAACCCCTTGCCTCTCCCTCTTTGTGTGGTGGGTTGTTTGATCTTCACTGTCACTACTAGAAGATGAATCAGAGGCCGGTGATGGTGCTTTGATATCTAGACGTCTCTTGATCCGTGTACTATGCTCAAGATCCAGAGCGGGCCACTGTGTTTGTGGGTCATAGCTTACAGTTTGAGATACCGTATTTGAAAGTCTTGCAATGTACAACTCCTCTTGCCCCTGTTTCTTTATGTGGTTGGATATTTCATCCACACTGTTGCTACTAGAAGAGGTATCAGAGTCTGGTGATGGTGCTTTGATATCTAGACGCCTTGTAATGCGTTTAGTACGCTGAAGATCTAGCAAAGGCCATTGTGTTTCTGGAATACGACTTGCTGTTTGAGATTTTTGAAATGCAAGTTCTGCAGTGTTCACCTGCCTTGGCCTTTCTTTGTGGTGTGTTGTTTCATCCTCACTGTTACTACTAGCAGATGAATCAGCCTGTGATGGGGCTTTGATATCTAGACGCCTCTTGATGCGTGTAATATGCTGAAGATCTAGGGCAGGCCACTGTGTTTTAGGGTCATAGCTTACAGTTTGAGATACTTTACTTGGAAGCCTTTCAATGTCCTGCACCAGTGTCGTTATGCCATTAGATGTTTCAACCTCACTGTCGCTACTAGAAGATGAATCAGAGTCGGGTAATGGTGCTTTGATATCTAGACGCCTCTTGATGCGTGTAGTATGCTCAAGATCTAGTGCAGGCCACTGTGTTTCTGGAACATTACTTTCTGTTTGAGATTTTTGAAATGTAAGTTCTGCAGTGTCCACCTGCCTTGGCCTTTCTTTGTGGTGTGTTGTTTCATCCTCACTGTTACTACTAGAAGATGAATCAGCCGGTGATGGGGCTTTGATATCTAGACGCCTCTTGATGCGTGTAATATGCTGAAGATCTAGGGCAGGCCACTGTGTTTTAGGGTCATAGCTTACAGTTTTACTTGGAAGTCTTTCTATGTACAACTCCTGCCGCACCTGTTCCTTTTCGTGGCTGGATGTTTCAACCTCACTGTCGCTACTAGAAGACAAATCAGAGTCTGGTGATGGTGCTTTGATATCAAGACGCCTCTTGATGCGTGTAGTATGCTCAAGATCTAGTGCAGGCCATTGTGTTTCTGGAACATGACCTGCTGTCTGAGGTTTGTGAAAAGCAAGCTCTGCAATGTCCGCCTTTTTTTGACTCTCTTGGTTGTGTATTGTTTCTTCCTCGCTGTCACTACTGGAAGATGAATCAGATTCTGGTGATGGGGCTTTGATATCCAGACGCCTCTTGATGCGTGTAGTATGCTCAAGATCTAGTGCAGGCCACTGTGTTTCTGGAACATGACTTGCTGTTTGAGATTTTTGAAATGCAAGTTCTGCAGTGTTCACCTGCCTTGGCCTTTCTTTGTGGTGCATAGTTTCATCCTCACTGTCGCTACTAGCAGATGAATCAGCCTGTGATGGGGCTTTGATATCTAGACGCCTCTTGATGCGTGTAATGGGCTGAAGATCTGGAGCAGGCAATTGTGTTTTAGGGTCATAGCTTACAGTTTGTGATACTTTACTTGGAAGCCTTTCAATGTACGACTCCTGTACCAGTGTCGTTATGCCATTAGATGTTTCAACCTCACTGTCGCTACTAGAAGATGAATCAGAGTCGGGTGATGGTGCTTTGATATCTAGACGCCTCTTGATGCGTGTAGTATGCTCAAGATCTAGTGCAGGCCACTGTGTTTCTGGAACATTACTTTCTGTTTGAGATTTTTGAAATGTAAGTTCTGCAGTGTTCACCTGCCTTGGCCTTTCTTTGTGGTGTGTTGTTTCATCCTCACTGTTGCTACTAGAAGATGAATCAGCCGGTGATGGGGCTTTGATATCTAGACGCCTCTTGATGCGTGTAATATGCTGAAGATCTAGGGCAGGCCACTGTGTTTTAGGGTCATAGCTTACAGTTTTACTTGGAAGTCTTTCTATGTACAACTCCTGCTGCACCTGTTCCTTTTCGTGGCTGGATGTTTCAACCTCACTGTCGCTACTAGAAGATGAATCAGAGTCGGGTGATGGTGCTTTGATATCTAGACGCCTCTTGATGCGTGTAGTATGCTCAAGATCTAGTGCAGGCCACTGTGTTTCTGGAACATGACCTGCTGTCAGAGGTTTTTGAAAAGCAAGCTCTACAATGTCTGCCTTTCTTGGCCTCTCTTGGTGGTGTATTGTTTCCTCCTCACTGTCGCTACTAGAAGATGAATCGTAGGCCGCTGATGGTGATTTGATATCTAGACGCCTCTTGATGTGTGCAGTATGCTCAAGATCTAGGACAGGCCACTGTGTTTCTTCCATTTGCTCACAACTAGAAGATAAAGCAGGCGGTGGTAATGGTGCTTGACGCTTTTTGGTAAGTGGAATATGCTCAAGATCTAGGGTAGACCCATTTGTATCAGAATAAATATTTGCTGTAGATTTTTGTAGTGGAATGTCCACCTTTCCTTGCCTCAGTGTGTGCTTTATTTTTTCCTCCCCACTATCACCACTAGAAGATGAATTGGAGTCTAGTAAAGGTGCTTTGATGTCTAGACGTCTCTTAATGCGTGTAGTATTCTCAAGATCTAGAACAGGCCATTGTGGCTTCATGGCATCATGGCTTACAGATTGATACTCCATATTTGGAAGCCCTTCCATGCCCACCTCTCCTTGTTCTTTCTTCTTTGTGTGTTTTGTTGTTTCATCCATACTCTCATCACTAGAAGATAAATCAGAAGCTGGTAACGGGGCATTGATATCCGAATGCTTCTTAATCCCCTGTGTACTGGAGGAGTGTTCTAGTTTCACTGAAGGTCTGATGGAGTCTAGACCATGGATCTGCTGTTTAAAACCAGCATTGTTTTGAAAGCGAACACCAGTGACTTCAGGCTTATTGAGGTTACTTTCTACATCCTCTTCCCATTCTTCGTCTGAGTTCACAGTGTAGTGCGTAGGCCCGTCCTCACTGACACATGAGCTGGAGCTGGACACATCATCCCTCTTCTGTTTATCTGCAGGGAGCGCCACACTCAGTTTTGAGTCATTATAGGAACCACTCACACTGTTTGACCTTGTAGATGTGCTTGGAACAGAATCACTAAATTCAAATTGTTCTTCATTGTCCTGCCATTCATCAGGGGATGTCAGCTTGGTTTTATTTGTATGTGGTGACCAATTTGTAAAGGGTTCGGAAGGAAATCCAGGAATATCCGTTCTGCCCTGGCTGGAATTTTGTGGCACCTCAAGTTCTCTAGCTGTTGAGAAATCAGATCTCTGCTGAACAGAATCCTCTGCAAGTTTAGGAGTATTGGGTGTTGCGTGGTCTCTCTGGATAATTTGGTCCTCGTTTAATACTTTGTCAGACAGTGAAGAATCTGAGCATGAAGACAAGCTTCTCCTCTTCTCAAGCTCAGCAGGATCTGCGATGTGTTCAAACTCTACGTTGTGTGAGTGGCCTGCATCGATGACACCTGAGAGGCCTCTGCCATGGTTATCATTTGGAGGGCTGTGTCGAAAGCTGTTTTCACTCCCTGAATCTCCAGCCGCATGTGTATCCTTTGTAGCCTCAGTTGCTCCACATTCAATCACAGCATCATGACTGATGCTTTCACTGGCCACGGTATCATAATACGGTACATTGTTGTCTACTCTATAATCTATAGTGCTGAATGTGACTCTCCTCTCCCTGTGAGCTCCTATCTCCCCTTGTTCATTGTCATCGTAGTAGGCCTCATTGTCATATTGTCTTTGTTCAACAGCTGAGACAGAGTTGGTCACAGAGGAGCTTTTCTTGGTGGTGATCCTTCTCCAGAGAACATCTATACAGGGTCTTGCAAATACCCCTAGAATAAAGGCTATCAGAAATGTGATGAAAACAGACAGACAAACAGCCAGAGTCAAGTCCGACTGTGTAGCTCTCTGATTCCGCTCCTGACCTGTCCTATTTGGCGATCCTCCTGGGATTATTTGTCGGCTGGCTCCGGGTAAACTTCTAGTTTTTCTTCGTGCTCCTCCTATTGTACTGATTTGGAGGTTAAAAACTGACACAACTTTGTGTTTTTCAGACACACACACATATAGTCCTGTGTCTCTCTCTGTGACGTCATTGATGAGCAGACCAGCCTCAGGTAGGCTCTCAGATGTTTGACCACTGGGCGTCCACAACACTGCATCTACAAAAAAGACCACATAGACATGTTGGACTGACCTTCATTGTTATATATGTATAAAGTTATGTTACACTTTTTTCACTGTGTTACCTTCTGAGGAGCAAGACAGCAGTATCTCAGAGCCTTTATAGACCGTCAAATCTTGGTGGAGATCTGGCCTGTTTTCAGCACTTAAACAGTTAAGATTATCCTCTTCCAGCTGTAGCAAGTCTCTGCCTGACAGGATGGAGGGGGAAGCACACACCACACTCCACACTTGCAGGCCTCTGCTCCTGTCATAGGCCATCTGCCTTCGTAAACTGTGGGCACTGCAATCACACTTCCACCTGTTGCCAGCCAGTATAACATCTGCCCCAATGTTACGAAGACTAAGGTACATCAAAGGATGGACGCTCGTCAACAGGTTGAAGCTCAGATCAAGGACCTTGTAGGGGAACAATATGGACATACACCAGATGTTAAGACAAGTAATTTGATTGCCAAAACAATTGAATTAAAAGTACATATTATGCTAATTTTCCAGTTCAAATGTGTATTATTGTTATCTTAATGTAAAGCACTTTGGATACCTGCTGGTTGCTGTAAAAGGGATACATAAATAAAAGTGTTGATTGAATTTTTGATTTTTGTTTTATACTAGAAGTGGGTTTCATGGTTTTTTCTTCAAAAAATAAGGTATTTTTCACTATTAACTCTTTCCATCCTTTTTCTCCCTCTTTCTGAAACGCTTCGTTTAAGCACCTGCTTCCCCCTTCCCGAAAAGTCCAGGCTGTATTGATTGGCAAGATTCACGAGGACATTTTGACTGCTTGTCTAAGTGAAACCATCTCTTTGGCCTTAGGTGGGGCTACTGTATGGGGGGAATAATATGCTAATGAGCTGCAGGCTGTTGCATCACACTCTCTCTGGCCTAAACAGCCCAAAAGAAACTGATAGGGTTGTCTTATTTCAGCTTGTATAGGCTGGTTAGGACATCAAATACCCAAATATGCATGCACATAGAAAACGTTTTTTATGATATGTCCCCTTAAGTTATTCTCGCTACATTATCTTTTAATTGGACAATACGTCTCTGGAAATGACAGGTGAGCAAAGAATGTGGACTTCTCAATATTCTGTGCATGTTTTCAGAGAATTAGATTAAATTAAAAACAGTGTTACCCTGAGCTGGGCTAAATTCTGGAACGTCTGTGGGTGGAGACTTGTGATGAGGTTATGTTGTAGGTGTAGCTCTTTTAGCTGTCGAAGGTGGCTAAGGTCTTCTGTTCGTAGATCGGAGATCCTGTTGAAGGATAGTTGCAGAACCTGTATCAACTCACAAGCTTCCAGCCCTGGTGAGAGAAAATAAGATATGTAATTAGAACTCCACAATAACCTATAAGGGGCTGGCTCCTGAAGGAAGCAAGGAAAAATAATACTTTATGTTACAGGTTTTCGGTCATAATAGCAGATGTCGGTCAGTGTCTCGTCTTCTCAGTCCTGTACAGCTTTACCCTTTTTAATGGAATTTGTAAGGTAGTTGAACTGCTTATCTTTAGCTATGAAGTTCATTTGTTTGCATTAACGCAGTTTTCAATGTTGAGAAGAAATCATGTAAACTACAGGCCTTTCTCTCGCTCTCCCTGAACTTGGAGATAGTGAATACTGAAAGTCTCCAAATCAGTGAACACCCTCTTCCTGGAATATAAATCCAAATTCCCCTGGCTTATTTATTTTCACTGTGAACATTCTTACAATTTAAATAATTAGGGGGGAATTTTTCTGTGCTGCTTAGTCTGCCTTGCTGTATCCCCCTGTTGGCTAGCCGGAGACCATCTCCCTGAGTGTGCTGGGCTGAAGTTAGGCACTGTGGGTCTGTGCTTCATTAGAGAGGCACCGAGGCTTCTGTGAGCTGAATACCAAACAGGAAAGAAGACTGACTGTCAACACAGCTCTCGCTAAGTATATGGGCTGTCCACACATGCCTTTTAAAACCACCACAGTCAATGCATTTCAACGACACACATACGTATGTTCAGCCCAGCAAAAGGAATTCTTTGAAAAACCATGATGCAGGGGGAAAAACAAAAGTTGTACTGCGTGTTTACACCTTTCCTCAAGCCACTGGAATGTCAATAAAAGCTGTGGCTGCCTGAAGGGTGTACAGTGTCATTATCTTGGGAGGTTTAATCATTTCTGAGTCGAGCAAAGTACAAAAGATAAAGGATATCAATGAGAGGGTTTGTTTATATGTGAGAATCTCAGAAAAGACAACAATGCTCACTGTTAAGATTTCTCCTACGATATAAACAAATAAGCTGTCCGCCTTTTAAGCCTTAAAAAAAGTTTAAAAAGTAGTAAACCAATATTATGCCTATTGTATTTCACGTCTGACTGTTAGACATTTCTCAAAAACATTGTTGGGGGCAATTAAAGGTGTGTGCATCCGTAGACTCTGACCCTTTACTATCACCCATTATCTGCAATCACACAAAAATGTTTCTAAAGATCGGAATTTATATGATCATATTGTCCATTGGTTCCTCCCCTGAGAGATCAGACCCTTGTAGTGGTTCACAAGATAAAATCCCGGAAAGAAAAAAGAATCAACACAGAGTTAAAGTCACCTAATTATCCAAAATCTTTGCTTTGAGTGTGGCAATGCCAGGAAAATGTATTGAGATGACACAATCTGAAAAGCTAAGAGACAAAATCCCTCAACTAAATGGATTTCTGATGAGTATAAACGTTTCAGAGCCACTGGTTAGGTGGCAACAAGGATAGCAGCAAACGGTAGCTACTTCCATACAGAAGGTGATATCTAACCAAAAACATTGCACTTGACATAACATAATAACGTTCTTAACACAAACAGAGAACACCATTTTGGCTGGGGTGTGTCAGCTGCAATAAGGTTGAAATGCATTCTTTGTGTATGTTTACCTTCCATTTTATACACTTTTGAGATTGTATTGACGCATCAATAATAATGATAAAATAATAAACATATATACGTGATCAAATTAGACTGATCACTTACTTAAGTCAAAGTTAAAATACCAAAGTATAAGAATGTAAGTAAAAGTATTTTCTAGCAAAATGCACTTAAAGTATGAAAGTTAAAGGAGAAGTAAGTGATATGTTTAGTTAATATAAGTATAATATCACACTGTATTCATGCAGCAATCGCTTTAACAATATGAGCAGTTCATAACACAGGTCTGCAAGTCATTCAGCTTTGAAGGATTTGCCAGATACAATTTTGGGTATCATGCTCGTTTTTATCCAATCAGGAGACAGAGCCCTATAAAGAGGCGGGTTTCTGTGCCCGTTAACGATGACTCGCTGCTCTCCATCGCGGCACTATCTGATGAAGACGGTTGCGCGTTTACCTGGTGGTGACGTACGGACAAGGGAGAGGACTGCTAAATGCAGTCACTGACTGGAAGTTAGCTAAAAGGACCATACTTCTCCTTTAAATCACTCAGAATGCCAAATTGGAACCCCATTCATTGTGTTTAGCTATGGAACAATCAAGGTCCTGATAGACAATTAATATACAGTATATTTTTACCCTATGTGCACAAAAACACACAATAATCTCTCCGCAAACTAATTTGTGGGGACTTTCTGTGGGTTCTCCTATTAGTTTTGTTGTGGGGCAATTTACTATGTTATCATTCTGATAAGTACGAATAACTTAAAATTCCAGGAGGGCTTCACACAACTCCAGCCTGAGCAGGTCTAAAGAGCAACATTACTGACAACACCTGTAAGGCTCTGTAAGCCTTTGATGTAGAACAAGTTAAAAAAAAGTACAACATTTCCCTCTGAAATGTGGTGGAGAAGAAGAAGACTGTGGTGTAAAGTGGATATAAGGACAAGATTTGAGTAAATGCACTTACTGTATTTGCTTTCCACCACTGATAATATAACACCAACAGAGGCAATTCTGCCTTATGTGTACTTTTACTAAATTAAATTGTGAAGGTCAGGCTATAAATAGTTTGACAAGGTGTTTTAGCTACTTTTAATTAAGTAAATTATCCAAATGGTTAAAAAGGGCAGTCCACATTTGCTCTGTGAAAATGGTTCATGGATAAAAAAGGCTTTAAAAAATGATTTTTGAGTTTAGGAATAGACTCCACTTCCAAGCACTGCATACATGCACATGACTGATGTGGAAATGTTTGAGATAAATATGTGAAGATAGTCCAATACCAGAGTGTAGGCTACATTCTCGCAAGAAATCTATCCCAAGGTGCCACAGTGGCAGAAAAAATAAGTTACAACACATTTACATGCTTTCCTTATGCTGAGGTCACCGGAAGCAGTGATTATTGTGCTGTGACGTTGGTTTATATACGGGTGTGTATGACCACTGGCACTGACTCACCCTTGGGGAATTGCTTAAGCTGATTCCTCTCAACAGATAACAGCTGTAGGGTGGGGGCCCAAGACATGCATCTGCCCCAAGGTCTCGAGCGAGGCACATGTCTTCTTCCTCTACCGACATAAAACCTTCCTCCCAGGTTTCTCTCCACACACATAGACAGGTGTGTGATACTGTTGTTCCCCAGCCATACAGTCCTGAGGTGGTAATGTGGTCGGTCCAGTGTTACAGAGGCAAGGAGGTTGTGAGACAAGTCTAGTTCTTTGACAGTATCGTGGATGTGTAGTGGCACAGAGGATAGGCCAGTGGTGGAACAGTTCAAAAGGGAGTCCCTCTGACAGGTGCATGGCTCCGGACAAGCAGGTAGGGATGAGGAGGGGGCGGCGAGCAGCACAACAGCCAACACTAGCCCCTGTATTGCTGCTGCCATCTCAACCTGTCGTAAAAGCATAGATAGATTATGGACGGCTCACTCAAAAAGATTAAATAAGATCAGACATGGTCAATGTTGGAATTTAACTAAAAGTTTGAGGCCCTTGTACTGTACTTGATTATTTGATCATTTCATGCCACTACTGTTCCACTACAATTCAGTGGGAAATGTTTTAATTTTTACTCCACTACATTTATTTAATAACTTATATGTTACTTAAAGAATTAAGCACACAAAATGTATAGTTCATAAAAGGTTGTAGGCTTAATACCCAACACTGAGAAAAATTTATTGGCTATTGACTATTAAGATGATAGTCATTTTTAACGCAAATGGGCCAAAAGGTCATGGCTTTTCATACGTTCATAAGTACATTTTCCTGCTTGCAAAATGCAGGACAAACGTGAACCATATTATTTACAGTTTAGTATTCGTAATTTTACGATATTTACATAAAGAATCATATACAGTATATATATATATATATATATATATATATATATTAATTATATTTGTAAATCATTACATTAAAATAAATCTAATATGAACACTAATACGAACAAACTCACCCGTGTGTCTGACCAATGCCAAGCTGTCAGGGAAACTTGTGACCGTTTTTGTCTAAGTGTATCGACTGCGACTGTCTCTGGCAGTTCTGATCAAAGTCTGAAATATATTTCTGCTGCGTCTTAGCTTTACATGCAACCTACCCAAAAATGCCATTCTGCAAATCCATTCAATCATTTACACCACACCTAGTTAATGTCTTACTGTAGTTGTTTTCCTGTATGATAGATAACTAAAATCCTGAACTTTTATGGCCAGGAGAGCCATGCCCTAGCTGCACATTCTATTAGATAATAAAGCAGCGTAGTAAGGCCCTGCACACTTTTATGATTTTAAAGGGAGCATGTGAGCACCGGAGACGTTCAATGAAAACAAACAATAAGAAGTTTGGCATAGCAACACGTTTCTTTATTGAAACAAACACGGCAAGGAAATGTTGAACACATTTTCAAATAAGGCTGATTGGCTTTTTTAATGTCTTGAGAACAACTACTTGATGATGACATTTCTCAGCATCAGCGCAGTTATAAAACATACAAGACCAAAAAAAGCAAAATGTCAAGGTCAACTCTTTTATATTATATTGCACAAAATTCAGACCACTCAATATATTCTTCAAACCAAGCGACTGATGATTTCAACTGTCCTGACATAAGGGAACATCATTTAAAGAGATTTTCATCCATCTGTAACATAACATTGTGCACACACAGTCTCGCTCTGTTGTTGTATAATTCCGTCGTAAAAAAAAGGGTTTTGGCAACACAATTTGAATATTACATACATATTATGTTCTACATCATCCCTCGTAAATCCATTGGCACGTGCACGATAGAGAGTCCAAGATGAAAGAGAAACAGAAAGACCTACTCTGTTCTTAAATAACTGGATGGATTAACATTTGTCATGTGTTTTACACTTCTAATATTACAGAAACTTTAATTATAATTCAATGTCCCACACATTTGTCAGATAATACAATAACGAAAAAATATCAAACACAGCTGCCAGAAACAATGAAAAACCCCTTTCCAAGATTCGTACATTAGTAATACTGGATGGTAAGGCAAAAAGTAAATACGTTAGCTTCTATTTGTTATCAAAAGGGAGTGTGTATACAAAAGTATACTTTTTAAATATTTTGTTATGTGCTCTTTACACATTTTATTTAGAGTTGGCAAACCTGCAGAACAATTAAAATACATTAGTGCTTATAATAATGTTATATCTTAAAAACAATATCTTTGGCCAAGTGGCAATATGATCTGTAATGCCATTCCTATTTTACAAACAAAATGAGGCATGGAGAACTTGTGAGGTGAACTGCAGAGGTATTATTATGTGCAAGTCATGATGGACGTCCTTTAAGACGTTTTTTCTCTTTTATACATACGCACATATGTAATCTGATTTAAGTGGTAGCAGATTGCAGAGAAGATTCCAGTCAAGTCTCCTAGTGAGCTTTTCTACAGGGGTTATCTGAAGTCTGGCAGCCCATGTTGGGATATTTCACCTGCACGCGGAACAGAGTCCCGTCCGCACACATGCACAGCTTGTAGCGTTCCATTCCCTCATCGAAATACACGACTCCTGCGGAATTAGGGATGCGCGAGGCATTGAACATCACTGATCCATTGAGGACGATGCTGTTCTCCTGCCAAGACAAATGCATAACATTAATGAGTTGTTCACTCACAAGTGTTTGCAAAGCTTTATTTAAAGAGACAACAATTTTTTTTTTGTTTTTTTGTTTTAGCAGAAGTGGGAACACGTTCACTCCTCAAGCCCAGTTTCACACAGTCAAGCCATATTAACAGGACATGTCACTTACAGCCCTAAGATCGATGCCTCCGCCCATTTTGAACTCCACAGTCCGGCCCATGATGTTGACGCCCTCATTTCCACGAATAATAGCCTTGCTGTCCCCTTTAATGGTCAGGTCAGATGCAGCACTACTGGTGATCTAACATTTGGGGACAAAACATGAGCTTACTATAATATAATTTCCACATGTGTGTGTAATAAACATAAACAATAATACTGTATAATATATATCACTCAGACTAACCAGTGAAAGATTGATATTTGATCTTTTTTCATATTGCTCCCTTTATTTTGTACCCTTGTAAAAACACTGCTGTAAGTACATACAGTATTGGTAAATCGCAAACTTCACCTTTACATTTCCAATCCGGGCCTTTCTAATCAGGTACTTATTCTGAAGATAAACCAGGATTGTTTTGCGGTTCCCTACGTTCAGCAACTGAAAACTGAATTTTGGGTCTAAACTCCACTTTACACTGATGATGCCCTGTGTGTGGGGGACACACAGGGCATCATGCTTCATTTGTTCATTGTACAAAGTTTCTAAAATTTACATTTATTTACCAATCAATCTGTTGTATTTTAGTCATTTGTGTACAGGTTGTTAAACTCCAAAATGATAAGTGAATTGTTGCTCTGAAAGCCTACAGCTCCCAGTGGTGATTAGCATTATACACACCCTTTCCGTGGAAGCCTTTTTTACACTCAGAACTTTGACTCCTTTGGGCAAATGGAACTCGTGGTTGTCGAAGTCTGTGCTGAAGTATGTCTTCTGTGTACGAGGATCTGTGAAGGTAATGCCAACGTCGCTGACCACCAAGGTCTTGTCCTTCTCCACACTCAGCTTAGTGGTGCCTTGCTGGAACACAACCTGGAACAACACACATTAAACATTTGAAAATAGAGCAGCTGTGTCAGGTTCTCAGTTGTTTAAAATGCTTAGGCTACGATGGTAAAAGTTCTCTGTGTTTCTCACGGGATTATTGTTGCCGACCAGGGTGAGGTCCTGGTCCTTGCGGCCTCCCACTGTGCTCTTGTGCAGCGGGTGCACGATGCCCATGTCCGCCTTCTGTTTAAAGCGCAGCAGGCCCGACTCGTGGAACTCCATACTGTCGCACCCATTCGGACCGATACGTATCACTGTCCATATCACCAGAGTTATCTAAAGGACGATTCATGCAATAACACACAATGATCATTATGTGTTTACCATCGTTTTCCTGATATTAAAGGTGGAGTCAGCTCTTTGTTGTCAAAATAATTTCTTGTCAAAATCAGTGAATAAACCCTGTTCGCTGAAAACCAATCCGGTGTTAATACACAGCCTAGGCTCTATAAATGGGCATGTTGCTAGCAACGGTGGGCCCCATTTGTTTACCATAACTTTGTTTACATGCTGAGTATTAACACTGGATCTTGTTTCAGCACACACATGCAGTAAAGACAGGTAGAGGATTGACAGGAGATATTCACTGATTTTGCCAACAAGCTTTCTCCAGAATCGCTGACTCCACCTTTAAGCGCAGCCAATTGACATAGACTTGTAGCACTCACAATGAGATTGATTAAAGCGAGGAGGAAGAGGAGGACAACGATGCAGACAGCCATGTTTCCCTTGCGTCCTCTCAGCCCCGTCTTATGGAGGCGTTCTTCTTCGATGGGCACATAGCCCGCCTTGAAGTTACTGTTGTGTTCCTTGTTGATATTTCGTCTCTCTATTGCCTTCTCTCGCATGGACTTCTTCACAGGCCCATTGGAACTCTCCTAGAAGGCAAAACAATCTCTCAGGGCATGGCACTAACAGCTATACTTTTAGCAGAGAGTAAGGTAAGGTATCAATAATTATAATGACCCTTTAAAATCTAATTCCCAGCTCCATACACAGATTATATGATTACATAGGCTACTTTCCTTTAAAAATTTGTGTAATTTACACTTAAGAGTCTGTATACTGGTGTATGCTTAATGCAAAATATGTTTTTCATTGTGTATGAAACTATGCACAGATCTACACTAACAGTCCGTACCCAACTAGCCCTGCGTTGGTTGGAATGCATCTCAGTTAAATGCCCCGCGTCTGTCTGTCTGTGTGTGGCCATAACTAAAAATAAACTGCAACTAATTTAGCAGCAAAACGAAAAGAAACTTAAATGTCTCACTAGCATACAGCTCATGGTGTCTTTATATTCGAAACATGTATTTGCTGTCAAACAGTAAACCTGCTACAGTGATGTTTTTATTTGTTCTTCTGCCTATAATAACGAAGAGAAGGCCATTATTTATTACACTGGTATTATAGGCTATACACGGGGGGCCGACGACGAAGCCAATAACATTTATATTTATTACATTAAAGTGTTATTCTGGAACATTTACTACAGAGTTCCTAACAAACAACAGCGCGAAAAAACGAAGTAAAAGGCGAGAATAACAACAGATATTGAACATAACGGACCTGTTCAGACGCCATGTTGACCCTCCCTCTCCTGCTCGCACAGTGACAGGGCGCATACCATTCCCGCAGTGCAGGGCGAACACACTGCTTCTGGTGTATTCAATTATAGCGGGACGATTATTATTCATGAATAGCAAGACCGTGTTAAATGTAAATGAGAGAATGAGAACTAAGCAAGGGCAATTTTAAGTGCACTGAGCGTGCTAGGAAAAGACATGAAGATAAGAAAATAAAATGGGACGTTTCTCTGATAATAAAAAATGGTCGGTCCCAAATTCAGCCAGCCAATGACAGGAGGATCCTTAAATAGAAAAACATGTCCATTCATATTTTCCGTAGCCTAGGTTAACAGCCGAGCGCTCAACTTCTAATCCAATCCCTCCTGAATGTTCAACAACTCTATAAAACAGTAGGCTAGTTCGTTAGAACGTAACAAACTGATTAGGCCTATTTCAGTGTCCCTTTAATAATAACCAAACGCAGCCTATACATTTTGATAGGCTTATAACCATAGACTTTATAAGGCTAAACGGATAGGATAAGCCTATGGACGTGGCATCATATGGAAAATCTTAATTGTGTGATAGATTGTTTGTCAGTATGTAGGCCTAGTGAAATTTATAGAAGAGGCTCAGTGAAATATGGAGAATTATGATGCTGAACTTTTTTTTTTACTCTTAATTAGCCTAGTAGGCCTATTAC
Source organism: Hyperoplus lanceolatus (assembly GCA_026929865.2). Taxonomy (NCBI): domain Eukaryota; kingdom Metazoa; phylum Chordata; class Actinopteri; order Uranoscopiformes; family Ammodytidae; genus Hyperoplus; species Hyperoplus lanceolatus. Next base: position 9,499,032 of record CM049403.1, read on the forward strand.
ATTCATTAGCATAATTTTGTTCAGTTTTTATTATTATCATTATTTAGACCTGTGTTATTTTGGCATGAATAATTGCCTACAGTAGGCCTATATGATTGGGTCTCATTATCAGCTGTAAACTATTCCTTGTTTTTTTTTTTAACCTTATTTATACAGGTAAATCCCATTGAGACCGAAGACTCTTTTACAAGGGAGACCTGTATTGTTGTATAAGACTAAAAATAGCCGACAGAATCAGATTAAAACAAATTTAACAAGTTTACGAATGTATGGTGCATTGGCCTACAAGAGAAATAAAAGTAGGCCTATAGGGCCAATTAAATGCTATAGTAGCCTAGGACTATGTTTTTTTGTAATCGGATTTGACCCGACACAGCCTCAGCACTGTGAGTGAAGTGGCCCCGCGCTTCACTCTGCGGGTGTCATTTGTCGGTGTGACATTACACTCGTGTTTACAACCCATAGGAGAGCAGGAGCTGCAGCAAGTTCGTCCGCCAGCCTTGGTTATATTGATCTGAATCACTGTGCGCTTTGGTTGTCGCTTCCTCGCGCCGTTGCCACAACTGAGACGGTGCGTGGCATCTGCGTAGTAGGTTGGAGAGAGAGAATCTTCCAGGATAAGATTTATATTTTTATTATTTTACAGAAACCACTCCCTAACAAATTACACCCAGAATTTTTAACTTTACAAGTAGGCTATTGTGGACGGACATGGCGGACACTTTGAGGAGACTGACCAATACATCTTCCTTCAGCGTTTTACAGGACAAGCTTGAGAGCTGGCACAGAGACTACCATGTAAGTCAATCCATTAGTAATGACCGACCTAAATCTGACCGAGCCACTTCGCCGGTGTCCACGGACAGATAGGCTACCTGCATCTTGCTAAAAGTTAACATTTGTGTAAGCCTACAGTTGAAATCTGAGTCTTAGTAAAAGCCTTGCAGATAACTCTACAATGCTCACCTAAAAGGTGATTAATTGCTTAGTTTTAATCTCGATCTGTTTTTTATTTCACTCACTATTTATTTTAACACTGTTGTTTATAAAATGCTTGAAATAATTTAAAATATAACAGTGAAGGAATGCGTTTGGTTACATTGATTTCCTGAGTTTGGTTGCCATGGACGCCAGTCGCCATGGCCACGGCTGAAAAGAGGTTTTACTTGCCTGTTGGTTAAGATGGTTCACGTCCCGTTACTTCCTGTAAGACATGCGCTACCTGAAGAGCGCGTTGCAGAGGGAACGAAACAAAGTGATTAATCTCAAATGTAGCCTACATACAGTACATTTCTACTTTTCAGGTTATTGTATGAGTGTAAATTAACACAGCAGCAGTAAATACATGGGATTCAACAGTTTGTTGTGTCGGTCCTGTTGGTGTGTGTCTCGCATTAAAAGCACCTGTTGCACCTCTTGGCTAGCCTTAGACTCTTTGGTTCATGAGTGGGATGCCTGCCATCCATGTCCATCACATGTCACAATTCGGTCTTTGGATATTTAGGCTATAGAAAAAATAAAACAATGAAAAAACAATTACACAATAAACATTATGCATTTAGCTATGACATAAAATATGAGCCCATTATAAAATATCAAACCTGTAGGATGCATCCTTTTACTTTAAGATTCTGAGTGTAAAAATTGATATGAGTGATTCCAGTCATCTCCCTCTCATCTGCTGTCTGGAGTTAAATAAAAAAAACAAAGGTTTGCCTTGTTCATAAACCACGCACGTTGTCACGTTTACCCTCCTAGGTCATTTCCTGTGACCAGAACCTAAACAGATGTTGTGAGCTGATTGAACTCACCGCCAAGATCCAGGGTCAACTGTTCACCATCCTCAACCACGCTGCTGCAGAAGGTAGGCTTTACACTTGTAGTAAAGGGGGGAACAAGCATTAACCAGCAATACAATCACTCATGAACCATTCAACCCACACTTATGAATCAGGTGGTAACTCTGGTGGAGTGCACACCCTGAAAACACGCCTGCTGCCATGGCTTGGGACCTGTTTCTCTATGGCGAGGCCTTCGGTCACTGATGACACCAGCCTACAGCTCATGCAGGTGACATCATTTATAACTATGGCTTGACAACAGAAAATGTGTCATTCACAAACTCCATCACAATTCATTTCATACACAGAAAATACGTTGAAAATGTATGTTACCTTTTGTTGTTATCAGGACTCAGTGGAAAAGGACAGGAGGATCCGGGATCTCTCGTCCTCACATGATAGTCACATGCAGAAGATGGAGACCGAGCTGTGCTCCACTCGCCTGCAGTTGGGCTCCATCAGAGCAGAGTGAGTTTAACTGACGTCACAAAAATAATATAAGAATATAAAATGCATATGATAAAAGAAATATTCACAGTATGGTTACGTCCATGGATAAGGGGATGCATTCAAAGGTTGTTTGCACATTTATTTCCATTCACCCCTCTCCCCTTGCATATAAATATACAGAAATACAAGTAAAATGTGAAAATCACCTTTTGCCAAAATCAGTGAATATCTCCTCACAATCCTCTACCTGTAATGAACGTAGTGTATGTGTGCTGAAAGGAAATCCAGTGTTAGTACACTAGGGTCTGTAAACGGGCACATTGCCAGCAATGGTGGGCCCCTTTATTTTCATACCACTTTTCAGTGCACACAGTATAGACAGGTAGAGGATAGTGAGGTGATATTCTGATATTGACAAAAAGTGAATCGGACAACAAGCGTTCTCCAGAATCACTGACTCTACCTTAAAATGTTTTATATTAACAGATTGGTTGAGGCCCAGTCGGAACTGGACCAGACAAAGAACAAATCAGCCACAACACTGCTGGCTACAGAAGATGAAATCTTGCAACTGAGGGCAGAGTGGGTGAAACAGTCTAATACCACCATAATTGTGTTGTTTTCAAATGCAATACAAAGCATGTACTCGTCTGCTGATGGGAAATGTGTATCTGCTTCAGTTTGCGTTTGGCAAAGGAGCAGGTGGAGATATATAAGAGGAAGCTGGATTCCCTCAATGACTCTGATCGGCAGATTCGTTTGCTGAGAGATGAAGTGTCCTACCTGAGTACAGAGAAGTCCATGCTACAGGATAGGTACATCACACACATACACACACACACACACACACACACACACACACACACACACACACACACACACACACACACACACACACACACACACACACACACACACACACAACACTACACAGTACAATGTCTTAATGATGATGACGTTTTTTATGTTTTTTTCTTCTCAGGTTGGTGAAAAGCCGTTCTCCGAGCCCCTTGCCTAAGCTCAGTCGTCCTTCCAGCCCCAGGAGGAGTGATTCGCCCACCAGAGCCCAGCTCACTAACTCCTCCCGCCACGCGCGCCTGGTGTCGCGCCTCAGTGACCTGTACGCAGTGGAGCGTCTGGAGGCCCAGAACCTGCTTCGACGCTACATCGCTGACTTAGCCATGGTCCAGAAAATCATCTTCATTGCTGTCGTGGTACGTACTGTAATTATTTGAGAGCCAACTGTAGGGACCTTAATTTAAAATTTGAACCTGAAAATAAGGATAATATGTGACTTTTTTTCAGCAGGTGTATAGAGCATTTTACCTCAAATGTCTGTTGTGCCCTTTGAAAAAATGTTTTATCTCTCTCTCAGGAATCTTTTAAGACAGCAAAAATGGCTTACCGTCAGTTCAAGCTGCGAGTGAGAAAGTCCTTATCCCCAACCCACTTTGGGCCTGAAAGCCTAGAGGATGCAGCTGTGGACTACATAGTCAGAAACCTGGACCTCTATGATGTTCAGGCCAGCATCGATGTAGGACATAACACTTGATGAATGTAGTTTGATTCTGAAATAGGATGGGAACAGGTGTGTCTGACTGGGTGTGCTTGTCCTCTCCCCAGGACGTTATCAACGCAATGAACGTGAACCCTCGGATCTCTTTCCCTCCAGAGGTGGACTTTATCCTCATCAGTAGCTTGATCAGGGAGACATGCAGGGTGGCTTTTGCCATGCAGACATTGAACCCACCGCTCGAATTGGCCTTTGCCAGTGATGGGGAACTTTTCAATGAAAACAGGTCAGTCCTTTGCTCATGGCTGTACTGCATTCCGAGTTCGGCATCAGCGCTATTGCGAACGTTTTCAGAGAGTTAAGCTGTGGTGTTCATTTGATCAATTTCTTTGATGCACTGTAATTATAGTTGACATTAACGTATAATGCTACATTTCCAGTAGCAGTCATTGTAAAATCACCCCCAATGAACTGTAGCCACTATGCTGGTATTTGCTGTCTCCACCAGTAGGTGTCACCCTCAACACTTGGATAGCACTCACACATACAAAACTTGAAAAATTAGAATATCGTGCAAAAGTTAATTTATTTCAGTAATTCAACTTAAAAGGTGTAAATAATATATTATATAGACTCATTACATGCAAAGTGAGATATTTCAAGCCTTTACTTTGTTATAATTTTGATTATTATGGCTTACAGCTTATGAAATTCAAAAGCAAATTCAAAATCTCAGAAAATTTGAATATAACATGAAATCAATAAAAAAGGGATTTTTAATACATAAATGTTGGCCCTCTTTAAAGTATAATCATGCATATGTACTCAGTACTTGGTTTGGGCTCCTTTTGCATGAATTCTTGCCTCAATTCCAATTCATTTTCCATGATATTCTAATAATATGAGTTTCACCTGTAAACGTTTTACCCCACCTCTCTGTCTGACAGGTATCGTCGTAGCTATGACTCTGAGTTCACTGCTCCTCTGGTGCTGTACCATGTGTGGCCAGCCCTGATGGAAGGAGACGGTGTGGTAATGAAGGGCGAGGCTGTGACCAGAAGAGGAATTCCGGTACAGACTGCAAAATATTTGTTTGTTATCCTAATTATTAAAGTGTGGCTCCAGAGAATGAATGAAGGACATGCAGTGGTACATGGAAAAGGCTTGTGTGTTTATTGTGGATGTGTCTGTTTGACTGTTGCAGTGGAGAAGAAACAGAAGCAGAAGTGCCAGCCCCGTGCGCTCTCGCTCTCTGAGCCCCACTCGCCACGTTGTAAGTCCCTATGATATTTGACACGCTGAAAGACGGCTGTGCGGTAGATGCCGTCTTGTTGATGGGGTCTAAGATTGCTCAGCTACTCATTAAAGTTAGATTAATTTAAAACTCAGACGTATCACTCTTTCCACTTAACAACATGCATGCACATCCATGGCCCCAAGGGTATGTACTTTCGAATCTATGCTTCATCTTATTTAGATTTTTTTTAAATGTAGTGTTTTTGTAATCAATATCATAATCCGTTTAAAAATATATATTCTATCTTATTTTTCAGGCCTTTAACAGCAGAAGAAGCCGGTCTCCTGAGCGTCTCACTACCAGCCACCTGTGAAGTCTCGTCAGGAGGGCAAGAAATTAGACCTGTAGTTCATATCAGTGAAATAAAGTTAGAGGTATTTTCAATTTTGGTTTTTCACTTTTGCTTCAAGTAAATAAAAAACAATGGAATCCTAAGATACTGTGCCACCCAAAAGGCTGCTCAGAGTTTACATGGCTGGAAGAGGGCGTTTTATCTGTAAATCAATAGTAACTACACGTCAACACAGTATAGTACGAGAGAATATAGTCAGGCAGCTAAGTGACTAGCGTTCTTAGTTTACTTTATTTACTCTGTGAAAAGCTTTTGACAGATCAAGCAGTATTTTAGTAATAATCACAAACTTAAAAGTGCATTTTTCAGGGGAAAACTAGACCTGCACAATAGCACTTCCTTAGTCAGGAAACATATTTAACCTTCTTCTTCTCTCGTTTTTACCAAAGTTAACATCTATTTAGCATTTAGTCTTCTTTAGGTGTTTCGTAGGACAAACATCATGGTGCTCATGATCAGTGCTAATGCTAACATCAATTCCTCAAGTACTTGAGCGACTGATATTGGTCGTTGTGACTTTTTTTGTGTGGTGCTTGATATGCATTTATAATAGCTTTTTAGAATTTTTCGGTGCTGTAATTTTGTATTCTGAGACAAAGTGACATTTAATAACATTTAAAGTGCTGTAATATGACATGTATATGACACGACTTACCGGAAGTGGTTTTCTTTTTTTTTTTTTTAAGAAAAATAATAATTTTGTTTTCTTAAAATAATAGTGCTAGTTATTATGTACACAAACATTACCGAACAGTTATGGTGCAGACATTCCTGTATGCCTTCAATGATAATTCTATTTATATTGTTTTCTCCTGTAAAACACATGCATTTTGTACCACCAATGCTGATATAATCAGATGCAATACTCCTTTTTTACTTAATTTCACGACTTGAATTTACGAAATGTCTTAAATACTGTAGGATAAAATCATGTGGATTTCATTCTGATTTAATTGGTGTGATGAATATATTATTTGACTGTGCCTTTAAACCTGCAGTGTGTAGAATTTTGGGTTTTATAGAAAGTAATTATAATATCCATAAGTACATTTAATTTAGTGCATAATAGCTGAATTTTCTATTTTTTATTATTATTTTTTCCCTGAAAAAGGGTCTCATATATGTCCATATTTCTGCATATTTTGGACCAAGGCCTAGTGCCGCCATCTTGAAAGTGTCATAGTTGGAATGTCATCAGGAGCATTGTTTAAAATTTAGAATTGTTCTTGTTCTTGAAGGCCACTGTAAAGCTTCAGTGTGTATTATGACATCTCAAGAAAACGCTCCCGGGTAACCCCACCCCTTAGAAAATAACAGAAGTTACGTGGCCTCAAGAGAACAATTCTAATTTTAAGCAGTGCCCTGATGACATTCCAACTATGACACTTTCAAGATGGCAGAACTGGTTTCTTGGTCCAAAATATGATGAAATATGGACAATATGAGGTAGGGAAAAAATAATAATAATTTAATTAATTTTAAAAAAAAAAAATACACACTGCACCTTTAATGGTTCCTTAATGGTTGCCTTAAAAAAAAAGAAAGAATAAATGGCAAACATTTAATTTCCATTTTTTTTGTTAATCGTGTCTTTGTTTGTATTTTTCAGTAGCCTTATCAGCAGTGAAACAATACCTTTCAATACCTTAGTGACACTGTTGAGAAGGACGGGTTTGCTAACCAAAAATAAACCAAATTATAGATTAAAGATATATACTCGTGTCCATCCAATGTTTGAGTTATGTGAGAACTGTATGCATGCAGACAACTTTATAGCAGAACCTTTTTAAATCATGAAAGCTGTTCTCTCAAAGGATTCCAACCTCCTTATTTTTCCACATTAGGCACAATAATTCCCCAAATTTACATTTTCTGACTTCACAGTATTGCTATACCCTGTTGTAACAACAGATGGTGCTGCCACTCCATCATTACCACTACTCAAGAGTTAACAAACTACATTGGCTGCAGCCAGAGTTTGTGTCTTAAACCTGCAGTGTGTAGAATTTGGGGTTTTATTTCCTAGCAGATTTTGTAGAAAATAATTATAATATCCATAAGTACGTTTAATTTAGTGCTTAATAGCTGATTTTTTTTTTATTATTATTATTTTTTTCCTTAGAAAGGGTCTCATATATGTCCATATTTCTCCATACTTTGGACCAAGGCCTTGTCATTGTTTAAAATTTAGAATTGTTCTTGTCCGTGAAGGCCACTGTAGATTCTGTTATTATTCGAAAGGGGTGGGGTTACCCAGGGAGCGTTGCATTCTAGAACTTTCTAGAACTTACTTAATGATGTCATATTACACACTGCACCTTTACGTTTCTGTAAAATCAATTTTTATTAAAACAATGTCAAACAATTGGACCCTCTGGCAATGCATTGATTACACAGATTGCAAAACATCCACATAACTTAACAAAGACGTTTTATATTAATACAGTATACTGCATTTGATGTTGTACACTTTCAAACAACAACATATTCACATGCTAAATTTCAAATGAAATATGTTGCAAACAGAAATAGAAGTTTAAAGTTGAGGACAAAATACATAGATAGTGATCTTAGTTGTTGTGCATCATATGTGTGTGCGAGGGCACCGGTACCTTGAGGACATCCCAGTAGCAAAATCCCCATTGTGATGTCTTCATTAATAGTTTTCAGTATTCTCAGCCCTCTAATTAGGGCTTTCTTATCTCCAGGCCTGCCCGCCCCTGCACCCGCTACTGCCTCACCAAGCACAGCCAGCTCTTCAAACCATATCTAATATCTCAAATCAGGCATTCGCTCTGTGAAGCGGAAACTGAGCTCTAGCAGGGGCCCCTGTGACCCCTGAGTCCTTCAGAACAGTCTTGCCAGCGTCACTAACTTCTGAAATTGAGATATTTTGGTGTTTTTTTGTGAATTTACTGCTATCTGCGTCCATTGAGAAGATAACAAGTCAATGTGGATTGAAAGACGGATGAGTGGTGGATGCCGTCTTTTTGTTCAGATGTATCACGCTTTCCACTTAACAACATGCATGCACATCCATGGCCCTAAGGGTATGTACTTCCAAATCTACGCCTCATTCTATTTAGATTTTTTTAAATGCAGTGTTTTTGTAATCAAAATCATAATCCATTTAAAAAATATATATTCTATCTTTCTTTCAGGCCTTTAACAGCAGAATAAGCCGGTGTCCTGTACGTCTCACTGCCAGCCGCCTGTGAAGTCTCGTCAGCAGAGCAAGAAATTACACCTGTAGTTCATATCAGTGAAATAAAGTTAGAGGTATTTTCTGGTTTGGTTTCATCTGTATGGTTACACTTTTGCTTCCACTAAATAAAAAAAAATGGAATCCTTTGATACTGTGCCAACCAAAGGCTTCTATCAGGCATTCTGCGAAGCGGAAACTGAGCTCTAGCAGGCCCCTGTGACCCCTGAGTCCTTCACAACAGTCTTGACAGCGTCACTAACTTCTGTAATTGAGATATTCTGGTGTTTTTTTGTGAATTTAATGCTATCTGCGTCCATTGAGAAGATAACAAGTCAATTTATTAAGTGGATTAGATGGAAATGTTGTTAATCTGCTTTCGATGATGTGAAGCTAAACAGTCTTAGTATGTGCTGATACTGAATAAAGATGACATGGTGGGTTTGTAGCTGCAGTTATCATTTACAGTTATGTGATTTTGTATCAAGAAGTAAATATTCTGAATGCTAAATGAAGAATGGCATAGCGTGCATATCGTCTTGTGCTTTTACCCACAGAGAGGAATGTGTTCATATGCTATTTCTCCAGTGGAAAACTTACAAATGAATCCTTTGAATCATTTGAATCTTCACAGCGATACAGAGGGACTCGGAGAAGGTCTTTCGGAAAAGAAATGTGTGGGATATGCAGAAACCCTCGGTGTGCCATAGAAACTTGCGCCCATGCCCTCCCATCACATTCCCACACAATGAGCTTCTTGTCTGGTCTGCAGTTGTTCAGAGAGGTCTGGCTCCTGGGACCGAGGCCAGGTCCTGCTACCATGATATAACTGGTAGAGAGCCTCTGTCTCAGTTGTCCATCTGCGAGCATGGGGTGGAGGAGAGATATTGACTTAGGTGTGCTGTGGTCAGCTGTGGTTATTGAGAGAGTAAACACAGACTGTGGATGGATGGAGTTGAGGGAGAGAAGGTTGAACATGTTTGTCCTCTTTTTCTTGTCTAGGCATTAGTGCAACAAAGCACTTTTACTGCTGTTACACACTTACTGCAGACAATGCCGGTTGATTACTAACATTAAAGCAATACTTTTTTTTAAATAAAGCCAGCGTTAAAATCTTTATTTCAAGTGCTTTAGAAGTTAAGATTTTTGGTTCAGAGTATTGAAAAAAAACTACAAGAGAAATATATACAGATGCAAACAGACAAGGTTAAGTAAAACAAACACCCAAATGTATATGTTGGACCTTTTATTTATACTAGTATGAAAGAAGACGGAAGCATAATGGAAGCAAAATAGCCAAAAAATCTTGCTATTACAGAGAGAGAGAAAGGGAGAGAGAGAGAGAGAGAGCGAAAGAGAGAGCAATGAGTTGCTTCTTTCACAATTGAAGCAACCTCTGTGGTAGCAAAATGACCACACTGACGAAGAGTAGGTGCTAAAGGTGAAATCTTAACCCCTGGGTCAAACCATGAGTGACAGTACCAGCCGGAGCTCACACTTATCAGACTGACACATAGAACTCTAACTAAAGTTTGGTAGAATTAGCCCCGACTCTATGCTGCTGGACCGTGTGATCTTTCCTCTGGCTGTTCTTAATGTGCTCATTACTAGCTAGAGTAGAGTTTGTGAAGCTTAAGCACGATGAACATGTAGCCTAGCCTATACCCGCACAGATGATCCCACAGCCAGACCAGAGGGGGAATTAATAATGGGGCTGTATATCACAGCACACAAAGACATGGTTATGGGTAACCAAACTGCAGTGCGTAAATCAAAGACAATATTAAAATAGAGAGCCAAGATGTCGTAGAAAATTGAAGCCAGACAACACACAAATGAACAAAACATAAACGAGGCAAGTGGGGATGCACTCGGCGACACAAAAGAGCTAATTCTTTGCAAACGACTTCCAAACTTTTTCCAGTCTTGGTAGGTCGTGATTGAGGGTCTTGTCTTTTGATGGTATCACCCTCAGACAGATGAGTCAGTGAGTCACTACAGGTCAAAGAAGCCTCTGTAACTCCGGGAGAGAGAGAGAGAGAGAGAGAGAGAGGAGAGAGAGAGAGAGAGAGAGAGAGAGAAAGAGAGAGTCAGTGCTGTGCAGTCTGTGGGCCCAGAGAGGCCGTTAAACACATCTGGAATGGAGCAGGATGCAGGTTTCTTTAGCACAGGAGGACCTCACAATTTATGACAGTAGGGACCAGCATGAAGTAGAGGGAAAGACAGTGCACCCAGGTCTATGGTTTCGTACATCAGCCCGGTGTTGTGCGTGAATAACTGGAGCACAGCAGCACATTGACAACACTACCCCACCCTCTTTTATAGCCTTTCTTAGCCGTACTGGATCACCCCCGGGGCCATTTCCTTGGCACTAACCAATACGTGAGGTCATAGTGAGGGCTGGCTTGCAAACATCGGCCCAATGGGTGCTAAAGGAACAAACAAGCGTGACTGCTGATACTTCTTCCCAGCTCCAGTTATGTCAAGTGACCAAATCGTCTGCCAGCGATAGCACGGATAAATACTTCCTTCCTGCCTTCTCTATGACGAATATCATATCAAATAAAGAAAAACGACTTCGAAAATGTTGGACTCTGTTTTCCCCAATGCAGACATTTGTCCAGACGGTTTCCTCTCCCTGCTCTCTGTCATCTGCTGCACATCTGGACTATCACAAGATACGCTCGATTAAGAATATTGGAAAGGCAAATGATTTGATGTGCTTTCTTCAGGAATCAGGATAGATGGATGGATGGATGAATGGATGGAGATAGATAAGACAGCTTCTTGGGTTTGGTTGACGCCTGTGTTAATTAGGGCAGTGTTTATATATTGATTCAATATACGGCAATATATTGTGATATTTACTTGATATCTGTATCAGATTGGCAGCTCCAAATATCGTTCTTTTGAAGAAAAAAAAATTAACTGACATCCCCCAGATTGCAGACAGCGAACTGTATTTCAGTTTTGTTTTACATTTTTTGCGAATTACATGGACTATCTCAGTATATCGCTATAGGCATCATAGCACAATGGATCGAGATATATCATATCATGACAGAAGTATTGTGATTCATATCGAATCGTGAAGTCCTGTAGCCAATACCGAGCACAAGTGTAAATGAACTTGTGATTTCCTAACATTGGCAGGGATTTGCCACACATAAAATGTGATCCTGTTCAGGTTTGTCACAATTGATTTTCACACGTCATCAAAGCCTCGGAGAGTGTCATGACAACCCTGTCTCGAGGAAGGGGGGGCAGATCAACTGGATGCCAGTGAGTTTTCAATGGTTTTTTTCTCTGCTCGGCAAAGAGAAATCTATTTCTGCCAAGTAGAGACGTCACTGTGTGCCCTAGTTACTTCATGGTTTCTTTTGTCGGGAGTTGCACTGTGCCGAACTTAACCTGCTTCTTGTCGTCAAAAGGGAGGCCAGACGCCTGGATGCTGGAATTCTCCATGTGAAAACACATCTGGACGACCTGATTAATGTGAATAACAGCCAACCGTTTACATTACAGAGGAGCACTGGCAGGGCGGAGTGCCGTGGATGCAGGTGTGAGTTTGGAAGGGTTACTGCTCCGCCGGGGCTTGTTACACTCTAGCACAGATTCGATACTCTCACGGAAACAGGCGATCAAACCTGGCGCCGATCTCACGTCCGACTGCACACCCCAACCCCAACCCCGACCCCGAACAGGGATGGAGGGAAGGAACATTAGAGGGAGAGAGAAATAAAAAAATAAATCAAAATCAAAGACAGAAAAAGCAAGTTCTGGTGGAATGGAGGACTGGAATATCAACGTCCTCATAGAGAACAACGTAAAGCTATTAAATATGGAAACTTTCTTGTGGCTGTGGTTTGACCTCCGGGGTCGCTACATATCCTCTTAAAGCGACTGAGCACACTGCAGCGTCTTTGGATGTGTGTCTGTCTCTGTCGTTTCACTTTAATATGTCGCTCACAAACAGATGTGAAGAGGTGGAACTGTCACTCACGACAGATTATCAAAGAACAGAAAGATTTAAGAGGCTGTCGAAAATTTGACTGAACATTTGGCACACTACGGTTTGACGTCAACAAGAAATTATTTTTAGTGATGAATGATCATTTTGTCTGTTTTGATCAATGGATGATCACATGTGAGAAGGCAATTGCTTTGTGTCTGACTTTTTAACCTCAGGGATTTGGAGAATAAATGTATTTCAGGCAATACATTTCTTACCAACTGTGATGTAATGACACCACTAGATGGCAGTTCAACACTACTATTTTCTTCAGGGTTCTCTGTTTCTTGCACAGTGAAGAACAAATATTATTTGTAACACATATTCAGATCCTGTACTTTTGGTAAAACTATATTACCACTAAATGCATTTATAGTTTTATTATGATTTTTGTTTTCCCACCAGCATCAAGTAGCCTTCTCGCACATTACATTAACATGTTAAATAATTAAGGATTACAAAGAAAAATGACCAAACTGCAAGAAATGAATGATGACAAGTTACAGTGAATTATCTTACTTTTTTCTTGCTGTGGATTTTCTTGGTAGTTTAATTGATGATGTAGGATAGGCAAAAAATAAGACTTGGGCCTCAGCCTATTCCTTTTTCGGTCAATGATTGTGTGATTTATTAAATTGTGTCAAATAGATATATTTTTTAAAATGTTTCCAGTTGCAAATTCAAACTTAATAGTTAAGTTTGTTACTTATAAAGTATGACCAAGAATAATCTTTTAATTAATCCAATTAATTAATTGGATGTATTATTAATATAATACATGTAACAACTTAAGCACTTTATTATACTTTGCTGAAATGGAGCTAATTTTAAATGCCTTATATTCTGTAGCGTTTGGTATGGTATTTTGTTTTGAAATCCCTAAAGTGTAAAGTAACAGTAATTACAACATATTAGATGAATGCAGTGCACTACTCAAGTCAAGTGCCCTTTGAATTATACTTTCAACCACTGGAATTGTTTGCAGTCAGAACCAATCCATGAAACAGCATGCAATTGCACTAGTGGAACAAACATTTTCCAGCTGATTTCCTGTGTTTTGAGCTGTCTGCTCAGACCACTTGAACCAACACAGGGTTCACTACTTATTTCCTACCTGTATATTGTCAAACAGTCATTCCCCCAAGAATAGGCAGACAGATACATGTTCTTTTTTTCTTCTCCAGCAGGAGGAATATGACTTTGTAGGAGGGCTGCTGTTGCAGCTCAGCATGCCCAAAACAAAGCTCATGGTCACTCAGTGGTCATGACTGTGGTCATCAGCAGTCTCTGACTAAGAGCCAAATCTTATTTTGTGGACATGATGGGAAATGTACTAAAGATACTAATGTGTTTAGAAATGATTTTAGGAAATTCACTTCCACTTCCTGTGCACAATAAAGAACTTACCCTGCATTCCAAATCGCATACTCTTTCTTTTTTCTATTTTATATCTGACCATAAAAATAATCTATAGGATGCAGTAGGCTGCAGGCATACACTTGGGACCTACTTTTACTTATTTATTTCATCATAACATTGGGCCTTGATCTTGCCTCTTGCTTTTATAGCCTTCACATTCCCGTTTGTTTTCATATGGAGGCTCCGTCGATGTGACGTCACTTCCGGTGCACACTGGATTGTGGGTCAGAATCATCCAAGTAGGATGCTATTTTCAACAATTAACATCTCAGCCGGATGTAGTAGACATCTGGGTATTTCTAACCGTACAACATCTGGCCACAAGAATCGAGATATCCTAAATCTTTTTTCTACCATACTAAATAGTAGATAGTATGGGTATTAGAACGCAGCAAGAGTCTCTGAGAATGTTTCAAGATAAAGAAAAACACCATATGTACTGAAAACACACTTGTGATGCTTTGTAATTGGTTCATATGGCTGACACCAAGGTCGGCCTACATAAGTAGATTCTCTTTCTTGCTTGCTTTTCTTAAAGTTACTTTTAGTCTGTATTTCACCATTAGACAATCTTGCCTTTTTTGGTCTACTAAAATGTTAAGAGCTATTTGTATCAGTGTCTCCTTATAGATTTTTCCTGCGAAGCAATGCTACACATTTCCTGCAAGTCTTACTCATTGGCATAACATGCTGTAAAACTAAAGAGGAAACCAAATTCTAAAGGAATGCCTCGCGTGTTTACAGTAATTACTTAACAATTCTCAGATTGAGTGGAGGAAATTGTTTATTGATGTTTGTACAGCTCTTAAATCTGTGGGTCCGCTCTTTGATGGAAACTCCGTTGCCAGAAGAGTTAAGTCTGTTTGGCCCAGCCGTTTGAAGGCTAACTAGGCCATATGAAAATAATCCTCAATTATCCCACATATTACATATTGAGCATTTTGACTCTTTCTTTGCCATAACCAAAGCTTGTGCTGAGCTTTCGGTAATGTAAGCTGTTATGTTGAGGCAGGGTCACTTCTATAAAAAGAGAATAGACCTATTTTTGACACTATGAAGCGAAAGTTAACGATCCTGTTCTTGGGGCCACAGACAAAAAAGGGAGACAGGTCAGTTCTCGATGTGCCACTGACACACTTACCTTGAGACACAGTCAGTGAGTTTTCCGTTTGAAAACTAGATTGAAGGAAAAGTGCTTGTCCGTGTTCTGTGCATGCTTAAGGTTGAGGACCTGGCACACATCCCAGGCATTTTTTAAATGACCCAGTAATAGGACTCCATGAAGTCTGATATCTACTCAAGCTATAATAAAAACATTAGTTTTAACAGTAAACTTTTGCGATACACATTGAAGTTTTGCGATATTATGAAGCTATTGACTTGTTGGTCATTTGACTTGAATGCTTATGTCATGAAATATCTTTGGTGAAGGTTTCTAAGGAGCTCTGGACAGGAAAATGGCCTCATAGTGTTGAGCTGGCAAATGGGAGTCCAGAAGAATTAACAAGAATTTACTGAGCCCTCTTCTCTCAGGGGGACTCTGCAAAGGAATGTATAACACACATCTATTTTTAGAGCAGTGCTCCAATAATTTGAGAGAAGGATTTCATTTCGGTGTGTTTTTTGATAAGGCTGTCACCAAAAATAGCCATGACTAAGGGACATGACTTATAATAGACTTTTATATAAACTCTTCATTTCGTTCAATGTAATCTCTGCCCACTGAGCTACTTTTGAAAATGCTTTTCTTGGGTCTGTTTTGAATTTGAGAGCTAGCTATGACTCATCTGTACACTTTTAGTTTTTGGTTCATCTGCCATGTATAACCATCCATAATAAGAGAAACAATAAAAGTCATGTGGAAATAAAAACGTCACAGACGTCAAACAAATCAGACCAAAGATGAAGCTAAGAAACAACTATAAATCTGTAAAAACAAATGTAGAAGCAACAGATTTTTGACTGTTTTGATACAAAGAAGAAGGCAGAACACCTGTCCACAGTATGAAAAGAAAATAAGTTAATAAATCCTCTAGGGAGAAATTGCTTCATGAATTCAATGAAACACTGTTGCTCCTGGTCCATAAAAATGTAAGGACGGCTATTTATAAAACGGATACTTTGTCTGCAGGTATCCTCCTTCTTTAGAACACTTGTTTTGGAAACACATTAAAACAAAAGTTGCATTGATTCGAAAGTCTGCTCATTACTTTTTTTTCTTCTTTTCCCACAAATGACCTTGTGCAATAAATAGATTTGAAACTTTTTACAAAATGATTACATACTGTCGCTTCCCTGGATTTTGTTTACTTCACATCCATGGAACGTTCAATATCTTCAGTTTCTGGGAAGAAGTTGAAGGTCTCCAAAAGTGTGCTGATAACCAGGACCTTTTCTCTACAAATAAATAGTGTGTTTGTGTGTGTGTGTGTGTGTGTGTGTGTGTGTGTGTGTGCTCGTATTACTCATGATGGGGACATGTTTCTGTTTACATAGTGATATTGTGGGGACGTACCTCCCTTTTGGGGACAAAATGGAAGTCCCCTTAACGCAATAATGACATTTTAGGGTGAAGACTTGCTTTAAAGTGATGGTCGACTTGGGTTTAGGTTGAGGTTAGGGTTAGGGTAGGGTTAGGCAAGTAGTGGTATGGTTAGGGCAAGTCTCCAGGAAATGAGTGTAAGTCTATGTAATGTCCTCGGAAGTGATGAAAAGACAATGTGTGTGTGTGTGTGTGTGTGTGTGTGTGTGTGTGTGTGTGTGTGTGTGTGTGTGTGTGTGTGTGTGTGTGTGTGTGTGTGCGTTTATGCTTCTGTACAGCTCTCTGCGGGAGAGGAAGTGTTTCTGAGAAGTGCCTGCCTGGGATCTTTCCAGAGAAATAAGATGGGCGGCCAGTGTCATGTCTGAGACCACCCTAGGCTTTTCACTGTAGTTTCATTTCTGAGTCTTACACAAAAAAGTTACAGGAAAAAAAGACAAACACCCTCGGTCACCCCTTTGCCTTTGTTGTGCCTCAGATCCAACTAAACAAAAGGGTTCACGGAAAAATCCCACTGGAAACATTGGATTGACACAGCCACCAGTGTCCCTATCGTTAACATTAAATCATTGTGCTGACGACAAACAGCACCCAGCTCCGGATGGCAACAATATATCGATACACTACAAGCAAACACTTTATCCTCCTGTGCACGTCCCTGCTTGTACTGTATCATGAGGACATGTGCGACATTGAGACATGGCTGTGCATGTCACTGACCCACCAACATAATTGTATACATCTTTGTTTTATTTATAAAGGAAAGAAAGAGGTATCAGTTAATCAACATACCAGTATAGTCTTCAGTGTTCAAGATGTCGGTGAGCTAATGGTTGCAAGTGATTATTTGAATTATGCCTCATTATAATTAATTGTGGTTCAAGGGGGGAGAGGGGGCGGGGGGCTTTGAAGCTCTGCAAAGTAGATATGATGACGTACATGCAGCAGCAGGATAGCTGAAGCACTGTTTCCTGATCTCGATACCTGAAGCAGTCCTGGTAAATCAAATTCTGAATATTCTTTGTTGTTTTGATATTTCTATTGCAAGAATAGGAGCCAAAAGTTAAATCCCACCGTGTTTTTTTCTCAGGACTGTGTGGATGTGTACAGACACAGCTTGATTAACACCTTCTGACTTGGGTGCTGCAACTTGCAATTTGATGCTTTTTATGACATATGTTGATTTCTATGACCTTGACAAGTGCCCACAACAGCCTTATTTATTCTGATAGGAAACTGATTTCTAATCACTGTACTACAAGTTCCTCTTATCCATTATGCAGAGTCAAAAATCTTTTTGTTGTTTACTATTACTGCCATGGTACGAGTAGCCATTAGTACTGTTACTGCTTAATGAATGCAGAAATCGTGTCCCGTGTTATTCCTCCATGACTTGCAGCCTCAGTGAGAGCAGGCAGAGAGCTGGAGCAGAAAAACATGGTGAAAGAGATAGGAGAAGGTGTAAGTGTCAGCACAGGGTATTTAGACAGCAGGGCCAGTCTCTCTGGCAGCTGCACTGTTTTCTCTCCTGGGGGATTAGCTGAAGTTTCAGGGTGACTGGGAGGACACAAAGCTGATAGCTGTAAAGATGGACATGTCTCATTTTCAGTGAAAACCAAAACAAACAAGAGCTTTCTTTTAGACTAAAGATACAGCCTGGACAGACTTGGATGCTGTAGAGGTGTTGATGTTTTTTTTCTATCATCTTTCTACGAAAATCAATGGTAAAAAACACTACTTTTCATATGTTTTTCCCAGCAATGGTGGGTGAAGCAATATCAATTTTGTCCAAAGTACTCCATTAAAGGTAAAGGGAGTCCTGCAATCATAATTTGACTTAATGACTGATCAGTCTAGTCCATCGACACTGACAGCATTACACCACAGAGCCCTGATGCCTTACCTTAGTAAATCTAACTCTATAAACAACACCATGCAATATTAACTGATTATCAGTTTGAAAAAATACTCCCAGAACTCTCAATGAAACAAAAAAAAAATTACAAACAAGAAATAAACAATAGATAGAGAAAATACATTTTGAGTCACTTCTAAATGCTCCTCTATGTTCCCCAGCTAATCCCACGTAGTCTATGGTCTCTGCCTGTCGGTCTGCTGTTTGATGCTGAGCAGGTCCAGTTACATTTGACACTCTTCTAGACAATTTTAGTTTTTTGTTGTTGTGGCAAACAGCTGTGAACCAAAGCAGTAAAGTTGTGATATTTGTAGATAGTTGGGTACCTTATGATATATATATAAACTGTGTTGGTATAAAAAATAAATACCTTCAAGGACCTCAAAATTGTAATAAAGTGCAGTAAATGAACTTACAAATAAAGTTGTATTCCACTATATGATGCAAAAGATACTCCAAAGCTGCAGTTTGATTAACAGTACAAGTATCGTATCATTACTGATGAGTATAAAACTGTGAATGTTTTTTATCCATACTAAAAAAAACAAGCATTCTCGTTCGATTAGCAGGAAGTATGTAATATACTACTTATGATATAAAAGAATATCAACACAATGTATTCTTTCCTATTATTTTTTTCACCGCTCTGAGCAACTCTTCCATCTTCTCTGTATATTGCAGTAAGAGATTAGTGTGTGCTACACACAAGTAATTACCATAATTACTCCGCAATCTGTCTCCATCTGTTGAAGTATACTTCAAATTGATTGAATGTGAATACCTGACCTACTTTTAAAAACCTAACTGGAATACAAATTACTGTTGTCGAAAAAAAAGTGTTTGACAATTTAAAACCATGTAAATATTGTTGTTGAAATAATATATCATATTCACTCAAATCTACAAAAAAAACTGTCTTAGGAAAAACAAACTGAACAAAATCCATCCATGAAATATTTCACAAGATAAGTAAAAAACTTTGCCCTGCTGCCAGTGGTGAAAGGAAAGATTTAGGGGGTTCACCACAGTCATTAAGGTTGACCCTTTGGGGCCCACAAATGTTTGTATAAATTTCCATGGCAATACATCAAAAAGACGTTGAGTTGTTTCATTCTGGAGTGCAGGATAGCTAACATGGCTAACAAATGAAGAGAAGAAGAACCCTGGGTAGGGTCTATAACAGGAAGCAGCAAGGCAATAAAAAACAAACCGCCCAAAAAGTGAATTGATGGTCATTTTATTGAACAGAAGAAAGAAAAAAATTAGTGTGTTAAACTGGAGTTCTTTATGGTAAAGCATTTGAAGGTCATCACTAATAAAGTGCACTTTCAGTTCATGTCCCCCAGCTGTCCCTCCAACAAGTTCAGACAGACCCCACCTGATGCAGGACTCACACCACACGTGTCACAGTAAGATATAGAAGAGCAAGAAGTGCAAAACGACTGTCCGAGTGCATAAGTGTTAGTGGAAGATCAGCGCGTTCAAGAGTCTCCGTCCTGTCTAAAATGTCTTAGACCATTTCTGCTACAGTTTCCTATCCTGGACAAGTTTCACCCAGCAAGATAAAAGAAAAAGAAAAAAGAATAATATGACAAATTGCGATGACTTCAGCACCAACGTTATGCGATTGATGATGAAAATTGAGAAATTGTAAAATAGAATGTCTCCAAACAGTATTTCATTAATGGTCAGCGTTGAGCTAAAAATCTTTGCCGTAATTGTCTTTACATTTGAAGATCTTTGCTTTAAAAAAATATTTTTCCTATTTCCCAGTAGCATTTTGTCTTCTTCTACATATTATATATGTACAATTGTATCTTTACAAAGAAAATAATGTTCCGTTAAAGACGGTTGCGAGGTCAGTATTGACTCCAGTTTGGCACATATATCAGCCAGTAACAGACTCAATGGAAGAGACGGCAGAAAAGAGTGCGCTCGACACCCAGTTTCACTGATGTCACTTTAAATTCTGCCTCTCCTGAACAGACACATACACTAAAATAGCAGATTAATCATATTCCTACCTTATTTATAATGAGATGAGTTTGAAATGTTAATTCCTTAGATGTGCAGCAAATAGGAATGTCATTCACATCCAAGGGGAGTTGTTTGATGTCGCACTTTTCTACAGGGCAATGGCCACAGACCTCAGTGAAGAGTAAAAACATCTATGGTAAAAAAAAACTTTGTTGCATAAATTAACACTGAAGCTGGAATTTGTTTCTTTTTTTCCTTCTTCTAAGGGAATTTTGGATTGCAGTGTACAAACGACACAAACAATTTACGCCTTCAAAGTCAGAGACTTAACAAGAGGAAAAAAGGAGTTTAACAAAAACGGAGGAACATAAAATGAGCACTGGGGAAACATAAATCTACATCATCTACTAACATTTACATGTACTTCATATTAGTCTCAGTGGCGATGCTCCACATGGGATATCTTCAGCTCTTATTGCTTATTGTTTTCACTTTTTTTTAGTGTTGATCGAAAGATTAGGTAGTTCTGGGTTTTGCGTCTCACGCTTCTGCGTCACGTTAATCCGTTTTACCTTTTTCTTTAGCATGCAAACTTGAGAAATGAAACTGATAAAACCACCTTTTTGTTTTTGTCGTATTAAATTGTGTATCACGTACACAATGAGAATTTAGACAAAAAGGGTCCTCAAACAAAAAGGAGCCATATTACGTATACACACACATACCTTCATTATCTCCCGGGCTTCATTACAAATAACAGTAATAAATATTCTGAGTTCAATAAATAGGAGTTTTTCCTGTCAGCTCACCTGTGTGCCAGGCTATGTTAAAAGTATATTAAAGTCATATCATCATATTGTCTCAAACAGTAAAGGTCCATTTCAGCTTTTGAGTGCTTAGATTTTGCTTCAACACCACTAGCAATGCATGGAATCTCCTAACTTCAACTTTTATCAACTTAATTCCCTTCTCATGCATCCACCAGAGACATGTACATGGTGATGGGGGAAAATAGCCCTGACAGGAACTATGAGTGGGTGACACACAGCATGGAAGTACACAACACAACCTTATATACACAGAAAAGATAATCTGACAGCAGTCTGTCTTTGCAGCAGACCCTTAAACCCCATCATCTTCCCTGGTTTGCAGGCTTTTCCCCCACTGATCTAGACCAAGAATGCACCCGCTCAATTTTGGTTTTCTGTCAAGCATTTTTGCATTCGTTTTTTAAAGTGCAGTCCAGATGCAGGTGACTCAAAAGGCGAGAGAGAGAGAGAGAAAATAAAAGAGAGGAAGAGAGATGAACCAGAGAGGCTGGATTGGAACAGAGGATTGGCACATACGTCAGAGAAGACAATGGGATGGAGGTGGCAGGAGGCTGAAGGTAGAAAAAGAAAAGAAAAAAAGAGTGTCATCCTATTCAGTCTTCTCCTGTGTCACTGATCCAGCTGCAGTCACTCCCTGGACTGGTAGAAGAGGATGTACCCCGACTCGGAGTTCTTGGAGATGTCTGAGGTAAGCCCGTAGAACTCCTCGATGGCCTGGGCGTCTATTTTCTGCAAGACACAAGAAAGAAAAAAGAAAATGCTTAGTTTACTACTGACACAAACAATGGCAAGAGAGTACATGTGAGAAAAAAGGAACCATTATAGAGTCTGAGAGTGACGCACCTCCACAATGTCGTCGTCAAACAGCAGCCAGAAGCCGTGGCTCTTCACTATGGTGATGTAATGACCTCTATTTGGCCCACTGAGGGAAACAAAAAGGTATAAAAAAAAAAAGTGACTCCCACATTGTCCTAAATACATCTGACGGGAGTCATTTGTACAAAATAAATGCAGAGGATATTTTGATGTATTAGGATCTAAAAGTAAGGAATAGAAAGATAAGATAACTGTCAATCTCATAAAGCCAAGGGACTTTGCACTCACAGTGTTTTTCTATTGCGAGCTTAGAGGAATAGTTTGACATTTTGGGAAAATGTGCTTATTTGCTCTCTTGTCGTCACGGTGAGAATGTTCAGAATCTATAAATACGCAAATAATGTTCTTCTCAGAGGAGACACCACGTCTCCTTTACTCTTTTGTAAGATAGATATTGAACCATGATCAGCGTCCAAACTAGTCGTAATATTATCTGCTTAGGCGTTTCGGAGATCAATGTGTCTGAAGAAGTCCGGCTATTAATCAATGAGCACGTTTACATGCACACTGATGAACCGATCGTTATCTGATTTTTGGAGTTACCAGATTATTCAAATGCTTGTGTAAACAGCATAAACCTATAAGAATGATCAGATAAAAGCCATTATCAGATTATAATAAATCCGATAAATCTAGGTATAGCTATAGTCATATCAACAGGATGTTTTGATAGAAACTGTTTTACGTGTTATGTTTATGTACTTAAAAGAGAAATCCAGCTATTTGACTGAATCATGTCAACCTGTTTTATTTTTTCAGTTATCGCATTACTGAAGAGCATGTAGACACGTCAAATCAGATTATTACCATGACCTGATTATACCCAGTTAGATCATTGCGGTCACACAAAATGCACTCAGTGAACTGTACCTGCCACAGTGAACCACCACAGCCACTAGATCGTACATGCGATCTAGGTTAACGGCATCGGCAGACGTGTTGAACAGACGCAGCTCTAGGGGGAACACCACTCGGTATGAGAGCTTGGTGTAGCGGTGCAGCTGCTCCATGTACTTGAACCTCTTCAGGTGCAGGGCCAAGATCATGGGAAGCTTCTTCACACGCATTCTGCGGAGAGGCACACATGCTTAGATAGGCTTGTGCCACAATGAAACACACACACACACACACACACACACACACACACACACACACACACACACACACACACACACACACACACACACACACACACACACACACACACACACACACACACACACACACACACACACACACACACACACACACACACACACACACACACACACACACACACGCTTGTTCGGCTATACTTGTGAGGACATTCATTGACATAAGTCATTCCCTAACCCCTTACTCTAACATTCAAAACTAAACGCCTAACCCCATCACTTACACCAGCCTTTAATTAAACCTTAATCATACCTGAATCTTAAAACCTACTGTCAACCCTCAAACCAACCTTTAAAAAGGCCAGTCCCGAAGTGAGAGTCGTCAAAAATGTCCTCACTTTCTAAAAATGTCTTTACTCTGAAGGTCTAAAACTTAAATTGGTTCTCACACCCACACACACACGTCGTGACAAAGCTGATAAGTTCAATGCTTCACTGACCGTTTCTGTGCTTCCTGCTTGCTACAGCATGCCTCACAGTAGTACTTGTATTCGCTGCACAACGTCTCTGTGTTGCTGAAGTCTCTGGAGAGGAGACAGAATGCCACTGGAGGCTCAGTTATTCAACCTCACTCAGGCCAAAGGGAATTATGGCTGGCCTTTTAGCCGGGAGTGAATGTTTCATAAATCCATACTACCTGAGACAGTGTGTTATGGATGTGTTCTGCTCCACGTCCACAGAAAGATCCAGAAAATCTTCATCTTTGCTGCTCACCTGTCAGAGAGGGAGAAACAGTCAGTAGGTTTACATTCACAGTTAAATCAGCTCCGAGTAACATTTAAATATCTTTTAAACAGCCTCATGTTTCCTCTGATAATCATAAATTACCTTTAACAGCAAACGAGACCATCAGTGCAAAGAAAGACGTTTTTACGCGTGTGCAGGTCGCAGATTTCAGTGTGGCGCAACAACGCGATTTGAGAAGCCTATCTCTCCAGGTGAGGGAAGGGGAGTGGGAGCTTTGTTTGGGACAGTTATTTGTCGTCATAATGACAGATAACGGGGCTGAACCATCAAAGAAAAAACAGAAAATGTAATGAAGAAAAGCTAAAAGGGAGAGTGGTAGACGAGCAGGAGGGCATTGCCAAGCAACGTATACACAATTTCACGGGAGCAAACTACAGTGTTTACATTCGTTTTGGTCTGCTACGGCTTGTTAGCATTGGACCATTTTCCAGTTGAGCTTTTACGTCACACAACAAACAACCGATAGCAAGCTAGTTAGCGAGTTGCTAACGGTTAGGGAGTAGCAAACTGATACCTGGTCCAGTCGAGGTGATAGCTCGACTTGTACTGTGCATGTAAACATACTGACTGAGGTGACTAAAAGCCTGAGTCAGTGAGTATAAGTCTTCCGTTGTTGTCACAGAGCAACCCCCCCCCCACACACATACACAGTCAGTCTTTGAACTGCTTATTATACTGAGTAGCTTTTGTCTCTGCACATTGCAGCGCCTCGGTGTTTACAGGGGTTGTTCAGGGCGACTCGTCCCACTCCCTCACCCTCAATATGGTGAGGACAAAGCCCTCCGCCAGCCCTGACGTAACCTGGGTGGCCTGGGCCCACCGCGAGAGCTCACAGAATGTTTGTTTTTTTTAGTTTTCTGCATCTTTCAGCATCTTTTGAAATAGAGGCTAATCCCCTTTTCAGACGTATTCAGGAGAGAGCTCTGACTCAGGGTGATACATGGGCTGGGGACAGAGACGAGGACACATTACACCATTAAATCAAACTGCCCCTCAAAACACACACACACACACACACACACACACACACACACACACACACACACCGTTTCACAGTTGAGGCAGCGGGTCTCGTTGGTCAGTGTGCCCTGGAAGATATCGTGGACCCAGGTGGGCTCTGTCTTGTTCTCGGTGTCGGTCTCCGTGGTGACAGCTGTGCCGTTGTTCTTGAGCCGTCCGTTCTGCTTCTCCTGCTTCTTCTCCTCCTGCAGGATGTCTGCCACCGTGTTCAGCAGGTAGTTGAGGAACTCGTGGGCGTCCTGCTGCATGTAATTGTCAAACAGATCTGGAAGGAGAGGCACAGAATAAACCGATAATGAATAAATAAGATTAAAGCACCATTCGCGTGGAATTAGTCTTACATTGGGCCCTCGTGTGATATAGTGTCCAACCGTGTCCAGATTAATCAACCAAATAAAGACTAAATGGTTTAAAAAAAATTATTTGTGCTCGCTTCAATCAAATATTATCAAAAAATAACTTAAATAATGCTTCTTGATGCAATATGGGTTGGGCACTACTGTCACAGTTTTCCATGTATTTGGCTTGCATTGATATGTATGCACTTCTTTTACATGTGTTTTTTTTTCTTTTTTTATATATATATATTTCTCTATTTATTAAAAAGTGGAGTCAGCGATTCTGGAGAACACTTGTCAAATTCACCTTTTGACAATATCATTCAATATCTCTTCACAATACGCTGCCTGTCCGTTCTGTGTGTGTGTGCCACGACAAAAAGCCTCATCTTAATACACAATTTCTCTTTATTAATCTTTATTGTAAGTGCAGCTTAGTTGTTAAGCCCAAGACACTGGCAGATTTTTCCCTATGGGGACACTACAGCGTAATTGAATTGAATATTAAATCTATACACTGCTGTTGATCGACCTCTGTCTCTGAGGACATGTCGGCATGTCATTAATAACAGTAATGACACAATGAGCAGATTACATTGATTAGTATCACCTGGGCTATCAGACGCTTCTACTGAGAACAGATCTGTATGTGAAAGGTGAAAACTGAGATGTGGAGAATCGGGGATGGGGTGGGTGGTGGTGGTGGAGGGAAGTCCAGAGAGGAGGAGGAGGAGGAGGAGGAGGCAGCTGACCAAAGCTGGGTCTCAACAGAGATTTCATTGTTCATTCACATAAAGAGCTTCCTCAATATTATGGACAGCGGAGAACAGTCAGCCTCTCTGTCAGCTCTACTCTCCCAATGACCTTACCGCCGACATGCACCTGCCCTTCACCCTCAAATATTCAGACTGTATTGAAGCCAGCCACTGCTTAAGACACACACAACACACCACAACACAACACAACACAACACAACACACTCCACATATCTCCACTCTGTGAGTATGTACTAGGAACATGTATGTGGAGAGACAAGAGGCTTTTGGCAAGAACATGAACCCGACAGGGAAAAAGTTGCCACTGTGCAGAAAACATGAGATGTAGGGAGTTTCGTGTCACACACTGGTGAAGACAATTGAAGTTACAATTGCATGAATAACACAGGTGTAACTAATGATTCCTTAACGATGGCTTATACCCAGTACAAGTGAGGCAGCATGCACAGTACCAGTGTCTATATCAGTCTACATCTTATCTCATGGCTTTATCTCAACTTTTCTTGATATTGTTTTATCATAATATTGGTAACATTTTGGATTTTCTTTTTTTATTCCTTGTTTTACTGTGAAGACCTTTGTTTTAGGAAGGTTTGATATCAGTCGTATATCGTAAAGGTCTTTTATGCTCTACCTCTACATTTGTGAGTACAACATTTTAAGAATGCATTGAGGGGTTGTCAGTCAACTTTAGCACAAACTTACACTTGGACTCAAAGTGAATTGATTATAATTTAATATAAACCACCACTGTACTTTCGCAGTTCGGTAAATTGTATGCCATGCAGAGGCGGGACTTATAGTTTAGTTTGTATGATCTGCTGTCAACTTTTTCTGAATGTTTTGGCTCTGTGTTGCACCGACTGTATCTTTTAAATGAACCAATCTATTGATCAGATTTTGAGGAGATGTACTCTTCATCTGGCAGCACACAGTCTAACTCGGTTACCAGCGGGTGCTTTGTTCTCACCGTTCTCTTTCCGTAGTCGAGAGATGAACTTCTTGGGGGGGATGACGCCCACTTTCTTCTTTTGCGTGGCGATGGAGTGGAAGAGGTCAGCCAGGCACGTGAGCAGGTTCTCCTTCTTCTTCTGCTGGGCTTTGTACGCCAGCACATTCTCCCGGAACGGCCGGCAGAAGTACAGCGCCTGGAGCACCGAGTTACAGTAACACGTGTTCCCAAACTGAGGAAGGAAATAAATAGGAAGACAAAAAAAAATGACCTGATTAATTTGGCTTCTGGAAAACTACTAGTGTTTTTATGCACTGGGCCGACATAGCAGGTATCTATGGGAGTTGAGTAACTTGTTTATGTATGTGACACATGGCGGAAAGAGAACATCCCCATATTGGCCAACTGAACACAAACAACAGTGCTACCTTCAATAATAACAGTCCACATGACTCACCGGGAGTCCCCATAGCAGTTTGTTTTGTTGAAAAATTACACCAGTGTTTTGGTGGCAATGACCTTTTGCTAACGTGCGATATACTCACATTGACCAATCCAAAGTAGTGCTCATTGATCGGGAACTGCTCCGGGCCGATGTCTTTCTCCAGAGCAGAGGCATTGGTGCCCTGAAAGAAAAAAAACACAAAAACATGGTTCAGATGAAAAGCCTCATTTGTTTAGTATAGTACATGTGTTTATAGCCAAATGAATATGGAAATGCTTCAGTCAGGCAGCACCAACCGACCTAGTGAGGCTTTCAATACTGTAGCAAAAAAAAATATAAAAAAAAGTAGAGGCCTCTCTGTCATACTGTATTGCTAGTTAAATGATCCTTGATTGCCATTTTTGATGTATCACTTTTCGAATGTCACTCGTCTCTGTCAAAGTAGAAAAGGGATATGGTCTAAATAGGTGGACTCGTGTCAAACGTCTGACGCTGAGCACTTATCTCCTGTCAGGAGGCTTCTCACTGGTCAGAGCTCAAAGCTTTTCCCAAAATGAACCACAGCTTTGTTGAGCAAACACACAGACAAGAATTCAGTTTTTCTGGAGAAGGCTTTGACTTTCAGTGATTATCATTTCTCTCTTGTCAAAGCAAAGTGGACTTGGGTGAATATAATAGCCCATTGTCTGACACATGCAGGCATCGCTCCACTTCCTGCACACAAACAAGCTGCTTCTTCACTTGTGTGTGTGGGACTCTCACTGGCATCGCACCACTAGTTAAACCTAAAAGTCAAAAAATAAAAGGAATACGAGATCGCAAGGCCTACTGACACCTGACGCCACACTTTGCCATATGAGCCCCTTTTTATGAACAGCAGGCGGAAGCATTATTTATTTTAAAAGCAAAAAAAAAATAAAAAAAACATTTTGTCCTCAAAGAAAGGTGACAGTCAGATGTGTGAAGGGTCAAGACGCACGCACAAGGCCTTTACCAACATAATTGCAAATGATACACGGAACAATTACTGTACTGAGGCATTGAATATCACATTGTGAGTAGCCTATGAATGCATGGTTTTTTTCATACAAAATTGCCAGATTCATGTGATTTATCGGTATTGGGAGAGAGACAGAAAGAGTTGGAACGATTAATTGATTATGTCAATGGACAGGAAATGAATCAGCCACTATTTTTGATCATCGTGTTCTACCGGTCAAATATGGCGATAAACTGATAAGTTTCAGTTTGTGATGTGCTAGTCTTAAACAAGCACACTAATTTCATTACTGTGGAAATACATCTATTTTCTATCACTATTTCCTGTTATTAAAATAATAAAATTAATTGATTAATCGAGAAGCATAGTTTGGAAATATATATTCATTTTAATGTTGTGATATTCACCATATCACTAAGCCCTACTAGAAATCAGAGAAGCTAGTATTGCACAACATCACACTGGCTGTCTCATGGGATAAACGCTGCACCCATTCAGTTTCAGGACTGTGCATGCTATTAACTGCTTATAAAAGACACACACTACTAACTACTAGACCTATCCAAACTGGATTGGTAGGCTATGTAGCAATGCTCTAACACTTATTTGGGAGGGTCGATCTCACCCACAATATCTGTACAATTCCAACAGCATGTAGAGCTTGTGTAGCCTAAAGCGTGGATAGAGATGCAGCGCCCAGCAGCATCAAGAGGAGACGGCTTGGAGCCCTGGACAGTTGTAGGCTATCCAGTCTGAATGAAGGAAGGGGGTTGGAGGAGGCCTGTGGATTGTGACCAGCCCTCTACAGCAGCAGCACATTATGCAATCACAACAAGCTGTCATAGTGACCGCACGCTGCTTCATTCACCTGTCAATCAAGGGTGATAGACACAATTTGCATAGGCCTATACTGTGTGTTACATTGTACAGCGTGTCTGAGAGAAGGGGAGGGGCCGAGAGGGGGGTAAAGTAAATCCTTTGACAGTGGCTGCAAGAGAAATCGATCGCAAACATAACACACATTAACCGTCAGGATTACTCACCATATTACAAATGGAGGCGATGTTTCTGACAGTCATTTAGTTCACAGTTTTCCCCTCGCCGCCATCTTTATGAAATAAACATGATTTCGGACACAAGGGCGACGCTCAGAAACCAAGTTAATTCGCAGCCGCAGCTCTGGAGGCCAGACCGCAACCCCAGTAGCGTCACCAGAAAGCAGGCAGAGAGACGCGGAGCGGCATGCAGCTGCACGAAGAGTCCCGCCGACCCTCACCGCTTGCACGGCTGTTGCTGCTGCATCCTCGCGCAGATCTCCCAGAAACACGCCGCAGCTTTTTAACCGTCAATGCGCGAGCGAACGGACGGACAGCGGATGCACCAAGTTGCAGGCAGCAGGTTGTTAGCAACGACCAGGAAACATGCGTGATGTGTGAAACCAGTGCAGAAGCCCCGCCCACATAATAATAACTCGGGAGCTGATTGGTTCATGTAGACTCTGTGTGATTGACATGATTCTAAAGCCAAACACAAGCCCTGAATGATAATGCTAAGGTGAGCTGCAGCCAATTAACGGCAAGACTTTTGACACAGCCGTGTTAGGGAGTTGTAGTTTATATTTGGGAGGAATTTAAAGGGATTGTAGGCGCTATGTAAAACAATGTTGTAACGCACGGTTCACCAAAGATGACCGTACGAAGCGGCTCTAAATTAATCTTTTCATTGATTTAGACTATTGAAAAACTGATACGTTTAGTCTATAAAATGTAAGAAAATAAGTGTGCTTTGAGCCCAAGGTGTTGCCTTCAAATTGTCAAATGGCAGCCTTTGTGCAAGTTTCAAAATCTAATGTTTTCAATTAACAATGATACACAACAGAATAGAAAACATTAGAACAACAAATCCTTTAATTGGAGGGACTAAACAGAATATTTTTTTTCTTGGTAAATAGCTCAAATTATTAATTTACATAAGTTTTGGTGAATTGTCACTAGTAATGCACTGCTACAACACTTAATTGCCAATGCACATAATTAAAGGGGCACTTTAGCAGTCTAGAATTGAAGATTTGCTGCATAAAGATGACATCATTACAAGAATGATTTTTTGGATTTTGGATGCTGCTTTTTCTTTTATTTTTTTTTACAATTTATAAATCAATAAATACTATGTACAGCTCTTATAAATGCATGTTTGTCTTTAAGAACAAAATATATCATAAATCGGACATCTAACAACGTATGAACAAACCCTTTTGTAATAACCCTCAGAACAGGGCTAAGATGATTATGGACAACTTACATACAAGCTGGGGGCAAACTAACGGTTTGTCACTGAAGCCATTAGCAACTCTTTACAAGAGAACACTCAAAGTGTTGGACCAGAAGCCTAACAGTTCACATCATTGTACTATATTAAATAACCGTAAACTGCTGAGCTGGGAAGATGTAATCAAATATAAAAACCTCTGCCTGGTTTTCAAAATTCTGCATTACACCGCTTCTCCTCCTTTAAAGTCATTCATAATCCAACATAACAGCAGCAATCAGATCACCAGAAGCACCACACGGGGTGACCTTCTAATCCCATTTAGAAAAAGTTCATTTGGTCAACAATAATTTTCTGTTAGGGCAATACGAAATTGGAATTCACTGCCTACCACTATCAATGATACACATACATATTCCACCTCTACAGCACACCTTAAAACATGGCTGTCCGAAGACAATAACTGCACACATTAATTTCTGTCAGACATGATGTGTGTGTTTGATGTGACATAGTCTTAGTCATTGTTGCTGCCGCTCCATCTCTGCTACCTGCCTGCATGTTCTGCCCTATGTGCTTTCGATGTGATCTTTGTGGCCTATTTTCCCTTGTCTGTGTGTTTGTGTTGTTGTTGCATGAACTGCCTTGATATCTTTGCCATCATCTGTGCTTGCCTGTTTGTTCTTGCTCCAACTGTGTGTAATATGTTTGTTTGTCTTTTTCCCCTTTTTGCTCAGGCCTGCTGTAATTATAAATGTAATGTATTTATTTATTTAAATTTTTTTTACTGTTATGTATTGTAGGTTGCCTACTGACAACTGGCCGGGGACTACCAAATAGGCTAAAGCTGCTCCTTCTCAAAGGGGACTGTCCACAAAACTATAAACAAATAAACTAAACTAAACTAAACTTCACTTAGCATTCAACATTGGGTTGCACTCGCCATCATTCTTGACATTTTGTTGATAATAAATAAATAATCATTTAATGTGCTGGTATCCTGCACTCAAGCCAACAATTAGCTGACCATTACTAAGACGGAAGGCATCAAAAGGTAAGTGTAGAGCTCTGCCAGAGAACCCTGGGCCCCTCAGGACACTCTTTATTTTGTGCTTTCACAACAGTCCCCCGGCAATTATCTCCTTAGCATTTACATGCGAACAAAAAGAAAGGAAAACAACAAGTAATTGTGGTCCTTTTTCACTTCAAACGGAATGGGGAAGGAGATAGGGATAAACGTATTTACAGTGACAACAAAAGAATTACAAAACAGAATAAGAGTAGCGCTGGTTTTAGAGTCTCATTGTTGATCAGACGGTCGGTATGCACCATTCATTTCACTGACATGTTCACATTCATTTATCTAGGAATTATTTTAAATTGACAGGGAAAACAATTACACGTCTTGCGGGTAGCTTTGTGGGCTCTTGAAACCAAATGTTCCCAGACTTTTACTTTTCTATTTTTGCCCGCCCAGTCTTATTTATGAGGATTGAGAGGCACAGTGAAAGTAGCTGCCCTTCTTCCTGACTCATACTGCTTTTAACTGATGGATTGTGTGTTTTTTTACTGGTTGATGCTCTCACTGTAAAAACTAACATTTTATACACGTAAAACGAACCACAAAAACATCACTTGCTCTATTCCCAGCCTTGTTGATGGTTCAGGCCGGGCAGGGCATGTGCGTTGACACGAGGCTTGAGTTGAAAAGAGACGACGGGTGAATTCAGTTTGTGTTTATTTGGTGTGTTAATCTCTCTCATCCACTATGTGCTTTGCCTTCCTAATGTTTGGATAGAGCTGACAGGACATGTCCCCCCCCCCCCTGTCAGCCAGCAGGTGAGGACCCTCATCACTTTTGTTTGAGATCAGAGGTGACACTTTGAATTTTCATGTGGGTGCCCATGCACTACACAGACAGATAAATTCACAGAGAGCAAAGAAAAAAAGACATATATTTAGCTCAAAAAAACCTTTCCTGTAAAAGGCTGCACTACTGAACGCTCTGATGACCTTCTTGCCGTTCAAGCTGCTACAAAGCCAGGCAAATGAATCATGCATCATTTTCTGTGTCGCAGAGAAAATAAGCCTCCAGTTTAGAATCAGTGACTCGATGCAGCCAGCTGTCATTCGCCACAGGTTTATGAAACATCAAGGCAAGGAACAGTCTATTAAGATTGTTTGTATTTCTGAGAGTTTACTTGCAATAAAGAAGTCTTTCTTTTTCACTGACAAAGCTGCTATAAGTTCCAGGAACTAGGTGTACGTATTGCGATGGCTGTAAATTCAAAATGAATCAAAGCCCAAATCTTACCACATTAGACATTTTAAACGGCTAAACATTTAATAAAAAAAAAAATCTTCATCAGGTAGCATTGTTTGAAGTCCAATGTAAAAGATGACTGCACCATGTATCTCATTGTTAATGCTATAGTCAAAACAATGTATAGAAAAATAACGGCAGAAGTTTATAGCAGCCCATAGCTGCTCCACTGAAAGATGCTAATGGTTATAATGGTGCTGTCAGCTGATGACACACAGGCTTCACACAATCTGTGTACTTTTCCTTTTATCATTATGAAGGTTGCCAATGTCTGCGAGGGCATTTTTTACTTTTATAATAATAAAGTCAGTCTCTTTTTCAAAGTCCCTGTATCTTGTATCAATAGCTTGAAGAATACTCTGACTGATTTATTATCTGGTGCAGGCAAAATCTCAAGGTAAGAGATGAAACAGCTCTGTCTGGAAAATAAGCTTGTATAAAGCATAGATAGGTATAAAGAAACAAAAACAAGTAAGTGGCCATCAATTTAAAGTATGTGGATGCTCTGTATAAATAAACTGTATGTGTGTTGTGACCTGCAATCTTGATTCATTTGTCCAATCAGACATAGTGTTAGAGTTACCATCCTGGCCAAGTTTACATTCCTCATACTCCCAAACACTAAAGCCTGGTGAAATAAACATTGTCCGTGCTATATCAAAGGAGGTAAGAAAAAAAAGAACAGCAAGAACAGAAAAGGAGGAGAGGAGAGGGGGGGTGAATTATTGGTTGCATACACAAGCTTTGGTGCTTTACTGGCCTTTGGCACACACTGTTCCAAAAACACTCTCATCCTGACTGGTTTAATGTACCGTACCCTTGCTTCTGTAAACAGAGGAGCAAGGCATATTGGGTACTGGCACTCTGCAACGTCAAACGGCACCTCTCTATTGACAAATTGGCATGCAGCACATTTGTTTAGCGTGTCATTAGTGGCCCAAAACAGAGGACAGAGCATTCATTAAAGGAAATGTGCATTTTAAACAAATACGTAAAAAAACAGTGGCTTAATCTGTTATCAGAATTGTTCATTAATTCATGCCTACTTAAGACAGCTCTTTCTATCTCTCTAGTGCTTTGTAATTACACATCCAAGCAGCCAGTTCACTGGTTAAAGACCTGCATAATACTGTTTTGTTATTTCTCGTTTGTGGACAGTGATGGGTTTGGTTAATTTTTTCAGATTATTTCCTTCTTGTTTTGTCAAAAAGGGTTGATTGGTTTAAGAAGACCAGGTTAAACATCATGGACACTAATGGCTGTCAATGGAACTTTTATTATCTATGAATAATTTATATTAAAAAAGAGAGGGTAGGCCCAGACTGTTTTTTGATTCTTCCTTCCCCTTTTGAAAATGAACATCCCTTATTTTTATATGTTGCTGAGGATCCCACTCTTTTTTAATGCTTATAAGTTTTACTTTGGGTTTATGTTATTTTTAAACATGTTCATTAAACTGACTAATTACAATTATAATATAACCCACTGTATTTATACATACAGGAATTAATCATGCAATATCTATTTCGCTGTATGTCCTCTGTATGTGTAGCATCCTGTAAGTTGTAAGTTAACTGAGTTAACTGTCCTTTATACAGTCCCCTCCATAAGTATCGGAACAGTGAAGCCAATTCCTTTAGTTTTGCTGTAGACTGGAAACATTTGGGTTTGACACCAAAAGATGAATATGAGACAATAGCTCAACATTTCAGCTTTCATTTCCAGGTATTCACATCTGGATCTGATACACAACTGAGAAGATATCATTATTTGAAAAGGAACACCACATTTTTAGGCAAGCAGAAGTATTGGAACAGATAGACTTTAAATAAATTAAAGTGAATAAACAGTAATATTTTGTCGCAAATCCTTTGCTTGCAATAACTGCATCAAGCCTGTGATCCATTGACATCACAAAACGTTTGCATTCTTCTTTTGTGATGCTTTTCCAGGCTTTCACCGCAGCCTCATTCAGTTGCTGTTTGTTTTGGGGGGTTTCTCCTTTCGGTCTCCTTTTTAGCAGGTAAAATGCATGCTCTATAGCGTTTAAGTCTGGAGATTGACTTGGCCAGTCTAAAACCTTCCATTTCTTGCCCCTGATGAACTCCTTTGTTGTTTTTGCAGTTTTTTTGGATCATTATCTTGCTGCATGATGGAGCATCTTCCAATCAGTTTGGTTGCATCTTTCTTTAAATTGGCAGACCGAATGTTTCTGTAGACTTCTAAGTTCATTTTGCTGTTGCCATCATGTGTTACTGTGTTGTTGTCAAGATGAACCTTTACCAAAGTGATGGAAAGGCTAAAGTTTGGAGAAAGAAAGGATCTACTCATGAGCCCAAACATACAGGCTCATCTGTGAAACACGGTGGATGCAATGTCATGGCTTGGGCTTGCATGGCTTCTTCTGGGACGGGCTCATTATTCTTCATTGATGATGTAACACATGATGGCAACAGCAAAATGAACTCAGAAGTTTCCAGAAACATTTTGTCTGACAATTTAAGGAAAGATGCAACCAAACTGATTGGAAGATCCTCCATCATGCAGCAAGATAATGACCCAAAACACAATGAAGGAGTTAATCAGGGGCAAGAAGTGGAAGGTTTTAGACTGGCTAAGTCAATCTCCAGACTTAAACGCTATAGAGCATGCATTTTACCTGCTAAAGAGGAGACTTAAGAGAGTAACCCCCTAACACAAACAACAACTGAATGAGGCTGCGTTGAAAGCCTGGAAAAGCATCATAAAAGAAGAATGCAAAAGTTTGGTGATGTCAATGGGTCACAGGCTTGATGCGGTTATTGCAAGCAAAGGATTTGCGACAAAATAGTACGTTTTATTCACTTTAATTTATTTAAAGTCTATCTGTTCCAATACTTCTGCTCGCCTAAAAATGTGGTGTTCCTTTACAAATAATGATATCTTCTCAGTTGTGTATCAGATCCAGATGTGAATACATGGAAATGAAAGCTGAAATGTTGAGCTATTGTCTCATATTCATCTTTTGGTGTAAAACCCAAATGTTTCCAGTCTACAGCAAAAATAAAGGAATTGGCCTCAGTGTTCCGATACTTATGGAGGGGACTGTATATACTCACACAACAACCCCAAAATACACACATCCAGAAATGTTCATTCAGGTGAAGACCTTGATTACTGCCTCATCTATCCCAAAATGCACCTGTTCGGCCACTTTCGGCCACAGCGACAATAACCGCATTGTTCTCATCACACAAAGCGGGTAGCAGAAGGCTTCAATGTGATGCTCTGATACAGGCAGAAACAGTATCTGCATGTGTGCTTGTATGGATGTGTGCGTTTGAGTGAGTGCACATTATTTCACGTGTGGATTTGGAGCTAATGCACAGCACTCGAAGGTAAAAGGATCAAACGCAATGTTTATGTAACCTCCACTCAGCAGTCTATGTAAACACTCAAGTTTATGACTGGCAGGTCAGTGGAAATTAAAACAGTGCTATAAAAAATGCTGGCCTACTTTCCCCAAACGATAACACAATTCACCAGCGTGTTTTTACAATAGGGTCATGGGGGAGTCTGAGTACCCAAAGAGTATAGGACTACCTGGAACTGTTTAGACAGGAGAGCCACTCATGGAACATGCTACAGGTGTATTAGCACAACACTGAAATGGAAACACACACACACACACACACACACACACACACACACACACACACACACACACACACACACACACACACACACACACACACACACACACACACGGAATGGCAAGCAGGCTTTCATACAATGTCCCCTGCATGGTTTTCTCCGGGCCTTTTTTTCTCCTCTGGATTCTCAGCAGCATCTTGTTATGATCTGTTTGTATAACTGGATAGCTATAGCAAGCTGAGATGATTGCAGATAGCACTGGAGCTTGACCCACATTTTAGTCCTCCTGTGAACCGTATTAATTCACCCAGCCAGGTGCTTGGGTGACTGGATGTCTGTTATGTGAACACATTGCTCTGCCACGAGACAGTGCAGTCTTACAGTAAGCTGTTGAGCAGAGAAATCCAAACACAAAGAGTTTATGTGAATCATCAAAATACACTCCTCCTTTTTCTGTTACAGAACCCATCCCAAATATGTATTAATCTGTTAATTTTCAATCATGAAAATTATTTTAAAGGTGTGTACAGTATCCATTCAAACTGGGAAAGGACTTGGTGAATAAAACATGAATTACGAAAGGCAAAAAAAAAAACGTACTTTGTAAATATTACTGTGATGTCACAGTAAAAGACATCACAGTAATATTTACAAAGTAAGTTTTTTTTAACCCTATATTTCTCTTTCTGTGATGTCACGAGAAAGTGAAATATAGGGTTAAAAAAACACTCTTTCTGCCTTTTCTCAACCGATTTCAATTTTTTTCGCACATTTATACTACATAGGATCTCAGAATTCAATACACCTTCATATTCAAACCGGTGAAGTAGGCCTTTAAACTGAATGGTAAATGGACTTGTATAGCGCTACATCTCCGTTTATCACAGACCCAAAGCGCTTTACATTGTTTTTGTACACATTCACCCAGTCACACACACATTCATACACCGATAGCAGCAGCTACCACGCAGGGTAGGCTTAGCACTAGGGTGCTAAGCTAACTAAGCTAACTATCGGGAGCAATTCGGGGTTCAGTGTCTTGCCCAGGGACACTTCGACATGTGGCGGGGAGACGGGGGATCGAACCTCCGACCCTGCACACCAGAGGCGAACTCCCTACCCACTTCGCCACTGCCGCCCCAAACTGAAGTGTCCTCTCCACTGGAGAGATGACTAATGAAGGCAGTTGAAAATATGCGTGACGCTGAGGACACCTACGTTCCTCAAATGAATTCATGACTCACTCCATAATCCCATCGTGTTTCCAGTTGTTTGAGCTTGGACTAAGGCTCTTTTAATTACCGTGTATATTATCTTGTTGCGCCCTCTCCCTCTGCAATGATGGTTGGTGCTGTTGGGAATTCCACCCTTAATATCAATTCAATTGTGTTCGGCAGAAGGGAATGTTAATTACTTTTTCCAGTGTTTTGGACAGTGCTGTAAAAACGTTGCCACGGTGAACCCAGCTGAGTCTGCCGTCAATTTGATTAGTCTAGACCCAACCACTGCTTGGCCCAGTTTACTTCCTGCAAAGCTTTTCGCACCAATCACAAACAGGCATTCTCCTCAGGTGCACTAGAGACCGGCTTAAACAAGATGACGACAGTGAAGCGACAGTGAGCAGCTTTTTGTTTACATCCAATATGGCGGCCAACATTTGTCTAATTGTTTGAAGGTGTATCCAATTTGTGTACTGAGACGTTTTAGTCTGTTGATCTCTTAAACTTGGAAATGAAAATGCCGATTCCAGACCCATGTCCAATCTTAAATAAGATTGGCGATAGCCACGTTGGTAAATATGAAAACTTTGGAGTTAATGGGAGTTCTCTTTTCACTAACATGTGCCACAACTGTCAATTGAACACTGAAACTTCACTTTCACTTCACATACCAGGTAATTAGCTGGGAGTAGTAAAATAATGTAATTGCAGAATTTAAAATTATAATCTCTTATAGTGTGTTACTGGAGTAAAGTAATCACACTACTGTCATGCATTGCTAAGTTTAGCATTCCTTCCCAAAAGGGGCCTTACAAAAAACCCCACATTACCTCCTGGCTCATTGCTGATGCTTTAAATTGTGGACTGTTGGGTTTAAAATCTGTCAGCTGGGAGGAAATTCTGGGATTTGGGGTTGCTTGAACAAAATCCGGACGTATACCAAACCTATTATTGAATTCTAAGTCTTTGAATATTGCCACATTGCAGTAAACACAGTCTTTCCCTGAGGTACGCAGGCACCAAAACATTTGGTCAATATAGCCTAATTTTGAATGCAATCGGGAATGTGTGCAGGAATATTATTTTCTAAAAGAAAATATATCTCTGTGACACAGCTGCATGACATTTAAAAAAAGCTACAAGTGAAAACATTCCTTAGAAAAAATCACCACACTCACCTTGATTTTATTTTGCGTCATACCAGAAGAATCTGAAAAAACATTAATGCAAGCACTATTCTTCAGACTATGACACAATTAAAGTGATTTTAAATTAATGGTCACGTTTATTCGTTTTTCTTTGTCAGTAATTCTAAAGTCTGATAATGCCACACAGTTTTAGCTTTTATCCAATGAAAGGACTTGAAGTGCAATTTTCAGTAGGAAATTATAGTTCCCCGTGTGCGTGATGTGTGAGGCATCAACTTCCAGACAGCTCCCTCTGTCTGTATTCAGTGGTCTAATGAAGGAGGTAACCGAATCTCTGACGCACATCCTCTTTCTTCTCTCGATTTTTTGGTTATAGGGTACAGCTTGTGCCTGACAAGAAACACTTACACGGTTCCAACATTATTGCCCAGAGCAATTTGGCCCCATCTTGTTTCTCCTTTGCTCACTCACTGGTAAACCTAATGGCTCCAGCGACACCACAACTCTTCCCCCTGGACATTATGTGCTAGGATGGGGAGGGATGGAGGGAGGGCAGTGGTGGAGGAGTGGTGCTTTAATAGTCTCATCTGTGGTGGGGCTCGAGAGAAGCAGCAAAGAACTGTGTGATCAAGATATAACTATAAGCAGAAATAAGTGGTGGGATCATTTTATCTAACTTCCTGTCAGTGATTGCAGTTAGCAGTCTACTCCCTTGTCCCTTCCTCACCACATGAGAGCAGCGAGTCATTCATGCTTTTAATTTCATAGTTCTGAGAGACAGAGATGAAATAGGTATAGAGGGGGATGACATGCAGAGCGTACGACCCGGGCCGGATTAGAACCCGGGTCTGCTGTGATGAGGACTGAGCCTCTATGGGGGTGGGACACACACACACAATCTAACCACTACGCCCCTAACATTGGAAATGATTTTTACCGCCTCCGCTATTGTAGCCAGGTAAACATTCAGCTCTCTTCGCGTTCACTAGCAGAGAGACCTGCCTCATTGTAAAGTTATCCGTCCTGATTGGATAGAGGGTTGTGGGATACCAAAAACGTTTCCCCACTGCTTACTGTACCGCGCTCACTGTATAAGTGATTGCTGTATGAATATAGAATGATGTAACTTGTATATTTAACAAAAATATATCACTTACTTCTGCTTTAAAGGCAGAATGTCTGGAGATTGCTTGTTTTTATAATCACTTTTTGTCAAAATCAGTGAATATCTCCCAGCGATTCGTTGTCCGTACTGTGTCTGCTGCAGAAAAACATGGTGTCACTACTTAGCCTGAGCTCTGTAAACTGATATATCAACAAAGGGTGTGTAAACGAGGGCCCACCGTAGCTAGCAACAAGCCAGTTTACAGAGCCTAGGCTGTGTATTAACACCAGATTTCTTTTTTCAGTGCACACACAGTAGTATTTAGTACTGTTAGTGGATTGTGAGCAGATATTCCCAGTTAATGACAGCAAACGTAGTCTACTCCAGGATCGCTGATTCCAACTTTAACATACGTATGCCAAGTATGTCCGTAGATTCACGGATAAATGTCATTTATTTGGTGTGTCTGTGAGTAGACCTCGCAACCTCCGAATGCCATAACACCCTTGCACTTCCGCTTACGCATTTGCTGATTAAAATGCCCAGCAGCTGTATTTCCTCGCCCTCTCTCTTCCTGTTAAGCTCCATACACAAAGGACAGACACTGCAAAGAGAGAGAGAGAGAGAGAGAGAGGACCTTGAAAAACCTGGGTGAGAGAGAGAGAGAGAGAGAGAGAGAGAGGACATTGAAAAACCTGGGTGAGAGAGAGAGAGAGAGAGTGGTCTCGGTCTACCTCTGAGTCAGGCAAACACATGTTTTAACCCTTTGTGCGTTGTCTCTGTGAGCATGCTCCATGATTAGTACTCAGAAAGCCACAGCATGGGAGACGGTGTGGGTGTGGGTGTGCGTGTG
The DNA here is from genome assembly GCA_026929865.2 of Hyperoplus lanceolatus. Classification (NCBI taxonomy): domain Eukaryota; kingdom Metazoa; phylum Chordata; class Actinopteri; order Uranoscopiformes; family Ammodytidae; genus Hyperoplus; species Hyperoplus lanceolatus. Next base: position 9,540,237 of record CM049403.1, read on the forward strand.
TGTGCATATGAATGAATGTGGGGGCCCCCTAAATCATGACTGTCTTTGGTCACAATGAAAACAGTTGGAGGATCTCTTTGCCCACTCCACTGCTAGTCATGATGTCTGCATGTGTGGAGGCTAAAAGGTTTGAGAGAACAGTGATGGTAGATTTAATAGTGATGGTAGTTTTAATAGTAAGTGCAAAGTAGCAACTCATGACAAAATTAAATGTAAACTTCACTGTGAACAGACGCCATGACCCTAACACACAGACGTCATGCTCAAATTAAAACAAGACGAGACAAAACAACTGTCAATTAGGCCTACAGGTCGGAGTAACACACTTGGCAGACTAGCAGCAGCGATAGAGTGTGAATCTCAGGCAGAAGGTGACAGCACTCGCTCTCATAAGCGAGCACACACGTGTAATTGCCTCCCTGCCTGGCCAAAACGAGGCTCCCCTCAGTCAGAGGGCTCAGCCCAGGGAAATGAGAGACGAAAGGTAATTCATGGAGGGATCAGCTGAAGACTCACCTCAGGCTTTAGCTCATAAAACACTTTTCCAGGACAAAAGAAAAAAAAATTACTGAAAGAGCAAACAGATATATCATTTCCCAACAGGGCTGGTGAACTCACAGGCTGGTTTATCAGCACGTGTGGCCATTCCTCCCCTCCCCCCTTTGACCTGCTTTGACATGTAATCACAGGACCTTAAACTGCCTCCATCTTCTTGTGTTTAAATGTATTATCGGCCTGTCCACAGCATGTTGAGGTCCGTTAAGTCACAGACGTGCATTAAAGCTACAGTGCGTAACTTTTCCATATGGATGAATATAGGTTACATTCAAGCCATTGCCAATTGCTCTTTTTCTATCTTTGTAATTCTCAGTATGGCAGCATTGATAAACTGGTATCGCCCCCTGACATTGGCACGGTATCTCAGAAAAATCCCAAGAACAGCCCAAGAACTGTTCCAGTTGTTAATTCTACTGCTTAGAAACAAGGTTAGGACGTACAGCAGAAGAAATAAAATCCATGCACCAGATCACCAAAGTGCATATTGTTGTAATTACTCAGAATGACTCATGGGGGCGACAGAAGTTACGCACTATAGCTTTAACGTTGTTATGTTTGTCTGTTGGTTTAGGCGGGCCTATTTACCCCATCAGATCTGTGTTCACAGGTGCCTAATCCGACTGTGTTCTGTATCCATTCTTCTTGTGAGAAGCAGTGACAGGACAGAGCCTCATCTGTCAGTTCGCACACAAAACTCTTATTTAGTCTCGAAAGGCACTGGACTGAGGGGAAAGCTGCCCCTGGGATGGAAAAAGATGACAGACACACAGGTAAACTGTGAAAGTAACAAGGTCGCAAAGGTAATCGATAAAGGATAATGACGATGAGAGACGTCTTGACAAGAAGCTCTGGCTGAGAACATAATCATGGATAAATATCTGGTAGCTTTTTCCCCCTCTCGTGTGAAAATGCTGTTCCTTTCTTTACTGTGTTTACTTCCATATCTATACCTGACCGGAGGCTACATATGGGGCTGCACGTGCGACAGTGGCAACCCACATCCCCATTCAACACCCGGGCTCTTGTTACATGTGAATAGAGGAACCCTGAGCGAGTCACTGTGTCCCGCTGAGGAACTGTATAGAGTTGTGATAGCATGTCACATCAAAGCTGGCAGGGTATTTTCATTTAACCTTTCTCTTGCACACAAAAGACCAAAAAATAAAAATCCATACCCGACACAATATTACACAGCACACAGAGTTCTACTACTACTACTACTATGATGCATGAACTTTCTCATACTCTTTGGGTAATTGTGGGTGTGTAGCAGGACTTGGAAGTGGCCACATGTTTTTGGGGCGACTTGAGAAAAAAACACATCCACAGATCAGAGCTTCCAGCCTTGGATCGAAATCAAGCCCTCAAGGTCTGCCTGTCTGTATCAAAAACCACCAAAGGGGCCTACTATATACTGTGAAGCCCCAGCTCCGTTCAGTCTGGGCAGTAAAGCAGGCTAGACGGACAGACAGGGCCCAGGGGGAGGGCAGGGGGAAAGCCTGAATTACCGACACATGCAAAAAGCCCATAAATCTCAACCAGTGAACCGCCATGTCCCAACATGATCGGTCCAAAGCAGAGTGTCCCTGTCGGTCTGTTTGTGTTTGCCTCTATACAGATGATGAATTTATCTTGTTACAATCCGGGTCTTCATTATCAATATTTTTTGTATGGAAATGACATTGGAAAGAATTGTGAGTGCGTAGGTTGCCATGGATGCCTGAAATGAAATGATTCATAAAATGTGATGCTGAATAGGTTCGTCTCATAGGTAACATGGGCTCAACTGTTTGTTTGTTTAAATCAATCATTTGAAGTTACATTTTTTTAAATCCAAATTGGCAACTGTGCCCCCATCATGATTACTTACTGTGTACACGTGGACGAGGAGCAGAGGATGTTGGCAACAGAATGAAGTTCTGTTATGGAAAAGGCAGCTGCCTTACATCTGCATTTACTCAACCTGTTGCCATGTTTTTCTCCATCAGACTGAAAATAAAGTATGCATGCAGATGATTTAGAAGCAATCAAAAGCTAGCTTAATTTCTTCCTTTGCAAGTTATCTTAAATATTCCTGGACAAAAACATTAACATTACCCAGAAAGATCTCTAAACATAACCTTGTTTGGCCACATTCCATCTGAATTTAAGATTACTCACAAGAGTGTCTTCCGTCGAAAAAATTAAACGTGCCTTCTTCCTGCGATTTAATCCAAACTTCCTTTTCCACATAATATCTTGGAAAAACAAACCAAACAAGGGCAGATTTACTCATTTTTTTCACTCACAGGTTTTGCACGTGAGCGAAAAACAACAACTTCTCAATTAGGGAAATCCTGAGAAAACAGGATAATCCTAAGAGTTTAAAGTCTTACCGTAAATACATGTATGGTCACATGCATGCCAGACAAAAACACCTCTAACCTCTGTTATGACTGCAAACGCCTGGTGCTTTCTCTCTCTCTTTCTTTCTGCATGTCTCTACTACATGCACATAGACACACTCTGTACACTGTATATGCGGTGCACATACATATTTCGGGAAATGAGAGGTGCATGCAGATCCTTAGAAGTGATAGTGGAAAGCGATCATACAGTGTTTGGCCAAATATCTGCTGTGGAATGCAAACAGGAGAAGGGGAGCATGAATGAGAGATGGAGAGTCACGATAAATAAATATTTTCCGTCATGTTTCTCAAGAAATGTGCTGTGACCAACTGTCTTCCTTCAGAGTAAAAGCTAGTAGTTGGCATTCCTTAAGTGGGAGGAGGAGGAGGTGTTAAGGGAGTGGGACTATTGTCATTCAGAACTAGTGTCATAGAGGAGAACACACAACTACCAGTGCCAACCCTGCTTACCAATGCTACTACCCCCTTACCAATGCTACTACATTCAGAGGCATGCAAATGTGTAAACATGTTGGAAGGATTTTTACATTTCAATAAGAAAAAAACAACCTCTCTTCCTTTGTATGGGTCAAGGGCTGCTTGTGTCAGCAGGCCAACGCAATTTCCAAAGGTCAGTGGGAATGCTAATGCACCTGTAGATGTAAACAAATCAGTGAAGAGATCTATGCAAAGATGGGTGAATGCTGAATAGACCTGCTATTACCTTTGTTTTGGAAATCTGCAGTAAAGTCCTGCAAGAGAACCGAAAAGGAGAAGCAACAACAGGATTGGCAACCAATGATTTCTTAAAATTTGAATACAAATATGAAACTTTGATGAAACATTTTAAAACCCCCATTCTGTTGGTCTGTCAGTGGAGTCCACATTTGGAGTGTCACACAAGTTTCTTTTTGTGGCTACATGCTATTTAATCTAAGACTTGTTGTAAGACCTCGGGCTCCTAATGACCACTTTGCATAAAATGATTAAAGGCAATGTGAAAGATAAGCATCTATCATGATGCTGATAAACACATGACCGTGGCTCTTGAGGTTTGACCCCCAGGGCAGCTCACAAACTGCCCCAGTTTCTCTGATATCCCAAATGACCGTCCTTTGTGGGATCAGGCCTGGGGGCGAGCGTGCCTCCTTCCCAGCTCCACAGTTAAAGGCGAGGCCACCTCGGGAAATCAGCCCTCACTTATGTGTCAACAAGGACATCCTTCTGAGAACACCTCCTCCTGATTTCACCCGCCCTCATCCCCCCTCGCTCCACCAAACCCCAATTAACTCCACATTCCTCTGTTTCCAGTGAATACCCCAAATTCTCAATGATAATTGCCCACACCCCAGCTAAAGGATTACCCCCCATCTTACCCTCCCTAACCATCCATTGTCACCTCAGTGTGAGTGACACCCTGAGCCCCAAGTCAGGCCTTGTTCCCCTCTTGCTGTAGAATTGCCCTCCTTCACTCAAAGGTATTTTAATTGACATCCAGCCCCCCCTCAGGGAAAGTGAAGGCAACACCGGCCCGAAGGCACGACTTCACGGACAGTGGAAGGGACTTGTTTTATGAAATGCATTCTCGCCACTTAAATAGCCTTGTTTTTTTTTAGATACAAAACAAGTCACGTTGCAACCCCTCTGTCATAAGCGCTGTCTGTATATATGTGTGAGTCACTCCTGGGCCTGTTGTGTATCAAACCAGTGAATCCTGGTCCTTCATCAGGCTAAAGACACCTCCACAGCTTCCTCATATTCTCTGTCATCATTATGCTTCTCACCTGGTTGCTAGAGGGGGAGCTGACTGACTGAGGCCTTTTATCTTCCTTTGCAACAAATATGCTGCAGTGTGGGCCTAGGTGGATAAGTGTTGACACCTGACTCACATTGCTCATTTAAAAAGGCAGCAGCCTCCTTTGCAGAAAACTCTGGGAGTTCACTTAATGCAAGTATGTAGTCTACAGTGTTCACTTCCCATTAGCAAGAAAACAGGCCCAACTGTCCTATGATGCATCAGGGCGGAGTTTAATGTGTTGCCTATGATGTGGTTAGAATGCTGACAGTTCTGTGTGTGCATGTGTACACTACACACCCTAAAACCATGTCTGCTCTCGAATCCTGGGTACTAATTTCATATTTCAGCGCAGCCGCCTGTCATCAGCACTCTTATCAAAAATACATACCAGACCATAATCACAGAAGGACTGGATGCCAAAATACCTCAGAGCACTTGAGCACGAATGAAAGATGGGAGAGAGAGGGGATAGGGAGGAGGGAGGGTTGGAGGGAGGAGGGAGGGGTGAGGGGTGGGGGTGACAGAAGAAAATTGGACAAAGAGATGATACAGGTCAAATCGCAGAGCAGAGCTGCAGCTACTGGATTGGATTGTCACGTTGAATATCCACGAATGTTTCATTGTGTCCTGAAAATAGATGTGTATATTTACAGCTCTGTTGCCATTCTTGGGTATTGTTGGCTGAAATTATGTGACATATTTGGATATCGGGGGCCGGCAGCTTTCAAATCAACAGCACGCATTCTTGCATGACTTTTTGTTGGGTATGTTTCAGTGTGTGTGTGTTTGAGAGAGAGAGTGGGGTTGTATTTGTACAACATCAGCCGTCATTAACCCCCTGTGTGGGCGATTCACAGGTTCAGGGGCATGTCTGAACAGGTTACCGGCTGCAACACAACACTGGGAGGTTGAGGCAGGATCCATCCCATAATGCAACACAAAGATATACAGTGCTATGGTTGAGACAGAAAAACATGCATTGCAAAAAATAAACAAAAGGCTTTTCTCTTATATTATTGCTTTTTCTTCATTGCACTGATTCCATTGATTTTACATACACCAAATTGTTATTTCTAAAATGGGATGCCTTATTACTGTTAATTTTGTTTTAATATGTACTGCCTTCCTTGTATAGCACTTTGTAATGTGGATTTGGAGAGGGCTATAGAGTTATTTCTGAAATAATAATAATAATAATAATAATAATAATAATAATAATAATAATAATAATAATAATAATAATAATAAAAATAATAAAAAAAATAATAATAAAATAATAATAATAATAATAATAATAATAATAATAATAATAATAATAATAATAATAATAATTAGTAGCCTATTGTTGATTATAATAATAGTATTTGTTAAGAATTATAGGATGAACTGATGTTGTTTGGAATTACAGCATAATTCTGTCAGGTCACTGTCTGTGTTGTGGGCATGGACCTTATAGGGCACCCAGCCAGAGGTCCCACCTGTTTCAGCATCGTTTTCCTGTGCTACAGCTTGCATATACACGTGTAGGCTGGGATCGCACGAGGGAGGGGGAGGTCACCAGCGACCAATCAGATGCGACCACCGCTCGAATGCTATAAAGACCGCGCGCGCTGTTCCTCAGCAGCAGCAAACAGTAGCAGCATTCAGTCAGTGTGGTCCTCCGGTCTCGTCTTTGTCCCGCGACTATATCCATTGAATTCTGAGCCAGTTCAGGATTGACAAGAGGATTTACTTTATCCGTTCTACTCCAATACTTTCTCGGCAAGACTTGAACACCTTTGGACAAGAGAAATATATTCACTTTGCTTAATTTTTTGGAAGGAATAGGCCTACACTAACGAAAGAAATATAAGAAAATGCGTCTTATCCAGAACATGTCGACCATTGCGGAGAATACAGCACCGGAGTCCTCTGTGCCCAACCGGGTCATTAAAATAGCTGTGATAGGCGGCAGCGGTGTTGGCAAAACAGGTGAGAAAAAGGATCAAATTAAAATATATTCTTTCATTGTATAGGCTACTTTGTTCACCGAGTCTTGTCTTATAGACCGTTCCGTAGTATAATTGTCTAACGTTGTCTGTTCCCTTTGCTTTATTTCAGCACTCGTGGTGAGATTCCTAACAAGGCGCTTCATTGGAGACTACGAGAGAAACGCTGGTAATCTCTACTCCAGAGAAGTCCAGGTGGATGGAGAGCAAGTGACCATCCAGGTTCAAGATACTCCCGGTGTTGAGGTAAGAAGACCCTCCCTGTTTAATTCATTTCTTATTAGCTCTTTTCTCCTCTGACAGACTGTGATGTAATTGGGCTCACCGGGTTTAAGATTTGAGGATAATCCAATACAAAAATAATATAATCTAATTCATTGTCTGGGCTGTAAAAGGCTCTCTTGACTGGGCATAAGTCCAAAACCAAGGGCTGTGTGTGTGTGTGTGTGTGTGTGCGTATATTTTCTCCTAAAGCAGAGCCCTTCAGTCTGGCTGTCTAATCTCCCATTTAGTCTAATGGATGTCTGAGGCCAGAGTAAATGATACCCTGATTCAGATCCAGACAACTCAAACCTCCCTCTTACTGGAGGAGTAACCCTATAGCTCTTGTCTGCCTCCATCGGCATTCCACTCATTGCTAAAGATCAGTTGCATGTAGAAGCCAGGGAACGTTCAAACCTGCTCTGAATGTTTAATCAAATGTTTGCCATAAATGAGGTTTTGCAAGGATGAGTTTTTAATCAAATATCTCTTTTTCCTCTCCTCCCCAGATGACAGATAATAGCATCAGTCTACCTGACCATGTGACCTGCTCCATCCAATGGGCCGATGCAGTAGTGCTGGTCTACTCTGTGACAGATCGCCGTAGCTTCGATTTGATCGATCGTTTGAACCAGTTGGTGGTTCGCGCTGGCGGTGCCAACATTCCCCCCGTGATCCTGCTGGCCAATAAGGTGGACCTGCTGCACCTGAGGAAGGTGGACTCCCAACAGGGCCAGGGGCTGTCCGCAACCCTGGGCTGCTCCTTCTTTGAAGTATCAGCCAGTGAGGACTACAGCCAGGTGCACAGGGCATTCCACAGGCTGTGCTGCCAGCTAGCCAAGCAGCCACAAGCACCAACGCCCCAGACCCAGTCTGCCTCCAACTCCTCAAACAACAACTCCTCCGCTGGCGGTGCTGCCACCGAGAAGAAGCGCTTGCTCCTCATCCCCAGGCCAAAGTCTCCCAACATGCAAGACCTGAAGAGGCGTTTCAAGCAGGCTCTGTCAGCCAAAGTCAGGACTGTCACCTCTGTGTGAACACCACTCCACTGAAAATGGTTCCAGAGTGGGCCCGATGAATGAAAAGCATTGAGAGGACGGAGAGGATTTGTACTTCTCCACTGAAGTTCTCGAGAAACCTGCTGATAAACAGTGGTAGATTCTGAATAGCTGGATGCTGATGAATCTTTATGTGACAGGTGTCCAGTCCAGAAACCACGTGTGAGGAGAAGCAGTGAGGAGGTTCACGTCACCACGCCTGATGGCCGACTGAACCTCAGATTCTCTGCAGACCACAGACTGTAAATCAATGGCTACAGGCAGCACCTCTGAGCGAGTCACTGCCTAATGTACACTGTGATGCTATTGTGGCAGCTATTTATTTATTTAGACTGCCACTACATGGCATTGCTAAATGCTGGTATGATTAAACCAGCCACTTGAGCCAGGGCTCTGTGCAGATGTGTATCTGTGTAGACAGTCCTTTGTATATCAATATATTATGTAGTATATTTTTTACATCATCATTGTGAATGAGAAGAGGCGGAGTGGAGGTAGCAAATAGCCGAGTCTGTAGCATGTGACGGTTGTTTCCCTTGTGCACTTTATGAAAAGGACTCATCCAAAGGTTCTATTATTTATTTGTGAAAATAAATCACTTGTTCACAATAAAATGATGATGAATTTGAATTTGACTGTTTGTGGTTATTCATTAACAGTTTACATATATGCATCTGCCAGCAGAAACAAACACACACGCAGACACTACATTTATTATGCTTCCCTATGAAGACACTCACTCACCTGACTTATGAATATACAGATATTTAATAAATTGCTTTGATAACAGCATTAATTAGAACGCATTGATGACAAAAAAAGCTCTTGTGACACTTAAAACTAAATGACTTTAGAAAAAAATAAACTTAACAGATTGCAATTGGGTCATAAAACGTAAAAATGCCATTAAAATAGTCAAATAACTATGTACAGTGGGGAGTATCTGTAGTAAAACGCTAGTCCGCAACAAATGTCACAGGTGTAGTATATGTATATAGTATCTACATGAAGTCATAGCAGTCATCACAACCATATTGTTGTCATTACCGCTATAGAGAACAGTGTTTAAAATCTGCATTGCCTAAGACATTTATGACCTGAATGCGTTGGTTTTTGCAAAATAAAAATTAGAGTATCATAAACAGTTAAGTAATACATCCACTTCTCAGGTCTGGAGATCTGTCTACAGCCAAAGACTACTAGTACTATGAACCCGAGGAAATTAAGTTGACCATGAAAAAAAAATACAAAAATAAAGCTGTTGAAATAACCTGAGCCGAGAGAGTTCATGTTAGTTTTTTATTAGGGACTCTTCTGGGAAATGGAAAGATGAGAAGAAAAATGATATAAAGCAGTTTTCCAATGAAAGCTCTGTGTGTGTGTGTGTGTGTGATCTTAGAAAACTTGTTTATTTACAATCCAGAACCTAATTAGTGAATCCTGAAAATCCTCTTCCAAATCTGTCAAAGTGGGGGCTGAAAACTCAAGAGCACGCTGGATTACAACCACACTTCCCTTTTTTTCTACGTTGGGACAAAACATGTGTCCAACTGTTGTTCATTCACATGTAGTGCAGGTGGGTTAAAAATGACTGAGCTCTAGCCGAGGTGATTCATGTTGGAGAGAATAAAGAGTACTATATGGAGGGAGGGAGATGGGGTTGGGTAGGTGAGTTCTTAAGGCCAGGACACCACGGCCCGATAATCGCCGTCGTAGAGTTTTGAGGGGGCGGGGACACGAATCTGTTTGGTGTGCGCCGTGAAATCGGTCGTCGTAGATGTCGTCGGGCTTCTTTTGAGCCGATTGAACATGTTCAATCGGCGGCGGGCAGTCTTTCAGTTGGAGCAATTTGATTTGTGGAGGGCTAGCGAATCAGTGAAGCCCAGAAGTGAGGCGGGTAGCACAAACAGCTATCAACAGTTAGCCATTGATTTAATGTGTTTGTTTGTTTCGTTCAGCGAGTACTCGCATACATCAACCCTTGTTGACTGCTCGACACCATGCTCAACACTCTCTGCTAATAATGGTGCTCTTTATGGTCCATAAATATAAATACGTATTTCTATCTATGTTTATGGTCTAGAGAGCCGTCCATCATTTCCGGCTTCCGTATTTTTTCCGTATCATTTACGAGTGAAACCACTCGTAAATGATGCCGCTCTTGTCACCATATGATGTGGCGAGGTGTGAATGGATAACAGAGAGTGTGTATTCTCTCCACCGCAACGGCACACCTCTGATAGACCCCCTCACTAGTACCACAAAGTTCATACGTGTTTTGCTTTTTAACAAGTGGACGTGACAGTGTATGTATGCATATAGCGCCACATGAGAAAGGGAATTGATTATATTCAATGAAAGCACCAACAAAGATGGTTCGCGTATTTAAGTGTAAGCTTCCTGTTTGGCGGCAGAAGAAAGGGATCTTGTCAGTCGCACGTGAAAAATAAACATTTTCTTTACCCTTCACCAAGCATAAGAACAGCATGCTGAGTAATTTATGTTCCTTGATTTTTTGCACCTCTGAAACGGTGAATGTCACACCGTACAAGAGGTGTCGAGAGACCACGTTTGGCGGTGCATGTGTCCTTCTACATGTGTTGAGTGCATGCGTTGTGTTCCACGTGACTCCCTCTCTCTCGCTCTCACACGCCCATTTCAGGCGCCAGGCGTCGGGTGGCGAAGAGCAGCTCGGGGATGTCCGTCGGCCTCAACAATCTGGTGGACAAAACCAACACCTGGGGGCAGAAACAATGCACACACTCGTTAATGTTTGGAAATTGAATGCTGGGTGTAACTTGACCCCCTTTTGAATGGTGGTTAGTCAGGGCTGACTACATTAGCAATAAACAAGCTGTGTGTGAATCAGGTGGCCTCGGGCAGCTTAATTTGAATGAATCATTTCCGCAAACAGGTCCTCTGCTCTGGGCTAGCGGTATGTTTAGTCATTGTTTGACTTTTTTTTTTTTTCAGGAGGGCGTCAGGACACTTCAACATCTCATTTTTGAGTGTGTGAGGATCTGTGTGAGGAGTTGGTCACATGTGAAGAATGAAACAGAAGTTGTGTATTTCTTTCTAACAATTGTAACTGGTTGGGTAATGATCCATTACTCAATACATGGAATATGTTATTCTGGCTGATGCACACACTGTGACTGATTTGTAAAGTGTCCTAATGGCTTGATACAGATGTTACAGGGACCATGAGGAAAATAACTACAGGGCTGTGAATGCTGGGAAGATGGATTACTACATATCCCATGATTTTTATCGTTATGTATGTTTTGATGCAGAATCTATACTTTAGGTAAAGTTTGTCCTCTTTCAGTGCTTTGTGGTTAGGAGAAGACCCCAGCACTCCTCTTATGTTGTATAACAGAGGAGCTTTGTTTCTCTACAGCGTGTTGCTTTAACTCGGGGTCAGCAACCAAAGTTGGCAACGATTCTGTTTGCAGTGGCACAGTCTGTATATTTCAGAGGAATTTCTGTCCAAAGGCAAGGACCAGATCTCTGTAGCTTGCCCATAGACATTCACCATCATACTTAGACACACAAACACACACACTTGCTTTTCATTCAGTATATTGTGTACGTATGTGCTAAAGTTGCATCCGCACTAAGGTGGGTACGTGTGTGGGCCAGTAGGTTACTGTATAAACCCCGTCTTTATTCAGTTCAGCCTGATTACAGATGGAAGGCTTTTCATTGAATCTGGCCTCCTTCTCAAAACCTTTTATTAAGGCATTACCCACGTTACCCCAGCCTCATACCCCACACTGCTCTCACACAGAGAAACACACATTAATCTGCATGTCAGCGTGGAAGGCATGTGTAAGTCATAGCATTTAAAACGCAACCCGAACACAAAGGCAGGCAGGCAAGACAGACAGACATTAACGTCTCATGGAATCAATTACCGTGAGGGATCAGATGGCGCCCTCACCTCCACACCTGAGCCTGGCCACCTGTGTATGTAGGTCAGCCTGGTAATGTGTGTTCACCCAGTCTGAAATCTGTCTAATGGGAGGTCAGTGCGTAAACATGACTGTCTTTTTAGCTTTATCTTTGTTTATCTGATATCTAACGGCTAAAGAAACGACTCATTCGGTTCCATCCAACGTCCAAGTAGTAGAAGAAGTATGAAGTAAATATGGAGTCATATATCCACATGCAAAATTAACTTAGAACATAGGTTAGAGATGATCAGTTTGTTTTGATAATGAGAGACCGGCATAGGGGATTAGGGGATTTCAGTTGTTTTGTCAAAATATTTCCATTCATATGAAGCGGTATGTATTGGAAGAGGAATCCAAGCGTAACAAACATCTCCAAAGTTCTGCGCTGGCAGGAAAAAACTTTTGCCTATGGTGGATGAAATATTCACTAATTGAGCAGAAAAAGTGAGAATAGAAAAATCTCAATATTCTCCACTGCAAGTAAAACAACTCAATATATAAAAGCATGGGAGCACATATAAAAACTGGATTACTGGATTATCAGCACACTGCACTGAAACTATTCAAAGTGTTATATGACTAATATGCAGGTGGAATGGGCCCACTCAGGGTTCTTTAATACAGAATTAGTAAACCACTGTTAAATGTTAAAGCTGGTAAAGATGGTGTATGATTAACCATCTTACACACTAAAATTAAGTTAAGTAAAATCATGCACATCTTGTTCATGTGGAGTTTTGGTCTTAAATGATCCATTCACTTCTTTCAAAAAGGACCTTAACCACAGGCCTTTTACTACTTGTAGTTCAGTTAGCATTATCCACTATGGGATGTGAAGGACTTCACCGGCCCTGCCTAAGTGACAGCTTGAGAGTTGACCCTTGGGAAACTGAAACAGAGTCAAACATGAAAGGAGAAAACATGCTCACCTGGGTCCCTGGTTTGTGTGTGGCGGCGACCTCTTTGATGAGACGAAGCTCGGAGGGCGTGACCCCACCCACCAGGAAGAGGAGGAGCAGGGGGTTGTCACTGGGGTGTGGACGGCTCACCTATGGGGGGTAAAGACGGGGCACATTGTGATGGTCATCGGTCAACTGTTAAGACCATGTGAGGGTCCCTTTTTATAGGAAACTATTAATCACTTCATCATTTCCTTTCCTTCCGTATTACTGTCTGTGTTTATCTCCATGCCGAGTCACTGCTCAGCTTGACACCTGTGATACTGTGGTGATACTGATGAGAGTGGACCCCCCCCAAACAGGGCTTGATGGATGTCGGCTTATCCCATATACAGGTGAAACTCAATAAAATTGGTATATCGTGCAAAAGTTTTATTTATTTCAATAATTCAACTAAAAAAACTAAAATATTATATTATGTAGACTCATTACATGCAAAGTGAGAAAATTATATATTTTTTTGATTGCCTTATGGAATATTCTAATATTTTGAGATGCTGGATTTTTGATTTTCATGAGCTGTAAGCCGGAATCCTGAAAAGTTAAACAAAAAATTCTGAAATATATAACTATACGTCCAACCCTAACCCTAATACATCTAGAACATATGGAACTTTCACTTGGTTAATTCAATCAGATTTAAAAAAGAGCTTTTCCATGATATTCTAATAATATAAGTTTCACCTGTAGGTGTTAGGATGGAGGACACATGGAAAGCAGGTGTACACACACATGCTCTCGTTCATCACATGCACGCGCACACACACACACACACACACACACACACACACACACACACACACACACACACGTACATACATACATACACACACACACATACAAATGTCAAAGAAACAGTGGTGAGGGTCAGGTTAGCTCTCACAGCCTCACACACACACAGCAGAATAGATTTTGAACTGCCCCCTTGAAGATGAATTTCTAACAGCAGGGTAGGGTCTTTTGTCATTGTTGAACGGGATTGGCTGCTGGGGAATAATGGCTTTGGTCCATTGGTGGTGGCCAGCTGCAGGCGGGGGAGATTTGCTGCCTTGAATGCCAACCGGGCAATCAGTGCTGCAGGGGGCGGACCCGGGTCGAGCGTGGCTGTCCACGTGAAGCTCCTCCCGGCCGAGTGGCTCAAGGCAGAAGCGTGTTGGGGATCATTCAACATGTGTTTTGTAAAAAAAAATGTGTGTGAGAGCAAATATGTTTTCCAGTAGATTCTGCACATGTAATATTTATTTGGAGGAGGATCCGTGGCACTCGATCGCACCCGCTACATGTGCGAGTAGATCAGCAGCGCCTGCGTGTTGGCTGGATCATAATGGAGACACACAACAGCTGCTGCCAGTGTTTGAAGCATGTGCACCGACATGCAATAGACAGAGAAGGGGGACAGGGCTTGCGTAGGGTGTCTAAAGACAAGGTGTGAAGCGTGCAGATAATTGTTGTGAGGAGAGGAAGGCATTTTTTTCTTTATGTTAATTCTTCTTCTTCTTCTTCTTCTTCTTCTTCTTCTTCTTCTTCTTCTTCCAATTAAATAAATTAAAAGACAATTTAATAGAAAAATTAAAATGTAAATATAATTTAAAAATAAAATGTAAATAAAAATAAAACATTTAAATAAACACAAGTATAAAACAATATTTTAAATGAAAAAATAAAATAATAATAATAATAATGCTGCTGTCAGCAAGTCGCCTTTGTCTGAGGAAATAAGTTCACTAAACCAGTGTTCCCTTACACCTAGAGACTAAAGGGGTACACATTTTCTATCAGACATCAGTTCAGATCATCTAAATCAGGGGTTCTCAAACTTTTGATAGCTGAGGGCCAATTTAGGAACCCAACATTGGACCGAGGGCCACCGAAGGAGAAAAACTGAAAAAACTGAAATAATTTCAATGGCCAGCGTCTTTGCATCTTTAGAGTTTACATGTATTGGTCTGCATCCAATAATGTATAATTAACACATTTTAATTAATACATGAAGGGCTAGGTTTCATTTCAACATGGGACACATTCAAAATTGAGGTACGAACACTTAATTTTGTGCATTTTGGTAAATTTTTATGCAGTAATTTGTGTCTTCTGTATTTATTTATGGTGGACATGTTAAGAAAAAGACAACTAGCTCCTATTGACACAAATCTAATGGAATATAAATCAGTAAGGCACTGAGGCATTCTGTATTGCATTCAAATATTTATTCTACTTTATTGTTCAAAACCTTCTGCATATTGAAAACGTATCACCTTTTGGAGTGTTTTTTATAGGAGTCACTACTCATGATGTAGCACCAGTGTTAACTATTATGACACTATACATTGGAAATAAACAGGATGGGCTATCAGCAGTCAACTAGGCAGATAGTTCCATGGCTATCAGAAGCTAGCTAACGTTAGCTTGTTAGCTAAACTTTAGGCAAAAAAGTAGAATAGAATAGTAAAATAGAAACCAGATAATGTTAGCATCCATCTTTAGACACTTGACCTAATCTAATTCACCTTGAAGGTGAGAAAGTGCATCGTATTGGGCTTGACAAGGTCACTATCTAACAACTTACATTGGGACCACTACACTGCCTGCTGCACTGCGGGAGGCTGACCAGCCGTCTGCAACGAGAGGCAGAGGCCAGCCGAACTTCGCAAGTTTAAGATGGTACGGTCCACTGTAGGGGTGATATTATTAATAATTGGGGAATGAATATAAACAATTAGGAGGGATATTTAAGTATTTCGACCCCTGTACTGTTCTTACTGTTACGGGGGACGCATAATAATTTCATAATTCATAATTCAATGCGGGCCGCCAGATATGTTTCGCCATTGGCCCGCGGGCCGCACTTTGAGAACCACTGATCTAAAGCATATTCCGATGATTCGTGTCAGTGGATTTAGTAGCTTTATTCATCAAAGTTAAATTTTTTTACAACATATAATTTTTTATACACACACAAACAAACAAACACCTGCACCATCACAACATACAAAACATCAAACAAAAAAACAAAACAGAAAAAAATGCAAATCTATCATGTTTTCATCCATCATAAAAGTCACGTATGGCTCCCAGAGCTCGCCAAATTCCCTCCGCTTGCCCTCTTGTGTGTCATACTTGTATTCAGTCCACTGAGAATCTAGACTCCCCCTCAGGCTCTGCTACTCTTATCCTGGGAAGACTTCTACAGCCAACGGACATACAAGGCCAGGGTCACACCACCCCTTACATAACAATTCAAAGTAGCTTTCTTTTGTTTATATTTGGGTCTGGATTGGAACCCACCAGTTAGGACAGCTGCTCTCTATGATATCACAGCCTCAAGATAGAAAGTTTAGCTTTGCAACAGTGGCATGTGTAACATAAATGAGATTACAAAGCAATGTACGTGAGATATCCTGCAACTTTTTTATTTAAAGGGATAGTTCAGCATTTTTTAAATATTTTTTTAAGATTATTTTCAATGCTTTATTTATAGTGCAGAGAGACAGAGATGAAATGGGGCAGAGAGGGGAATGACATGTTCATGTGCATGTTCTCTGCATAACGGATTTGAACCGGGTCTGCTGCAAGGACTGAGCCTCATGGGGGGACGCTCTAACCACTACACCACGAGTGCCCCCCCCCCCCCCCACCCCCCAGTATTTTTGAAGTGCGGTTGTTTGAGGTACTTTGGCAGAGTTAGTCTGTTACCTTATGGAGTTGGCAACCAGTGCAGTCATTTACAGGAGTTTGGGGGAGACGTAGGAAAAGTCAGCAGTATACTGTTGAAGAGGGGGCCAGAAGAAATTTATTTTCTGCACATATATAAATACTCACTCAAAACATAAATATCCCTTAAATTGTATGCTAAACTGAGTTTTTTTCTACAGCTTTAGTTTGCCGCCAGACAGCTATTAATTTTGTTTTCTTGCGTCTCTTGAATAATCAGCAGTAGCTCTGAGTCGAGCAGCTGATGGCTGAGTGAGACAAAAATAAACGGCTGTCTGTCTGGTGGAGAAAATCTCAGTAGTTTTCAATCGAACGGATAATTAGGTTTTAGGTTAGCGTTCATATCAATGGAGAAAAAATGTTTTACATCTAGCCCTCTGTGCAACAATACAAGGCTGACTTCAGATACAGCTACATCTCCCCTAAACACCATCTGGTGACTGCACTGACAGCCATCTCCATAAGGTATCACACTAACAATGCATAAGTACCCCATACAACTCCACTTAAAAAATACTGAACTATCCCTTTAACCCATTGATGACGGCTGCTGCGCGATGCCACATTGGCTCTCCTGCCTGATGCTGCGTCGCGCAGCATTATTACTTTATCTAATTTTCATGGCATTCCCAGCATAGAATGCACTGTCTTTGGTTCAAATACACAAGAGGTGGGTTTTGTTGATTTTTTAAGACCACGTGACCACCCAAAAGTTGTGTGGTTTGCCGAAAATCACGTCAATCAAAAAAATAAAAAATAAAAAAATAAAACAAAATAATAAAAAAAAATACGCCGGCTATGTCGGCGACAGAACAGTTAGTGGCGTTTGGTGCGCAGAATCAAGGTCTACTATAGACTACTGACGAAAATCACAAAACACATTGCATCTATTTATTAACAATATTTAATAATTTTCTAATTCATCTCTTTTTGACGATTTTTAGAAATATTTGTTGGTTTGTAAGCGCTAAGGGAGCATGTTTAAATAAAACCTGTGAACCTTAACTTTTAAATGTATTTTATTTCATGTTTCTATGTGCTACACAGGCTTAGATATTAAGGTTTTGGTAGACTTGACAATTCGTACTATTTTTTCAGAAAACCCTCAGGCATTAAGGACATGCATCCTAGATTGCCATAGTCATCAATGGGTTAAAGCTTATATTTGGTAGCTGGTGTTAGTCAGATGGAAGAAATGTAGCTAAATGAATTAAAAAGGGAAAATATCTCTTGTACATCTGAGACTCTAAAAAGAGTTTTAGTCTAAACAAAGACTAAAAGTGGGACACCAGACACAAACTCACACGTTCAGTATTTGGTGTATTTCTTAAAGCAACAGTGCACAAGCTCTCGCTTCAACCTAATCCAGACTGCAGTGTCCACCGAGTTTAAAGCGACAGACTGTAAAGTACACAGTGGGCTCTGTGGTTAAAAATAGAGGTTTTATTGGGTTGTTTTATAGCATAAAGGGTGTTCACTGGGCTCCTATAGAATGCTAAATAGAATGTTGAGGTTTATAGGTTCAGTGTGTCTGAGTTGGTGGTTTGTGGGCCTCGTTTATTAATTTGTGTAAAACAGGCCATGGTTACACAACCAGTCTAATACCTCCTTCCCCCTCTGGGTAATCATCAGTTTAAGCAGGCCCAGATGTGGGATAATCACAATGTGGATAGTGATCTGCTCTGCGGTGGATATAAAGTATATTACCCACAGGACCAAAACAATATATCTGTAGATGAAAAATCTGGCCAAAATAATTATACTAACCCAAACATCATGGTCTTTGTGTCTCCTTCAGACACTCTCAAAACTAAGAAAAACTATATAAAGGAATAAATGAATGGTAAGACTTTACAATAAGGGTACGTTAACTAACTGTTATTAATGCTTAGTTAATGCTTTTAACGATTATTTCATGCTTATTAGGCTTTAACTAACTGTTAGATAATTTTTTGGCATTTTTAATGCTCAATTTATAGTGCAGAGAGTCATAGATGAAATGGGGCAGAGAGGGGAATGACATGCAGAGAATTGACCACGGGTAGGATTCGACCCGGGTCTGCTTGGAGGACTGAGTCTCATGGAGGGGGACACTCTAACCACTACACCACGAGTGCCCCCCCATCCATTTGTTTGTTTGATATACAGCAATGGGTCACCAAAGTCCTTTTGTAAACACTGCGGTATCTGCAAGCTGTACTGCATCATTCCATTGCAGTATCATTTTAGGGGCATGTGGAGTTATGGACAATGGCTGAGTCTGTAAAACATCACATTATTGTACCTGTAAGTGGCACTATAGTAAAAAAAAATAATAGTAAAGTGAAAGTATTAAAAAACACATAACTGTAACCCAGACAAAGCTGGACTTTTTTTTTTGGATTCCATAGGTGAAGACAAACCTCTTGGAAAAAGTTACAGCAGCTACAGCACTTGCAGTTACAATGAACAGTAATGGCGCACCAAGTAGGATTGGAAAATGTGAGCTGTGTGCGAATTTACCAAAGACACAAAAAAGGCACACGTGCAGTTTCTTCAGAAAAATATCACCTAGCTACACCTTTTGTCGAGTGAAAATACTACTCTCTATGGGGTATCCCTTGTTATGCCCAAACAAACACTGCTCTATAGGCCCCCAGTAGTTTGGTGGATGCCCATTTGCTGAGCCCATGTAGTGAAGCAAACTGTGCCTTTTGAAATGACAAGAAGCAGCTGGTTACATGAAGCTGGGTTTTTACTATAAAGCGTGATCCTCGTGCAAATGGTCCCTTTGTATTTGTCTCTGGGCAGTAGCTAGCTTGCATAATCAGTTATTTTATTGAGTGACATTTTTTGCAATTACTGATTGATTATAAAACAAACTAAAATGTTAAAGCTTTGATCTGTTGGTCATATCGCCTTAAGTAGTTTGTGCAACAACATCTCTGTCAGGTAATTGTGGTTAAGTACCAGGAAAAAAGAGATGGGCAAGTAGAAGCCAAGTAGTGATGCCTTTGAAGTATTTTTTTGTTGTTGGTGTCCTTTAGTGTAAACACTGTATATATGTACAGACACAAGGAGCTCATTCAGCAAAAATTTAAATTAGGTGAAGTTCAAGACATGGGAGAAGGCTCTTTATTGTCCACACCAGGATAGTTGGCAGAGCTGACCCCATAACATAGAAACGTGTGAGAGTGTCTGTGTGATCGTGAGCAATTCTCTGACCTTCATGAACATGCTGAAACCGGTCTTGAGCAGGTCTGTGAGGCCGCCTGACATGTGCTCTATGTCCGGACATTCGAGCCGGTCGGGGTGGAAAACCTCCTCCAGGATCTGCCTCAGGAAAGGACAATAGCTCGCCTGAAAAGCACAAAAACACCCACAATACACTTGAAATGGAGAGTTATATAACACCCCAAAACAACCACACTGACAACTGTTTTTTTTGGATGTGTTATTCTACCGTAAACAATCAGTGTACCATTGTGTGTGTGTGTGTGTGTGTGTGTGTGTGTTAATATGAAGAGCTGTCGTTTTTTTCAACGAGAGCCCTCGTTTGATTGTTATAGCCTCCACATGTTTGTGTGAATGGCCTTGAATGGATGTGAGAGACAGTGGAGTTAAAAACAGCTCAGGTCGACCTAACAGGCCACTTCAGGAGGTGGTGCTTGGGCACTGGACATACAAAAATACCACAAAACAGCATTTTGTATGTGAGTGAGTGCTTTAAAACTATCCAAACAACCATTATGTTAGGTACAAACTGTGCAAATTATAAATAGTTTTTCACCGTGCTAGTGGTGTGCCTCTAGGGATGCCTATAGTTTGGTTGGGATACAATTAGCGCCATTAAAAAGGGTTCACAACAAGGTCTGATGGTTATTCAGGGTTTATTGTGAAATGTCTAATGATTTAATGGATACCATGAAATCTGATATCACATATTCATGTTTTTCTACTAACTTTCCTTTTGTGTTGAATACATGCACGTCGTTTTCCTATGCATTTACCCATGTTTTATATAAGTCATGAGTGACGATACTGACGATACATTTTTGGAATTACTTTGACCAATTACATTAACCAATAACATAATACATTTTTGCCAATTATGTATTACATTATTGGCAAAAAGTTAGTACATGATTATTGATTTGGAAATTTTTTATCGGCTTTAATTACATTACAAATGTATTACGTTATCAGCGGTTATTACATAATTGGCTGCTACTACATGCGCTTTGTTCAAATACACCCTCACAGTGCCACTAGCTGTGTCTCTCAGCTCTTGTTTTCCTAGAGGACATAGAAGACAGTAAGAAGATGTGTTGAAGACCATCACATCTAGATCATAAAGGTCAGCCATGTTTGAGCGTATCCGTGTTTAAACTGAGTGAATGAGCTGATGAAAAACAGTCGGTTTCCCTGTGAACAAAAACATATTGACACCATCATCATATGATATAACCTGCTTCTCCAAAACAGTCAACAGCACCGGGCTTCACTTTAACATTGTGATGAGCGGCAGAGCTTTTCACAATGTTTCATATCAACTCCTGCTCTGTCACACTGTGAAAGACATACGTTTCAATACAACACTGATGTCCTTGAAGGAGCTGAACTTGAAAACAAAAACTACAACTGGAGCTTCATACATTTTTCAAATATTGTTTAAAAGCTGATCCAGAGAAGTGAGCGGATCAAGAATTCACAGGCAAATTCTTTACATTTTCTTCCATGGGAGTAAAGTTTGCTGTCTCAAAGAACAATAAAGACCCGGATAAGACTTGGCAGAGCTCTATTTGAGTCCTCTGAATAGCAGTAAGTCTTAAAATAGGCTGGCTGGATTTTTTCCAGAACACTGGCTAACTTTTTTACCCCCACTTTCCATGAGGCCAAAGTTAGTGACACATCATGCCTACATGGCAAAAAAAATGTGCTGGAGGTAAGGAACATAATTTTTCCACTGTAAAAAGCAAACAGTCAAGCATTAAATACACACACCTACACACTCACACAGACAGAATGTTTGGTCAGAAGCTAATGCCTCCAGGTGTTTTTCGCCTTCAGGCATCCTCTAACCTAAAATATGGAGTAATGTACCATTCGCCTCACAGCCTCCCACTCCTCTAGGCCTTCGGGGAAATCCTGCGGTCCACGTTGTATAAATTATGAATTATACAAGTCAACATTTACCGCTACCGGCATGACTTTGCCTAGTGGGTCAGCCTGCACACTGAGCTGAGTGTAAACACATTAGTGATTCACCTCAGGGTTAATAACACACACACACACACACACACTCACTCACAACATAAACAAAACCAACGTCACACACACACTCCATTTCCACTGGTAATCCAAGAAGCTAAAGGCGATTCCATTAAAAATGACCACGGCAAACACCCACATGATGAAAACATGATCAGGGCTAATCAAATAATAATGCCAGGTCTTAAATATCTGTCTGCACACGCACGCACGCGCACACGCACGCACGCACACGCACACACACACACACACACACACACACACACACACACACACACACACACACACACACACACACACACACACAGATGGTGAGCGTATCAGCTTTCCCAATGCTGTTCCGGGCATACAGGTGGATGAACAAATAAATGCTCCCTAACAACACGCGCTGACAACGTTGTAACATGCAAAGCAGAGAGCAGAACAGACCGGAATGTCTTTGGAAATATAGGAGTCAAAATGATGATTAATTTGTACAATGCATCTCATTTCCATCCCAAAAGAACACAGCGCTTCATTCCAATCCGCATGTGCACTGTGCATTTTTTGTTGTTGTCTTTTTTCTAAAAAGCGCACAACCATGCTGTGCTCTCTTATTTCTTCTTTTTTTTTATAGGAGCTTTATCCTCTCATGTCCTCACCAATTATCATGTTATATCTCATCTGTTCAGCCCGTACAAAGACAGAAATTATGATGTTTTTTGTTTTGTTTTGTTTGAAGGGAGGTTACAGGCTGAACTATTTCTTGGACGGTTGTCTGGCAACCTCGCAGTGACAATAAGGCTCCGGAGAGATCACTGGCCTGCACACAATATGTGGAATTATTCCTTTAAAGGATTGAAATGATCTGCATGGAACAACTTCATTATACATTTAACCGTATCATGAGCGTCACTGAGGAAATATGTTCTTTTTCTTCCTTTTTTTTTTTTTTTTTTTTTACAGGGAAATCATTAGCTGCGAGACATGTGCTCAGAAAATATATATACACGTGACAGTAAACTGCCGTCTGATTGCTGATTGCAGGTCTGATACGATGGGAGAGGGATTGAAACCCTTGGAGAAACTGTGATGTTCTCATTTACATAATCTTTTTTAAAATTGTCAATATATTGCTCCTCTTAGAAGGTTGAGCATTTCTTTCACAGCAATCGTTCTCTAGAATCACTGACTGCACCTTTAGATGAGCAACGAAAGCTTCATTTTTGAAGCTATATCACAGAGTCCTCATTGATACTTCTACAAACATGCTGGGATAACAACTATGATGGGGCTTAGTCTTATTTTACAGCTTTGTGAAAAAAATAAATATATAAGCTATTTACATGATTTAGTAAGAGTAAAAAAAAAAGATAAAAAGGGTGACATATGACCAACGTCCAAACCTCTGACTTGTGTGTTTGCTCTACTACACTTCAGGGAAACCTTGACGTCTTGGTTATTGGCTTCAGGAGATGCATGCTGATGGATTTCTGATGCTTCTCAAAAAGCGCCACGGAGCTGACAGATATCCTGCTGTGCTCTCCTTTTACACTAAATCGTTTCCATAAAGAAGCAGGAACGGACTGTTCTGTTCTAACAGAAACAAATTGCTGCTCACATGCACTCACACGTCTTGACAAAGATGAAGTGATATAATTTTTATGCAAGTCAAGTCATTTTAGTCATTTTATTCGGCATTTGAAACGTTTTGAAGACTAGAGAGAAATTCCACTCAGATTTGGCATCAGGCTTTTTAGAGCCTCTGGAAACCTGGTCTTAAATATCAAAAATAAATATTTTTAACAACGTTGGGTGTCTCAAAAAGATTTAAAAAAAAAATCTGATTCAAAATAAAATGTTATAAAGATTATAAAACTTAATCAAAACACAAGGAGGTATTTTACCGTGCTCTAGACCATTTCACAGGGCTGTGTGGGCGTGCTTGTATCAAACGGTCTTCATGGTAACAGCCGTTGTTTTTATAGAATGTTCGGGCAGAGAAATGCACTGTAATCCGGCATTTCATAGTGGCCATAAATGCAGTTCCTATTGACTGGAGTAACTGAACTACATTTTCATTTTATAAGAATGTTATGGGTTTGCGATGGGTATTCCAGGTATTATGCGAGGTCTCAGGCCTTGCTAGGGAAACAAGTTTTTGTTTGTTAAAAAGTTTATATTTTGACTGCAAAAAATATAAATATATAAATATATATATATATGATATAAATATAAAATATAAATGATTGGTCAAATTATTATTTTCTTTAGTAAGTGACTATGGTATAAGCAGGTAAATGCCCTCCGAAGTGTCAAATTATCAGGAATTTATGGACGACGTGAAGGCAAGAACTGTCCGACGCGCATAAACTAGATGTAAATGTGACAGATTACATATTTAAAGTAGTTGAAATAGCATGACAGTCATGGATGACATACTCAACTGTAACAGTTTATCTCTCTATCCTGTAAACTAGAGCTCCAGGTCTTTCAACGAGAAGAAGGATTTGTTCCCGAGAGCTCTTTGATTGGATAAACGACCTATGTGAGCAGGGCCGACGGACTGGGTAGAAAAGTGATACAGTCGTGGGGGGGCCCAAGGCAGAGGGGGGCCCATCATTTTTTTTTTTTTTTTAACAAGCTAAATGTGTGGCCCCGATCTTTGAAGGCCCTGAACAATGCCATTCCAAAAAAAGAAATAATTGATTGGCTCGTGATAGGCCCCTGACCCTTGCAAGGAGATCAAGGGCCTGTGCATGACTAAGCCATGTATGCGGGAGAGTAAGCAGGAGCAAGCCAACATTGAATTGAACTGGTGGCGAAAATAAACGCAGCGATGTTTCTATGGGGATATTTAGCTGTACAGAAATAAGTGCTGGCAAAGATAGGACAGTTTAAGACTCCACATCACTGTGGCAACACAACCTATCTATCAGCTCAGACAGCGCAAAGAAAAGTCTGATGAATACATGAGAGTGATGGCCCCTGCAAGTTTCAGTAAGTTTAAAGAAGTGCCACACTGTTACTGCCTTTGAAATGCATTTCGACATTTTAAGGGGAAAACACATTGTATTTATTATTTCAACTATTGAGTTATTTGTAGAACAGCATGCTAGTGTAGGCCAACAAGATTGATTTTCTGAATTTTCAATGCTGCTTTATTTTTATGTTTTAAATTGGGAAAGACATGTTCCAAAACAACCTGTATTTAAAAAGAAATCAAGCAAGTAGGCTAATAATAACCATTAATTAATTATAGGCTATCGCATC
This sequence comes from Hyperoplus lanceolatus, assembly GCA_026929865.2. Lineage (NCBI taxonomy): Eukaryota > Metazoa > Chordata > Actinopteri > Uranoscopiformes > Ammodytidae > Hyperoplus > Hyperoplus lanceolatus. Next base: position 9,565,415 of record CM049403.1, read on the forward strand.
ACAGTAGGCCTATTGTCCACAATAATCACAGCCCCCCATCCATAAAGGAACTTTAAAAAGTTTAATTTGCACTTGATGTGCCTACACCAGTGTATGGTCTATTATTTGTACTTATTGTGTCTGCATAGTATTGCACAAAAACAGTAGAAGTTTTCTTTAATTGTGTTTTGCACTGTCTGTAAAATTATACTTGCACATAGCAAACAAAATTGCACATCTGTATTCAAATAAACAGTTGTTTATTTCTATAGTGCGCATTGGCATCTTTGAGCAAAATACCCCCAAAATTTTCGCCTCCTGTGACCCTGCCCAGTGACCACCTTGACTAAGACATAAAATGGGGGAAACACCGGTAAAAGTAATGATTTGGTCATTCATCAGATGAAATATTGTGGAGTTGTCTGGCTCAGAGAGACATGTGTATTGTAAGACGGCTTTTCAGGGGGCCCATCAGGACTTTTTGTATAGGGGCCCAGAATTTGGTGCTACGCCCCTGTATGTGAGAACTGGGAAATATAAAAAAAGCATCAATCAACACATTTTTAAATGATGTTGAAGAGACATGCACAACAAAAAGAGACTGTTAAACGTCCATGTAAGAACAAACATGACCTCCCAACGAAAAGAAAAACTAAAAAGAACCCTCATTGACTAACATTTAATGTGCTTGCTCTGTAATTGTCTGAAAAAGGCTAGCCAATCACAGTGGAGGACGAGTCAGAACTGTTGACTGTGAGGGAAAGGTAAGAGCCTTTTCTCGAGGGCAGGCAAGCTTTCAGATGCACACAGAGGCCCGTCTGAGTTACATAATCTCCAAGAAAAGAGAGTTTATTATGGAGGAGGCTCTTACAGTGAACAACTTTCTCTGTGCTGTGCTGACGCAATGCTGGACAGGAACAAAAGCAGCACAGGGCCAGAGGTCACCGGCTAAACCCGTTACTGTCACACCATGAATGCAACAAAAAAAAAAAAAAATCTAAAAAACTTAAATAAAACATGAGGGAAACCAGCTGTGTGTGTAATGATGAACAATGATGACTAGATAGTAAGCCAGCCTCTCTTAGGTGTGCGGGGGAATAGAGATATGTAGTTAAGAGCCATGATGGTAAATGGAAGTAGACGTGTGTGTGAATAGAATATACACGTTGAATTAAATTGCCATGCAAAAAGTGGGCTGTGTGTGTGTGTGTGTGTGTGTGTGTGTGTGTATGTGTTTTTATATTTATGCTAATGTATTAGAGTGTCTTAGACCTGGTGAACCCCATCGCTGGCTGTGTAGACGGAGCGCAGCTGCTTGAGGTGGTCTCTGGCGTGGCTCAACCCCTTCAGGGTCTCAAACATGTCCTCCATAGCCGAATGGGCTCTCTCAATGCTCAGCTCCTCGGGATTGGCACAACCTGACAACACACAAGTAAAGACACACTCTCTTAGTACATGACAAAAGAAAAGTTACATAATCCAGAGAATGTCTCTAGAGACTCTGACAAGACAGAGAGAGAATCCAAGGGCAATTGTGTTTGTGAAAGTGCACATAAAATCCCAAACAAGGCCCCACTGTTCTGCCAAACTGAGTGTAGAACAAGAAAGCTAAACACGCAAGAAAATATTTGCATCTGCAAAAAAAAAAATAATAATAATACGGGTAATTTTCTCAGCTGGGTGTGCAGTGAAACCAATTATCAAAGTTAACGCATGGCAGCGAGCGGACAAGAGCTGCTTTTATCCGAGCAGAAAACTGCCGTCTAATCAAAAGCTAATGTTCCCCTCCTCTTGTAAAGAAGTGCGTAGGGAAGCAAAAAAGCTTGCTGTGAAATAAAAAACCCTTAAAATGACAGAGCGTCAAATAAAAAAAAGGAGAGGAACAGAGTGTGTTTGTGTGTTGGGGTTTTCTGGAAGAAAGAGCGTAAATAATGTCAAAGTGAAGTCAACCGAGAGAGAAAGTGAAGGAGGATAGAGGAATGGTTGGCCAAGCCGGCAGTTTTAACAGCGCTGCAGTGCTGGCAAAGCAAAGGCAGGTTCGCCTGGCACCTGCACTTCCCCCTCGAGCTGCCTCAGGAATGCAGCTGCTTTTGTCAGCTGTGTGTTACAGATGATACAAAACGCACACCTGAAATCTACATCAGCACAGCTCATAAAGCATATAGGCATAAATCAGTGCTGCAAATCAGCACATTTATGTAAGATGGTTATTTTGCTTTTTTTTTGCTGAGTAATGCAGGGAAACTGATACATTTTCAGAAGAATAATTCCATGTTCTTCGCAGCCTATGGCAAAGTTGCATGGACTGGATCCTTAAGCTCCCACTTCCTCCCAGTCAGAAGCTGTGAACCTGGTGCTAGAATAAGAAGATTAAAGCTACAGGAGCCACTTCACGTCCTCTCAGGGCACCGTTGCTCCACTCTGCAAATATGACAAGTATACAGGACCTCTCTACACTGGCTTATGTCAATGATCGTTATATTAGATGTATTGTAGCAGAATTATCGGAGAGGAAAACAGATCTTGTATGCTTTTTTAAAAGTTTCTACCTTTAAAAACAAGACATGTAGCAAAAGAAAACTTGATATAGGTATAAAACAACTTACAGAATACCATATAATGATGACATGCATGTTAACCTGATTAAAACATGGTCATTTGAAACTGAAAACTGTGTCATCCCAATCGCTCACTGTTAAGCCTCAATTGCTCTCAGTCAGACCTTAGCTCAGTTAGTAGGGCGTCCCCCCCGGGCCGGGCCCAGCAGCAGACCCGGGTTCGATTCCCGCCCCTTGGTCGTTCTCTGCAGGTCACTCCCCTCTCTGCCCCATTTCACCTCTGTCTCTCTGCACTATCAATAAAGCATAAAAATGCCAATTTTTTTATTTTATTTTTTAAATAAAGAAGCTTGCTGGAATTGCCAGCCACTTGAGCTTTGATTAGACTAATTAGGCTAGACTCAAACAGGTTATGCATGACTTCTGACACCACAGGGTTACCGACAAAACCCCGGAAACTCAAGTAGAGCACTTACTTCAAGATTACATAACTACGTCAGAGCTCACACTTAATATCTAGACACATAAATTGGGAGTAATACGACGTGTAAAAAACTCCCATCGTGCACACTGATATACGCCGACTGTAAAACACTGTTAAAAAGGGTGCACTATATCACTATATCACCTCCTCCTCTGGCTGTGAGGAAAATATATCCATTTCTAGGCTGAAATGTGACCTTCATAAATACTTTGCTCCATTTTTATTATGTTGAGGAATACATCAACGTCGGCACGGTTAGATAACGTACACACGAACAGCTTGACTCTGTCAGGCATTAATCTCTGTTATTTGTTCTGCTAGGTCCTTTTCCTTCCCATATAGCTTACATCAAATTGAGCACGGCCGGCCTTTGTTTTGAGTTGCTGTATTGAGGAATGTGAAAGTGTCTGGGCCCCAGCGGTTTTGCTCTCCTTGCGTTGCCCTGGCTGAGAGGCAAACTCTAAAAAGGAAAAACAACAGGGGCTTTTTTTTTGGACGGAGCTGAGCGTGAAGACGTTTGTCAGATGTGGGTCTTATCTCTCCAGACGCCCGCACAGGAGAAAGGCAGAACACACTATGACTGATGTTAGTCTGAGAGCAGTTGTACTTGTATGATACAACAACATGGTTTAAAAATATACCACATGCAAATAGGTTGTACATTGTAGTCACACGATCATGACAGTAATCGTATGAAACCTGTTTGTGGCTGGAGACATTAGAAGGGTTATGTAGGAGGAGATGTGTGAATCTTTTAGGGGGCGCTTGCGTGTCTGCCATTTGAGGAGGCTGCTTGACTTGTTGCCAAAGCATACAGTGTAGTAGGCCCAGGGCAAGGTCTGGGGCTGTCACGGGCTGTTGGATGCTCCTCTCCTCCCTCCCCCAACCTCCCTCAGAGGCACTCTCTGTGGTTCACACTGTAGATCCTCAGCAGGAGAAGGACCACATGCTTATCCAGAAATATTCTGCTGGGTTGAGGGCCTGAACACCTGTGTCTGAATATTTATCTCACGCGATGCCACCATGCCACCTGATTCAACCATACCCACCCACCTATCCATCTATCTATTCATGCATCCACCCTTCCATCCATCTATTTATGCATGCATTAATCCATCCATCCATCCGTCCATTTATCAAAGCAGCAGTGTCGGGAAGCTGCCTCTGAAATCATAGCTTTGCGAACTACCAATGACTTAAAACTGGAAGAAGAAGAACTAGAGCAAAGCTACCCTAGGGAGAAATCTAGTTTGATTACTTTGAAAAAATAGTTCAAACTACTTTGTATCAAATTGACAATGCACATCTGATGTGAAATTATAACAAAATATGATACAAACAAGTCACATGCCAGCAGAAAATGCCATTGAGTTTATTGCAGGAACTTAAAAGTGCCAATTTGGTCCTCACCGGTCATACATAAACCAAAAAAATGAACATTTAAATAACATTTCACAGGGCGGGACAGGGCTCTTCAATGGGGGTTCAATTAGAGAGGCAATGTTAAAATTCAAATAAAAATGTATTCCTTTCCTTTTATGGCCCAACAATGTTTGTAGCTGCATTAGTTCACATAAAATGGCAAATACAAGTAAGTGAACTTCTTGAATCAATATGCAAATATGCATGATGTGGAACTGCCACAAAGCTACGGCAAAATGAAGTTAAACGACTAGTTAAATGACATCTGAGTACATTCAGAGTACCACACCACATTTAGAACACCACTGTCTGATGTCTCCCACGTGAGTCGAATTCCGGTTGGTTCATAATGAATGCCTATTCAAAGCCACCTGACTGTCTCCTGGCATTGCTTTCTGTCTTTCTCTGATTAGATTTTTGGCAGAACTGATGAGTATAAGCATGTGTTACCAGAACAGCTCCGCGAATGCCACCTACGTCCATGCGGCTTTCCGACTTTTTATTTCACAAATAAAAGTAATAACTAAAAAAATTACTCATCACTAACGCTGCAGAGAGAGAGAAACAGAAGAGAGAGAGAGAGAGATCGGTAAGGAGGTAGTGTATTTCGATCTCGATACAGAGACCAATAAGAGTCTATAGGCAAGAAAAGCTTGATTGAGTTTTTTTTTCTTCTTAATTAGATCTAACAGCGCCGGAGGTGAGCAATAATTACTGATACGAGAGTGGGCGTAACCCTACCTATGCATTTCGAATACCACTGCACGCAATTGGATAGCACTGTACGACCAATCAGAGCAATGAACAAGGTGACATATTAAGCCCTGTTGGCTTAGTGAACAGTGGGGTTAACTGGTAGATTAAACTTTTGTCGTGGTCGGCCGGCAAAACAGAACATTCTTCTTTCTTCCTAATGAAAGATATGAGTGCTGTCTTCCAAATCGTTAAGTGTCGAGGCCAAAGCCGTTTCAAACTCAAACAACGTAGCCACAGCCATCTTTGTTGTTGTTTACTATCATGGCTTCGACGACACACACACAGCACCACTGTTGTCATCCGGTAACGTCCGCCCCAGATCCCCATACATAGGGTTCTGGCCCGCACATATCAGACAGAACGATTTGATTGGCTGCTGTGAATTTCCTGACATAGTTAAAGAGCTCCAATGGATCATGTCCAGACCACAAGGCTGAGCAAATCTAAATGTGCCAGCTTCAGGTCTGGATTTCCAGGCTACTATTCTGGTCCAAAGAGAATACGATTTTATTTTCTACGATTTACATCAGATGGTGGCGATCCAGTGTGGAATGCTGGGAAGGAAAACAACTAATCTCTTTGCTTCTGTATCTCAGGATTAAAGAAAGAGAGGTGAAGGTGATTCTTTTTTTCAGAGCTAGATGCATTTCAAGTCACTCTCGCCACGCGGCTCTTTTAATGACACTGACCAAAGCACACAGTGGAATCTTTTGATCAAACCAGTCAACTGATTTATCAAGGAGTATTTCAGAAAAAGAAAATATGAGAAAATCTGAACATTGAATACAGTAAAAATTGTTGTACGATTGAGATCATTAAGTCAAAGCATAGGGAAGCTGAAGCAACCATGACCACAACTAGCCACGTGACAAAGTCTGACTCATTAAACACTTTCTATTCAAATCAGATTCACAAAGACTGCAGCTGAGCTCCAGCATGTGCGTATGGTTCCCCTTAATGACAAGGGATATAATCATTAGTCATTAGTTTGACTTTGTATTCCACAAAACATGTGCCGACTGTTTTTTTTTTCTCTTGGCCCCGTGAATTTGATGGAATTATCTCCTCGTATATGCTCAGAATAACAACTGAGAGCATGCCAAAAATAACACTTGCAATTAATATGCCAAGTTGACGGCTGGGTTGAGTCTCACACTGTTAAAGGAGTGGGATGATGAATTAGTGGCAACCTTTTTTAACTAGGAATCACTCAAACAGCCCTTTCTCAAAAGCCACTAAGGGCAACCATTCAACATGTTCCCCTTAGCCAAAAGGCTACTGACAGGGGGCCAACGAGTGTTAACCGGACACTTTCAGACACTCCACTACAGTAACAAATGGCAGCCAACTGTTGGGTCCATGGTTGTCTGAATTCCAGTGTTTAAGCCTTAAAGCCTCACTAGAGTGGCCTGCTCGAGAGAAAACACAAGACCTGTTAAGCTGGGGTCGGCTTCAGAGACACACACAGACACACTTACACAACACTCAAACGGCCTTCACTGATGTGCAACGTCATTGAGCCGCAGTGAACGCAATGTGTTTCATAAGAAAATGAAGAAGATGATTCACACACATGGCTCACACAGTAACAACCAGCAGCATGCCGGTATCTTCTGAGCTTCTATGGGAATTCACAGTGGATGAAGTGATTGATCACATGCTGAGCTGTGTGCGACATCAGCCCTGTCACTTATGAAGGGAAACTTTTGTATAGAAAGATCAAGCCACAGGCAGCATAACAGTGGAGAACAGAGGGACCTGCATGTACAGTAGTATGCTGCTTTCATGTCAGCAGAATGGGGCTATGTTAGAGTATGGGTGGTGAACAGCGCCCTTTAGATGTTGAACTGTCTGAGATGGGGTGTGGGGACATCAAACAGTAGGAAACCTTGTCGCCGCTAAAGGGAGTTTCCGCCAGTGTGTGTGGGTGTAATAAATGACGAGAATGGGGGTACTACACGTGCGTATTGCTAAAAGTGTATCCTAGAGCTATAGAGGGGCATGTTTGAACATATGTATGTACGTGTGCGTGTGAAAAAAAGAGTTGAAGGTGGGGACGGGTTGAAATCACAGGGTAATGTTCTGCTTGATTAAAGAGTGGCATACGCTAATTTCCTAGCCTGGCTCCGCCCGCCCGCCTACTTCCGGCCAAATTTTATTTTCCCTTCAGTAGTCAGTCTGGGTGTACAGCCCATTTCCCAGTTTTGCTGGAGATTCGACAGCCGGTCCAATCAGCGAACAGAGCGAGTGGCTGAGAACGATGACGTCGAAGTCGCGCTCCAGTTTCAGTTGCCAGAAGCCGGCTCTTGACACACGTGACGACCAAACGTTATGCGATTGGTTGGCTAATCCAGAGTGGCACTGGGCAGATCCAATAGTTTTAAACTTTAACAGACACCCGCCTCCATGAGTTAACGTTTGCCAATTAAAGCACTGCCAGACCTTCTGTACAAATGAAATGAAGTACGATGGTCTGGTAGCACCAGGCTACTAATTTCCCCCATCTGACTAGACTTTTAAAGTTAGGTGGTAGGCTCACACACACACACACACACATGCGCGCACAGAAACACACATAGGCAAGCACTCGGCCTACATTGACCAAGTGTAGACCTCTATTTTAAGGTAATATAATGAAATCAAAAAAACATGAAAATGTTATCAGGATATTACTTTGATGTGCTTTAAAAGTTGCCAAGAGGGGACTTGAATCCTTGAGCGATGTGCACATATCAAAGAGGGGACTTCATTCACTGCATCTGTGTGTGTGTGTGTGGGTGTGTGCACACACCCACCCACCCACACACACACACACACACACACACACACACACACACACACACACACACACACACACACACACACACACACACACACACACACACACACACACACACACACACTTACATTAAAATTATTACTCATCTAAATTCCTATACAGTAGATTCTCCCGGATGGCGGCTGACTCATGACCCCAGTTCTAACTGCATTAGTGAAAACTTTCTTCACTGTAAGAGAAAGAGAAGTGTGTCATGGCGCCGACCTTGGGTTCACTCTTTGATATTGTTCCTCATGATTTGTGTTTCACCTCGCTGTCGTCTGCTATTAGCTGGACTATCAGACTGACTGAGTTTCCCTTTGATCCTGAGTAATTACAGAGCTGTGTGTGTGTGTGTGTGTGTGTGTGTGTGTGTGTGTGCGCGTGTGAGTGGTGGAGTGTATCATGACGCGGTGGTTACAGTGTTTCAAGCTTGAGTTTTGAGGTAAATCGTGAAATCTGGCGAGACTCAGAGAATGCCACCGACTCCAGACAAAGAAAAAAAAAATTACAACTCTGCACGCAACGCAACACGAGTCCCCTCCCTCACATCAGATAACAGGGGGTGTGAGTGTGTGAGTGTGTGTGTTAAACAAACCCGCCTTCCACATCAGGTCCACAGTGTGTCTGTTTGACATATAATATGTAAGACCTCCAGACTCATATATTTGACAGTATTTATATACTGTCTCCACACGTCTCCTACACAATTCTTATTTGTCAGATTGATAGCGGAAATACATACGTACGAAAGTCATGCATACAAATGTTGCACTCATTATGTGGGTGTGCATATTAACAACATGCACAGTCACAATGTCATCTCAGTGCAAAGGATGGGGCTATTTATGTGAGTCCCTGAGTGTAATGGTACAATCAATGAACAAGATATGACGTGGAGTCTTTAGCGATGCTATGTGTTAAACGTCCACGTGCGCTCTGCAACCAGGGTTAATCTGAGGCTTGATGGGAATGTCATTAGTGCAGGTATTTATATATACTGTATATGATGGTTCGTAAATCAAATAATTGGACATGAGGAATGTTTAACAGATAAGGCTAGATTCAAAGTTTGGGTCATCAGAGGTATTATAACTCATCCCGAGGAGCTGGGAGTTACAAATATTGCCTTTTTTTATACATCTGGAAGATATGGAGTAACATTCAAATTAACTCTGAATTCCTAGCACATGTTAGTTCAGTTCAGCTGTGCACTGGTGAGCATCACTTTTCCCATTAAACATATTCATCCACAGTTCATTTCAAACTATTGATAAGAGTAGCTAGAAAAGGAACATACGGTTGTTTTTTTCTACATTCGAGCCCATTTACTTCAAAGTGCTTATTAAAAGCTTGTTAAAAAAATTATCATGCCACCATTACTCCTCCACTGTTTTTCAAATCAATTTCTGTCTAGCACTTTGACTTGTGTAGACATTACAGTTCCAACTAATTCCATTTGAGCACATTTTCATAAAGCTACGTCAATAGGTGATAAAGTATTTGCGTCAATGCACATACAATGCAATGTTCAGTGATCCAACAGTACGGAAACAAGCACGCATTAATGCCATTTAAAATGTACCCTGGAAAAGTCCTCTAAGCAATGCGCATAAATCAGTATACATTCTCTTGTGTACTTAGGGTGTCTGAGTTCATACAGTGAGTCACATGCTTTTTCGGCCAGTCGTCAGGATTTATTTTTCTGAAGGTAAAGACCGTAGTAAACATGGCAATACCTTCAACATAGGCTGAGAAGGCTGCATAAGCACACACAGCATATATAGCTCCTAAAGTCTCAGGGAATTTCGCTCTTTGTGTGTGTGTGTGTGTGTGTGTGTGTGTGTGTACATTCAAAACATTATCAGAATGGAGAGGTACATGCGCTGCAGACACACATACATGTTCTGCATGCAATACATTAGTGGCTTCTGCTGCTATGTGAAATAAGAGAGCTTTAAATTTTTTTTTTAAGATGATTCAGTTACCTTTCAGGAGCCAAAGCTATTTGATCGTACAATTGGCTGGCCATGAAAATGTTATGTAATAAATAAAGAAATCCAGGGAGGCCAGTGAGTCAAACATTCGATTTAAAATACTTTTAAGAATATGAAAGATATCCATGACCTTATTTAAACTATTTATGCGGAATTAATTGTATAAAAAGTGTAAACGTTAAGAGTTGCATAACTTATATCATTCCAACCTGTCAGGGAAAACTGCTACAGAAAGAAAACTTTCTTCAGTATTACATTTCCATCTATACTTAGAGAGAATACAGAGCCTAACACTCATCATTGTACTGAAAAGAACCTGGTAGTTAGGACAACATCTCCCTCCAGTAGGTCTGGCACACTGAAGTTCTGAACCCAGCTGAACCTGTTGCCATCCAATTAAACCTGCTGCATGTATGTGAAGAATGTCATTAGCACGGTGATGACTGAGTGTGTGTGTGCGTGTGTTTGCATGTGTGTATCTTTGTGTGTGTGTGTGTGTGTGTGTGTGTGTGCGTGTGTCTGTGTATGTGTGTGTGTGTGTGTATGTGCCTGCCAAGTAAGGACAGGGACAGTGTTTTTCTTAATTTGATCTGATGCTGTGGTTTTGTGCACACACATTTTAACTGTGTGTGTGTGTGTGTGTGTGTGTGTGTGAGAGTGTGTGTTCTAAACCATAAGGAACAGTTTTCATCACCCCTCAATTCAAAATGACGCCTGAAGCCGGGTGTCAGCGGCTGTAGACATCAGGCCACAGACAGTGCTCATGGTGATAGAATAATGCTGAGTTGACTAGCTCCCTCTGCTGCTCAAAGAAAGGTGGACTAGAGACACCCTGTGAGGCCTACGTAGGGTTAGTCTGCCCCCTGGGGGACGACAGTGATAGTGCAGACAGTGAGCTACCTGTTGCATATTCAGGATGTGGTAAATGTCAGCTTGTCAGAATACAGCTGAATGAATAGTGTTTGATTAGCTTTACTAAATAGTATAGAGTGGTAATACAGTGTGAGTCTACTATAATAGGCAAACCTTTATTAGTGGTAGAGGTTATTCCCTACGAGACGAGTAAATATGTTTTCCTGTGATGGGAGAGAGCCCTCTGTTGGTCAAAGACCAGACCAGCATGAAGCAATAAAGCCCTCTGTTCTATCTACCAGTCCACAATGTTCACTTAAAACCATTATGAACAATTTAATGAGTGTGTCGGGCAACTGCAGGTCAGGTTTGTGGAGCCGTTAAGCCTAAAGTGAGCGGTTTGACCTACAGCTCCATCTGTCCTCATGTCTTTCTGTCTTTGAGCAAGAAGAATGACTGGGAAGAAAAAAAATGAGGTAGCTCTGGGTATTTGCATGTATCGCCGTCAACTGTACGAGCTGCGACAGTCACATCATTTGAACGAGATGATACTGTAAGTAAAAGCTTGAGTGACAGATTTAAATGAACATTTTCATACAGACACTGCACGATGAAAGCAGATGTTTGAGAGGCGAAGAGCAAGAACTTATTAGTGTAAGGGATATTCATTATTTGGCTGCACTTTTATTCTACATTTATATTTTATTGTCTATCCTACATTGTGTAATCATTAAAAAAAACATGTAAAGATTCTGCGTTGTTGTCCCAATGTCACAAGATTTATTACAAACGTGCCAGCAGCAATTTAATTAAATGTAAGCGTTTCAATCTGTAGCAGGGCAATCTGTCCCAATATAAAATAATGCACGGGTGGCAACCGGTCGAATGCCTCAACAGTTTGTGAACCTATGGCGACTTCAATAGCACAATGTTTACGGGGTCAAAAAGCCCGCAGAACAGGGGAGGTCAGAAACAAGGTTAAATATGAGTAAACAAGGACTTCCTCCCCGAGGGTAAGAAATGTGCACCTGGACTTCTCATTAGTGCTGCGCTCTGAGAGTCTGCTCAGCACCACAGAGCACATGTGGCCCAGAGGAAACAAGCTCACAGCACTGCTAGGCTCCAACATTACATTGCATTGCATCACACACACACACACACACACACACACACACACACACACACACACACACACACACACACACACACACACACACACACACACACACACACAGAGTTCAGGAGAAAATGTACCGGCCAATAGGCGATCAATGAACCACCTCCCCAGTTTTCATGAGCAACCATAGTGGCAACGTATTATGTTTTAGTACCGAGAGTGTTAACACAAATTCACACACACACACACACACACACACACACACACACACACACACACACACACACACACACACACACACACACACACACACACACACACACACACACACACACACACACACACACAGTGGGGATGATGGCTGGTTGTGTTGTATGGCCTTTCTCCTGATGCTCACTGAGCTGTCCCACAGTGCTGTTAGAAGGAGCGTATCACAACCTCCGCTCCATCTTCCCCACGGGGGAGCAAGCGGGACTTATTTATGACCCACTGACACTTCGATCCTCTTCCATTTCACGGCTCAAACAGCTTGTTTGCTTCCCCTCTGCTCCTACTCTGTCAAATTCATCTCTTACTATCAGGACAGACTGACACACATTTCTTGCCTTTTTTTCTGAGCCAGAAAGCTGCTTTCATGTCTCGTTCAAAATAATCATTAGCCTACCACTACCACAAAGCCAAAAGACTATCCTCTAGCCTATTAAAATGCCATTAAAGCAAATGGGCTACCGTCTTTTTTCCCACGTTCTTTCTTTTTTTTTCTTTTTCTCTATGCCTTGTCTTCCCTGAGGTCTTCTTCACCTGAAGTTCTGCAGTAAGCTGTGGGGAGCGCTAGACATTAATCAAAGGGTGGAGCAGAGAAAGAGGAGGGAGAGAGAGGGTGGCAGGGTCAGTCCTGCTCTCCCACCATGTTTTCCCTAATCCCCTGCCTCCCTTTGGAGCAGTTTAAATCTCTCACAGTCTGGGGAATCATCAACCTCCGCTCAGGGCCCCTCTCTGCTGCATGCGCTCCACCAGGAGTATAGTAATGGATGGCCCAGACACATGCACAAAACATACATGTGAAAACAGAGAGCGTTAAACTAGCATGTCCAAATGCAGGTTTAAAAAAAAAATAAAATCTTGAGTGAGTAGTGATCAACCAATGAATATAAAGAGAGTCACTGTTTTGAGGAGAAAAAGGTGGTGGTGGTGGTGGTGTGTGTGTGTGTGTGGGGGGGGGGCAGCTCGTATTTTGACAGTGTCTCAGTCCTGGAGAAAATGGCCTCGCTCCGTTCTGTTTGTTTTCTGAAGGAGAAACATCTGAACATCTGTGGTGTTCCACGCAGCAACATGCTGGGCTAGAGTTACAAGCTGCACCGGTGCACGAGAATGCATAAACACATGTGCACAGTCAGACACACACACACGTGCACACTCGCACACGCACACACAAACTTAAATGTAAGGGTTTAACTGGCGATGAATTTCTATATACCTACTGCAGAATCATTGAATTGCTTTCACTCTGAAGTAATGTTAAATACACATGCTCCATTGTCAGATGGCGTGGAGAAAAATACCACACAGCTTCTTCAAAGAGGCTTCCTGAGGAATGTCGCCTAATGTCTGTGAACATGCGTGTCACAGTGTGTGTATGGCAGATATAAGCTTGTCTCAAGTCTATGTTGCCTTCCATGCCGTGACTGTTTTTTTTTTGGTGTGCTACTGCTGCCACATATGGCACCAAGAAATCCAACCAGGGCTTAAAAAAACAAACTCGAAAAGCAAATACTGTGTAAGCACGGCTAATATATTTCACTTGGCAAGGAACATGTGGTCTTTGTCAAAGGGACTCCTTCTTCAATACGAAATGTGTGCTTCAGTCAGCTCCCCCGCCCCCTTTAGGCTGTGAGAAGCGATATGAGTTCAGATGAGAACAGCGATGATGAACTTTTGCTGCCGACCTGCAAGGCAAAAGTGCGTCCCCAAGAGAATGACTTTGATCACACAGGGAGGAGATCTGCTGGGGCTTATCTTGCAGCCCTACTCACTTTCACGCAATACGTCTACGGTGCAGTTCTCAACATGGTCGCTAGGGCGCACTGTTACACTGCCCACTGGACCCTGAAAAGGCCAACACACACACACACATGTCGAACACACACACACACACACACACACACACGTTGAACACACGTACACACGTTCACAAGTACACACATACACAAACACACACACACCCACCCACCCACCCACCCACACCACACCACGCACACACACACACACACACACACACACACACACACACACACACACACACACACACACACACACACACACACACACACACACACACACACACACACACACACACACACACACACACACACACACACACACACACACACACACACACACACAGCCCCCACTCCGAAACGAGCTGCTGCCACGACGGAGCTGTTTTCTCTTGTTCTCCTGAGGGATATCAACAACTTTTTTTTACTGTTTCACTGTGTCCAACTTCTCCATCTCAGATAATGCAGCGAGGGGTTGTGGCCGCCCAGATGTGAGGCACCAGCTCTAAAGCTGCCCTTAACAAAAACACAGTCACTTTCCCTCCCTCCCCTGATTTGAATGTGTTTTTCGGTCCATTTTCAACTCCTATTACCTTCTCCCCACTTGCTGGTGATACTCCTGGTGCAAATCGTTTTGAACCTGATCATGAATTCAAAGAGCCATAAAAACAGAATGTCAACCTCATGTGGAGCTAAGAACGAATAAGGTTCAAGTTCAGCAGTTTGAGAAAAGTATTAGCAGTAAAGTTGAGGCGACTCATCGGCCACAATTACATCATTTCAGCGTTTTACTTCTCTCTTCTATAAGAGCCAGCAGCCAGAACACATTTTTGCAGTAGTGAAATGTGCACAGGGTTGGCTCTGTCCTCCTGAGTCTCCTCTTTTATTAAACCAGAGTCTTTTACAAACCACCACTCCAGGGACAATGTGCACTGGTCCAATATTTTGGGAGGGACTGACGTAGGATTGTCAAAGTACAACAATTTTTTCAAACCACATCTGGGAGGTGCGGCGCCCTACATGGACAGACACTGTGACCTGTACACTGGCAATGATGGTTGAAAAACACAGGCCGATCCACCAGTAATAGACCATTATGCTGGAGGGAGAGGTTGACATTTGAGAGAGACTCTGAGGCTTGTCCCAACCCTTTGAAATAAAGACAGGGTCATTCTCAGAAAATGACAGTCCAAATGTTTACAGTTTGTTTCTATGAAGAGATGGAGATTGATTAAAGGTCAAAAAGGTCTAGCAAATGTATAGCTGCTTGTTAACATCTCTCAGACAGTAATCAAAAGCCATCAGACAGTGAGCATGCTGCCTGATGGAGCAGCGAGATGCATTCACTGAACATGGGAGAGGTTAGTTTCTAGTGTGAGAATGTCCATGATGCACAATTTGAAATGCTGAAATAAATCTGCAAAATGTTTTCTTAGGAAGTGAATGCATTCAAGATATTCGTCAGGCCTAAAGGACACACAAACAGCGAATGATTGGTAAGAAACAGTGAATGCATCATCATAACCTTTAAAAAGGGATACTTCAGCATTTCGGGAAATTCGCTTACATATTGTTTTATTGCCTACAAATGAGAAGATTAACATGAATATGTAGCTAGAGCTAGCTTAGTTGAGCATGAAGACTCAATACAAAGGGAACGATAGGAAGACCGGCTGCCAGTCTCAAAGCAACATAGCTGAGACTCAAGGATGTTATTGGTATTGGTCCTGTTTTTTTCACTTTTTGGTACGGATTAAACGACATGTAGGACGCTAATCGGTAAGCTTTAGATGTGTTGATAGAAGCCGCTTCCGTTACCTTGTGAACTGAGCCGGTCCGGCTGTTAAATCCTTGTGTTTGTTAAGATAAACTAACAGCTTCATATTTACCAAACCGACATGAGCCTCACACTCTCGTAAATAAATAAATATTCATATTTCCCAGTATGTTGAGCTACTCCATTAAGCGTATTCAAAAGTTTAGAAATGGATAAACAAGCTCCACAAAGTCTAAGGGAAATGTATGCACGATGATCCACTCTTATTCAATCACACTCGTACTATCAAGAGAGGCAATTAAAATGTTCGCTCCAAGAAGTTTACAAAACCTACGTACAGCATGGTGGAGCCGGAGGAGCTGTTTGTATGTTACACAAAGCAACACGGGGGCGGGACCTGATAAGCCTTTGGCTTCTTCCGTCTCCCTTCGGACAACACAAAGTATGATGTATGAATATTTGCAAGAGAAAATTGTGTATTGTGTGGAATTGTCCGAAAGAATAATAAATAAAATAAAAATAAAACACAACCAAAATTCTTCAAAAATAGAGAGACTGAGCAACCACCCACAGAAGAGCAAGAATGTCAGCATCCTCCAGGAGGAGAATATGAAAGAGAATAGAATTATCATTATTTATCTACGTGAATCTTAGGTCTGACTTGTTTTGTTGAACTGAATAAGTCACACAAATATACTCTGTATCTCTAATGTCGGCTTGGTGTCATTTAACTCACTGGATTTTGAACAAGATCTCCAAATATTCCAGTGAACAGTGTTTGAATGTCAACCCACCATAGGAACAACAACACATCCAACGTACATACCAGACTCGAAGAGATGATACACTCGGCTAGATTTATGAACGCTCTAAAATCATGAAGAAGCTTCCAAAGTCTTTAAAAAGAAACGACCACTGTGTGATGGTTCACTTTGTGTGTGTGTGTGTGTGTGTGTGTGTGTGTGTGTGTTTGTGTGTGTGTGTGTGTGTGTGTGTGTGTGTGTGTGTGTGTGTGTGTGTGTGTGTGTGTGTGTGTGTGTGTGTGTGTGTGTGTGTGTGTGTGTGTGTGTGTGTGTGTGTGTGTGTGTGTGTGTGTGTGTGTGTGTGTGTGTGTGTGTGTGTGTGTGTGTGTGTGTGTGTGTGTGTGTGTGTGTGTGTGTGTGTGTGTGTGTGTGTGTGTGTGTGTGAAAGTGCTTAAGAGGCCTAGATGGCAAGGGTTCAATCCCACACACCAGGAAGCATGATAATGTGATAATGTGCATGGCAGCCCAGGCATTGCCCTGAGTGTAGCCCGGGCCCACGCCAACACACTGATGGGAGAAAGAGCTAGAGGAGAGAGGCATGGGCTCCTAGCCAAGCTCACTGCTGGGGTTATCCTTAATGAACTGTGGAGCAAGGCGAGCTATAACTCAGGGCAAACAAATATCATTTCTTCTGCCAAGGCGGCTTGATTTACCGAGAAGAAAATCACCCAGATGCACCAAGAAAAAAAAACGCCATGCAACAAACACTTTTGAGTTGTTTATGACTTAGATCAAATCTTGATCTTTGTAAGACAACATTGGTTACATATTCTCAACTCTTTCCCCAAATAATGCATCATTTATTTTCCTATTTGTTTTACAAGCACACACTTGCCTGGAGTGCTGATCCGGAAACTCACTATAGCAGGGGAGCGTTTCTTAATATCCACTCCTCATGAACTGAGATAATTATCATGTTTGGAAGTTATTATCTGTGTATGGAAGAGGATTAGGGCCACGGGAGAGAGAAATACCAACTGAGAGGAGGCAGTTTGTTTGTAATGATGCACTTACTTGAATAAAGTCAAAATGTGGAGAATAAACTCAAACAGTTATCTCCTATAGGCCTTCAATAGCGCGCCCTGGTTTTGAACCACACCATTTTGTTCACAGCCATTTTGGTAGCCTCCAAAAATCTCCATTTTGAGGGTGTAGAAGAGGGGTCTTTCTGTAAATGTACACCTATCGAATGAATAAGCACTTCCCGTTTCAGACAGGGTTGGGGTTCAAGGAGGGGAGGGGGTTGGACTCACTTTGAATGTCCCACTTTCTCCTTTTGCTCCTTTCTTTCTCAACTAAGAGAAGAAAACAAAAAAACTCCACACAGCTCAAACAGTCAAGAGCAGGATTTTCACTTCACCTATCGAGACTCTTAAGCCCGCAGCTAAAATCTTACATGCTGATCAAATCATAGAAGGGCTCTATTACACCAGAGTTTATAGGAGCGTAGATTAAATTAATAGCCATTTTACAACTACAACAGAAAACACTTGGTTCTTATTAAATTGGCCAATGTAAACAGAGAAATTCTGTTTCGTAGGGGGAAAAAGAAATATCCAGGAGATGGAGAGAGAGATAGAAGAAAACAATGGGAAAAGGAGGATGTTTATTCAATGTGCGCGAGCAAAAGAAGGGGCTTCCAAAGCGTCCACTGGCGGGAACAGAAATGCTCCCACAACCGCAGACAGACAGACAGACAGACAGACACACACACACACACACACACACACACACACAAACACACACACAAACATGACCATTAGACAGGAGGAGGATAGATAGAGGAGAGGGTGGTGCAACTGATGAAAAGACGTGATTAACCTTTGATCCTCACAGCGAATCGTATGAGTGTGTGAGTGTGTGTGTGTGTCTGTGCAAGCCGGCATGTCTTGGAGAGTATGAGCGAGTGTGTGTGGAAAGAAGAGAGAGAGAGTGAGTGTGTGTGTGTGTGTGTGTTTTCCGAGTGATAACTGTGCTATGTGCTCGGCTGCTCCCATGAGACAGAGATAGATAATGTTGACGCTGTTGAGATCCCTTTGATAGCGTCTGCAGGGATGGAGTGGGGAGGAGGAGAAGGAGAAGGAGGTTTTATATATATGTATGTGTGTGTGTGTGTGTGACGGGTGGGTGACACGTTGGTTTAGGGTGGTTATGTAGCCTCTACCCCCTGGTGGTTCATGGGTGCTGCTGGTCTGAATTACGCGCCTATAAGGGAGGGAGAGCTTGCGTTTTGACCCCTGAACCCAAACCGACCTGGGACAAAGCATGGGAACGCAGTAGCCTTGTGTATGTAGGTGTGTATGTTGACGCGGGTGCTAGACAAGCAAAAAAAGTGAGCAATGATGGGAAAAAGCGCGTGTGTGTGTGTGTGTGTGTGTGGGAAGGACAGAGGAGGACAGATTAGTTTCCATACGTGGCCGGACAATGAGTATGTGTGTATTTGTGCGAACAAGTTCATGCATGACTGTTTGTTTACTCTGCAAAGCTATGACTGCACAGTCAGAATGAAGGCAATACACATGCGATGGTGAGACACAGTTTCTGCGGGGATTCATTTGATACCTGAGAGCCAAACAAACAACTTCGGGGGCCTTGCCAGATCTGAACCCGGAGCAATAAACTCTAACCGATATCTGAGACGCTGGCTCTGTTTACGGGCTCATCAGTCAACACACCGCAGGGGCGTACACACACACACACACACACACACACACACACACACACACACACACACACACACACACACACACACACACACACACACACACACACACACACACACACACACACACACACACACACACACACACACACACACACACACGTCTCGACTACTGAACACTGCATAAGATCTGATGCTTTTTTTTTGTTGCTGTAAAGACATTTGGAGCCAGGATGGGATTCAAAATGAAAGGAGCAAATTCTACGTGAAATCCATGTGCGAAAAAATGACTTGTTTTCAACCACATAGAAGTCTTGGATGGTCACAAGTCTCTGTGAAGGGCAAAAAAGGGGTGGGACGCAACAGAAAAACTAGAGATTGGAGCCACATGTTGAGGCGCAGCACACACACAAGACACTCAAGACACACACATGAGCACACACACAACCAGATTGATTGATTAATCTGGAATGTTTTTTCTTTTCCCTCTGAAAGCCCAATGTTCCACAGCACAGCCAGAGCGGACAACAACATAAACTGCTCACATACTGTAGCACATACGAGGAATTATATGGCGCTTATACACTCATAAGCTTGGTTTTGACACACACACACACACACACACACACACACACACACACACACACACACACACACACACACACACACACACACACACACACACACACACACACACACACACACACACACACACACACACACACACACACACAGGAGGAGGAGGAGGTGTAGTGCTCACAAAACAAAGACTTTTGGTCTTGTCTCACTTCTACAAGAGCGCTGTGTTTGCCACAAAGAAAATGGTGTGATCTCAAACTTACGACTGCTTTTAGGGGGTGGAAGGACTTTTTCTTTCTTTTTGATGTTGTCTGAAGTGACAGTGGCACACAGCAGGTGGGGGGGGGCTTGTAACAGTGTGTGATCCCATGGTGAGGCATGAGATGTAAAAGCGAGAACAGTACACGATCTTATACAGTGGCTTATCTGCTAGTGCCCTTGAGAAAATATAAAAACTGCCACAGAGCACACTGTGAACTAGGGACTATTTCCTTTGTATAATGCAAGGTAGTTCCAATGAAAAAAAGTTCTGTGTTTTTTTTTCCCCAGAGCACTGAGGACACTGTTTACAGTCAGCTGTTTTTTGCCAATGGTAACTTGTTGACTTGAAATCGTTTGATACTTAAAAATCCTGTTTCTGGGAGGAATCTTTCTGCAAGATTGTATCCTCCCAATGCATGTTTCTTGGCGATGTACACGTGTGATCAGGTTTCAATTTCAAATAGACTTATTTTTTGTTTTAATGCAGGACAAAGCCTTCAGCCATCAGAGCAGCAGGATGCGATTACAGATCACTTTGTTTTTTTCCTCCCAGAGCAAAACTGAAACGAACACAAATACGTCTCTACACGTCTATAAAAGCCAACATAACATTTGAATATACAGAGATTTACAGCAGTATTGATCAACTGTTAAAAAAGTTTGCAAATGATTGCACGCCTATGCTGTTCTCAATTCTCTGTGTTATCCGTTTTCTCCGATATACCACCTCTAGCAATAACTTTTTTTCGATTGGTGCCAATGTCATATCTTTTCATCCCAATTTATATACTCCTACACATACTGTATATTCGATCCATGTTGATATCACAACAATGCAATAGGAGTGGTTAAGAGGACACAGGAAAAAAGTTGAATGTTTTTGCAGAGTAACATATGACGGAGTAGCTTCTTTTATAGAATGACCATTGACCAATATGGCAGACCTACATACAGTGCTGTTGTTGAGCATTTTGGAATTGTATTGTGTTTCACCATTATTAATTCATTTTTATCAATACCAGTATTTTTTATATGAAACAACAGATGTTTGTTTATCAATTCAACATGTTTCTTTTCCAGAAATCAATTGTTAAAAGAGATAAAACAAATTATTTGCCAACTGTTGTATCTGCAAAAGTTTATGAACCCTGAGCTGCATTGCTTAAATCGAGCAGATCTTTGAGAGATCTTTAGGGAAGAAATTGGGTGGCACTAGATAAAACAGAGATCAAACCAAGTAAGTTTAGGCTGATCAAAGTGAACCCATACAGGTCGGACATGCCAAAAGGGAAAACAATCTCAGAGGGTCTCAGGAATAGAGTTGTGATGCTGCACATTTGTCTGGGGACAGCTATAAATTAATTTAAAATCTACAAATGGAGAGCTTTAAGAGTGACTGAACATCTGCCTAGAAGTAGACTTCCTTCAAAAATATCCACAAGAACCACAAAAAAAGTGATTTTTCAGTTAAAAGCCAACCCAAACATTACATCTAGTGATTTGCAGACCTCCCTTGCAGCATCTGGGACAGATGTGCATGGTTCCACAATAAGGAGAACACACAGTCAACATGACTTTCAAGGGAGGGTTGCTGAAGAAGCCTCTGCTCTCAAAAAAGAACAAAACTGCTAATCACAACTTATTAGAATTATTCTGTGGACAGATTAGTCCAAAATTGAACTGATGGTCATAACCAAAACCACCATGTTTGGGCAAAAACGTAACTCTGCCTAACACCAAGAGAACCTTCTCCCAAGTGAAGAATGGTGGTGGCAAATGGTCTGCAAATCTCCAGATGTAATGTGTGGGTTGGCTTGTACCTGAAAAATCACTTTTCTTGTGGCGCTTGAAGATATTTTTGAAGGAAGTCCACTCCAAGGCAGATGTTAAGTCATTCTTAAAGCTCTCCATTTGTAGATCATTTGCCTCACGTGGACGGATGGAGCTCAAACTTTTTTATATTAATTTATAGCTGTCCCCAGACAAATGTGCAACATCATAACTCTATTCCTAAGATCCTCTGAGATTTGTTTCCCCTTTTAGCATGTCTGACCTGTATAGGTTCACTTTGGTGAGCCTATACTGACTTGTTTTTTTCTTTGTTTTAACTTGTGCCACCCAATTTCTTCCCTAAAGATCTCTAATTACATTGGTCTATTTCATCAATCAGTTTGGCCCACCTGATTGTTTTTACCTGCTCGATTTAAGCAATGCAGCTCAGGGTTCACAAACTTCTGCAGATACAACAGTTGGCGAATCATTTGTTTTATCTATTTTAACAATTGATTTCTGGAAAAGAAAAATGTTGAATTGATAAACAAACATCTGTTATTTCATATAAAAAATACTGGTATTGATAAAAATGAATTAATAATGGTTAAACACAATAAAATTCCAAAATGCTCAAGGGGTTCACAAACTTTCAAACAGCACTGTAGATCCTTTTCCTCAATGATCAATTACGTGATTACTTTAAAACCACTCTTCAAGGTTGCAAGTGTGGAAATTGCTTAATAAATGTGTTGTTCTCCAGCTAATGACAGTGAATAGCATCACAAACTTTAAGGTGCACTATGTAACATTTTCTAAAGGTATATTTTCATAAATCAATAAACAAACTCTCCACCCAGGAAAATTGGATCCCTGGAACAATGCTTGAAGTTAAAAAGCTACCTGAAAAGTTACAATTTCACTGTTTGTTGTTTACAGCAGCAGGGCCCACAGCTTTGTTTGGTTCCAAGTGCCTCAAAATAATTGTGTTTTGATTTATTGTGATAGGATTATTTAATATTAAGAATTACTTAAATAAATATGTTTTTTAACTAACTGAAGGCTCTGCTAAAATAAACAAATCCCTCTCCCCTGAAACAACATAGTGCACCTTTAATTCTATGCACTTCCAATGTACTCATTTGGCGGCAGATGCATAACCAGACACCTCTTGGAGAGAGTGTGTTTCTTGTAATTTATATGAACTAATAACCCTTCAACCTGTAAAAATAACTGTGTGACAAAAACAGCTGGCATGTCTAACAGAGAAAGAGAGAGAGAGAGAGAGAGAGAGAGAGAGAGAGAGAGAGAGAGGGGAGTATAGGCTGTGAGAGAAGGTGCTCATTGCCAGATAGAGAGAAAGAGAGCGGGGCGAGATAAGATGGAGGGTCCCACAGACACAGAGGAAGCCCTGCTATCGCAGGAAGCTCCTCTTTTGCAAATGTCAGATCCTCCTAATCGCTGCTCTACTTCCTGTTTCAGACGCCCGATGCTGGACAACGTCTCACGAGCACCCGCGACGATACCCGCCGCAACCACACGGGGAGGGATCAGACATATATACTTACCAATCCAGGCAAGCATCCTGCAAAAACACCATATCCACAGGTCCACATCAGAGCCGATTATAGGGTGGTTGATGGAGCCGGCGCTACAGTGACCACTAGCGCACATACTGGACCACTTATTATTTCTGACCTTGAAAATGTTGACGCCACCCGTTAGAGAATGTCTCAAAGCTGCCCGCTTCGCTTTTTCACTTTTTTTCTCCTCCACACACATTTATGATCCATTCAACAGTTGACTCACAACTTCTCCATTGTCTTACTAATGTTCTAATGAATTTCACTGTAGGAATGTGCGTGTGTTGTGTTTCTGGCCTGAGAGCGTACCACAATTCTCCAATGCCGAAAAAAAACTTGGAGCTTACATGAAAAAAGTGGGTTAGCGTGACACAAATAACACACTGTACTCCTAATCACACACACTGGCCCTAGAGAAACACACAAACTTCATAATCCTGTCATTCAAAATACACATCGGGCTAATCCGCTCCCACACATCGCTATACGGAGGGCCTTCACAGATGGGTCAGGGAAAAAACCGCAGCACAGTGCATCGCAACTCAAAACATTTGGACTACAAAGCTTGCTAGTTTTAGAATTATGCAGAGTTCAAGTGAGAGTGTGAGGCAGCTGCCGATGCGCAGTTTGTGTGTGTGCACTCAGCCTCTTGACTGGTGCAGTGATGCAAGGAGGCCTACCACAGGGCTGCTGCTCCCACCTGAGAGACAGATGTGAGTGTTATGTGTGCGAGTATACATGTGTCTCCACAGGCGCACTGGAAGGGCCTAGACCTGCCACAGTACTGCTATAAAATGCAACATCAGTGCGTCTGATAGCGCTTTCGGCAAGGACTCGTGTATCCTGATTGTAAGATCATTTAAAAAAGGAATCTGTTCATAATTCAACAGCTTGTGCCGTACTTCAATCTTAATTCACAATATGTTTAACACACTGCATGATTCATTCCCAGAGATCTGAAAAGAGGCAAATGTCACTTTGTCAACACTAGGTGATAAATATGTGAGTGTTTGATTAAAGCAGAGAGGCTGTGTATACGACTGGGAAACTCTGGTGTGACGTTACTGAGGAAATCACTGTAACCGAGGAACTGTGAACACTTCCAGCAGCAATATGAGAGAGAAAAGTCTAAAAAAATGGGGACGGGAAGGGCAAAATTAAAACCATACATCCGATTCCTGGATGAATAACACATCCCCTACAGTGGGTTTTTCTTAGGATTTGCTATCGCTACAGTATATACGGAGGGGGGAAATTAAAGCGTGGCCAAAAATAGTGGAGATGTTTTCAATGCTGGAGACTGGAGTTTGTGTGTTCTGGGGTCAGGGACGACAGAGAAGGATCTGGTATATTAGTGTGTGTGGGGGGGGAGTATACAGTAGGGCCGGGGGGGTTTGGTCTGGCCTTAGGGAAAGTGGGGTAACGGTTATAAGGGAGGTGTGTTCTAAATGTGTTTATTTTCTGGGGGGGTGGGGGGGGGGAGGGGTTAGGCTGAGTTTACACTGGCCTCTCTTCAGCAATCCTCCAGTCATTATCGTCGTATGTGTACTACCGCCGCTGTGCTGTGTGGATGGCGCTGATAAAGGCAGCCGAGGCTCCCTATTCGTTTCAAGTGTTTCCCACCATCTGTGGCGACCACAGCAGAGGAAATGGTACAGCATGATGCTGCCATGCCCCGTTCATCCCTCCATCTCTGCCCATCAGGGAGAGAGACGTTTACCTGGGACTGAGAGAGAGGGGGATGAGTCGGATGTGATAGTGCTGAGCTCACAGACACGGTGCAGACGGCAAGCAGCTGTCAGCATCAAAGAACAGTCGAGTGTGTGTGTGTGTGTGTGTGTGTGTGTGTGTGTGTGTGTGTGTGTGTGTGTGTGTGTGTGTGTGTGTGTGTGTGTGTGTGTGCGTGTGTGTGTGTGTGTGAATGAGAGACAGCCTGAGAGGACCAAGACACAGACAGAGCTGGAGAGAAGATAAGATGAAGTGATGCAGAGGCAGAGACAGAAAATGTGATGAAGAAATAGGTTCTATTGATAGCAGGATTTAAATGATAACGGCCGTGCTCCCCGCAAGAGTCTGGGCTTTATCAGACTGAGTCAGCTGTAGAACTCATCCACCAGCTCTCTTGGATAAACTGACAGGAATACCTTAAATTTAGGAATGGGTAGTCCAACCGCAATACTTTTGGACAACCCACTGGAGTTAGCTTGCAAAAGAGAGCAAAAGTGTAACGTGTTGAAAGTGGGAAAGCAATGCCTGATCATATTCCCAGCCATGTTTATTTATGACGTAGGCCGATAAGTGTATTAACCACTTAGGTATTAAAGAGATTTGGCTTACTTGATGAACAGAATAAATGGTTTTGTAGAGAGCACTCTGGCATTGTCAAATTTTCAAATAATGCAGTTGGAAAAATGCCATGTGACACATTTGCCTTGGAATTCAGCTCAGCCGTCCTGTTAGAGTTTGTCTATTGTGAATGATGTTTACAGCGAGCCCCCAGGAACGCAGCTGGCCTGTAAACTGAGTGTGGGGTAGTTGTGGCCGAAACTGTGTACTGCAATCTCCTGGATCTTAGAATGAGACACACTGGACCTAAGACCTTTACCCGAATACACAATCATTGGAAAAAAGGAGCTTCTGGTTAAATCATTTATGGAAAATCTAGAGGGACAATGTTCAATAAAAAAGAAAATTCAATTATTTTATCCCATTCATTTGTGAACAGGAGGGGAGGGGGGGGGGGGGGGTCAAGAGGCGGCCTTGCCAACGGAAGGCATAGATGCTAATTCTCCGGCTTTTTGGTATAATGCATACAGTCAGCAACTTTCCCAGGAATAAATGAGTCGTCATCTTTGAACAAAGTATTCCTAGTATGACTTAAGATACCAATTTCGTAACGGAACAGTCTCCAATACGACAACACCTGAATCATGGTTGCCAAGATTGTGCTAGCTGTTGTTCCTTCCCTAGCTGAAATGCTTGCTCACTCTTCCGACCTGATGTTTCTTTGCTGTTTCAAATTGGCAGATCTATTTGACAAAAAAAAGGTTTATTTGAACAATAAACCATTAAGGGTTGTAATGGAAGCACATATTTCATAGGTGGTGAGCTTTACTGCTTGCGCTCATAAAAATGAAAGAACAAATTGGATAATACAGGAACAGCAAAACCAAAACCTGATGGAATACTGTGTTTTCATGCCAAGGTATGAAGTCTCATACTTGAAGTGTTTTTCATACTTAGCTCAACTGCCTGTTGTCTAACTGAATTACCTTTTTAAGCATCGATACCAAACAAGCATACACTGCACAAACCACATATGCATATTCTAGAACCTCCCTGCATAGCAACCACAGCTGGGGCTACGTTTTTCCATAGAACACTGAAGATGAAGCACGTAGACCCATTACATGATTAAGAAAAACATAGAAAGATGACTCGGTCCAAACATTCCCTTTTGGACTGCAACCCCCCCTCAGTTTTTTCAGGTCTGGGTCTGGTCAGCTGAGTGGGAGGAGCTAAGAGATAAGCCTATCTCCCGCTGTGTCCATCACACAACAGGAGACACAAAAAGACACGACAGAAAGTGACCAGACCCTCAAGTAAAGAAAGACTCCTTTCTCTTCTCATTCCCTTACTTCTATCGCCTTCTATCTCTGGGGCTGGTCCCGCAGTCCTCCATAGGGACACTTTGATAAAACAGACCATTACCAGCTCATGGTTTACGACCCCCCCTAAACACCCCTCAGAGTGGAGCATGACATGTATTAAACAAGGCAGGGGTACGGTATGGAAGACAAAAGAAATAAAAAAAAAAGTAAAGGGGGGAAAATGGGGGAGGAAAGAAAAATGTGTATTTCGTAGCCTCTCTGCTGTATGAGGGGGTGTAAGAGGAGAGGGGTTGTAAGAAAACAAAAAAAAAAGAGAAGGAGGAGGAGGAGGAGGAGGTGGGGGGGGGGAGTAAGGGGGCGTTCCCCGCTGGCTGGGGCCTTGATTAACACCAGGCCTCCTGACAGGAAATGACCCGGCCAGCTCAGAGAGCCAGGAGACCTTCCATCTGGTGTCGAGGCCGTGGATGGAATTCTCCACCGAGGAGAAAGTCAAGAAGAAGAAGAAGCTAGAGCAGAATTGAATGAACAAGCTTTTCACTTCCACATGTGTTGGAGAAGTACCCACTTGCTTGTACAGGACGCTAAAACAGAAAGCATCATTCATCATTGATCCTTGTACTGTTGTTGTTGTTGTTGTTGTTGTTGCTTAAGGGCAAAGTCGAAGAAAGCAGCGCAGACCAATTGAGCCATATAGGCCTTCAAAAGCCACAACCACGTCTCAAGATTTTTTTATTGACAAGCACTGCCAATATAGCGCCAAGTCCCCAACTGGATGGCAGTTTAGAATTATGAGGTAGAGTGAGAGAGTCTGATACAGATTAAAAACTGGAGGGAGAGAAAAAAAACTTTGGGTGGAGAGAGAGCGAGAGAGGGGACAGCTTGGGGAGGAAAAGCGGGTAAATTAGGACAGGTCATCTTTCACTGCTGACTGGAATCCCAAACGTAAACAAGTTCTTCCGCACCAACAGATAAAACACAGATATACTGTAAAAGCGAGTGGCTCTGGCAAAAAACACACTCACACACACACACACACACACACACACACACACACACACACACACACACACACACACACACACACACACACACACACACACACACACACACACACACACACACACTCATGGGTGTTGTCTGAGGCCAAAAAGTTTGTTCCTGTGGCCATCTGAGCATACACAGAGAACCTTACATACTGTACACAACAAATCTCACAGCATTACTGTCTTTAAGAAAAAAAATTGTTGGATAGTGTAGAGGCAGAGAAAACACACACACACACGCATACACACAACTTTCACACTCATTCATGGATGTTGGGTTGGCCCTAAACGTTGTTTCGGTGTCCATAGGAGCATATACACAGAAACTAATTCATATTAAAGAAAATGCTTTCTTGAAATTCTTTGTCTCTCAGTCGAAGCATGCACAGAATATAAAGCAGAAAGTTCAGTTTTGCAGATTGTGGAGGCATGTCTTCCCAGAGGAGCCAAAGACAGTCCCGTCAAAGGGTCACAGTCTGACCCCCGTCTGCACTGACGCGTGTGCAGGGGCCAAGGGGCTGCTGTCAGAGTTCTGGTCCCTCTGGAGCCTGCCCCTCATGCGAGTCTGGTATGAATTTTCTGCCTTTTTTTAAAAATTGTTGAATGAGTAAAGTGTGTGTGCATCTATTTGCTAGTCTGTGTACGTTACGTTCCTCCTCCTCATAGTGTCCTTTATCATTCTACGAGCCCAATTCCCCGCGGAGATATCAATGCTTACGAGCCTTTTATGATGTGCATTTCCTGTCATAAATAAGAAGCGGTGGAATTC
The DNA here is from genome assembly GCA_026929865.2 of Hyperoplus lanceolatus. NCBI lineage: Eukaryota > Metazoa > Chordata > Actinopteri > Uranoscopiformes > Ammodytidae > Hyperoplus > Hyperoplus lanceolatus. The sequence goes on from CM049403.1 coordinate 9,594,313, forward strand.
TCTGCTGAGCGCTAACACACTCCATAAAGCCAACAGAGGTGTAAACGACACTCTGGGCCAGCTCTCGGTGAAATCTACCCAACAAACTCTGGCTACTACCGACTGTTCTGCCTATTTCTGAGTATTACAGTATCATTTATCCTATCCTTTTCCTTACCTACATTCAGACAAATGTCTGTGAACTGTGATTGTTACTTTGTGACACTATTCATCCATCCATGTATCTTTGCAGGTACCAGGTTAAAACCCTTAAAAGTCATTCAAGACGAGCTGTCAAAGGCCCGTGGAGCACCTACTGCATCTTTCAAGGCTCATCAATTGCTCTTAAAGGAGCAGTGTGTCAAGGGTATTGGCATTTTTCAGAACGGACTGGGTAGAGATGGATTATAATATTCATAAGTATGTTTCACTTGAAAATAAAAGTTGTTGTTTCTTTTATTACTTGCTCAGAGTGAGCGTTTTATATCTGCATAGGAGCGGGATAAGCCGCAATGTCGCATGTTTTCATATTACAGTGGCACAGACATTGACAAACTGAACGGACTAACGCGTTTTATATACAGTGGCTGTCCGACGGAAATGCACCTGTTAGAAGATGATGAAGAAGCACTATAGCATAAAGAACTAAATTCATTTTCACCTTATCACTTAATATTGTGGAAAGACTTGAGGCTTTCGAGGACAATGCCATCTTTAGTAACTAGCCAAATATTCATCACTCTGCAAAAAGCATCAGTGATGGACGGAGGCAGGGTTCACAATTACAGTATTGTCTCCAAGTTCTGTTTTCCCCCTTTTTTAAAATATATTTAAAAAAGGAGACATGCGACAAAGGACTGGACACAGTTGTCAGTGGGCTTATCTTCTGACAGACGTCTGCCATATTGACTCTTCTCCCTCTGGCCTCATCAGGTGGAAAAGCCTAAAAGCAATGCATTACCACTATCAGACCACTTCATCTATATATCAGTGTGTTGCCAATCTACTTTACAGTTGCAACCACTTGTGTCCTTGCCTTCTCTTTTACCTGCTGCCAGGGTGTAAATCAGTTTAGCCCAGAGGAGAAGGGAGTAGGAAGTGGGAAGGATACAAGGGAACAAGAGGCCCATGCAGTATTGGAGAGCCGACCACAGTGCTGCTGACTTTGGGAGCAGAGCTGGTGGTGGGATGCGAGTCTGGGGGTCTGATGGTGACTCTGTGTGTGGCCCTGCTTAAATAACCAGGCCCTGTCTGGGCCCAGGCAGTAGGGAGCTGATGAGCCTGGGGTAATTAGAGCCTGAGCTCCATGTCCTCAGCTTATCTGATGAAGTGAACTAGAGAGAACAACACCACTGGCTGCTTTGTTCACCCAGGGCTCTACTGTTTTCACCCTTATACATTTGTGTGTGTGTGTGTGTGTGTGTGTGTGTGTGTGTGTGTGTGTGTGTGTGTGTGTGTGTGTGTGTGTGTGTGTGTGTGCATGTGTGCATGTGTGCGTGTGTATTTTGTGTGTGTTTGTGTAACAGTGGAGGAAGTATAGTAAGACTGCCAATTAAAAATAATTGGGACTAATTTCATAAACACAGTGCAACAGGGGAAATATATTTAATCAGGCGCGATCATTAGACTTACTTATGCTCCACTTCCCTGCTGCAACCAGCCGGGTGCTTTAGGGCCTCAGAGACACAGGGAGAGAGGGAGGGAGACGTACAGTAGAGAGGGTGGTAAAAAGGGAGAGAGAGGTGTGTGTGTGTGTGAGAGAGAAATGGAATAGGATTATAAAGAAAAAGAGAGGAAAAGTTTTTGGGAAGTTAAGGCAGACGGAGTTGGTGGCCAGAGTTATGTATGCGTGATCCCTTTCATGTCCCGCGACCCGGCCCGTGTTGCCGTGCCTACACAAACAGCGGGCGTTGGGGAGGTCCGTCTCTCAGCTCCCAACTTTCCTTGCCCTCGTGCACACACACACACCCACTGACAGGATGAATAACAACCCAATGTGTGTGTGTGAGTGTGTGTGTGAGAGAGAGAGAGAGAGAGAGAGAGAGAGAGAGAGAGAGAGAGAGAGAGAGAGAGAGAGAGAGAGAGAGAGAGAGAGGGACATGACATGAAACCACTGTAATTCCAGTCCAAATTCACGGTTTGCACTAAAAAGTTATTTTTTGCAACCTTCCAGTTAATCACCATCATCAGCATCAGGGGAGGGGGCTGGGATTTTCACATTTCTCACTACTGGAGCTGTACACCCACACACTGACATGAGTGCAGACAAAACTATGATCCATCATAGTCGGTTAGCAAGAAGTCCTAGGGTTGAGACTTAGAAACGTTTGGGTTGGCTTGCTGCTCTCTTGCTTGGCTCTAGAGAAGAGAAGACACATTAGAAAGGAAATAGAGGGTGGAGGTTCAGTTCTGCACCAAAGAATAACAAGATCCACCAAGGCTGACAGGAAACAAATCCATAAGGAAGTTTGAAGAACACTCATTTTCCCTCTCTCACCAGCATCAATGTCTTTTTTTTTGTGTGTGCCACAACTGAACGACAGATTAACAGTAACTGCTGGGAGCTATTTACAACCTGCACACATCACACACACCACCCATGTTACACCACAGACTGTCTGGCAGCAGCCAATCAGACTCCGGGCTTCAGGAGAGCACTGGCTCCATCATCCAATCACAACGTTTGCTCTCCATTTGTGGCACTGAGCCTGGCCAATCCGGCTCTTTTCCACATGTGGTGTTGGCCGTTTGAGCGTTTGGGTTAAGAGCTCATTTCCCAGGCTGCAATAAGCGGAACCATTTTCTTGGATAAATAGTGTTCAACTCTTTAATTAAAGCCATACTCTTAAGAAAACAATGTAGACATGCTACGCTGTAGTGTATAGGAATGTTGTTTCTCACACACACACACACACACACACACACACACACACACACACACACACACACACACACACACACACACACACACACACACACACACACACACACACACACACACACACACACACACACACACACACACACACACACACACACACACACACACACACACACACATTACAAAATCTAAAGCCTTTAGGGCAGATGAGTGATTTAAAGGGTTTATTCTGTGATATACATTTTTCTTATTGTCAACAAAAAACTGGAAAAGTGCAAAACAAACAATAAACTGATTCTATGAACAAGCATTACCTGCGGCTGCTTAGCCAAAGCCTGACAAAGCCATTCGATATTTCCATTGTTTAACAAAAACTATCCATTGGACAGTGTGAAATGTTCCTTTATTAACTAGAACATTGGCAATCCCATTTAAACCTCACCAATTCTGCTGCTGAAAATATTCCACACAAACTACACAATTTATTTCTGCTTAAGCATTATTTGTTACAAACTACAGTGTCTAGCTGTTTCAGTAATTTAATTATTCTTGAATAAAACAATTAAAGTATACATTTGTGACCAAATTTTAAAAATGAACGTCTTTAGTAGGACTCCAATGAGCTTTGAGATCTGTGTCACAGACAAGGTAGAGACATCAGAAAGTAGTGAGAATCTGACAGACAATCTTGAACTGTCCACTCCCATGTGGTATTTTGTTCACTATATTGTACACCACATTGTTGAATAAGTTGAACAAAGACAGGCAACCAAATGTCTAACAGGACTAGGGATTCACATTGATTCCTTTCTCACAAGTGTCCTCAAACTATTGCATTTTTGTGGAACAGTTTTTACTCAGGGACAGAGGAGGTTACGTTAATGTGAGTCATTTACAATTGCTTCCTCTATTTTAGACACTCCAGCTATCCATTCCTTTAGATGTCAGCACAGTCAAGATGGTTTGCTATTGGACACTGACATGGGTTGGCAGGTCACAATTCACTTCCATTAAAATCAACTTGAAAATGATCTGTTATAAGACTTTTCCCCATGATCCGCTGTGCAGATCGTAGCAATTCCACTGGAATGAACTGTGATTGAAACCTAGCAGTGTTAAATACTGGTGTGACCCAGCCTTTATTCTTTTAATAACCCTATAGGAATCAAAGGTGAAAACCCCCCTCATATACTATGCAACATACCATAGCTTGCTGCTTAAAGATGCACTTATTTAAGCCTCTCACCTAGCCTGGCATTCCCAGACCTGCCACTAGGCGCTGGCAAATTAAATTGGCTGCGCCTCTTGGTCTGGAAACTCTCCGTTGAAGCTTTTTCAAAAAGACCACAAATCTGGGCTCACGTTTCAATTGGTTCTATCTAATATGGGCGCGCCAGAGCCCTTTGTATGGTGCTCTGGGGAGGACGTAACCGGATGTGACGTGCATGCGACGTCAAAGCCGTGATAGTAAACATCAAAGATGGCTGCGGATATGTTGTGTGAGTTTGAGACTGCTTTGGCCTCGACCCTTAACGATTTGGAAGACGGCACTCAAATATTTCATTATCAAGTAAGTGGAATGTTCTGTTTTGCCGACTGACCACGGCAAACGTTTAATTTAACAATTTAACAGCTGTTCACTAAACGAGCGGGGCTTACGTCACCTTGTGCATCGCTCTGATTGGTTGTAGTGCTATCCAACTGCGTGCAGTGGCATTTGAAATGCACGCGTAGGAGCCGCCCCTTGAGTTGGAAATTACTATTGATCGTGGCCAGACCCTCTATCGTTCAAGATATCAGGGTCTGGATTTCCAGGCTACCTCACACTGGCTTTTTTATTGAATAAAAACAATGTGCTTAGGGAAGTATGAAACCTCGGGTCCACCAGGGCCGGCAGGAAACATGGAATGGACAACATATCTACAGGGTAGAGTAGTCTGAAGAACAGCATTTCCTGAAGATGCTCTTTAATTAAGTTCCCAGAGGGAGGTAGTTAGCTGGGTTGGGATGGTGTTACATTAGCTTGTCCTGCGTCCTGGTCCTACCCTGAACTGACTTTGTTTCTGGCTCTGTTGTGTGAGTTTATTGTTCTTGCGTCTTGTGCACCGGCTTTGTGCATGCACCGTAGCCATGGGGAACAAAACAGAAGAATTTGTCAAAACATTTGCTCTCGTGGTGACCAGGTTTCATTCGGCGTCTGGTTTCCATTTGGTTCTTTTTTAATTGGGGAGAATGTCCCAATCAGTGTTTTGCTCTTGATGCAGAGGGAGAGAGAGACGACCTCCCGCCTCACCATACCGAAAGCCAAGCACTTCATCGACTTCGACTGCAATAAAAAACCCTCACATAGACACTTGTGCACGTGCATACACACATGTTCAAATTCAAGAGCAAGGTGCGCACACAGCTGAATTCCTTTCAATGGGCAAGACATGTGCATGTGTGTGCACACTCCCATATTTTTTTTGTTGCTGCCTTTAACACACCTGGCACACTACGACAGGGTAATTTCCAATGAAGTGTTTATAACATAGAGTCAGGTTTTTAACATGAGCCACATCTCTCGGCCCCGCGCCTGCCAAGAGGCCCCTTTCGATTCCAAGCTGCACTTAGCCAAGTAGAACAGGAAGAGAGAGAGACAGACTATATGGGAGGAAAAAAAGAGTGAAAAAGAGCAAGAAGGGATGAACAACAACTTTATTAGAGCTTTACATAGAATAACTCAGCCTAGAGTGAAAAAGAGCAAGAAGGGATGAACAACAACTTTATTAGAGCTTTACATAGAATAACTCAGCCTATATAAATATATATAATATACGGGCCAATGTGCAATTTGAGATGCAAAGGCACATAGCAGCAGTGTATTATTTCAGGGTGTGTGCTAAGGTACGGGGAGCGAGGCCAAAACTGAAAAGTGGCTGTAATTATGAACTATGTGGCAGGAGAGGAGGCCATATGTGCACAGGCTCAAGGTTAAAGGCGCTATTACTCTGGGAGGTGCAGCCGACTGTGGTGAGGAGGTAGACGGTTAATTCATCTTAAGGGCTGGCTTTTGATGTGCAGTGACCAGCTCAGCTAAACCGGCAAAGACGACACAAACTGCTGCCTATTAGCAAGTTCAAACCACATTTAAGAATATATTTTCCTGATATCTGTATACTTAGAAGGTAGATATATTTGAAGTGGCAGAGAGGCAGTAGATGTTAAAGTAGAAGTGTAATTTCTCTTATTCACATGCACAAAGTCCAGACTTTTCCCACACTCGACTATTTGTGTAGCCGCTTGTGCCAAACTGACCAGAAAGTGTGCGTGTGTGTGAATATAAAAGTGTGTGTGTGTGTGTGTGTGTGTGTGTGTGCGTGTGTGTGCATGAAAAAAAGTGAACTGCAAGCATGGAAGGAAGGTGATGGAATGGGGGGGGGGGGGGTTCTAAAACTCTGATAGAAATCCTCCCATTAGCAGTGGAGGCCGACAGAGGAAATAAACAATCAGCTGTTCCCACTCTCTTTTACTCCCATTTTCCCATCAGCGAATTTGGCAATGAGTGTTGCAATGCTCCTGGAAGTAATCATGGAATATTGATCAATTAATCCCCCCCCCCCACACACACACTTACCGGTGAGTTTCTGGAGCAGAGGGCTGAGTTGGGTCTCGTGGGTGATGACAAAGGTGAGGGCTCCTATCAGCTCTCTCTCTAGCTTCTCCACCTCCACCTGCTCCTCCTCCTCATCCTCTGCTTCCTGGGCCTGGTCAGCGAGGGAGTACAGGTAGACCAGCAGGAGGATCAGCTCATCTGGACCACACTCTTCCTCCCCGGTCCTACACCCAGAGGCCAAGCTGCTGTCCTCACCTCCACGGGGCTTCATCAAGGGCAGAAGCTGCCTCAACATGGCGGGGAACTCAGAGTCTCCCAGAGCCTGTGACACACAATGCAGAAACACAAGACACAGACAATGTTGTCTTCCTTCAAGAGACACATAAAGCAGCTATGATAGATTTTCAAGTTTGTCAGCGGATACCTAAACCGATGTGTTGAATTTTCATTTGTTCGATGTCGATACCAATGCAAATGTTTTTTTATTTTATATGACCATGGTAAACAGATAATATCTTGTCATATAAAAATACTGCAGCATCTTCATCACACTGAATTGTGTGATGGCATGGGGGAGTCCCCGCCCCAATTTGCCTTTATTTTAATCCGGGTAGGCTACTGTTAGATGAGTCAGACCAATTTACACAGCATTAAGGCAGTGCAAAATGGATGCATTCAACATCCGCTACTGTCATTGGCTGATGCCACTTTATTTTCCAATGGGCCGGTACCGATGTCCAGCCGATACTAATGTAGGTGCATCCCTAATTCTGTGCCCATAACACATGGTGATGAGTGCTGAGATATGGATATTGATTAATGGGGAACTTGGTGTTGGAGAGTAATACTGCATGTGTAAAAAACGTTGTCCAACGTCTGTAGAATATCCTCCAGTGATGTCACTTGATGCAGTTTGGGTTGAGGACGACAAGTTTGAACATGAGAAAGATCTTGAAATAATGGATCTTAGCAGACCTCAGTAGCATGCTCCTCGCCCCATGATAAATGATCTGCAATCAAGTTGCAGTTAGGATAATGTAGGAGCCAGGTTTTCACAAGGAAAAAGAAAAAGTGGAATAAGAAAGAAAGTAGTCTGGTTGTGCTTTTTAAACTTTAAAACCCTGAGGCACAGACTATTTCACAGATCTAATATTACACGTTTGTTACGTTTATAGCAGGCGTTCTTTGTGACTGTTGTGAAACTACTGTAATTGTTCACATCAAAAGCAAAACAAATGTGAGTGAGCTCATCGTTCCATTAGCTAATTTTCCTGCTCTGTGAGTGGCTGAGGTAACGCTTCATTTTGTTTTAATCCATTGTTGGATTTGCATGGGCACTGATTTGACTGTTTACCCTTTCGCTCTGTCTGCACAACCCCCCCCCCCCCCCCCCCCCCCCCCCCCCCCCCCCCCCCCCCCCCCCCCCACACACACACACACACACACACACACACACACACACACACACACACACTTTCAGTGCAGTGACCTGTTTTTGTGAGCTTTGTCTGAGCAGGTCTGAACAGTTGCGCTCTAGTCTAACACACTGTTGTTCACCGGACCGTTTACAGAACACTGGCCGGTGAGCTCATAGTCCTATAAAACAAGGGCGTGGATCTAATCTAACCGATGAACAGCATAAAAATGTAATGAAAAAAAGAATAGGGCTGAAAGGGGGGAAAACAGAGTGGAAGGCAACAGTGAAAAAATAAAGCAATGAATAGAAGGAGTTGTGAGAGACACTACAAGAGGAATTAAGCTTGATGATTGTATAAAAGGGAGTGATTGTTGACAAGAGGACAGTACAGTTTGTGTCTGGTAGAGCTACAAATGGCCCCTGTGGATGGATTTCATTTTGACGAGGGATTCCTTTGTGTTCCTCTCTCTCACCGAAAACAAACAGGCTCTGAGAACGAGAAGGGCTTTGGAGAGCATGTGGTGGTGGTGTGGGCCCAACAGGGGGCGGGGGGGGATTCTGTGTCTGACCCAGGAGAACTCTGTATGAGCCAAAGACGCAATACAATGAGATGGTTAGCCAGAAACACTCACAACGGACTGACTGACTGACTGACTGACTTTCCCTCACAAAGACATTTTCGGAGGAGACTTTAAAGGACAACGACGTGGAGTTGTCTTCAACAGTGACTTTCCTTGACCATACACAAAAGGAGTCGAATGTATCATGTGCCTCGAAATTACAGTCCTACGTGAACAGATGCTGGCTCAAAAGGTGCCATCTGCATTAGTCACATCCTCCCAACGTCCGATGTATCAGAAGAACAAACTCTTTCCCCGCTCCAAACAGGGGCCTCCTCCTCCCTGCCTTCAGACCCCAGCCAACTGAAACTCGCCCCCTCGGGACAGTTTGAAAAAAAAAATAATAATCACACCGCACATATTTCTTCTTAAATATTGTGAAATCAAATTCCTCGATGAGTTGTACTCATTCTTACTGCCAAAAAAACAATGCTTGGGATCTTTTCCCTAGCTCGTTTTTTTTTGCTGTTGGACGGACGGCAAGCGAGGAGAGAAAATGACATTAAGGGGGTTTTATTCTTGTTGAAAAGCAAAACAGTTTCTCTTTCAACTCTCACTTTTAGAGCGATTGATAACACATATGTCCGTACATGTCCAGTAGGATATGGACATGTGATCTCTGGTCTTTTCAAATGAAGTGTGACGATGTCAACAAGTTACATTTTGACGGATGGAGCTGGCCTCAGATGTTCCTGCTATACCATCTTACTTTGCCATCAGAAGCTCTGAGTGTGTGGTTAGGTGGAGAGCTGAACGAGCATCATAGATAGATATAAAGTTCTATTGTCATTGTATTTAAAATACAATTATGTCTGCAGCACCACTCCAAATAGCAGCATTAAGTATCTAAAATGGCATGAAGAGGTAATAATAAAGTCATCATAGAAATCAGTCAGTCGTAAGAACAGTCAAATAAAAATAATATATTGAAAATACCTTCTTAAAATAAAATAAAGGGAGGGTGCTGCACATGTGTATAGAAGTACTTCCATCATACCTGAACTCGTGTTTTTTGGCTATTGTTGTCATTGAACATGTGGTCTTAAACAGAGTGTGATAGCTTACAGGGTTGGCTAGCACTGCAGCCAGAAAGGAAAACGGTTGTTAGTTGGATCACAATTATCATTATGTAGTTGTATCTGGCTGCTAACTTGCATACAAATCATCATCTCGGAATACTCAGAGGAGGCTTGCAAGGCTATCCCTTCATGCATTACCCAACAATGAGAGAAAAAAGATTTTATTGCATACATCATTTAAAAGTACTTAAAAATGTTTATAGTGGTACAATGGTTACCTTTAGTCTGAAATCCAAATGAAGCAAGGTCAAATGTAGCTGTAAACTAATAAGGTTATTCACTTTTCTGTTGTTGCCAGTTTTTGTTTGAATCTAATTTTACTTGCACATTTTGGTCAATTTCCTGCACCTGGAGTGTGTCTTATGACAGCCCATAAAGTATGAAAACTGAATTGGAGTTTGTGAAGATTGAATTAGAAACCGTATAGCTGAAAGTAAATATTGGATATTACCAAATGTATTTGATGCATGGACATGCAACTCAAGCACAATTTCTGCCATCACTAATGTCTTTCTGTCCCCAAGATGTCTTGTTGTTTTCTCTTTTTTTTTGGTTCATGCCATAATGTGTATATGTTCTTAGACGTGAAAGGAAGCATGCACAGTTACTGGGTCCCTTCAGTAGATCTATAAAAGCCGCTGTCAGCAGCGTGACATGGCGCCAGAGCAGGAAATGGGAGATCTTTGCTACAGAACTGATCCTGAACTGAGTGAAACTGAGTGGGAAAAATGACTGACTACAAGCTCTTTCCAGCACTCAACAATGGCCGACTCACAGAGCTGGCACGCGGTTTGACTGGAAAGGTAGAAGGGCACTGCACACCTCTGGGAACAGAATGAAGCAGAGTACAGGCTTAAGTGTGGTATTAAGTGGTATTAAGTGGTCCACCTACAACTTTTAAATACTTTTACAGATGAAAGTGTCATTAATTAAACACTAAGAAAAAAAGCCCATTTTTCTGCTAATACCAGTTTGTATTCAAGTTGACCTATGAAGGGTATCTTTCCACCACAGCATTCCCCTAAGATTTACTTCAGGAAACGTTATAAAAAATACTCTCAATGACCGACTCTTAAAGAATGTTACCCAATCCAATCCAAATTTAAGGTCCGCAGCGCAGATTTAGGTGGCAGCGCTCGTGGCCTGAACTGCAGAATTACTGCAGTAATAACAGGAAGCTAACGTTATTATTACACACCATTACTGAATGCTGACTTTACTCTAATGCCACTATTACACACAATTATATCATTAAAATGACATTGCTCTGTCAAAACAATGCTAATTTTAGGGATTGCAATTTCTCTAAATAAAGCCATGTACTTCAAATGACTTGAGATTTCCTTATCATGACAGAATATTCCCCAAAGAAAAAAACGACTACTTCTGGGATAAAAATATAGAACATAGCATTTCTTTGTTCTCCGAATAGGCTCAGCAGGAATGATGCCTTCATTCGCCTGCTGGATCATTGGCACATGACTGAAACATCGCAGGCTCCTGGCTCACGCCCCTGCATCGATCATGAGCTCTCTCTAGCGTTGAGTTCTGGTTTGAATCGGCAATGACAGTGATTGACAGATTATCGTTTGGCAATTCCAACCATCCAGGGGTCCATAAAGCCTGTATATCTCGCCCAATCACAGAGCCGGGGCCAAACTCCGCCTCCTGCTCGGCACAGCCTGAACAGGAAACCAGCTCCAGATGCAAAGCCTGGAGGAAGGTGAGTGTTTCAGATGCAGCACAGCACACTAACCACAACCAGGCCTCGCTTGCCTTTGCTTGCTGCCTGCACAATGAACCTTTTTCTGGGCCCGAGGGGGGCAGGGGGAAGGGCAGGTATTGGGGGGAGCTGGGGGACCTTGTGGGAGCATGAAGAAAAGTTGGCTATAGGTCAGTTCTTCTAGTCAACCAAGCACAACCTTGGACAGGAATCGCCTTACGTGGCGGCCAGACAGTTCATCATTACCATAGCAACTAGAAGAAAAAACTTGTTGGCAGTCTTTTGGAAAATGCACACATGTGCTTGATTTGGCGAATGCGTAATCACATCCAATTTGTATTCACCAACAACAACACGCAAAGCTGGAAGGGACACAAGCAAAGCTCTAAAAAACTAAATCCATAAATCTTGACTTTAGAAGTGAGCAACTACACTCAGACTCTAAATGATGTACAGCAAGTTCTCCATTGATTTAAAGTAGAACAGCTGGAGAACAAACAAGTCTGTCTTCGCCCTCAGACAGACTGGCAGGACTTTGAACATGTAAACATCTAAGCTCAAGAGCAAACTCACAAATAAACACTTCCACAGATCTTTTGTATACGAGTGTGTCTTATCTGAGCCTGCCAGCGCACTTGAAAACACACATAGAGCATCTCGCCATGGGGACACACACACTCACTGTAACCTGTGGTGAGGAAAATGATGAATCCAAGAAGGGCTTCACCGGAAAAGTTCTGTTTATCGAACGGCGGAAATTTGCCCTAAGTTGAGCGGGAATGGAAAAATAAAGTTTATCTCCGGCTCGCTTTTTTTCCCCAACCATTATTCTGTCTTGTGTGAAAGGTGTGGACAGCGGCTCGTGTCTTTTACAAGGGGGAAGCGGAAACCTGGCTATAAACACAGGGAAGAGCACGTCTGCACACTGGATCATACAGATACTGAACATTGGAAGATACTCAATGAATCAAATCACTTAGCTAAGCGTTGTGCAACAATAGCTTGATTTTCTAATACTGACTGCTTTAGTATGATTGTGACAGTATAGTGACATTTCTGAAGTGAGAGCTTTGAATTGTAACAAAACATACTTTCTTGATACTATATTTCCGTGGTAGAGATAAATATCCTCCATACGCATAAGGGATTCACAGGAAAAAAACGCACGCATGAAATCCAGGGTCACTGTTTTTTATTGTATCATTATCCTTATCAGCCTCACTCTCACTGCTAATGCAAGCCAAACTGTTCCTACGGCCGCTGCTTCATATTAAAAGCATTCGACTGGCGAAAACACCAGGTGGCTTTTCTTCTGACGCACTCACAAAAAAGTGCAATGTATTTCTTCACTGAGGGTTAGCGCTGACTAAATTTGTTGCAGCTCCAAAACAAGATTTAAGTAAATTCCACCTGTAGAGAATAGGTTGTCTGTGTTGCATGGGGCGGTCACAGTAAATTGGTAGATGGATGCAAGGTAACCAACTTTAAAATGCCATGCTGTTGTGTGAAAAAAAAACACTTGTGCCATGGGCAGCGTGTAATTTGATCGAGTTTGCAATGACTTAAGACTGAAAGGAGAGCTTGTGTAGTATTGAATTGTGCTTGTTGTTACCAACAGTAATCTTATTTAACCTCCAAAAAGTCTGTCGCTACTCTCTCCTCCAGAAATATCATCAACATCATCCAGATGAGCTGAGGTCTCAACAACACTCTGCTTCAATGCATGAAAGGAAAACACACAAGGATTTTCTTTATAAACATTCTAATAATACTCAGTAAACTATGGAATGTACTGGTACGGAATGTACTCTACGGGCTTGACCACCACTCTATTGCTCATCCATCAGTAGGTTAACTCTTGCAAATGTCACCTAATAGAACTCACACATAAGCCAAATCAGAGCAAGACATTCAGACAAATGTGATTTACTTATTGGACAGATTGTTGTAAAATGAGAGGTGCAATGCTAGACACAGGGCAGTGGATGGAAAAAGCTCTTCAAGGTGAGGTGACCACTGGTCTGGCTCCAGCAGCCTGGTGCTTGTTATGTTTGTGGGAACACAGAGACATAAATCTTTCCTTTTTAAATGAGGCTTGTATTACCACACAGAGTGCAGGGTGGGTCTGTTTCTGTCAATGTAGGCGAATGCGCTCAATAGCTTTCACACCAGTCCTTCTCCCTTTCACCTGTTATCCTCCCTAAGCCACTGTCTACGCGTGCATCTCCCTGCCTTTTATCTGTACTTTTTTTTCTCTCCTCTGCTCTGGTGTGTCAAAGGTTGGCCTCGGCTTAGAGCTGGAGGGCTGTAATTTAGAGGGGAGACGTGGGACCCAATCACAGACACAAACACACAGTAACCGCACGCCGCCCCGCCACCACCACTCAGCCACACGCTGGTCACTGCAGCTGGACTCTGTCTGCCTGGCACACGACAACATGCCTGCTGCTTATCACACTGCAGTCCCTTTGGCGCTCCAGTAGTCGGGTGGGCAAAACAAAATTGAAAAAAAAAAAATCGGAAAGGTGCATCAAGGACATATTCTGTGTTTGGAAACATAAGGGGAATTAATGAGGCTTTATCGTTGCCACATAGGCTGCAACAGATTATGGCGTAATTCACCAGATGAGAGTAGCTCTGCAGCCCGCAAACCCCAGGGCCATGTTAAAACCTCCCGCACTTTTCTCACACTGTGAGAAGCTGGAGTGTACTCGTTCAAGAGCACATGCACGCGCAGACACATAGACACGCACACATACACACACAAACTCTCCTAATATTGCCAAGGACAGTACATCACATCCACTACTAATTGACTCAGGAGGCTCCAACAGGGAGAAAAACATCCTGAGGTAAACAGACGGTTTCTAAACGAAGAAGAATGAAACAACCGCAATTTATGCAACGGAGTCCAAAGCAAAACAACTGGCTTCAACATAGTTTCTAGGTTTCAGTCTTACAGCGGTCAATCAGAAACATGATACGGACATAACACAAGAAATCACATTATTTTCCAAGGGGGTGGGTGGATGGGGGTTAACCGGCATGAGAAGGCTACTTCAAAATAAGAGTGTGGCTTGTCTGGCTAACGGCAACTGTGGTAATGTGTATTGGAAACTTAGTGTTAACCTTAGATTTATGTGAGAAAAAAAAACATATTTTTAGTTATTATGAACATGTCTGCATAACAGGGAGATTTAGTATTTGGTGTTTGAGAGATGCAGTGTTTCGGTAGTGCTCCTATGCCTGTGGTAACATTCTAACATTAGGGGGCACTGTTGCACCACAACGGGCCCAGGGAACGCTTGATCTCAGCATGCACAGATCGAACCTCAGCTCGCCTCTTTCCCTCCAAAACTCCATCCCTTTTCAACTTATTGGAGGAGTCTTCAATGGACAGGAAATGGACTGTAGTCAATATCCAAGTTTTGGATATTTTTTAACTATTAGCTGTATGTGAGGTGGGTCACAGCTGGGCAATTGTGCATTCTGCATGGTTGACATCAGCTCTTCCTCCGCATGCGGTCATTCGTTAACCTGGCATGGTGTCATCACTACAGGCTGCTGCAGTGTAGATGCAGAGCTCTGTCATATGCTTATGTAGTGAAGTTTGAATAAAACATGGAATCCATCGTGAATAACCAGAGGGCTATGTCACTGTATAGTGTACTGTGATGTGAGTCATTACAGTAGACGCAGATAGTATGCTCTCAAAAGAGGAGGTGTGTGTGTGTGTGTGTGTGTGTGTGTGTGTGTGTGTGAGAGAGAGTGTGTGTGTGTGTTTTAAATATGGGGAGAACCTTTACTGAACCCCACTTTTACAGAAAAAGTCACAGAGGTGACTATATTTATGTGTTAACGAAAAAGAACTTAAGTGCACATCTGCTTTGAGGGAAAGAAGTGCCAACTGCTACAGTAAGTCTTAGCAAGGGAGGACTGTGTATTTAGATGTGCACGTGTGTGTGTGTGTGTGTGTGTCTATTTGTACGTGTGTGTGTTTTTGCATGTTTCTGTGTAAATACGGTGTACATTATAATCTGGACTGTCCCGCCAACCTGTGCTTATCACTATCATAGACACTGACAAACACGCCTCGACATGGCTGCTCTTCCCTAAACATTTATAAAAACGCTCATTGCAGACATGGGAACAACTAATCTCCCCCCCATCTCCCCGCAAGCTCCACTCTTGTACACACACCTGGGTGGATGTTGAGACGAATCATATGCTCAGACATTTTAACCAACATTTCGTAAACAAACAAAACAAATCCTGAAAGAAAAAAAAAAGAGAAAAAAAATTGGAGAAGATTGGGAAAGAGGGGAGTTACGTCTGGGATGACGGGAAGGAAATGTAGTGAGACCTCCACAGAGAGATGTTATCAGTGCAGTGACGGCAGTGTGAGTGTGCGAGGTCATGTGACGTTCCCCCATGACCATCATTATGATGTGACTCAGAACGATTTTCTATTTACAAGTCAGTTATGACTAACGGTATTATTTACTGTCTAAGCTGGGGCTAACGAGTCTCTGGTCTCTATGTCAATAAGAATATACCTAAAGGAATTCAATATGGATTATAACATACATGCACAGACACACACACACAGACACACACACACACACACACACACACACACACACACACACACACACACACACACACACACACACACACACACACACACACACACACACACACACACACACACACACACACACACACACACACACACACACACACACACACACACACACACACACACACACACACAAATAAAGGCATTATTTGGTTAAGACCATGCAATAAAACTGTTACAGGCATCCCATTCCTTTTTTTTAATAGAAACCCCTAGTTTCCACAAAAAAGAGAGAGAAAACAGATTTAGGAAATAAAAGCCACATTAGGGGACTTGTGGCGAGAGGAGGAAACCTTCAAAATAAAAGTTTAGCAGAAATAATGGCAATTATCCTTCCTCCATGGGTTTTATTTGGACGAGACGGACGAAATCTGAACCATTTCAAAAGTTTTCCTCACAAATGCTGACAGAGAAAGCCACGCTGTACAATTAATTACATTATTTTAAGACAGTGACTTGTCCTTCGGCGTATCAGAGCAGTGGGCCGTGAAGAAAAACGCTCTTTATGTGAGTAATCTAAAACGTGAGACAGAGTGGCATTCTGATACTCAGCACCTCCTCTGTCACACATTACATACTATAACGTGCCACCGCTAACACAGGTTGTATGGAAGCACGCTGGTCCCCATTAAAACACTAGGAACCCAGTCTGGTTGGACGTACGTACACGCACGCACATGCGCACACACGCGCGCACACACACACACACACACACACACACACACACACACACACACACACACACACACACACACACACACACACACACACACACACACACACACACACACACACACACACACACACACACACACACACACACACACACACACACACAAATACTCAACAGGAGGTATAAGTGTTGCGTTGGTGTTTACTGAAGTGTCACTGGATAAAATACGAAGGCACGAAGAAAGAGAGCAGGCGCACAGCCATCTTTCTGCAGACTACATGTCTACACACCCATCACCCTGCATGAATTCCATCTGTTATATCACTTTGAATATCATTGGGGTTTTACCAGCATCTCTTTATTGGCAGTTCATTTGAACATTTACCCATATTTTAATGAAAGGGGCAAAAAAAGGCGCAGATATAGATGGGCTCAGGATGGAGATAGAGAGAGAGAGAGAGAGAGAGAGAGAGAGAGAGTGTGTGTGTGTGTGTGTGTGTGTGTGTGTGTGTGTGCGCATATGTTTGTGTGTACAGACAAATATGTATGTGCACGTGCATGTGTGTGTGTGTGTGTGTGTGTGTGTGAAAACAAAACCCATCCTGGTCTGCTGACATTAGTTCGACACACACAGGCTGAAATAGAACAATACAAACAACATCACCCAGGGTTTGTGCTGCACAAACATTCCCAGAGCGGTAAGCCCACCAGCTCAGCTAAAAGCACCGCCAGGAGGGGCAAGCTAAAACCATTAGCACAGCTTAACACTTCTTTTTTTATTTACTTTGTCTAGGACTAAATACATCATTCTGTCCATTATTGTCTCCCTTTCCTATCCCAGATTTCTTCACCCATTCCCCTCTGTGCGTCCCCCTCTCTCGCTCTCCTGCCAAATCACACAGACTCTTCAACACTTCTGACGTGCTTAAAAAAAAAAGTATTTCCCCCAAGACCATCATAACTTACATCTTGACAAAATGAAAACTGGTAGAACTCACAAGCACGATAACACAAATCAAATAGAATAACGGCTCCGCTGAGGGCCTGGAGAGTCCTGTATGACTGAGATAGTGTTGGAGACCAAGTGAAAAGCATGGACAGTTTGCAACACCTGACTCCACCCTGTTCCAATTCCTCACCTTATCTCCCCCTCGGTCCAATGGACAACCTTAGCTTCCCATATTTCCCCCCATCACACATTAAGCATCCTCCTTCCCTGAAGTGTCCTGCACCTTTCAGACTGTTTGCATGGAGAATTTCCACACCAGTGCGCCTAATAAGAGGGGGTAAAAAAGCAGTTGTATTTTTTAGTTAGGACTTAGGGGGGGGGGGGGGGGGTTCTAAATGCTGGCAGCTGTTTCCAATGGGATTCTGACCCCCATCACCTTCTGGGTCCATATTCCAGGTGGATCTTGTATATTAAAGACATCATTGACAGTCCCCCTGGCCTGTATTTTTCCAAGTTAAGGATGACAGTGTGCCACAGAGGCTAAACCAATGTTTGACTGGCCTCTGATAAATAATGCTTGATGTCTGGTAGTAAATCCTCAGACCCCCCCACCCCCCAACCTTGCGTAGTTCGTACACCATGAAAATGTCTCTCTTCCTCATCCTCTGCCATCATGTCTGTCCTTCCAGAACAGATGGTAAACACATCCCTACTACTGCCCTGTCTGTCTGTTTGTCTACGCCGTGATGCAGCGCAGAGCCCTAGCTGCTAAACAAGATCCAAACACATCAAGCTGGCAAAGAGGTTCTGCTTCTCCAAACACCACTGAGGCCGTGAGAATTACAGTGTCACTGATGCTCTGTGCCTGATGGTTGTAAGTGTTCAAGTATCCAAAGTATATACCACTTAGCTTATATTACCCCTTTACTGTGTTTGGGTTGGTTAATATGTCATTTTCCCACAACTACTGTGTGTGTAGTGCTCTCACACTGACGGCATAGGTGGAAAGTAACCGAGTGAGAAAAGAAACGCTTTCTTTTCTTTTAATCGTACAGTCTCGATTTCAAAATGATTTCAGAATAGTAGGATCTCGGGGCGCTTGTGGTGTTGTGGTTAGAGCCCCCCCAAAGAGGTTCAGTCCTCAGAAGCAGCAGACGGATTCGAATCCCGCCCGTGGTAGTTCTCTGCATGTCATTCCGCTCTCTGTCCCATTTAGTCTCTGTCTCTCCAAACTGTCTAATATAAAAAAGCCAAAGTAAATCTATGAAAAAAAAAGAATAGTAGGAAAACAAACATTCTCTACTCAACAAGGTGTTAGAGGACAGAATATTGCAAACTACTTTTAAATATAATTTAATGCCGTGCAACATCACAGCATTCAAAATGACCATAGAGCTGAGTCAGCATCTCTTTGAGAGTCCCATCCCAAACTGAATATGATGAGCGTTACAAATGTAAGATTTATTGCAGGCCTTGTGTAACATTAGGTTTAGTGTGAACACAGTGTGCCATAGGGAATGTGTGTTTATTGTAAATCAGCAATGTATAAAATGGATTCGTTTTGTAACATATTATGACATATCTGAGCAAATACATTCGGCAAACCTTTTGTCTAGCCAACGAAAAGAAGCATTAAAGAAAGAGCAGAGGCGGGCCAACTGCAGACTGCAGTAATGCAAAATAGCAAAAAATAAATAAAATTACATTCTGCAGTTTAACCTCTGTATTGTTATGTTTTGGACAGGATGTGGAGAAGTGGTTTGCACAGTGTGAATGAGGACATCTGAACTTTTGATCCTCACAGCCAGATGTGTGCAGTTTGTGTTAAATGTGTCATTTGAGTCGACATTTTGCTCTCCTCTTGTGTTTTCTCTATAATGAAATCCATAATAACCACAATAAGCAGCTGGAAACAAGCTCAAAGCTTATCGCAAAAAATGAACACAAACATGACCACCAAAAGTGAACAAACATTTCTTAAATGAAACCCGGTATAATTTATTGTGCTTCTGAAACACAATACAAGGCATGTAAAAGGCCATAAACCTTGTCAATTCCAAACGGGCCTGGAAGTTATGAGCTGAGAGGAGCAGATATCTCCACTGTGATGTTTAGACACGCAGCGCTCCAGACACAGAAACATCACAACTGCAGACATGAAAGGGAGAACACACAGCATCTTAAATGACTCAGAAAAAACCAAAACAGTGGGCTGGACGAGATGGAGAGTTAAGGAGGAGAATATTGGGGTGAGGGGGGTGAGGGGGCACATGGTGGGTGTATGTGAAATGCTCATAATTAGCAGTTCAGCGTTGGTGCTCGTTTTGGGTTACTTTCAGTCCTTTTCCCAATCTCCATGAAAACAGCAGTGGGACAAAACAGGGCCACATGTGTCTCCAAGCATAGAACAATAGAAGAAGAGAGAGAAGTGGGGCATGCCAGTTCACCCCCAGATGAAAGCTAGAGCGGGAAAACACAGGAATTAGTGAGGTTTTCTCTCGCATGTTTCCAAATCAAGCCTCCTTATTGGATAAAATGCGACGTGGAAAAGGCTGGAACGGCTTAGTTTGGCTTCGAGTGCTATACACCGTGACAGGCAGTGGAAACTTTTCAGCAAAACTCCGTAGGCCTATCAAGAGGCACTGTTGTACAATGGCCCACATATTGTATTTATTTAAACACATTCTATGTATTTATGTCATGTGTAGCTCATTGGAAATACTTCTTTCTGTGCGCTGTATCCAGCACAGCACACATGTGGGCAGTTGGCCTCCATTTGTCATAATTGCTCTAAACATATCCAGTATTTTGGCAACTGTTCTGAGGCCTTTCTGACAAATCCATTTACAAATATTTTGTTGACGTTCAGATTGGTCGCTCGGGTTTCAGCATGTGGCTAGGGCCCTTCACACTGCTGTACCCGACTGCACCAAATTAAGACTACACAGATTTAATGAGACACATGTTGGCTACTCAACACAGAACCAATCATATTAATAATGAAAGATAAAAGGGCTAGGGGAGGAGAAAGAATGGGGCGGATAAGCTACAAGAGAATATACAGAAAATACTATTAATATGGAATACGGACGATGACAGAGCTTGAGGGGGCATCTCTCTATTCTATGCACCCTTATGTCAATCACATCATGAGGGGAACATATTGGTCCGCTCTTTTTAAACATATCTTCACAGTTGAGTTTCATTTCCAGTTCATAGAGGACGATTCCAAGAACAACAAAAGACAACCTTGCCAAAGAAGAAAAAAAAGGGAAGCTGTATGCAAATACCAGCTCAAGTCGAAAGCTGAGCTCAAAACCAGACACAGCTAATGTTGTCACAACTCATAAACATTGAAGCGTTTAAAGTTAGAGCAAACTGGGATCTGTATACGCTCTGAATGCTCCAATCAAACACTGAGATGCTTCTCAGCTCGGCTTAGATTGCTCTGCCGTGAACTTTTCAAACATTCAATCAAATAAAGCCTTCCTTCAGAGCCAGAGGTCTATGTAACACCACGCAAGCCGTAAGATTGATTTGACTTTCTTTTGCTAACATGACATTTCCATTTGAAATGCCGGTTTCAAAACACTGTCAAAGGTGGTACACTCATTTAACTGGCTATAAAGACAACACTGACCCTGACATGGATACACATAAGAAACAAATAGTGGGCTGCACCTGATCATACACTCAAAGCCCTTGGATCCAGCCAGTTGAGATATGTGGTTACACATGGAGCAGTGCCCGAGGGGACTATGAGTAATTAATGACAGAGCAAGGGTGGCAAGAGTCTGTCTCTGATTGACCCGAATTGACCCTTGATGCTAAGTAACCATAGTGATTGGTCGGCCACGTTCCCTTTGGGTGACTGGGCGAATCCCTGGGGCGACAAGGTGGTCAGCATGGTGGGCATGAGTGAACAGAGGGGTGGGGTTAGAGAGGAGAAGGAGGTGCAGGCTGGGGTTTCAGATGGGTATAATTACACGCTATAGCAAAGAGGAGTCCTTGTCCCACCTTTGCTCCACGACCCAAGGGGGTCACTCCTTCCTCCCCCAATGCAAACCCATTCATCTCTTTTTACAGAATGCAAGTCCTTGCCCATCCTTGGCAGTAGGGGGCACTCCTAATCTACTGTTTCCAAAAAGATGCAATCCAAGATGAAACTGGTCAAGCTAGATCTGACAGATTACTATCCAATGGTTCACATTCATCGTTAGTCAACCAAGCATACAGGAACTGGAACGTTGTGTATCCATTTGCAGCACTAACACAACTTCTGTGAGGTCTAGCAGTAGAGTTTCTTATTTGTTACTGGTCAATAATATACTCTTCATCCTGAAATGATCAATCACAATAACATCTTCAATCTGGCTAAACATCTTTACTCTGGTTCTGAGGGGTCAACCAGTATCTAATGAAGAAACTCAGAAGGTCCTGGAATGTTTCCCTGTCTCCATTTCAGATCAGACATACAGACACAAAGACACATGTCCTGTGGGCCGTGACCCTCCATGGCCTGTGCTCAGCAGGTAGTGACAAATGACCTGATAGTTAATCTGTCCTGAGGTGGGGCTTTTCAACAGGGAACAGAGAGCCTGTTTGTGACAACAGGACGTTAAGACATTGTTGCCGGAATAAGCACATTAAAGGATGCACATGCATGAATGCATGCATGCACACATGGGCGCACGCACTTACGTGCACGCACATCTGGCTATATTTTTTGATGCAGTTCATGATGGAGAAAATGGGGTATAAACTGTTTGCAGTGAAGTGTTAAAATAAGGGAAGGGGTCTTGTGCATGTTTGAGGCATATACAAGTTATGAAGTGGTTCTTTGGTCAGCTCCGTCTGGGGCACTGGTTCATTGTTGTGTCTCTTGAAACCCCACCATCATCTCTAACGGTCAGCTGTTTCTACGGCCTTCCTTGTTAACAATCCAAGTGTGAATGCTGGGCATTGTGGGATTTTCCCTAGTCTGTGGTGTCTTGTTGGAGCATGCTCAAATGAAGTCCGATGCCAAGAGGCCAAGTCAGCAGACCACACTGACCTGATTCACCAGGGATAGTGAGTGTTAGTGGGTGCTCTGAGAGCCCCCTCGGATCATTTTCCCTAGACCACCTTACCCAGATACTGTAACATGAAAATGCAGCTCAGTACAACAGAGATCTGAAATGCCAAGATTATGCTAAAGTGGAGACTGGAGAGAGAAACTATGGATGATCTCCAACATAGATCAACCATTTGATTCTGCAAGTTTGGTCTTGTGCAAGTGTGAGGAAAACCTTTGGCTGAGGCTGTGAAAAACATTCGGTTTAAATCTTACAGAACCCACAAAAACACACATTCATGAGGAAAGAAAAAAGAAAATCCAGGCCACATGAAAAATACTACTGACATGAAGGGGTTTTGACTCAACAGTTAAACAGCCACAGTAAACAACAGAGACCAGAACAAAAAATATCCACAGATGCACATATGCAGCGAACTCAGCCCGAACAATAATAAAAGAAGAAAAAAACTGCTTTAAAAGAGACTAAGAGAAACTCTTAAATGTTTATGAAACAGCCTCATTTATCCTCTGATGATCATAAATGACCTGTAACAGCAGACCATCGGCAAAAACAATGCTATTTTTATAGTTATTATTAATGCCTTTGCTTGTGTAGGATTTTCCACAAACTTAGATAAATCGATTTACGAACAGTAGTACTAAATCAAAGTTTACTTTCACTTCACAATCTTACATATTCACATGTAAGGCATCCTGTGGTCTCTCTCTCCCTTTCGCTTGCAACCTTAACAAATGTATTCACCATCAGCCTGCACCAGCAAAGATCTTTAGGACATCAGGCACTGGTGTCACTATCTGCTTTTGTCTGCTAGAATCAACAAAAACTGAAAGATCCTCTTAGACACTTTAAGTACAAAACAAAATCTTTAGTCTATCAAACCCCTATGACCCTATCTTAATTCCTTAGCGTTAACATTCAGAGAGCTGTGGCTTTATAATTCTACAGCTATTAACATCAAAGCCATTCCTTGGCGTTTCAGTTCAGTGGGCTGAGATATAGATTTAGTAGGGAGATGCTTAGTAGAACGTTTAAAGTGCAGCACATGCAAATTAGTATTGAGCTGAGAAGAGGAGCCCAGGTAGTTTAATAGGAGGCAACTTGATCAAGCCTTCCCGTGTTCCTCCTTTCCAGCGGCGAGACGGATTGAGCACAATCATAGCCAGCAGCATGGCGAGGCGATTGGGGATAAGCGATGCAAAGAGCGGAGCGAGCCAAGCACCTATCTGTCTGAGAGAAGAGAGGTAATGATAACAGGAAGTGAGATGAGTTGGTCTTGCCCTCTGGCCTGCCAGCACCATCACCTCTGTTAAAAAGGTCCCTCTCTATAAACAGGCCTCTCTCAGCCTATTAAACAGATAGTACATTAGGCCTGAGCTGTGCAGAACAATGTAAACACAGCCGTCTCAGGGTACCGGTGCTGAGAGTGGAGAGTGGGGGGAGAGGGCTTGAGATGGGGGCTATTCCTGGGTTTTCCTGGGAGTGAACTCCATCAGTCCTCCCCTCTCCCACTGTAATCCTTTCCAACTAAACACAGGAAGGAAGAGATAGGTAAATAACTCAAAGTTCTGATAAACTCAACTTTTCCACCAGTTTTGGAAGGCTTGTTATGCTACAAAATACAGAGGCATCCACTTTAGCTGAGTACATGTTGTACATCTGTGTGTATGTTAGTGAGGCATATGGTTGGAGAACACATGACAGGAAAACCATTCTATAAAAAGGGAAGTGCTGGATAAAGTTTGGTTTAGGAGAGAAGTGATGGAGATGATAGGCGAGAGCCAGAGAGGGCCCCTTTCTCATGGGACAGACATGAGATGATCCTGAACCTCCTGTGGTTCATTCTGTTTGTGGGTCTGTGTTGCTCCAGGGCTGAGGGGGGATATACAGAGCGGATACTCAGAGGGGTTGGATGAGCTGAATGTGGTACTGAAAGTGGATGGATGGGGAGACAGTCAGTCCAGGTCATTCCAGATGTGAGGCCGTTAAACAGTAGGGAACAGGAGAAGGTCAGTGCTGGACATCTCAGGGCATTGCCCTGAAGTCATTCACACCCCTTTGTTACAATCTCTAGAGCAAAACACAGCAAAGCCCCCTCAAACACCCCCACCCACCTCCCCATGGGGGCATTAGGGACACAGCAGATATGGAGAATAAGGAGAATGTCTGGGATGTGGGGACAGGCTCCATACCCTGGGGAAAGGCCAATTACAGGCTTTAAGCCCCCTGTCTGTCTGTGGCATGCAGCTCAGATAAGATGAAAGTTCCTCGGGACCAATATCAACATTTTTCCTTCTGTCGCCATGAGAAATAACAATATCCAGATGCTACATATATTACTGCATGTTAAGTGTTCTGAGGATTGGCGTGTCCTCTCACGGCGTCGCATAACAGCAAAGTGACACAGGCTTTGTTGTTGTCAGGCTATTGACATACTGCAGACCTGCAGCTTTGAGCATCTACAGGTCAGTGTATGTTCAGGAGGGGTCAAGGGATAGTGGTGAAGGGGTCATGCACACGCTGAGACTGTACAGCAGGAGGGTTAATGGAGTATGAGGGTCACCAGGTTCCAATCAAGCTTAAGACTCAATTACAACAGCTATAAAAGACTTTGGACTAATTTTGAAGAATTATAGATGACAGAGCAAGATCAAATGTAGGTTTGCAAAGTTTTGATGAGATGAATATAGATCATAGGATAAAAGAGGGTACTCAATCCAAAAAAGTAAGTACAGATAGAACTACTCTGGCAGAAGCCAGATGTTCCATCGATTAAGCAGCAGCCTTAGTTGAGAAGAGAAGATTTAAATACAATTTTTCCCAAAAAATGAATTAGAGCTAGATTGATAAATCAGCTAGGCCGATATGTTGGACGATATTAACTTATTGCAGATATAGTGTATCAGTACATGTCTGTAACTACCAGATGTTTTAGAGAAGAAATGCCAAATTAGGTAAGAGGTTTCATCGTGTTCACAATTCTTTCAAAAAATAAGTCTATGGCATCCATGTAGAGATTTTAGTTTGTGTTTATGCAACAACAAAAAAAGAAGCAAAACAACACTTTTTTTCACCTGAAAAATCTAATATTTAATTGGTTCATTGGGCTACAAGGCCGACTACCAGACCAAAGGCCTGCGGTAATATACTGGGACCTTAAACAACCCTGTCAGTATTTTGAATACTGGACTTCTCAGATCTGTTTTCATGTTTAAATAACTTAGAAACAAGCGGACCCACGAGGGCCTCTAATAGCTTATTCTGGTAAACATTTTTTTTTCTTCATATTTCAGTAGATGCATATATTTTCAGAATGACTCATTTTGAAGATACAAATCTTGTGTGAAGTTAAACAATGAGGGCAAATGACCAATTATCAGTGCATACACATTATACAGTATTCTTCTTCTTCGGAGTTCCACTTCTGTAAATTCATTGCACTTATACTTATATATACAGTCTTTCAGACCTGAACACAAACACTCAGCAGAGATAGCGACCAGGGTAGGCAGTTTCAGTGGCTCATGGGAGAATGGGACATACAACCGAGTGCAGCTTTCTGTTTGAGCACTGCAGCATTGTGTGACCAGTAATAACTCGGAGCTTGAATGTTTGCAGAGGCATGCCCTGGTAATCCCAGCGGAGGAAAGCAACAGGCCGGGGTGAGAAAGGTTAGCTCCTCTCTACTGCACTGCTGTCAACATGACTGTGTCCAGTGAAGTGACAAACCAATAAACAGTGGGCTGCACTGCACACTCAGAGACTATACTATAGCCTTAAAAAGTGGCCCATTATAAAAAAGGAGCTGCAAAACATCCCAAGTCAACTCTTTATGGGAGGGATGTGCAGTAGCAGCAGTGTGCGTGTTTGGCTTGGTGGGGTCGAGGCTCTGGCTGGGCTGTTGATGGGAAGGTACGTGAAGTGTGCCTGTGATGTTCTGGGAAGTGATGAAAGAGCGAGTCTGTTGGAGTTTTTACCTTGGGTGCAACGCCCCCTGTCTGGGTACCGAACACGTCTAGCATAGGCAACACATTCTGTTACTGCGGGCTGGAGCTGGACCAAGCCTGCTCAATCTGACCCATTCAGACCCAAAGGCCAGTCACTGTACATGCCAGACAGGGGATCCAGGGAGGTGGGGGGAGTGTCATAGGTGCAGGCAGGGTGGCAGTGGTAGCCAAGAAGATATCTGCCCATCTCATACAAATATACAGTAGGTAGTATAATGAGTATAGGTAACAATTCCAGCAGTCTCCTTAGATACACAGTAGGTATCCCATAGGTAACCAGATTTAAAATCACAGTCCAAATAATAGGTCAACCTAGCCAAACTCATTAACCTCCCATCTGTAAGACCTAAACAGGTACATTGCCTTTCAAGTAAATGCTGCAAAACACAGTTCATTTCCGATGAGATTTTGTTTCAGCATACTTGAAAAAAGATAATTTTTTGGCGTTTTTCGCTTTATTAGATAATATTTTGTAAAGACAGAGATGAAATAGGGCAAAGAGGGGAGGACATGCAGAGAACCGACCACAGGTTGGATTCAAACTGGGTCTGCTGCGATGAGGACTAAGCCTCTATAGAGTGACGCCTGAACAACTACACCACAAGCGCCCCCCTTGTTTCAGCATATTTAACCAGTCTTTCCCCTAGGCATGACGCAGAGAGCGCTCTGTTAAGCTCTATGGTCGCCTCTTCATATTATTACAAACTAACACATTGCACTTATTGCGAATGCTCAACCCCTCCTTACACCCACAAATGCCCAGCTGCAATGTCTCAATCCTAGGCAAAACACTGCATTATCTCATTAGCAAAACTCTACCGCTGCCACTGCTTAGGAAAGGTTGTGTATGTCACAAAGTAGCATTATTTTATTCAGGTAAAGCTTGTATGTAACTGTTTGGAATGGCATAAACCAGGTTGCCGGGGGCCCTGAACTCACTGGCCCTTCAACCTCAGTACGAATGCTGTCCACTCCAATGGCCCAGTGCACCGTAGAGGAGATGGCCTGAATGAACTCACACTGTCCACCAGCGATGGCATGTCCAGCTGTGTCCAGTCGTACCCACAGCGGCCCTCACAAACACTCTCAGGCAGAGCAAACACAGCCCAACCGCTAGGCAGAGCTGACAGACATTTCACCCCGCCATTTATGCAATGTAATTAACTTCTCTCTTCTGTCCATGTTGAGCCAAAGGAAAAACCCCACATGCAAAATTAAATAAACAGAGGGGGCACAGAGGACACACAACTCATTTCCCTTAATACCCCAATAAAACTCAGGCTCGTTTTGATTGCAAACACAAAAAGCTCACATCAGGCTCAAGGCTCGATTGTGAGATTTGATTCTTGAGGAATGTCATTTTAAACTCCAGCCAATTTCTATGTATAGACAGAACATACACTATCCTCAGGCTGAATAAAACAACACATTGTTATTAACACAGTCATTATCAGTTCATGAGACCCATTCACACCTGCGGACAGTCAACTCAAGCCCATATAGTTATGAGACTTGGTTATGAAACTAAAAATGAGTGGTGAGAAAGTTGTACTTTGAATAATCCAGGTACTGTAGACATTACCATAGGGGAGGGGATCAAAGTGGAGCCATGAAGTACATGGATACTGGAACCATCAAGCCCTAAAGTCTTCCTCCTTGATTTAATAAACCAACAATGGCCCCAGCTGAGGACCCAAGGTTTATGGGGTTGTTTTCAGATTCCAATTTGGCAGGGGCCACTGCTGCGAGCTTGTTTTATTTTTCCGTGATTTAGTTTAATAAGTTCCTAAATACTCTGCTGTCCTACTGCTTTGCTTTTACAGCTTCGGGAATATTTAAAGAGACTCAATGAAAATAGCAAGGTAAGGGAGGAGGAAAGGGCATTATTTATCTCACGGTGCAGGGTATGCTGCTTTGCGTGTAAGACATTTGACTAAATAATCAGTTAATCACTGTTGGAGAGCTGAAGTGGACAAGCGATGGCTGGTCTGGCTTTTGACTTACTCTTAGACTCTTCCTTGTCTCTGTGTCTCCATCAGCCTTGCCCTCTGACCCTTCCACAGTCAAACACAGGCGTAGTACATCCGCCTCCGACCGCCCCCGTAAACTAGTCCTCTTCCTTTTCAGAGCTAAAAAGCCTCTAAACAACGTGATGGAAACCTGGAGTTTTTGCAAGTGTTTACTGGATTTGAATGTTTTCCCTCCAAACACAACTGAGCCTGTTTATGAAGGGGAGGAATCTGCGTTTTTTTCCCCTGCCTGTCAGTTTAACACAACATTCTGGCCACCAGCTAGCCAACCACAAGCACTCACTTACCTGCTGAGCATCGCAAATAAAATATTTACCCGAAGGGCAGAGATGTGAAAGAGTAAACTACCTGAGATAATTAGAAATTGCCAGGGAATGTGAGTGTGTTTTCATTTCTGGCAGTGTAACATTGTTTAGGATATATTCGACAACAACATGTGTGCATTTTTTAAGCGATTTAAGTCTACTTTCAGTCCCCAGTCATGACTTAATAGTGAGCAGCAGCTTTCAGTTTGTATGCACCACATATCTGGAACAAACTCCCAGACGGGTTTTTTAAAACTTGTTTAGACCTTTAAAATGCTATTATTAAAAAAAAAAATAACAATGTGTCTGCCTGTTTTCGCTCTTTGAATTTATCATCTCCTGAATGCAATATAAAAAAAATTCTTACGTCTTATCTTCATGTATTTTAAAAAGGCGAATATTCCATTTTAGAAATATACTTTTCATCGCCTGGGACGCATATGGATAATGGGTTTGTGTAAGATGAGCACACAGACCTGCAGCAGCAGCCTCTCGAAGGCCAGGCAGGCATCCCAGCGGGGCAGAGCGGGGTGGCTGAGGGTCTGCGCTGTGGCCAGGCCCAGCTGGAGCACCCCACAGTTCCTCTCTAGCGCCCCCCAGCTGCTCCGGAACAGCTGCACATAGGAGCACAGCTGTTCAGGGGTCACGCGGCCTGAGGGGAGGGGAGAAGAAAATACATACTGTTAGTATTTGCAAAAATACATTTGGTAAACGGACTGATATAGCGCTGTTGTTTCCCAAAATTTTCACAGACCCAAAGAGCTTTACATTGTTTTGTAAAAAATTGACACATCCAAACACTGATAGCAGCAGCTACCACGCAGGGCGCAAGCTTACTATCAGGAGCAATTTGGGGTTCAGTGTCTTGCCCAGGGACACTACGACATGTGGTGGGGAGGCGAGGGATCGAACCCCCAACACCGCATAGGTATCGATGGTCAAATTAAACCAAACAGTATATAAAATATCCACAACTCTACTCTTGATGGTTGGCTTTATGGTCTTTTGCGTGCCATCCATTACAAGCAGCATACACAATAATGTACAACACTGCAATAAACACACATATATAAACACACACACACATCATGCATCCAAATACCAATATTTCCATACTATTAAGCATGCCAGAGTACAATTTAGGATGTCCCAATGCATGATGTCAAATGCAGTATGCCAAAAATACCCGGGTGCCTTAATACATCCAATTGCATTTTGCAGTATACAAAAATACATGCTTTTAGTATGTAGCATAGTAAAAAATAAAAGTATGTGATTTGGAACGCAGGGACAGTTATTCGTCCTGGTGGGAAGAGTGGGGGGTGGAAAGAGGACAAATAGACAAGCTTTTTCCAAGCACAGCAGCCTTTTGAATGACTATCATACACTCAGCTTGTGGCAGAGAGGGGAATAACTGATACCATGGCAGACAATAATATTTTCTTAATGAGTACACACTTTACGAGCGTGGGGAAAGCGAGGGCCGTGCAGAATGTATATGTGTGCAAGCTTCAGGTGGAGGATTGAAGTCAGAGTTTACAGTTAAGAATTCTTATGATTAAACATCACTGAGTGTGTTTGTGTTCCTCGAGAATGTCTACATACGTAAAGCAGCGGTGCAGGGACACTGACAAGCCGCAGATAAGCCAACTTGTGTGTGAAATAAGTGTAAATTAAATGGTTTCTCTCTAAACATTTATTGAGGCAATACAGAGACTATAGAGACAGGACTCCTCACACTGTTATATGACCCTCTACGTCCCACCAACTTGCGCAGAGATTCAGAAAAGACACAGGAAGAACGACGGAGAGAGTGTAAGGGCAGGGGTGGCCTGAAGGTACGAGGGGCTGGGATAGAGAGAGGGGGCACACATTAACTCCCCATAAAGCTCACTTCTTCATGTTGATGTTCTGAACCAGCACCAGATGTGGGAGTATTTCCTGTTGGACTACATGGCCAATGTTTTCTTTAGTGGGGCCAAACACATGACTAGAGGAGAAACAGGCAGGCCAGGTTTAAAAAAGGAAAAAAAAAGAAAAAAATACTGACAAATACTAGATACAATATGGAGTCGTGGCACAAAGACAACTCATTGTTCCAGCTTTGTTAAACTGGATGTAAAAAATTACAAACTGAATTGGAATCCCTCCAATCTACTGTCTGAAATGGAGGGAATGATCCAACCAAGCTAGTAAGAAAAAAACGCATTTTCAGAGCAGCAGATAAGTAAACCTGACATATAAATACATATAAATAGACCTCTGCAAGTCGGCATGCTTTGGAAACAAACTTTCCGAGCCGAACTAAAAGAGTCTGTGTGTCTTACGAGTCATTTACTAATACAGGCAATAATGTGACAAGGTGTCTACAAAAGGGAATTAAGTTTCTCGCTGAAATTAAAAGTATTTTTGGAAGAATATTCTTCAGTCCTGACAAAATACTGAAAAGCTCTATTGTGAACATATCGAGGCATAAAATCCTGGCAGAGTAACTATACCAAGGTTCGCTACAGCTTGATGTGCCAAGCATAACTCAACACAGAACCAGTAGAAACGTCCAAAGCAAAGACCTAGAACGATTTCAACTGAGAAAAAGGGCGAACAAAGAACGGTCCACTGTGGGCCAAATACAATCAGACTTTTACAGCTCTGGGTAGATCATAGGAGAATGAGTGAGAAAATGTAAGACATTGGGGAAAAAAGGGAATAAAATAACTTAAAAGCCACATAAAAGCCTGTTCTCCATTACACAATCAAACCAACCTTGGCCAAGACGTAGTGCTTATCTATGTCACTAAACTTCCCTGAAAACTCTTCAAGCAGCTTGTTGCCAGATGCAAAAAGAATCTCAGAGAGATGATCAAACTTCAGAAAAAGTTCCAAGTTCTTTTATTTGTCATGTGCGGAACAATTACCGAAGCAGTCCTTGGCAAAGACAGCCTTATTTCTAACTCAACGAAGGTCTACAAAATGTACAAAGAAAATCAGGCAAGTGGAACAAGAGAATCCAAGACATAAGACATAGGGCCAGATTGAAGAGAAAAAAAAAATAAGAAATTGCATTTGGAGAATAAAGTCAAAATGTCAAGAATACACTTGACATTTCAAGATACTTGACATTTCAAGATATAAGTCGAACCTTTGAGAATTAAACAACCCTTGATTTATTTTTCTTATGCCTGGAACTAACACTGAAAGTAAACCCTTGGTTTAGCAT
Organism: Hyperoplus lanceolatus; assembly: GCA_026929865.2. Classification (NCBI taxonomy): domain Eukaryota; kingdom Metazoa; phylum Chordata; class Actinopteri; order Uranoscopiformes; family Ammodytidae; genus Hyperoplus; species Hyperoplus lanceolatus. The sequence goes on from CM049403.1 coordinate 9,626,502, forward strand.
TGCAACGTTATCCTCGAAATGCTGAATACAGTAAATGCTCTCGTTTTCCCTCTTTATGCTGGCCCCAATACTTCTTCAATGATGATAAACAACTGGTTTCATTAGGAACATTTTACATTACTTTCTTTTTGTGTTTTTTTACCCAATGTCAAACCACTGACACTAAAGGCCTACTCTATTTATAGGCCTATTACACTATATACACTATTTCTTGTTGGAAAGCAGCAGTGATTTTAATTGTGGTCAAGTGTCAACCATACGACTTGTTCAGTCAGTTAGATATTGCATACATAAAATATGGAGTTATTTGAATAACATGCAACTCCACTCATGACATTAGCCTGTACCAGTGTCCCATGTTCAAAGGTTTTCAGGTATATACTTTACTGCACTGCGATGGCAGACAAAGCTTGAACCTTTTGGCCTGAACCCTTTTCTTCTGGATGCATTTATTCATTGAGGACCGGCCATAAAACAGATCACATTATTCATCCCCATGCTTTCAACTGTTTGACCTGATGTCCATTTTTAGCCTGATGTGCAGAAGTGGCAATTGATGCTCGGGGCCATGATCAAAGTCCTGAACAATGTTTTAAAAAAATAAATAAAAATGTACAGGGGCCAACAATGATTTAGTCCCGTTACTGGAAGATGACTTGCATTGTAGGTGCACAGGGTTACTCAGAGGCTAAGTGATGTCTGATGTCAGCTGAGTGAGTGGTGAGCAGCCCTCGGCAGCTGGACAGCCTCATAAGTAATTCTACATGGATGGGGGACACAGGAAGGCAGAGGGACTTTTATTTATGCACTCCAAGAGGAGGAAAGTCCTGGAACTTTTATTTGTAGATGCGTGATGGGGCCTCTTTCCAGACCTTACTACTGCTACTGCCATAGAGTTGAGAGCACAGGTCACAACAGTACAGCATACCCACATTACCTAGACCTTCTATTGTCGGTGTGTTAGAAAACTTTTAACATTTTAACATCGTGTGTGTATGTTAACAAAACATGTTATGTTAATAAGAATTTAAAACATGTACTTAGGCATCAAGGTTTAGAGCTTAATGCGAACATGCTGATGCTGAGCACATATAATGTTAAACATGTTCCCAACTTAGTACAGCAACAAAAAATACAGCTGAGGCTCATGTGAATGTCTTTGCTTCTGCAGGCATTTGGTCATAAACCAAAACATAATGTTGACACTGCTCGATGACATGTCAGTTATTAGAGTTGATCCCGAGGAGAACATGAATATGAGCGCCACATTTCACAGCAATCCATCCAATAGCTGTTGACACGTTTCAGTCAAAACCCCAAAATGTCATCCTCAGGGTGGAGCTGGAGATCACCCAAGCCATTAGGTTTCATCCTCGGGGGACCGTGACTGAAGTGTGTGTGTGTGTGTGTGAAATGGTACGGCCATCAAATGTGGTGAAGATTTTTCATTTGGAACTGAAGTGTTTGACCGACCAATTGGCTGACAGGCAGACATTAACCAACCCTTTAGCCATGATGCTATAGAAAAATCATATGTATGAGGCTAATGCTGGCAACACAAGTCAAAATTGCATCATAGCACTTCGAATAGACCAAGTTTTGATCATCACAAATAACTCCTAATCCGGTTAGGGACCTGTTCTTGTAGTCATGCTGTTTTTTTGTTTTATATAGGCAAATCAAAATACCTAAGTTCAACAATGTGAAAGGTTTTTGGAATGATGGCAGTGGAGTACTGTAACTGTGTGCCCCTTCAAGTTGTTATATGATTAACCTACTGACAGAACTCTAATGCATTTGTTATCATGTCATTGTTGACTGATTGCTATTATATAAAGGCTCTGGGGTCCAACTGAAATAAATGGCCATGTATTGGGATCTATGTATGTTCACTGCCTTTGCAAAAAATAAATGTTGTCCTAATTTTAGAAATATACTGATTCAAAATCATTAATTGAACAAAATGGAGAAAAAGCCATAAATACTGACTTGTGAATTACTAGACTAATAGGTCCTTTTTGCCATTAAACAAATTGTTATCTAAAAAAGGAGAGCTGACACTGTTAAATATGAATACTTATTTGAAACAATAACGACATAGCATTCTTCCAAATCTCTTGCATAAATTGATGAATGCCATCGATTGTCTGCTCATTCCTCACTCATCGCCTCTTGAAAAAGCCTGGGCAGCACTACAGGAAGAAAGTCCCTGTCAACAAGTCTCGTTTACACTGCAGTACCAGTGCACTGCACACTGCATATATGCACAAACTGTATATAACTGTAACACACGCACATGTGGGCATGCACACACACACACACATACAGTACATACATATAGATGAACAGATAAACGCATGTTTTAGGACGATGAAACCAAAGCTGTCTTACTAATTCCCTGCTAAGAGCAAAAACACCCAATGTAAACAGTGGACAATGCACAACCCAACCCAACACACACACACGCAGGGAATTTCATCATCGTATTGTGCTATGGGAAACCTGATTCTGAGAAATGGATTATTTTTTCAGTCTCTCTCTGGATGATCTTATCCTGTTGAGATGTTAAGAAGCCAAGTATTGCCGGTGTGTGTGTGTGTGTGTGTGTGTGTGTGTGTGTGTGTGTGTGTGTGTGTGTGTGCGTGTGCATGTGTGGGAATGGCGGGGCCTGTTGCATCCCAATACAGAACTTTCTCTGCTGATCTGCATAAACCCAGCAAGTGTGCGAGTGGAAAAATTCTCCTCTCCTACAGAGTGAGTGGGCACTGACAGATAGGTATTAATGCTAAGCGTTTTGTGTTACTGGCCTCAGCGTGATGGATTGAGAGCTCTGCTGGTGGCGCTGGGCGGGTGGGCAGGATGGGAACCGTGTGGGGGGTGAAGCTGGGAGCTCAGACAGCTTCATGGAAATCTGGGCTTCTGCCAGCGGGGTATAAAGGTTCAGTGTGCGAGCAGTTTCACAGTGCCCCCTTTTCACTCATTCTGTCTCTCTCTATCTCTCTCCAAAAAGACCTTAAGTCAACACACTGTCAGTCGGCAGGGGGGAGCAGCTTCAACGCTACACCTTCTGCATACTTTCTTGCTTTTTACCGTCACTCCCAATGTCTCTGCACCTTCATTTTCTGCAGCTCGATCTATTGTTCGGTCGATTTTTAATGGTAATTCTGTTTTGGTGCCAAAAACCTTTTTTTTTGGTTTGAAACTTGGAACTTTTTCATGCTGCTCTATGTCTAATGTTTGTCTGTTTTGCAAAGTGTTGTACGGGAGGAACAACATTTATTTTTTTAAGTATGCAAGTACACAAAAATTGCAATAAAGAACCTTGAAACCTGAACCTTGTTGTTGCAATTCTAAACGTATCCACAATGTAGCAGCCATCCAGAATTATAACTTAGAAGTACTGCTGTTAAGCACCAAAGTGTGAAAGGAAACCACCATGTACACGCAGATGCTTGGCATAGTGTTTGTGTGTGTGTGTGTCCAGATATTACAACCTACTTGTTACGAGAGACGAGACCTTCTTTACCTCATAGATTATAGGTGCTGAGGGACCACATTGCCCCTCCCTTACCCCCACCCTTCCCCCCTTTCTGCCAGATGCAAACCTGCACATTATACTTGCGTGTGTGTGTGTGCGCGCATTTCTCTGAGTGTAGTACATCCATTACCTTTGTGAGTCAGTAGGGAGCATAAAGGTGAACGTTCGCAGGGGCACTGTGTACTTACTTACTTGTGTGTGTGTGTGTGTGTGTGTGTGTGTGTGTAATGACTTTATTTTTGCGTGCCTACACATATGTTTAGCCCTCGCTGTAGCCCCCTTTGCTTCATTAGCAAACAACAAAAGTTTTGAAAAGCAGCGTGTGTGCGAAGGAGCATGTGTGTGTGTGTGTGTGTGTGTGTGTGTGTGTGTGTGTGTGTGTGTGTGTGTGTGTGTGTGTGTGTGTGTGTGTGTGTGTGTGTGTGTGTGTGTGTGTGTGTGTCACAGAGCCAACATGTGGTTCAGATTTCCTCCGAGGCCACATGGGCAAATATACGGCAAAGGCAGAGATGCTGGAACTCAGTAGGAGGCGCTATGGTTCTGCCAAAAACACACTACAATACTTACACACACTTCTTATTTTTGCTCAGGATGCTTTACGTTAGTGAGTTCTTGTGTTTTTTGGATTTTGAGTGAATGTGTGTTTTATGTAATGGGAACCAGGCTGTGTACTTTGCTCCGTCTGTGGCATTCTTACCCATGCTCATCTTGATTGGCAGGTTCTCCTTGCTGGCCGTTTCCACAAGTTGCCGACGGACCTCCATCACGCCCTCTTTATGTTTATTGGTCAGCATGGCCTCCCATAGTGACTGGGCTGCAGGTGACCTATAGGTAAGAACAATCAAACAGCTCGTTAAGATGTGTGTGTGGGGGGGGGGGGGGGGGCAAAACAACAGTGTGAAGTTGTTACAGTTATTTCCAGCATGAACAAGCTGAGCAACTGTTGTTGTTCTTGATTCTTTTTCCGAGAGAGCATAGTATAAACACTAAAAAAAGGACAACATAGACGTGATTGAGTGCTCGTCTCGCTGATAGAGAGCCTGCTGGACCCACTCCCCTGTGGGACCCCTCACAGGAAAATGCTGAAATTAGCAAAAGGGAACATCAGAAATGTACTCTCAATCCACCTTAAATGTCTGTATGCCACATTCTTCGGGACTGATAAGTGCTGTCCCTACAGAGTGTGGACACCCAAGCTCCTCTTGATACCAGCAGTCTCAGTCCCTCGTCTCATTATCCACACAGGTTACGAAACACACTGATCCACATCTCTAATGGGAGAATGAAGACAAGGCATGTGTGTCAGATAGACTACTACCATCTGCTATGAGCACGGGAAACTACTTGCAAGTCTTTCCATGAAACAATCAAAGAATGTTACTGAACTGCAACATAACATACTCCTTTATGTAAATTTAAAGCTATAACATATTTGGTCTCTTCTCAGTTTGTATTCACTTAGGTGTCTCTCTGTCCGTGCCTTTGACAGCTAGACTGACCTGAGTGGCCATGACCTTGTAGATACTCTTGACCAGTAACTGAAGAAGGGAAAGAGTCGGAGTGTAAAAGGGGCTCGGGACACAGCGAGGGGAAGGTAGAGAGGGAGGGAGATCGTTGACAAATCCACTCTGTTTTTCTTTCTTTTCTTTGCTTTTTTTTTTGCTCTTTTTACAACTTTTTTTCGACTCTCGCCTTTTCTCTATTCTAACTGCTGCCATGTGTTTAATATCAGATGTAATCTGTTCCAGACCTTGGGCTGGGGCTGTAGATGGGGAGGAGAAGGGGCTCACACTGGGACGGCCGCCATCTTCACACTAGAACCAGACACAAAGACCGGCAAACACGACTACAGTACAGAACAGGACAAGAGTCTAAATTATGAACTGATAGATTAGAAAAAAGAAAGAAAGATATTAGGGATTCATTCATTTGATGAAGACATGCATGTAAAGTTGTGCCTTGGAGCTATTGGTCAACAGCTCTGAAATTGTATAACTTCTTCAAAACACTTCAGAAAAACACCTCCCATGTACACGATGAAATATTAGAACTTCTACCATTACGCAAACGGTGAGGTCCCCGCATGCTTGTCATGGTTGAAATACCAATACAGTGACTTGACCCGGCCATATGTGAGCAGCCATGTGTGCTTGTGCGTGAACGTTTGATTGTGTACACATGCATCTGTAGTACAGAATGTTTTTCACACAACGCCTGTGCATCCGTGTGTGATCTTGGAAGACGCAGGGCCCCGGTGGAGTGTGGATGAAATATGGTTCTTATTTGGCTCTTTGCCTTTCCAAGCTCCAACACATACCCCCCCTCCTTTCCCCACCACCAATCCGATCCCCTGATGCTTTCCCTAGGCCATTTGGTCAGATGAAGGTTGGGGGGGGGTTTGGAGTTGGGCTGAGAGGTGAGCGGGGTGAGGTTTGTACTGGCGGGGTGTGAGACAGCTCCACATAACCAGCCGGGAACCTTGTTGAGTAACTACTCTTCTATGCAAAGGAGAGAGAGAGGGAGGAGGGGAGGGGAGGGTATATGGGGCGCGTGTCTTTGGCCATCTGTAAACGTTAAGTGCAGTGTGGCTGTGTCTGTTCCAAAGGCTGCTGGGATACAGACTGAAGGGGGCACTCTTGCTCTTGACTTGTGTACACCACCACTGAATGCCCCCTCTCTCCAACTGGCTTGCTGTGTGTGTGTGTGTGTGTGTGTGTGTGTTGTGGGTGGGGGGGGAGGGTGAGTGGGGGGGTATTGGGAGATTGTGGGCGTGCAAACTAATGTCCAAATTGAATTCCACTGGATGTGTAATGAGTGTGGTGCCATTAAAAGGCAGTTAAGCATCAAGAAGTACTGTAACTTAAAGAGAGAGAGAGAGAGAGAGAGAGAGAGAGAGAGAGATGTGAGTAAAATACCTCTGACCGTGTGCAAGTCATTAATGACTATGGGGTTTGAGGAGGGGGGGATAGTTTTACTGGAAGTGTGTGATGCAGCAGAAAAGAATTGCCGCAACCGTTCTGACTCAGGATTTCTTAAATGTACTCCCTATCCCGTGGCCCCCTACTCAACGGGTCGAACAAGCGTGTGTACGTGTCAACTCATATTTCACTGTTTATTTCTTTACTCTGACTTTGGCCAGCGCACACACACAAACACACACATACATGAGTGAGCGTGTACCGCAACATGCAGTATTATTGATATTCATCACATGATTCAGAAGTGAGTCATTCTACATATACAACATTGATGAAATGTCTTAAGGGTCAGTTTCCCCCCCCAAATGATAAAAAACACATTTTCTCACCCCCATCTAGTCGGGCCTAGTTTTATCATTTTATTTCCCCATTTTGAGATAGTATGCGTCTCTGAGATTTCTGCTGCCACCGCAACACAACCGCATTGATTGAATGTATAATCCACTTAAGATGCTGTCAACTGCTTCCTTGGGGGAGTCGTTCCAGTGTAGAAAGATGATCCAATAAACATTTGATGTCTGGGAATTTGATGATTTTATTCTATTGCTTCTGTTGAGGCAAATTGCTGTTGAATTTTGAATAATTTTAGTATTTGCGATGATGAGCACCCCAAATGAAATGAAACCAAAGCAACTTGTATCAAGGTGGCAGAATCCTAGGGGAAAAAAAGATATCTTCCATCTCTCGATACAAAATACAAACTATCTGCAATGGGTAGAAAATATAGGTGAGAGAATGAAACTCCTTTAACTTCAGTTGGACAGCAGAGAAATGTCATAATACACAGCTCATAAATATCTGACATCGGCTTCTAGCATTTGTCAGAATCTATGTAGGACATCCCCAAAGTACAATATTCTACTGTAAGTTCACGTTAATGCTTCTATCTTTAATAGTATCGAAAAGACACGCTCAGCAGACTGCAATATCAGGCTGCAAATTGTTTTGTGCACTTTACAACATGTCCACACATGTAACAGATCTAGCCTAATAGAATTGTGCAAGGTCAGCCCCTGTTCCTCAGAGACTTAATTCATAGTGTGTTTTATTTTTTTGTAATGGGACCAAATACACTGTCGGTTTCCTGTAAACATCCCTGTGTACATGAGTAAATGAGAGACAGAGAGAGAGAGAGAGAGAGAGAGAGAGAGAGAGAGAGAGAGGCAGACCTAAACCAGACCTGGCCTTGAGCGTCTGTGTGTCCTGGCATGGAGGGACAAATGACCGGGCAGATTTATGGGGAGAAAAAGAGGGAGGGGAGTGTTCTGCAGGAAGTGAGGAGAGGAGTGGAGAAGCTCACTAAAACGTTTAAACACATCAATGCAGTACCAGAAGCTCCCACAGGCCACTATTTCAGTGACCTTACACTTTGTATACAGTATATACTAAAAAAGAATAGTAAAATACATCATTGTTAACTCCTTGTGTTTTAGAATTATACAATCTAATTCCAACAGTAGGAAGCTTACTTGAAATATGTGTTACGTAAAATGTATGCACCATTTTAACGAAACCCTTTTATTGTTCAACAATGTTATTTAAGCCTGAGTACACAGTTTGCAAAGGTTAATTATGGTTTGATTTTCACTGTGATATGTTTGGATGATATTGATCAATAAAGTTTTGAGCAGATATACACTCTATAACTTGTAACACATGCAAAAATGTTTTACATTTGATGTTGGTTGCATTTGTAAAAAATGCAGATACATGAGATAATAATTACAAAACAATGTAGTCTTAAAGAAGCTTTTTTTACCTTCTGCATTGCAGAGAGAATGGTAAAATGTGTGAGAAGGTGAGATATGAAACAATCGGGGCTGATGCCGGAGTCTCTTCCTCCACTCATGTGTCTTGGCTATAGTTTAGCATTTCAAATCTAAGCCAGCAGTAGGGGCTCTTTGAAGACGTGAGGCCTGGAGGATGTAAAGCGTCATCTCTCGCTGGGCTTTATCCTCTTTACTGAATAACTGCACGCATGATCCCTTCCAAAATAGAAAGTGTGTTTTGTAGTAAAAATCAAATGGACGAGTAGGAGACGCCGGCACACGAGACAGGGTTGATTCCGTTATCTGGGTCTTGATGGGAACACGGAGTACAAGTTCTTCAGGTGAAAGTAATCTGTTTGATGGATGTACTGAGGGCTCTCAGCACAAGATACCTTCTACACTGGAGGACAGAAGACAATTTAGGAGTGGGAGAAACAGAGACACAACAGCTGAAATGGAGCAGGGCACGTGTCACGCTTTCTAAAACCCTTAACATGAGGCTCAATCCCTGCATCTCCTATACACAACTATCATCAAAATCCAACCGATATAAACTATATTTTGTCATAGACCTTTGGGGAAGTCTTGATAAAAATCAGTGTGGTGAATTATAAGATGAAAGCAAACCAAACAGTGTTGAACTTGCACTGACGCACAGAGGGAGAGCCGGTTCTCCTCTTCAAACTATTGAATCGGGACAATTTCGGTTTGATCTTCACTCTGTGTTTGAAATAATGACACGGTATGCCAGGCGCGTAGCTAGGACTCCCATCAAGTGATAAGCTTTGTTCTAGAAAAATCACTTTTCTTCTCTGGCCATGACTTCCCGTTTGGTGTAACAAACACACATTACGTACCGCAATTCATCTTCCTGACAAATAATGTGCGAGTGTAATATAAAAAGAAGTTGGTGTAAAAATTGAATTTTTATCAAGATACAAAGTAAAGACATTAGGTGAAAAACCATATCCTCTGTAAATAACCACTGTTCAAACAAAACAATTTGAACAGCTCTGTATGGAAACTCACACTATACTGTAATTGATGATTGCTTGTTGTTAGGCCTATAAATCACTTGAAGGACTTTCCTTTCAGGCATAAGTAAGAATAGAATAGCAAAAACAATGGAACCACCATATGAATGAATGTGGCCAGTTTCCATCGCCCTTTTTTAATGCTTGGTGGGGTAAAGACAGGGTTAGCTTTCCTCAGCTGTCTGTCATCTCCTCTCCACTCTCCACAATATACTATCGCTGGTCTAAAAGAAAAAAGAAAATGTTTTCCCATAGAGCCTGAACTCAAATAAGCGTGCATGTCTTTTTTGTTCATGCTCATATTTCCCATGCTCAGACAGAAATAGGTGTTTTTTTCCTCCCTTGTTCCTTGGTGGTACGGGTGTTGGATCTTAAGGCTAGATTTAAGGGAGATGGCAGCCTTGCAGTATGTTTTTCCCGCGACAGGGTGTGGTCGGTTGCTCTGCCTGGCTCAGGGCTCAGGAGCTCCTGAGGCAAAAGGCCCCAGAGCACCTTGGCCACCCATACTCGGGTTCTGCCCACATGACACACACACACACACACTCCCACCGCAGGATCAAGGTCGACGGCAGCCAGATGACGGGGGCAGCAGGGTTCAAGTCTGAGACTGAGGGAAAACTTGGTGCCCTCTGCCAATGGGGTTCATATGTCCTGCTGCTGGATCAGAGGGGCCCGTGCAGCCAAGCACAGCAAATTATACAGACTGGGCTGGAAGGTACCTGACCACAAACACAAACACACACACACAAAATAACACATCCAGTGCCACTTTCACTCAACATCCTTCTACTGTATGTACAGTAATGGCTGTAAAAGAATGTCATAGAACAAGCAGAAAAGTGTGTGTGTGTGTGTGTGTGTGTGTGTGTGTGTGTGTGTGTGTGTGTGTGTGTGTGTGTGTGTGTGTGTGTGTGTGTGTGTGTGTGTGTGTGTGTATAAAAAACTATACTTTTTCCCTGGCATAATTACTAGAACCACAGAGTGAAAGTTAGGTTGTAGGATAAGGAGAAATTCACACCAGGTTATGAAGGACAATACAGCAGTAATTGCAGAGTAAGTGTAGGGTCTTGCCAGGAGAGCTAGAATCAACAACCACCCACAGAATGTTTAAGACACACTAATCTACAAAAATATCCTGGAATTACTGAGGGAAATATCACACAAATGGGTCCAAATTAGGCCCACGCCTAATATTTAAAAGGCTTCAACAGGTCTACACAACAAAACCAATCAAAACACACTGTGGTCTGCGCTAAATATAGCTCAACAAATCATAGGTGTATAAACATCCAGTAGGAGGGAATTTATTATATAGACAATCAAACCACAAAGAGCCAGTAGGGTCTGGTGCTTTGCACAGTTCACATCCTGAAAAGAAAACAATCCATTTTAGAAACGTGTGCTTTTGTATTTTTGGGGGAGAATTTGTAAAGATTAATGCTTCAGAGATGTAAACGTATAAAAGAAAGCATTTACGGAGCATGTCTCGGAGTTGATTGACATGAACTGTGCCTGTGGTGTGCTGTGCAATTGAAAGCCGTTAAATAAAGTGTCAACTCTATCGGGCTTCTTTCTCGCTGTGACTCCGCAGCACTTCAATTTCCCAAACATCTTTGATAAGGTTCAACCCGGGTCATCTGCTCAGAGATAGCACAGGCAATAACACTGGATGGCCCCGATCAAACAGGCTCTCCATACAAACACAGCACCCGCCACCGCAGCACTGATTGATTTCTTTTCAGCTACACTTCTGTCCAAGAACTTAAACATGATATCTGATTCGAGATTGCAAATATTGCCGCTGGGGCCTCAGCACACCAATTCCTCCTTAGTGGCCTACAATTTAATATACCTATCCATCATCATACACTTTCTTTAAAGACAGACATTGTGAGAGGGTAAGCTTGTAGCTGCAGCATCGAACACACAATATAAAGCATCCCATCCGCTCACAGAGACTACTCGGCTGTTTTTTCTGCAACTGCGATATTCAAAACAGCGACAGTGACTTGAGACATGCCCTTGTGGGTGTATTGTAGGTCTGTGGTTGTCGTGCCCCAGACTTGAGCCCCACATCCGAGGGTCGGTGCAACCTGCCCCTGCTGCGCTCACATTATCTGCTACAGTAAACACTGTGTAAACAGCACTGACTAGAAGGATATCAGACTGGTTCCATTACAACAGAACCTCCCACCTAGCTCCTGCTGCATTCAATAAGCCTGTTTATGAACGCAGGCAGACGTACTGCATGACAGCTCCAGCCCACAAAACTCTTCTCTCTAGTCAAAGCCTTTTCCTCCTGCAAACCACATAAAGAGGGGGGGGGGGGCAAAGCAGGAGTGGAACACATGATGTAGGGCTAATCCCTGCCATGTACAACAGCCCCACCACAGGCGCCTAACACGTGCATCTACATAGGCCAAGGCTACAGCTAGGCTTCACTGAACTGCTGGCACCCCAATGCTGGTCATGTGCCACTCAACTCACTCAGTGGGGGGCTGCCTCTGGCTGCCGGTCAGTGTGCATTTGTGCATATACAGTGTGTTTAGCCAGGTGGGGAAGGTGTATGTAAAATGCATATAGTGGTTGTGTCACTGGTAGGGATGGGTTCCAATAGCCAGTTCTATTTTGGATCCAGTTCAGAGTTGGTAAGATACCACGATTTGTTGATCTCTTGTTTATCCCATTGATGCCTGATGCTGCGCGACAGACAGGAGATACGTGTTGCACTGTGCAGCATCAGGCATCAATGCATGATACTTAGCGGAACAATCCCACATATATTTTTCAACTTTGATGATTTAATTCTCCACCAAACAAACTGGAATAAGATAAATGCTACGTAACCCTAGTCAGTATGCAAAAATGTACCCCAGTTTTTTTAATAAGATATGAATAAGTTATATGTAAATATTGAATGGGGAGGCAGGTAAGAAAAGGTTTCCCATGCTCCTTGTTAACTGAAGTAATCATCCTGGATAGCATTTGAACATTAACACATACTGTAGACAGACAATTGTTCACACTGACATTCACACCTTTACAATTTATAACTTACTCAATTGAACCTAAACTGCATGTTCAGTCAGAAGAAAACACAGAGGAACAAGCCTTTCACACCGCAGCAAAATCGGAGCCGGTTCCGGGCTAGTTCGGAGCTAGAACCAGTGTTTTGGTTTCACAACGCCAGAGAGCCGGCTCCGGCCTGTAAGGACCGGTTCAACTCCAACCCCAGGATTGAGCTGGGCTTGAGGTAAGAACTGCCTGCATCGTTAGCCACAAGAGCAGCGGCATTGGGCGACGTACACACACATTTTACAGTGACGTCATGACGTTGCTCTCTTGCCGGCTCCATGGCTGGCTCTGGTCATTGTGAAACCAAACGGTTCATAACTGGGATAAGGCTGTAACCAGTTTTGAACTGGCCCCAGCACCAGCCCGGAACTGGCTCATGGTTCTTTTTGGTGTGAAAGGCCTAGGAGAACATGCAAAGCACACACAGAGAGGCCATCCCTGGTCCTGGACATGTTGTTCTTTTTGTAAATGTATTTTATCTTAATCAAATTATTTGAACAATGAGTTGCAAACTACTGAAATGATCCTTTCTGAAAGGCTACTAATATGATTCTGCAGTAAGAGAGGAATTGCTGTCTGTCAAGTGATGTATGTGTTTTCCACTTCACACAAAGTCGGCCACAGAAAGTCAGTAGCCAGACAGAAAAATACCCGGTAACTGTCTGACACAACAGGTGAGATCTTTTGTCTTTTCCTGCTGTGAAATTCACTTATATTCACTATTAAAAATGCAATGAACTGAAAAACAGTACATGATTGATGATAATAATAAATAAATATTTATAAATAATAAATATTTTTATTTTTTGTTATGGAAAAGGGGTAGGATTAAATAAGTGTATACTTCTTCCTGCTCCTTTTCAGGCATATCTCAGCAATACAGATAATTTGTTTCTTTTATTTATTTTTATTTTTTTGTGAAAACATCATTTTTGTTTATTGTATTTCCATGCTTTTCATTTTGTTTTGTATCACAGATATGTCTGAAATAAATTGAATCAAATCAAATCAAAAAAATTGTGAATGAAAAATATTACAAGGGTAGAGATGGGAGGTACAATTGCTGATTATTATTTTGGTGGAAAAAACTATTCAGAAAAAAAGTTTAAAAGGTGAAGTGTTAAATCGCTCCTTATTCATACAGTGATCACTTACATAATGTGCGCGTTTCATAAAGCCGATCTCTCAGTCAGCTGCTTTGCATGTAATCGGCGAATAAACTTATTGGAGAATCCCGAAATTTTTATCCAATCAGAAGAGAGAACGCTACAAACCGACACTCGTCTCACTCATATATAGTATATACACTCCATGGTCTCACTGCCGGTGCACGCCAGAGCAACAGATGGGTGAATGTGTATGCGCCTACAATGGCGGAGCTGGTAAAAATCCTTCCCAATGTCTGTTTTGATGGTTTTTATCATGTTTTATCACACTTTTGGATCTGAGATGACGCTACATAACTTGCTGCTTGCAGTGCATTAATGTAGTGACGTAGGGACGAGCGAGGGGACTGCTAACTGCAGTAACGGACAGGAAGTTAGCTAAAAGAACCATTCCGCTTCCAGCACCTTTAAATTGTGGAACACGATTTCCTAGAGCCAGTTTCTTCAAATGTTTTGTTTTATGTGACCAACAACAATTCAAAAACACAAGGAATTTAATTTAACGTTAGGGAGAAATGTGTCACATTTAGGAGAGCTTGGAACCATAAAATATTTCCTTTGGACATAGTAGGTCAATCGACTAATCAGTTAATATACCAATCCTTGCAGCTCTAGTACAGATTAAAAATCATATTCCATTTGATCCAGACGGGAACAGCATTACTCAGTACATGTCTAAAGTCCCTAAAATTGGCCCTTTGAACATATGTTAAGTGTCAAATTGGGTGCTAGACAACACAATGAGAAGCACCACCAGATATCTGCACAAACGAATGATGTACATGAACAAAACAGATCAATATAACTTGAATATATAAACCAAAGCATTTGAGTTGAAATGCATTAATATAGGTACGGCACGTTTTGGTAAAGTAAAACCTGCAAACTTCTCGTTCCAGCAAAACACTTTTTCCTATTTTTTTTCTATTTTTTCTGTTCTTTACTTGAGTGTTTTTGTTGATAAAACAGTTGTTTGATGAATAACCAATACGAATACAAAAGTTCTACTCCTGCAACGACTAATAGAACGTTTAATCCAAGTCTCCCAAAGAGGTGATAATGAAAGTTGTTAGTGCATACTGTAAAACAGCAACTAAATCAAGAAAATTACTATTGCTAGATAAACAGCCCAAAAAACTATCAATAGAGATGCACTCACTGTGTCTGTGCTAGACAGCCGGGGGCAAGTGTGGTCTGGGAGTGAGTTGTTCGCTGCAGACTTGTGAGCTCCAACATGTCCACCTGTACGTCTGTCACATGACCAGGTAAGGGCTGGAGCATAGTCAGAATCTTCTCCACCAGGTTGTCTCCCTGGTGACCAACAGCTCCTGAAGATCCAGAGTTAATACAGGATCAAACTTGACCAACTATCTATTTGGTGAGACAAGTCCGATCTTGGGAGCTTCACATATGTTTCTCTCCCACTGATTACTGTGGCCTTTCTCCAATCTCTGTGGGGAGGAGGAGAAAAAAAAATACCGGGCCAATCCGGACCGCATTCTGACCTTCTGTCCGTCCCTTATATTGGAAGGCAGCTTATGATTGGTTCATGTAGTCGTCAATCTAAGCTTGGGAGACCAGCCATATCTCACAAGCTTATTCGCCGATCCATGTTGACGTCTATATTAACCAATGAGTGGTTGCCTTCCATTAACAGATGGAAACTGGGGAGGGCCCAGTCTGAGTGGAGGCTAGATTGACAACTACATGAACCAATCAGGGACCGCTTTCCAATAACGGAAGGGGTCAGGCTCCTCCCCACGGAGATTGGAGAAAGTAAAGACTGACCTGCGGGAGAGAAACAAATGTGTAGCTGGAGAGTTCAGGCTTATCTCGCGGACTACATATTCAGTGAATCAACAGTCAATATCAGTGTGTGCCATTTTATACTTGACACAACCCACAGAACACAATGAATGTCAGACTGGGTCATGAATGTGATGTGATTAGGTTGAGTTGCTGCAATATGGTTGGGAGATCTCACCTGTAAGATCCATTGTCCGGTCCACAAAAATGATGGATGCTTTGTTAGGGGCTGTCTTTCTTCGGTTTTTCGCTTGAGGATGACTGGCCAGTTCCCCTGCTATGATGCGGCTCATGGGTCCTACAGCAAAACTCTCCTCCCTGGTGCTTGTAGCTTCAAACACAGTGTTTAAAGCTGAAGCCAGTGATTTGATGTGAAGCTGCAGTTCATTAGGGAGAGAGTTCAAGTCTATGTCAGCCAGGCTTCCAAATCTCTTCTTCTCTGGTCTCTTTGCATTGATGGACTCCAGATCAGCTGGGAGCAGGGGAAACAGGTGAGCAAACATGGGCGTGAGGAGTAGCTGCTGCGACACAGGGGCGAGGAGCACGGGGACATGCAAGACTTCAGCCGTGTAGTTCATGTTGCCCATCCACTCGCACAGCTTCTCCTCGAACTGCTCGAACACCGGGCTCCCTTCCATTTCTGTGGTGACGCTGTTGGCGAGCAGGTGCACCGAATGACCAACGGTGGTGAATACGATACAGTACTGCAAGTGACTGAGGGCTATGATGTCTTTAATGATGTCTACCGTCCTGCCCTTCAGCATACTGCTCACTATAAACACAGCTTTCGGTTCGTTCACGGCGCAGGATTCGAAGCTTGAAAACTCCTTCACATTTCTGGCTCCAGCCTCCAGTAAGGCGGCGGCCCCTCCGCTCCAGTGCAGAGCCTCCGCACACTTGTCATCCATAAAAACAACGGCTTTCTTTACCTTCGACAGCACCTTCCCCCACACCTGCTCAGGAAAGTGCGTAAAGTCCTCCGTCGTCAGCATTGTGCCAGTTATCGGTGTAAACTTAATGCAACGAGCTTAGATACGCATCAGCTAAATGTCAGCTAAAGTAGCCTCAGACCAAAACAAAACACACGAGTCTCTTCTAGGTGACGTGGCAATCGCGCGTCGCACCGTATAAACGTCATCCACGCTTTGACTCGTTGCTATGGCATTGACAAGAAAGCAGCATCCAGAGGGATAGATAGATAGATAGATAGATAGATAGATAGATAGATAGATAGATAGATAGATAGATAGATAGATAGATAGATAGATAGATAGATATAATTCAGTAGGCCAGTAATAATAATTCACGTAGGCTAATTTACAATAAAAACAAAATAAACAGTAGGCTAATGAGGTCCGTAACAAAGTCAAGACAAAAAGGCAGAAATGTTGTGCAAATATAGGCTACTGATAGGCCTAATAAAAATAAAATGTTGGGTTGGGTATCCGAGCCTATTAATGTTACAGTATGGGCCTAGTCATCTCTTATAGCCTAGTCCATTCCTTCTATACTGACCGAATCTCTACAATTACCTGACAAAGTGGCGATGACATTTTGAAGGATGAAAAACAATAAACCTGAATTAATAGAATATATCGTCTTTGATAAAAGAGGTTGAAGGTGATGGCAGTTGGTCAACTCAGCGCGAGACGATGTCTGACAAACGCTGGCTTCATGCACGAGCCGTCTCCTTCCTTCTGTCTCCATAGAAACGTTAAACTTTCAGTTTTCCTGACATGGATATAGCTAGTACACTGGCAAACTAACAAGGATAGCCTTCATTTCGATTAGTCCCTGTTCCATATTTGTCTGAAAAATACATTTTCTTCATTAAAATGTCCTCACATGACGACTCCAGCGACTCAGACTCCAAAGTTATCACCGAAGATGAGGATGAAGAGGAACAAATGTATAAGTGTAAGTTTAAACTATTTGCCAACAACGGCTGTATGTGAACTCAAACAAAAATATTAACAAGATAGCGATTATAGGCTAGTTATTAACCATATAGGCCTAGATGTTTAACTGTCAAATTCACCCAATAATGTTAACTGAAGTGTGTTCTGTGTTTCAGTGATTTATGACATGAACACCACAGGTGACAAGGAGGAAAAGGAGAAGTCCAAATCCAATCCAATCCCATCCAGGTGTGTAGGCCTATTCCCCCAAGCAATGCAGTTGCTCCCTAGAGATATTTTTTTTATGAACAAGAGACAATAAGAAATATACATTTTGTGCCATTTTTGACAACATATTTTAATAGCAACAAGCTCAGAGCAATGCAAAATGGACACTTGGCTTATTTATGTAGCCTCTTTACAGCATAGGCCTATCTGTAGGCTATATTATGTGAGCTGAATTAGAATAATATAGCCTACAAGTTGGTTCATTGCCACGGGGGTCAACCACAGGTCTCACAGTATTTTGCTATCATGAAAGTTACCCATTCTCTTTGTTATGAATAGCCTACCTGGGGTGCTCTGGTGGTGTAGGGGATATAGTGCGTACCAAATTGGCTACGGCCTTCGTTGCAGTGGTTGCGGGTTCAAATCCGACCCGTGGACCGTTACTGCAGTTCATCCCCCCTCTCTCTCTTTCCCTGTCTCCCCATTTCAACTCTGTACTGTCTAATAAAGCTTGAAAACGCCAAAAAAAAAAATTAATAGCCTACCTGTCAAAAGTAATGTTCTAAGTTAGTATGCTATAGCCATGAGAGCATTATTATATGAAACAGTAAATGAGAAATGTTAATCAATCGGGCCTACACAATAGGTCACTTCAAAGGGGCTTTATTGGCAGACAGAAGTTTACGGCCAAAGCAAGTATGAAATAAGAAAGTGTGAAGTATGTATAAGTATATTTGTTATATTGTATAGGTCAGACAAACTTTTCCTGTCCCAACAGTTCACAAATCTTGTCTCTTTTTTTGTCTCACCAGATATGGATTTTTTTTAAATTCATCTGGGGTAATTGTAATCCAGGGGTAGTATGTGTCTCTGTTGTTTTGTTATAGTTGGTTAAACGGTGCAAACACTCGGTTTCCAGCTCTTGCAGAGTGCAGAGGGTACACATTCTGTCTTGTCTGGGGAGCCAGGTCTGCCTGTGGCGGCCTCTGTCCTCGAAGAAACTGTGCACACTGAGTCTGTACAAAGATGTCCTTAGTTCTGGAATGGTCACAGTGGTTAGGTAATCTGCCACTAAAGATTGTCTGTCCAGGGGCACATAGCATTCCAGTTTGCTCTGGTTTTTGGTTGGTCTTTCCAAAGTCTTTTTGTTTTCTTATAATTAGGTTTAGTCTAATGGGTTAGCTTGTCTTAGGGCTCAGCTTGTGTTTATTAAGTCCCAGAACCTGCGGGCAGAGGGAACTTCTCTCTGTATGTCGCCCTGTAGGTGAGGGCTTTGAGTGTGTCAGGGAAACTTTCTTTTTATAGAATTGAAATGCTCTGTTTTGATTTTTTAAAATAAGTGTGTATCTGTGTGCATTATTTGGATTTTTCTATTGGATGTGGTGAATTGATTTGCAGGATTCTGCATGCAGAGTCAAATTTCTAAATTCCACTTACTTCACTTACACTCCAATACACCCTCTTACTTTGAACAGACGGGTTAAACATCCTTACTGACAGTGAGTTGTGAACACATTTTAAGTGAACAGTACAATAATCTCTGGTCTGCATTCTCCGACCTCTTTGCATCAGTGTAAATGTAGCATAACCTGACAATTACGTTAAATTGCTGTAACATACACCAACATTCAACAATATTCTTGTTTTTGTGTGGGTGAGTTTAGTCCTTGTGTGAGCTATTGAAAAGATAAAAGCCAAGGGTTTTAGCGCTTCTGTTCACTTAAAGCATGATGCTTGATTGTCAGAACGACCCACCTTAACAGTTGTTGATCATTATACAGTATTTTAAAACCTAAGATTAAATTGTGTCATTATTAGCCTTTGTATTAGAAACGTACGTAAACTGCCAGAATAAAGTAAGCGTCACTTCAGATGGCTGTTGAACTGACATTTGTTATGATTTATTATATAATTCTTTAAAAAATCTGTGAAAGTGGGCACTTAGTCCACTAAGCGATTCATCTTGACAAAGAGTAGTTGGAGTGAAGCACTCAGCTAAAAGTAGCTACGCTCAATATGGAACAAATTGCCTCTATTTTTCATTATTATCTGACTTTCTATTGTGTACCAGGTTAAGTATGTTGCAAAGAAGGTCAAACTAAATCTGAACTGTTTCCGTTTTATAAGAGGGGACTTGTCATGTCAAAAGGCCAAATTATTTATGCACGCTATGATTTTTTCTCATTTGTCATACTGTATCACATCATGGTCACAAACTTCTTCTACCACATTAAAACCTATCTTTTCAATATACAAACAGACAATAAAAGTCATGGACCGGAAACCCATGAGATGGCATCACTGTGGCATTCTAAAAAAACACAACCTTTTCACCTTTGATAACTTTATTAATTTGAGTAATCTTAAATTGTTTTTCAAGTGTGTAAATAACCATGTGTCACCACTGTTGTCTGAATTGGCCATCAGACGTCAGAGCTCTCGTCGGGCAAATACACGAGCCTCCATCAATGGTGATTGTCTTGTTCCAATGCACAAGACATCTTTCGGTCAGTCTGTTTTCTCTGCAAGGGGGCAAAACTGTGGAACCTCTTGCCCACTAGTCTAAAACTAGAGACTAATAGCAGCACTTTTAACAGAGAACTTAAACAACGGCTCAAATCAAATCAACAGTGCTCACACAAATAATTTACAACTGGTGTATTGTTTGATCATGCTGCCTTTGTTTTACTCTACGTAGCCTATATATATATTTGACTTATTATATTGCTGCTCTGTACTCCATTGTATACTGCATTTTTACTCTTCTAATTGTCAGTTTTTATCAGTATTTTGATCTTGTTTTTGTTTTGACTTGTTTATTTTGTTGTTTTTAAAAGCCTCCTGTGGACAGGTGTTGTAAACTAGCATTTATGCTAATACACTGAAAACATTGCATCTGGTTCGTCCAATGTCATTGTCATGTCCATACACAAATAAAATAAAATCAAACAATCAAACCTTGTTTTATATTTTGGTCACAGCGCCTGTCAAATAAACTGGATTAAACTTGTTTTGACATGCAAGTGGATATTATTATCATTATTTTCCCGCATTTCTTTTGTTTTATGGGGTAATTTAAAAGCTGTCAGAGATGATGAAGAAAGTGGCTGTGACAGTGCTGATGAATACAATGATTTTTATGGAAGCCTGCAGCCTTGCATATGCGTGTGCAGCTGTTTACTATCCGTCTTCTGACAAAATAATGTGGAATTTTTCAGCCTTTTATTGTGTTTGTTTGCCTGTGGGACATACTATGAATGTGCATTATTTGTCAGCAACTGCCTTCTGTCAAAATGTAGATTTGAGATATTTGTATAGCTATTTTCTGTTGATATATTTGGCTTGCATATGGTGGTGCCATTTGAACTCATAGCTTCTCAGCCCTCAACCCATTTAGCAGTGTTTCGCTGATGATGGAGTTAACTGATGATGTGTGTGCCTTGTTTTCTTGCAGCTCTGGGCACACACCTGTGCATCTGAAAATTAATGCTGAAAGTAGGACACGTGCAGTTGGTAAGTAGGTGCTCTGGCACACCTTTTAGGGATTGCTCAGAAGACATGATTTCACAAAACACAAGATGAGTAGAAGGGCACGAAGACAAGAATAGTCGTTACATTATAATGAATGAAACACAATTCCAATTAATAATACACAGGTGAGGCTTTTTCCTATGGTTAGAAAAATCAAGAAAAATATTATTTCCCTCTTTGCAATACAGGCCAGCCTAATTTATTTATAGATATTTCATGAAACAGCGAGATCAGATACTTTCCTGGCTTCAACACTGCACATCTGCTCAGTTTAATTATGACTTTGTGAATTTTATTTTTTTTCTCATGGCCTCATTATAAATGAATAAATGATAATCTTCTACATTAAAGTCCTTGGCAAATACACATGTCTCGATGGTGAGGGGTCTTTTGCCGGCACCTGCGATCCTGTCAAATGTTTTACAGTTGGTAACAGTAAGGGACTAGACATGGACGGATTGAACGATATCCCCGAGATGCTAGTGCTGACAGAGAATACAGAGCCAAAGCCATGGAGGAAAGCTGGTAAGTGCGTCTGTAGATGTAGGTGATCCTCTTCATAGTGTTGTCTCTCTATGCAAATGTATTCAGTGTGGCTGTGTATTGAGTCGTACATTTGTTCATTACTATTTTGTGTTTGGCTTTTAGGTGCTGACATCTCAGATTACTTTAACTTTGGTTTTGATGAAGGGGGCTGGAAAACCTACTGTAAGAAACAGGCCAAACTCCGTGCAGCTAATAGAAAACAATACACTAAAATCATGGTAAGATGAGATATTGATGATGTGATTTTAGTCTTAATTGAAGAGAGCTTAAAACGCTTGCTTGATCTGAACTAGAAATGAATAATGATTAGATTGGAGAGCAGAGGGTGAGTGTGAAAGTGTTGCTATTCCACTCAGGTCCAGAGGGGGCACAGTAGATATGATGAAGAAGAAGAGTATGCTTATTCCTCCTCAGGCAGCCCATCTTTTCTGGCTTCCAGGTTGGTGATGTGTTTTTTTACTTTTGTGTGTATCCCCATCCTTTGCTTTGAAGGTGGAGTCAGCGATTCTGGAGAAGCTTGTTGTCAAAATCACTTTTTGTCAAAATCAGTGAATATCTCCTCATGATCCTGTCCGTACAGATATTTGTCCGTACTGTGTGAGCGCTGAAAGGAAATATTGTTTTAATACACAGCCTAATTATTGTGTTAATACACCGCCTAGGCTCTGTAAACGGGCATGTTGCTAG
Source organism: Hyperoplus lanceolatus (assembly GCA_026929865.2). Lineage (NCBI taxonomy): Eukaryota > Metazoa > Chordata > Actinopteri > Uranoscopiformes > Ammodytidae > Hyperoplus > Hyperoplus lanceolatus. Next base: position 9,648,758 of record CM049403.1, read on the forward strand.
CTATGGTGGGCCCCTTTGTTTACCCTTTGTTTACATATCGCTTAACAGAGCCTAGGCTTTGTATTAACACCATGTTTTTCGCACACACAGTACGAACAGTCAGGGGATTGTGAGGAAAAAAAGTGATTTTGACAACAAGCATTCTACAGAAACGCTGACTCAACCTTTAAGTCCGAGCTCAGAGCACGGAAAATCTTGCAGCTGGTTGTTTTTATTTGTTGGGGACACAATAGCTATCAGGCTGCTGCCATCTGTTTTCTGTGATCTTGAGATGGGCTCAGCATATCACGGGTTGTATTGGCAGGGGATCATAAAAAAGTGTTGAGGTAATCAGAACCTAATGGTAATGTGTGAAAGGCTGAAGTGATATTTCATAGACAGCATATACTCACATAGCTCAATGAAGAGATTTGTCCAAATAATTGATTTAGAGGTTTATGATGGACAGTGTCTGATTTATTTTCTTCAGATATTGAGACCCTCTTCTTATTTTTTCTATCATATGCAACAATTAAATACTGCTCACATGTTGATGCATATGTAATACTTATCAATTTACATTATAACACTCATTGTTGTCTTATGAGCACTTTTACATTTGATTCTTGAAGTACACGTTAATGCTTCTGTATTTACTAATAAAACCTGAATGCAGAATCTTTTCTTGAAAGCAAGTATTTCTACATTGTTGTATTGCTGCTTTTACTTCAGCAAAATATCAAAATTCATCTTCAATAGTATATCATATTGAATTAATTTACAAACATAGGAATTATCACTCAATTGTGTTAATACACAAGTACTTGAGTTATATAAAAACCAAAGCCATCTTAAGGAAATTAGTCAGCTTTGGGTTGTCAGATTGCTCTGTTCCTTCAGTACAGTTTGTGGTGTCCTTTTCACATTAATTTGAAGCTCTTAAGGGGATTTTTTGGAACACTAGAGCTGGCTCAAGCCTGTGGGAGACATGGCTGTTACACTATAGGCCCATGGTGCTCTGCAGCCCAGTTACAGTCTCCTATAATTTATGTATACACTCATGAGCAGCATATGCTTGTCATGTTAGTAAATAGCATCCAGTCCCAGCATGCATTTTGCTCAAATTTATGGACCAGGTGCTGAACGATGTATACTTTCTTTTCACCACATATGTACATCAAGATGTTTTGCCTAACCCAGCCCCACTTACTTGAATGGTTGTGGAGGATGCTGAATGTTTCTCAGTGACAGAGCTGGACCAGAGGGGAACCAGGAAGTCATACTGTGGCCTGCCAGAGTGAATTACACACTCTCAATTATGTAGTGGATGATGAGTTCAATGAGGCTTTGATACAGCAGGCGTCTCTTTCTCTGAGAGTCTGATAATGTGATGCTTGCTTTGGAAGGCTCTTCCTGTATTTGTTGATCTGTGTGTGATGTTCTGCAATCATGCTGCTTATGCAATACTGTAGCTGTCCCCCAGGATCTGAGTGAGATCCAGTTACAATTTTTCTGTTTTAGATTTTAAATATTTTATCACAATTTCAAATAAATTGCGTGTTCTCTTTCTACAAAGACAGCGTTTTACATTTTCAATCAGATGTGTATTTCAAAGCACAAATGAGCAGAAGAGACATGGAGGAGCTCCAAGCTCTTCCCTGTTGAGTTGCCAATGCCATTAGATGTAGTTGGTATTCCGTTTTTCTCTATTGCTGATTAAGTCCTAGTGACAGAAATAGGTTACTGTCCCATCTGTGTCAGTGTGTGTGTGTGTGTGTGTGTGTGTGTGTGTGTGTGTGTGTGTGTGTGTGTGTGTTTGCTTGATGGGTGTGGGGGGTTGGTAAAGGATTGTAGAGGGCTGTTTGGTGAAGAAGCAAGATGACCCAGATAAGGAGGTTTAATGCGTTAATGGACCTGCAGGGGGTCGTAGGGAAGTGCGATTAGGACAAAGTAATACCCCCTTTTAAAAATATTTTATACAAGTGCAGTGCACATCAACACCACATGAAGGCTTTGTTTTAGGTGACTATGAAACAGGGCTGATCTTTAAAAAAGGTTGTCCTGTCATTTTTAGCACTTCATCAACATTATGCATTGATTAGATGTCATTGTGCCCTGTTTATCATATGACCTCATCAACAGACAGCCAACTCCGATTAGAAGACGACCTGAAGAGCACGTATATCTCGGTGATGAAGGAATCTACGCTCAGGTAGTGTGTTTGAGTAAAAGACAAAGATGCAGTCGTTGAAGCTATTAATACTTGTGTTTACATTGCAGATGGTTAATGAGAGGTCCCCCAAGGAGGATGGAATCAACCCTTTTCTTCCACCCACCCAGTCCAATGTCAATTCCCACTTTGCATTCATCCCTCCACCACGTAAGTCAGCTCCCCTACTGGAAATAAGCAACACTATTGTTAATATACATGCTTATCATCACATCTCATGGATTGAGAATATTATTGCATATTGTACGTTCTCATCTGACGCTGTGAATATGAAGAGAATCATTTTTTTAAGAAGTGGGGGAAAGTGGAATATGGAGAGTTCAGGTGGAAAGCGCCCCATTAGAAACCCCGGTGGGTCACATCACGCATCATGCAGCTGCACAAATGACCAATAGCAATCTGAGCATGTGTGTGTGTTTGTGAAGCTGCAACACATGTCATAATAAATAATCCTGTGGGGTTGAAGGACAGAGGTGAACACTGGTGTGGGTTAGTGTGGGTAAGTGTGTGTTTGTGTGTGTGTGTGTGTGTGTGTGTGTGTGTGTGTGTGTGTGTGTGTGTGTGTGGGTGTGTGTTTGAACACATTGTATGGATGCATGTCTTCTTGCAGGCAGGTGTTTGTAGTGCCATCCAGGTGCTGTCAAGTCTTTTCGACTTCCTCTTGGTCTTTGTAGTAAATCAGATAGAGATCCAGGAAGGCTTTCTCCCTGGGCCTGAGCACATGCCATATCATCATCTTCAAAGGTTCCAAAATAGATGCCCCCTTCTTATCCCTCACACTCCTCCTGTGAGCCCAATACCGCCCGGTGAACCCGTGCCAAAGGTGCTTAATACAACCAAAATATCAAACATCCTGCCGACAACAGCTTTGAACAGTCACCCCCAGCTTTGAAGTTTATTTGCGTAGCTTTTATCAAGGCCACTCCCCTTTCTTTAAGTGACAGGCTCCACCTCTTTTTATGATGCAAATGTGTAACATGATAAAAATAGCCCGTGGTGAAAAAGTGCCGGGCCAGCATATTGTGTCTTGAGAAATGTGCTGAACAGACCGACCGTAGGGAATAGGGCAGAGGGAAAGAAGGCGTTGGATTATTTTTTCTTACATTTTTTGTCGTTTTTCATTGAGGTCACATTAGATGCCAAGTGTGTTTGATAGGTGCATATTTGTGTGTAGAACTGTGTCATTGCAGGGTTGTTCTCGTCAAGGTGAGGCTGCGCACTGCAGCTAATGCTTTCCACAGCTGGTTACTGGGTCACTGTCAGAGCAGCAACACAGCTTGTATGTGATTGTCCTTACATATACGCACAGATACATTCACTGAATCTCATAGCTGAGTAAATTGAGCAGTTCTGTATGAATTAACCATATATTACCAAATGCCCTTAGATCAGAATTATTGACTAGAAGTGTTGACCTCTACTGTATAGCTCTTATCATTGAAGGAATAATTTAAATTGAAAGAAGGAATGTTAGCATTTACACAATGTGTTAAAATACCAATACAATATAGTAAACAAAACAAAAACTATTGCATTTAGGTGTCTAACTTTGTCATAGTTAGAAACCAATGTGCGTGCAGTCATCTCTTTTTATCATCGATTACATTTAAAGTCTGATTTTGAAGATTAGAGTTGAGATTTTTTTTCAGGAAGCCTTTGAGTGGCACTTAATGGCTATGCTCTTTACGGACAGGAGGGCCCTGACAGGACACCACTGCAAGATAAATTGTGCACATCTGTCCATGCAGATTGCTGCATCTCAGAGTGACTGTAAACAGTAACCTTTACTTAAGCAACAAAAAACTCAGACCTTACCGTAGAGCAGAACGGCAGCATGTGATTGGATGTGAAATATCAACTCTAATCTAAAACTGACCAGCCTGTAGCCCTGTGAAACATTTAGCACGAGACAGAAAGCCACGCAAGCACAATCGGCCCCGCAATTAGCCCTCAGCCATTAGCTCTCTCATACGCTGCCAAGCTTGGAACTCCAGCCCCTCATCAAACACTCACTTGAGATCACCACAGGTAGAAACAATTACTCACTCACGCTAACATTCATGGCGTACGTGTGTGGACGAGCCTGTGTTTACCGTGAGTGCATGTGCGTCTTTCTCTTTAGGCAAAACACACACAACATGACTGTAGCACTATTGCTGTCGGCAGGTGGTGTTTCAGTAGAAATGACTTTTTAATACATGCTTCTAGTATTTTCTAAATGGTAATTGATTTGTTTTAACTCTCAATCTATTTGTTGAAATGATTTCTTATCTTGGGTGTTTGTTTGAATGCAGCAGACTCGTTCCTGATGAATAGCACCATAGTCCTTTCTTTGGTTGTTTTCTTGAAAGGAATTGCCTGAAGTGGTTCCTCAGCACTAGAGTTCTGGCCTTTCTTTCTAATACTGTTCAAAGTGTTTTGTGTGTATGCATGTGTGTCTTCCCTTGGGTGTCTTAAGTGTCTGAGTTATCAAAGGCCTTGCTGGGTCAGTGTTCCATAGTGAGTAGTTCAGGCCCTCTCAACTCTGTGGGACTTGTATTTGAAAGGGAAGGAAGATGTTCTTCATTTCACTTACAAAGCACTGGAGCCCTGTGCTCTTTTTCATATTCAATCTTGTCCTTCCAACAGCTCTTATTATTCTTCCTCCTGTTTCAACCTTTTTTTTTCAGTTCTTTATGTTGTTGAAAAAAAACTCTTCGTCTCGTTCACGTTAGGGGTCTTTACTAAAGAAAGAAGGAGATGGTAGCCAGATGTTGAAAGTGTGTTTTTGCCTAGACTCTTCAAAGGAATCTCTATGTGTGTGTGTGTGTGTGTGTGTGTGTGTGTGTGTGTGTGTGTGTGTGTGTATGTGGGCACACACTTGAGAGCGTGTGTACTCAGTGCAGCCTAAGTGTGTGATTTAAAACTGATTGTATTGCTCGGTCACGTAAAATAGAAGCATTATAAAAAATAGGACCTTTAACTGTGCACCCAAGCGTTCAACTCATTCTATTTTATTGATGGAGTAAGGCAAGTATAGGACGCGCCACATTTTGTTGCTCTGACATTTTGAGGCTGATCTAATTCCTCTACTTTAAAAGGACTAGCTTCATAAATTATTAGGTAATGGTGTTGGTATTGAGGGATGTTTTTGAATTTGTGACTTGTGTTCGTATTATTTGTTCCACTATTACTGCTGACACATTGATCTTCCCACAACTTAGTGTGCCTTCCTTTATATAGATATTTCCATATCAAACCAACTGAAATATGTATCTGTGTTGAACAAGATTACTCGGAATTCATTTAATTGCATCATTCTTTTAAGGTATTCTGAAAGCCAAAGGCAATGATTGTAATATATGTTGTAAATGTGAAACTATGCCAGGTTGCTTCCATAATTTTCATGTTTTTCATTTCAGTACACAAAGTAATTTAAGCACACAATATTAAGTCAATTTAGCCATATGAATGTAAATACCCTGGCATAATTATCCATTAAACCCTGTCAAGCTGTCAGGCGCTCTATACTGTGCCAACACCTATGCTCTTTTTCACAGCTTTTTGTTTTTCCTGCTGACTGTTTTCCTTGCATTTTAAAGCAAAGTCATCTTCTGCAAAGTCAGAAATTCAGTTAGCGAGCTGGACACGGAGCCCCAGTCACTAGCTACCAAAATTATGTTGTGTGTTGTCGATAATATGTCTACTCCCTCCCATGACTACATTGAATTAGGAAATTGGACTTTCTAAATTGGTGAGAAAAAACCAGGGGAGAAATAAAAAAAGCATTCCACTGAAACATACATTGCATTTTTCTACTTTCATTCCAGTACGAGCATGCACATTGTTAAGGGAAAAAATAATCTCAAAAGTAAAGATGATAGAAACAAATTATTCTGGATTTATTGGATCGTTTTTACAGTTTCAGGTTGGATTTAGTCACATTAGTGATATTATATCATAAAATCATTCCATATTACATCATATGTAAACCTGGTCAGGAACCTTACCCAGTACTCATGGCGTTGTCTTCTTCCCTTTCACACAGCTATGCCTTACCGATCTGGACGCTCTCCCCTCTCCCCCCGTTCTACTTTAGACAGGTGAGACCTTGCATTTGTCTTTGTGTATGTGTTGAACCACAAAGGTCTGTACTGTATGTAGTGGCTGCAGTATGAGAGCAGGACAAACTGCAGGTGGGATGGATTGTCAGAGGAACAGTACATTTATTTCTATTTCCCAGAGGTGGTTTTGCTCAGGTGCAGGTCCAGGTAAGAAACACATTCAGCAAAACTCTGAGAGAAAAGAAGAAAATCATTAGTCAGGGGCTGGACAAGAGATCATTAATAAAATAGTGGAATAAGTGCTGAAAATTTAAAACGAGGTAATTGCTGTCGGAAGCAGTTCCCTGATGGCACTTAGACAGCCCTAGTTGTTCTTAGAAACAACAATGGACAACCTGTATTTATGCTGCTTTTTCTTCTGAGATGGATGCGTTCTATCGCTGTACACTGTGCCTTGTTACTGATCTTGCAGCTCAAGCAAATGGCCAAATAAGGTAGAAAGCGAGACAGCAACCTTGTTTGTGCCTGTTTATCAGTACTCAAGGCATCCCCCACTCCTCTCTTCCGATCTATGTCACAACCTGTCTCAAAACTCCCACATCTCAGCAATAATTTACACTACTTAGATCACAACAGTGGGCCATGTTGTACCCTAGGTTGTCCTGCATTCTCTTACAGGGCTCCCCTCTTGTTTTGTTTGCAGCTGAGCTTTTTGCTCTTGAAGGTTGCCTGTATTCTGCCTGTCTCATTTCATCTCTCTGTTTGTCTGTCTCTGTAGCTTCCTGTCCCTTCATCTTTTTTTGTCTTTCCTCAATTCCACTCTTTCACTTTCTTTTAATTTGCTGTGTCTACGTGTGTCTGAATTCACTGTGTAGGCCTACTCTATCCTAAAAATATGTCCCCCCCTCACATCTCAGTCCTTTGGCCAAACCCTCACATCCTTTCTGGAACTTAGTGTTCATAGAAACTCTGCCAACCATCTCCTGTACGCCTTATGAATCATTTCCTTTATAACTTTTCTTTTACACACACACACACACACACACACACACACACACACACACACACACACACACACACACACACACACACACACACACACACACACACACACACACACACACACACACACACACACACACATCACACACACACACGTGTACACAGATAGTCCCTGCCTCACAGTTGGTGCTCAGCCTTTTTCCCCTGGGGATATTAGAAACAGCAGGTATTTCTGGCACCATCTGGGCCCTGGCTTCCCATCCTACATGTAGGGGCCAAGGGTCCATTGGGCTCCCAATGTCTATATTTAGTTTTTCTAAATACACATTTATGATGAGAGTCAAATAAATTCTGCTGCTGAACATCCATGGGTTCCAGCTTCACGTTCGGCCTTAATTTAAATCTAATGTATTTGTTGAATGAAAACAATCATCACTGGAAAAATGCTGAAGAAGTGAAACCAGATAAAAACACACAACATGCTATTTCATCCAAACCCATCACTACTGTACCTGCAACTGATTTTTATAGAAATGCTTTCCAGTGAAAATAATTGCATATGGCTTTTATCCTGATATAGCCACAAGTGTTAATCCCTGGCCTATAGTGTACTTTTTTGAGGGGGGAGTTAGGTCAAAGTGATTTTTATAACTTTATTTCAGTTATGTTATTTGATTTATTTGGTTGAGTTCTTTGTTGGAAATATGACAGTTTTATTGCTTGTGCACGGTCATACTGTATTTGCTGGAAAGTATATAGTGCTAGAGAATCCAATTTGGATATATTTTTCAGTAAAGCATGCCTTATACAACAGGTGGACTTTTACATAGACCAATATGTATTATGATACTCCTTCCATTGAAAATGTATCAAAACCATAACATATATTATTGGCCATTTAGGATGAAGCTAGAATCATCAGTGTTTACATGATGAAAGACAAGGCCACATAGTGAGGTGTGAGTGAGTGAGTGAGTAGTGCAGAGTGCTTTGATGAACCATTACATATACAGTTATTATCCCCCTGTTAGGGCCCTGCCAGCAGCCACATGCTCACTCAGCCAGACTCACTCTTCCATTCACTCATTCCGTCTCCATTCACAAACAAGCCTCGCTTACATATCCACGTCTCTGCTTCACCGCATGAAATTTTCACGAGACAGAAAACTGGCCAGGTCAGTGCTGACTAGGGATGTAACAATATACCGCAAAACGGTCGTTCGCGATATGAAAAGGCCACGAATGTCAACCGTACGTTTTTTCTTGTTATACCGTGTCACGGTATTGAGGCGAGCTTGCATGGTAAATGCGCTCCGTCATTGTGGAGAGTCTGGTAAGCAACGTTGTCATAAACGTAACACTCAATCTAACACTGTATGGGTCACACCAACATTGGAAACCAAACAATAACACATTGACACAACATCTTATCACTGAAACATACTTAAACTGAACAGTCACGTCTCACGTGGGCCGTTGTTTACACTACGCAGACCAGCGGGTGTAGCTTTGCCACATTGAGTCATGCAGCAGCAAAGAAGAAGAGAGAGGAAGAGAAAAGGGAGAGATAGAGATAGAGAAAAAGATCGGCATAGTAGCTTACCAGACTGAAGAGAAAGTTGCTCGCGGGTGAGTTATATCATTATGAATCCAGGTGAACGTGAGGAAATGAGATACAAAAAAAAAAAACATCCACCGCGACCGCGCGTTTAATCCTAGGTAAAGTCGGCGAACTTCGGTGAAAGGCAGATGAAGGAAATAAGTCCAAAGATCCTTTATATGTTCATCACAACTTCACATGAACTAGCATAGGAACTCAGCTATACGGCTATATTTCGGCGTAACACCGGCATGTTGCGCAATACTATGGAATCCCTACTAGGTCAAACTTAGATGACACTACTGTCAAGCATAGGTGACGTTGCGAAAGTGTGAGGAAGGGAGGAGGGAGAGGAGTGCACTGCAAAAACATTGATTTTGAGACTGCATTTTAACAAATAAAAATCATAATTTAATATTTTACTGAGTTCATTGTGCCTGTCTTAATGTAGGCCTATTAAGGTAAAAGCATGGCTTGCAAAAATAGTGATGAATAAAATAGAGTTGATAAGCAAATAAGACATGGGAAAATTATCACACTATTGTTAAATTATTTTATTGTATGCATACTTCTACAGTTACAGACAAGTGCCTAAAGTTTAGATTTAAAATTCCTATTTAATTTTAAAATTATAGGTGTAATGCTTCTTTAAAAAAAAATAGTAGCGAAGCAGTGTCTTTGTTTTGGTGATAAGTTGTTTAAATCTCTCAGAAATCTCTTCATAATAAGATATAAAAATTTTTATTATTCGTTTGTGTTTTATTTAAATCAGCGGTAGAACATTTAATTTAAGGGGGTAGAAATTAATTCCGCGCTTAATATCGTATCGTGATATCAATCGCGATATCGTATCTTATCGTATCGTACTCAAAATTTCATATCGTTACATCCCTAGTGCTGACATAACCAGGAAATGATGGACCTACAGTTGCTCGCTATGGGATCATTGTGATTGAACTCACACCTGGCAGGGAGCAGTTTCATTAGATTAGCTTTGAACACGCACTCACAGCCCCCACACACATCCTACCTCTACTGCGCGTCTCGTGTCTGCGTCTGACTTTTTGTCACTGACCGTGTAATCAACCTAGAGCGGGCACACATCCAACCTCAGACGCACTGCTGATGCACGTCGGAGGCACGTCTGCAGCGACGCTCCCCTTTACCTCAGGAGGCTCGCCTATTTTTTTCTGAGAGCCGCGCGTCTCTCTCGGGTCTCTGTGCTTTAACTGATAGAGAAATACTCTGTTGACAGTCATACGAGCAGCATTCACTCTAGTTACACGATTTCCCGGTGTGTTTCTTTCAAAATAAAACATCCCTCAGTCGTATACGCAAATAATCCCTTTATTTCACGATTTAATTGTGCAATCGGCTGTTGGCGCGTACTGGTCTATCTATTTCCTCTTGAGTGCTTTCATTATGAAGGGGCAGAACGTAAGTGTCAGCCGTGTAAATGTGTCTGACTAAAAGTTCGATGTTGTGAGCGCTAGGATAAAGTGCAGTTCAGTGAATGGAGTTCCCGTATCTTTATTTCTACAATGACAAAGTAGGACACACTATACACCCTCGGTTACAATGTGAACGAGAATAATCAAAGGGAAACAACAGAGAAAGACAGTGATTTTGAAGCAGCGCTGCAGCAGCAGCAGCAGTAGCAGCAGTTGAGACGTTCCATGTGTGTCGGAGAAAAGTCCGAGAGACGCAGCAGTAAGGTAAGGCGACGCGCTCCAGAGGTAGACGCAGGATGTGTGTGGAGGCTGTCAGACACACCGGGAAGTTTTTAATTTGAAGCAAGTGTGAAGTCCAGGCCACGTGGACAGTCAGAAGATCCAGATAGTATCAGTAATATGCCCGCCATCCGTTCCTCATGGGTTGGCCAGCTCACACTGCTCCTTGACAAAGAGCCAGTCACTTCAAACGCTTGGAAAACACAGCTGTGCATTTGGATAATAAAAGTGTTTTTGATCAAGATGCAGACCTATCCACTTGTTTTTCTTTTGTTTATTGATTCATTTGTTTGCTCTCTCTTATTACTTTTGTAATTTTTTAGAAAGTATAGTTTACAAGAAGGTTGCCAACTACTATAAACTGTTGAATTCACACCACAGGCAGCTCTAAAAATTGGTTTCAGCAAAAGCTGTGTGTTGCAAATGATAGGGTGTGGAATCATATAGATATTGTATGTTTGACTTGACAGTCTGTTTACTTTTTCAGTCTTGGACAGTCCAGAGGTTCCGATGGCCCCTCCACTTCACTGTATCCATGTTCATCAGGTACATGTCCAGAATACACAATGTCATAATGACTTCCATCTTCGTCCCATACACAATATGCCATCATGATTTAACATACAGCCTATCAACCCAGATTGAAGATAAGTGTTGCTTCTTGTGATTTGGGCTATGCTGTGTAACTGGAATCAACCGTTCTGGGTCTTTCTCACTTCACGCCTTCAACTGTCTTTGAGAAGTTCCCATCAGGACACTGAAAGTATGTGATTTGGCCCCAAAAAGCCTTGATGCCTTTTTGACAGATCAATGTATATTTACAGCCTTTTCAGGGTTTGCTCTTGTTGTTTTCAGCATTGCGTTTTAATGAATTTTCCTTTCATTTTCAGTAGAAACCCTTTTATTACCTGCCGTATATATTCTGTTTGAACCTCCAGTGAGTGAGTGTCCTAAATACGCTCTTTGAAAGAATGTTACTGTTGAAGAGTTGCTCCCAGAAGTAACATGAATCATACATAAGCATTGTTTTTGAAGTATATCAACGGAAAACAACCCACACCATAAAGGGTTGACAGGTGCAGCTCTGTATTCAATGGTTTGGTGAATGTTTAGTTTAAACGTTGAATAAATGAAAACGGATGCATTTGCCATCTGCTGCTGTTTGTTGTCCTCTCCAGTCAGCTGTACTGTATTTCTTCGTTGTCTTAGGTGTGTCATCCTCAAACCCAAAGAGTAAGGCCTGCAGCGCTGGAGCTATTGATGCTGCCAAGGCCTGGGAATGCTTCATATGGCAGGAGAGGTGTGACAAGGGCAGAGAAGAGCAAAGCCACAATAGAGACAGTAAAAGAGACAGGGAAAGCTGTGCCTCCTCATACAACAGGTGGGTCTCAGTCACTTATTATTATTGTGATAAAATTACCCAAGGTCAGTTGATTTAATGTATGATATTCTGGTTCCTTTTTTATATCATTTTGATGAAGCACAGGTGTACCCCCTTCCTTCACATATCCCTCTTTCCACTCTTGGGTGTAGTGTCTGTGGTGCATTCATGCAAATGTCTGCTGAGCAGCTGTGGCCTTCTGGATTGGTTAATATATAGTAGATTGGTTCTGGTCCACATATCCAGTCTCTTTTGGACTTCTTCAATATGTGTGCATTCGCAGACAGCCTCTCTTTACCTCTATCTCCCTCATGATAACCTCACAGGCACATACACATGTGTATAGTAAGAATGATTTGTTGTAAAGTGATTGAAAACTTCAGAGAAGGACACATACAGAACAAAGGTTTGCCAGGTGAGACAGGAGATTAATGCAGATATGGAGTTGGCACCAGTGCTGGGTAACATTTCATCACGGCTATATAGCAGTATGGGATGGTTTCTGTATAAGCCTGCGTAAAACTTAATGCCTCAAGTGGCAGAGAACCAAAGCTTTGAAGAAACGTGAACGGGGAAAAATGAATTGGAAATATATTTGGCTTTCATGTTTCTTACTAACGATACTAAGTATATTTGTATAGTTCTAAGAGTGACTTTTAAGTACTCTTACAACTCTCTTGCTGATAATATAGCCCCACTTGTGTTTTGTGTGGTAGTGTTAAGTCAGAGTATGTTTGTTCGTAGTGTCCATTGTTGCAGATAGACAGGAAAAAGTTACAGCTGGGACTGTGCTCTGAGTCACTTGACTGGTTCCTCTCTATATCTCCAGCTGATAGCTTTAATATAACCAGCTATGACTGTGAGAAAATGCAAAGCCATCATGAAGAAATGCACACAGTTGCAAAAGAGGGTTAGACTATACAGTGACAGATATCAAGACTATTGCAAGGCCAGGAGAAAATGTTGGCAGCGTATGCAAAACTCCCTTTTTTTCTTCTTTTCTTTCTTTTCTGGTGCAGTGATATGGGCCATGGTGCAGTTTAGATCTAGGAATAACTATATTTCCAGCAAGTGTATGCTTCTATGCATGTAGCTTGAGCCTTTCCTCCCTGTTGCTCACTGATGATAAGAGTCAATCTGCAGATGTACACTCCAAAATATCCCATAGTGCCCTACTGCCCTGACAGCCACAATGATGCAGTATATACATGAACACTCATGCTCACATACATGCACAAGCCAAATCCTGCCCTACATTTCCCTTGTAGGCCCAGTGTTGACCGTTAGCCAGACGTCTCTTTAATTATTATCAAGCTCAGGCAGTTGCCAGCAGTAATATACAGATACACACCTTTACTCCTTCTCACACACTCCTTAGTTGACCTAACTGTATGAATGGATGAGTGTGACATTTAGCTGTGACAGAGCATTATTTACTCGAGTGTGTAAATGTTAGGTGTCAGGGATAAGCATATACTTGATGAAATGACATCAGATCTACAGCTAGGACTTTTGCATTAGACTGTGGCCAATTGTGCCTAAATATTTAAAACTATATATCTGAGCTTCAGTGTTAATGAAATAAGTGAAAAATGGCAAACTGAGGTATCTCTTAGTCCACTAAACTCTGTTAAAATATTCTCACAGACTGTTCTGCTTTTCAGCACTTATTCTACTTAAAGTGGTGAGCTTTTGAGTTCTGAAGTACTTTGACTGGCTTCAGCTTGTGACATAAAGCTCAGAACTTGTGGGTCAAACGAGGGAAGTGGGACACGGGGACCGCTGGGAAGCTGTAGGCTAACTACAGAACATCGGAAGCACAAGAATCCCATGTGCGTGACAGACACACATGGAATGCACAGGAGATTTGGGTATTTACACCATGGATTTGCTCCCCTGTCCCAGTCACATAGGACTGTTCCTGAGTTCAATGTGTGCTTTTCAATATTCTCCTGGCTCCACTGTTGTGTTTGTCCTACATTCTGGTCACATGATTAGGCATCACAGTGTACACCAGTGCTTCTCAATTATTTTCTGTCATGCCCCCCCTAGGAGACTGAAATTTTTTCGCGACCCCCCTAAATTGAAATACTATTGAGAACCTGCTAATATTTATTTATTTATCTGTATAAGAGTTGTATATGAGTTTGAGTTGCTAGCACCAGCATTCTGCATACAATCACCTTATTATTAAAATAGATTAATAAAATTTGCTGACATCTGCAACATCTTAAAACAATTTCCAAGATTATTAACTCAATTTGTAACATTTAAACAAGACCGTTCAGTCTGTGTGAATCTCAAAACACAGAAACAAGAGCAAATGTTTCACTGGGGTTTTCATTTAATTAATAACATTTTTAAACAGTAAACATTGGTCACTTGTCAGTCAGCTTCATCAGCTTATTCCCTTTCAAAAATATATATGACTTAAAAATAAACATTACTCTTTGTGTGCAACATTTGCAACAATATTTAATGTACAATTTGCATACTTTCCCTGAACATAACACAAGACATTAAAAAAGCCTTGAACCCTGAACTATTTGAAACTGGCAGCTACATCAGTTTGAGCTTTTTTAATATAACTAAATTCACCTTCACAATTATTTTGAACTTATTTCCCTATTTGTCTGTTTTATATGAACACATTCTGCTTATAATACACAAAAATACAATTTGCTCTGTATTCTAGTGGTTGCAGTGAGCCCTCTTTGCAGTGCACATCATTCCAAATCTGGGCTTCAAACTTGATACTGCTACTCTTAACTCTTGCTCAATGTTAAGCTGGGACCTGTACTTTGTCTTGAGTGCAGCAACAGTGGAAAAGCCCATCTCACACAGATAGGATGTGGCAAAGGGTAGTAAGATGTTGACAGCCTTCTGTCCAATGAGTGGATACTCCCTTTCTTTTTAAGATCTAAATTATGTTACACTTCTGACCCTTGGTATAATGTTTATTTAAGAAAAAAAAAAACACTAAGTCCCCCCTGCCGCTCGCGCCCCCCCTGAGACCCCACCGCGACCCCCCAGGGGGTCGCGCCCCACCATTTGAGAAGCACTGGTGTACACACACACACACACACACACACACACACACGCTCACATGTGCAGGTTATGTGTTTTCTGTTACATTGATTTATGACTTTGCTCTGAGCTATTTTTAGACTGTATCCAGAGAGATTCATTGTTAGTGTGTATGTGGGGAGTGTGTGTGTGGGTTGTGTGTCAGTGTGTGTGTGTGTGTGTGCGCGTGTGTGTGCATGTGTGTGTGTTTGAGAAAGAAATATAAGCAAATGAAGCCTTCAATAGCTCTGCTGCTAGCCACCGTTATTGTTCAATGGTGAGGTCAGTGTGAGTGTTAGATTATTCCATTTGGCTACCGATGGCTGGAGCTGTATTTGGTAGGCCACATGTTCTGAGTCACACAGGCAGCGTGTGGCAGCCTTCAAGGCATCAGCTACTGGTTATCAGCTGTGGTTGTGACCGCATGCCTCCTCAGATTTAACATCACCACTAATGAGCTTAAGACTAAGGTTTTTGACTATCCGTTCATCTAGTGACTGATATACAGTGGGTGTTTTGCAACCAAACACCTTAAAGGACTTAAGACATGAAGGACATAACTTTAACCTTTTACCAGTGATTGAAGGCTGAGGAGATGATTGGCCATTTGGTTGATAAATGTTGCTTTATTATTTCCAGCTGGCACTGCCTCTGACTCATCATCTCTTTCATGTGCACATATGCACACACTCGCACAAGACAATTGCAAGACTCAAGATCCACTTTTTTGTTTTGGTCCATTCCTTGCACATGGTAAAAGTTCACATGTTAAAAGAGAGTACATCTATTTTAATCCCCCTGGGCTGGTTTGATCACTAGTTGACAGAAAAGCTTGCATTGATAAGCCAGCAAGTTTGTTGGTTAACAATTGAGTGCAGAATTCCAAGTGTGAAGAGAGAATTGAAATGATAATTGTTTCCCTGCTTAAAGGTGCTAAACGCTTCATTAGAAAATGCTGTACGGCTGGTTCCGGTGTTAAGAGTTTTGCTGACTCTGAATTTGGAACTAGTCTTTGCAAAAAAAGGCAGCTGTATTACAATGCGTCCAAACCGATTCCGTGCGCTGCTAATTCAGAACAGAGAAAGCATGGCAATAACATTTTACAGCCCGACAACAAATTTGTACCTGTGGACAATAACAGTCTCCTTCAATTTGCATGAATGCACAATAGAGGGATTTCCATTCATAGCTGAAAAACATTTTGGAGAGTTACACTTCCAAAAGTTTTATAAGTCCATGCCTTCAATGCAACTTTGATGGCAGCCTTGTGGTTTGGATCAACAGCCCTGTCTCCCTTCCAGGTGTTGTTTAAGATTTAGGAGGAATAGTGAGATCCAAACGGCCTCTTTCCTTCTGCCATATGCGGGGAAGGGTACGGTTAAACCTGTCTTTCTCTTGATTTTTCTCAGCTGCATTTGTGCCTGATGCCACTCTTATACTGGCTTCAGGGCCTGTCTATACTTCCACCTACATCTGTTTTGATTCTTGCCGTACCAAACCTTAGAGCTTTTTCAGAGCAAATCCCCGAGTCCTGTACCTAATCACTTTTACTGTTCCCTCTACAGTGCCTTTACCATACTGTCTGTCTGTCACTTCCTGTTTTAGCTTTACGTACAGTACATAACTCTTGTCATAAACATTCCTCTACATTTGGATCGTCTTATCCCTGCCACTAAAAGACAGCAACATTCGCTCACTTGGTTGCTTTGTAGAGGTTAAAGTTATCTCTGTGCTCCTTATCTTTTGCAAAACACGAAGGCTGATAATTAATTAGCTTTTCCAGGGGACTGGGCCACACAGCCAGATTAATAGGTTAGACAGCTAGCTTTGTGGCTGACATCAAAATTACAAAGTACAGGCTTTAAAACTATTATCATTTTCATTCTAATTCCATCACTGTAGCGCAGAATAACTTAACGTGACTTCATGATGATATTTGGAAATAAAAGGCATTAACCAACTTTTTCTTCTCCTCTCTCTCTTAAAGTCGGACATTACCTAACTCTTTTGTATACGTCCCATATTTAAGATAATAAATTTATGAGCCGATAAACAAAAAGCAAAAATACTCACTATACCAAAGACATAACTTCCCCCACTTATTTTTAGCTGGAGCCTTACTTTTAATATTTAAAAATTATTTGTAGGGTTTTTACCACTTCTAATGCTATCAGTTAGTTGTTTGTATATTTCACCTTGTTAAATATAACATTGGGGGCGGGGGCGGCAGTGGCGAAGTGGGTAGGAAGTTCGCCTCTGGTGTGCAGGGTCGGAGGTTCGATCCCCCGTCTCCCCGCCACATGTCGAAGTGTCCCTGGGCAAGGCACTGAACCCCGAATTGCTCCCGATAGTTAGGTTAGTTAGCTTAGCACCCTAGTGCTAAGCCTACCCTGCGTGGTAGCTGCTGCTATCGGTGTATGAATGTGTGTGTGACTGGGTGAATGTGTACAAAAAACAATGTAAAGCGCTTTGAGTCTGTGATAAACAGTGTTGGGAACGTTACTTTAAAAAAGTAATTAGTTATAGTTACTCACTACTTGTTCCAAAAAGTAACTGAGTTAGTAACTGAATTACTTTATAATAGAAGTAATTAGTTACCAGGGAAAGTAACATTTGCGTTAGCCTACTGTAAAAAAGTTGCTATATGTCAAAAAATGATTTTTCGAGCAGTTTCCAAGTCAGTTGAAATGAGTAGAACAAACGGCAGGCCTACTTGTAGGCTACATAACCTTCAATGTGTATTGCACATCAATAGCAGCAGAGTTTATCCGCACTCAAGTATTTGTTCTCAACAAAAGTGTAGAGGAAAGCTGAATGTACCGTGCTGATCGCTATATCACTGGTTCACTTCAGGGGTGTCGGCTAAAACCACTTATACAGCAGTTGGTTCTGGCGATGATCTGATTGGCGAGAGCCTTCTGACGTTCTGAAAGAGTGCTGATATTAGCGAACAACATCACTCGGACTGTTCACCAAACTGTAGACCAACTGTCAAAATCACCCGCGGCTCACTGATGAGCCGGGTTCACTGTGTGTTATCTCTGTGTGTGTGTGTGTGTGTGTGACTCCGGTTGACTGTGGCAGTCTCTCCCCTGTGAGAGGGCACGCTGCCACACACAGACACAGACGGAGACAGTGTGCGGTAGTCGCTCACACTCACGTTACTGAAGACAGCAATAGTGTGTGGAGATAAACTCAGGCTGCTGAATAATACGAGCGCTGCATAGCTTTAGCCTAGCCTAGCTTTCCCACCTCATTGTATAACGTTACTTCCCCAGGGCCGAAATACACTCATAAACTCTGGGAAATGAAGCGTGGGGGTTTGGATTGGCGCGGACCTTATTACCAACTAGATTAAGTCCCCGTTCCGTTTTTTGGTGATTTTTACGGGACATCGCCGTGGTTAATGTTACCAGAGTAACAAGCAAGACGAGCTCACCGCGAAAGTTGTTGCAAGCAACGCGCTCTCTGACTGCTGTTGTCGAACTATTTGTGTTGGCGGAAGCAAATACATTCTTAAATGATTAAAGTCACATTTTAAAGTTAACTTGTGAATTTCAGTTGTAAAACGGTATAAAAGCAATAGCACACTCATCGCATGTTGTCGGTCTATATCAGCACGCTGTTTTTCTCCGGCACTCGGCCTGGGCCCGTGCTTACGACCGAATCACAGCAGTGCTGATATAGACCGACAACATGCCCCTCTCGGTGCTATTGCTTAAATAGTAGCCTAAATAATAAAACACTACTTAAGCAAAAACTCAGACTATGAAGCATGAGACGATGAGAGGAGGAGTAAGGATTTATCCTATGTTTATTTCCTTCTTTAACATGCACAGCAGCATACAGCCCAGGAAAAGACAGTAGCAATATTCGGCTTGTGATGACACGCTAAACAGCTGTTTCAACCGGCGAATGGCCGTTTAATAACGTGCATAAATTATAACTTATAGAGATGGGAAAACTCCATGCACTTACTCACAAGGGAGATGCAAACAAACTCAGGGAGGGCACGTTTCGACCGTGGATTGATAGGTAATTACTGGGCAAAGTGCAGGCTCACACAACAGAGCGAAAAGAAAAAGAAACTTCACTAAACAGGCGCTCCGGCTGACTGACGGACGGCGCTAACTGACAGTTATAATGTCATCCACACTGAATAAAACACAACTTAAAACACACGGTCTCCTCACTAGCAGTATGGAGCAGGGGTGCTCGGATTACACAGTTTATTCAATCAATTCATAGTAACGACCGCATTTAACGTTCAGTAACGATAACGGGTTGTAACGAGGAAAAGTAATTAGTTAGATTACCCCGTTACTGAAAAAGAAGGCGTTACCTAACGCCGTTATTTTAAACGGCGTTATTCCCAACACTGGTGATAAACGGAGATATAGCGCTATACAAGTCCATTTACCATTTAGCAACATTTTGTTGTGGCTTTTAACAATTGTTCTTGTGCGTATCACTATTTTAATACAATTTAATACTTTTAATGAAATTAAATTCAAATACTTTATTAATTCTTAACAATTCAGTAACACTTCGTAAATTCATCAATGGTTCAGAAGCTGCTGCTTGAATGAAACACTCTGCTTCTTTCACATGAACGTGCTCATAGCTGAAACATGAAATCCAGAGTTGAGAGTTGAGCTAGTTGATAAGCAGCTACATACCAGTAATCTAGGATCACAAATGGTCAGGTCAGTGAAGCCAGGTAATCCAAAGAGAGACAGACTATAAGTGAAACCTGCCTCATTCTGTCATGCGGTAACTAATGACGAATCAAATTATAAGCCTTATCTTCTGGGGAACAATTTTAACCTACAAACATTAATATATCTTTATGTTAAAAAAAAATCCCTACAAATCCCAAAGCCTCTCACTCTCCAAAGAACTAAAACAAATGGTGTTGAGGGCAGATAGACAGCACCAGTCTGTCACTGGCGTCAGGTGGAATCCTGTTAGTAACCCTAAACTTTATTCCTTAGTTCAAACCTTCCATATTTGGTGTCTGCAGTAAACAACACAGTGTTTACATACTGGTGCACAGTTGGAGAAAATACAAACAAGGCAAGTGTCTGAATTCTTTCGCAGTTGGACAGAATGTGCAGTTTCACCATGGGATGTGTCAGAATGACCAAATAAGGTAATATTAGTGGAAATTACATATTAATTGGCTCTTGTATGTAAATTAGCATGATTATCACAGCATATAATTGGACGTAGGAACAGGAGAGAAGAGAGATATAGGGAGCGTCATCTTAGCCTAATAAGGTTGCATGAACTTACCTGAATTGCCTTAACATGACCTTAACAATGTATTGAATGATATTTGATAGAACAAACACTTGCCAAAAATACTGCCACACTGGCACAGTTGCGTTTCTATTGGCGAACATATTCTCCACCGTAATGTTGCTGAATTAATAACCTCTTCTGCTCCACCTGTCAAAAGATAGTAGATTCATTCCATCCACACACAGCTGCTATTCATTTATGTTGTTATTACTTTCATGCTAATTGTGTCAACCATAAATTGTGTTTGATATCCACAGTGCGGCTCACTGAATCATCTGGGGTTTTTCTTCAGTTAAATGACTGCAGGGATGGAGTGGACAAAATGATGCTCAGGCATCTAATGAAATCTGTAATACTGCCCCCGCTGACAGGCCTGGGAAATACTAATGAATAATATATTTAATGTGAAAAAACAAATCCTGAGGCTGCCACGCCAATAATTTAGTCTCTCACACACACTGTCTCCTTGGGAACCGTTACACTGTGTTGTGTGAGGTGGATGTCTCAGTGTTAAAGCTAATGGCTCTGAGCAAGAACACATGCGGGCCTTAGGTTCTCATCCTTGCTGCTAACAGAAGAGCCGTCTCCAAATATTGAATATATTTAGCTTTGTACTTGCAACAACTCTGCCCCTTGAGGCTCTCTCTTTCTCTCTCTCTCTCCCTCTCCCTCTCTCTCTCTCTCTCTCTCTCTCTCTCTCTCTCTCTCTCTCTCTCTCTCTCTCTCTCTCTCTCTCCTCTTCATTGAGCAAGGGAATGGTAATAATTACTCCAGCCATGTGTGAGCTGTTTGCTATAGCAGTGCAGTCTGTCCTTTTCCCATAGACTTCTTTGAGCACGGGGATACTTTTATAGTGACAGTGGGGGAAAAAGTGAATTCAGTGGGATGATCCGTAAAGGTCACAGTGATTATTCTAAAAATGTAGGCTGCCAGAAGTACCGTGCATTAAGGTGAGGGGATGTGTGTGTGTGTGTGAGAGAGGGAGAGGGAGAGAGAGAAGGAGAGCGAGAGAAAGAGAGAAACGGATGCACACGGCAGCTTCCTCTTCAGACTAATTTCATTTGGATTGAGTGTGTTCTGTATGGACTTAAATACCCATCTTCATTAACTGGAGCACCTCCCACAGAGTGTACCGTGTGGGACTGTATATTGAGAGGCAGCATAGGAAAGACAAACAGACCAAATTGCTTTTAATAAAACAATGTCACGAACAAGAGCTCACACTGATGTTGCAATTGAAAAGAGCGGAACATTTCTCCTGGAAAAGTAAGCACAAGTTACATTATGCTACATTATCTAAATTATGTTTTTGGGAAACCAATAGGCATGTAAGCTGTAATCCACATTACGTAGAAGCAGGCAAAGTGGAGCTTAACATGCCATCTTCACTGTGCCATTTGTCTTATATAATTACTGTGGAAAAGTTTACGTAACTGATGAACTTAAACATGACAAAGTAAAAGTCTTGTAGTGCTGACATCTCATTATGTTCTGGGGAATCTCAGTGCTGCAGCCAACCTGCCTCTGCTTACTACTGTAGAGATGCCCTCTGAAAGTCACACACTATAATAGACAACATCCTTCAAAGGTGGCAGCCACTGAAATGGGAGGCTATCCTCCTTTATATACAGTCTATGGAGGCTATGCAAGTGGTTCCCACATTTTTTTCAAACCGTGAGGCTTCATAGTGATGTTTATCATGGCACTGCCTTACACTAAAATGTAATACTAAATGTGGTATGCTAATAGGGAATTAATATTTTTCTTTCCTTTTGTTTAAAATTAAAATGAGTTTCCATTTGAGGTTTTTCAAAATGTTGCTTGGTTGTACTTTTTCAGTGAAGACAGGGGATTCCGGTGTGGGATGGCATGAAGAGCATTCATGTAACTTTCCGTGTACTATGCTCTTTCCCGGCTTGGGTTCATTGGACTGTGAGGCCTGAGATGTATCAACATGCATTGAGATATTTGCAATGCTTGTACTGCTTGCTGTTCACCGGAAAATATGTTGCCATAAGCAGAATATAACAACCAGCAACTAGAGCAGCTATTTTGCTATATTATGTTTGCAAAGATAACACAATGTACATGACACTTCATCCTGTTATGTGGTAAAAAGTTATCAAAAATGTATAGTAACCATTTGTTAATAGGCACCGCAGGGGGCTCCAGCCTCCTAGACTTAGACCTTGACTAAAGAATATGAGTATCTGCAGGTGTTTAACCTATAAGTAACACTTGATATCAGGGATCAGTCCCTCCACTGTGGCTTTGCACGTGTGTTTTCGTGTGTCTCATAGGACTACAGTGGATCCAGCAGTGAATAATATATTGTTTTCTTTAGCTCAGAGGATACTGCAGCATGGCCGTTAAGCTTGAATGTAAAGGGCATGCCGTGACACTCATGTTGGTCCTCTTTATCACTCAAAGTGTGGGCCAGAGGGCATGGTACAGAAGCTAAGGTAAACGGCAGGCACTGTCGTTAAGGTTTTTGTCCCTTGAGTTATGACTTACCAAGGTCTCGGTGGAGAGGGGAAGAAGGCCAGAAGTCTCATTTCTGGTGGCCATGAGCTCTTCTACCCTTTGTATTTTTCTTCACAATGAATACTGCCTCCAGTTTCATCAATAGCAAATGCACATGATACTGCATGTGTGCTTGGTATTTTCTTTTCTTCAGTGGACAGGAACAACTGAGGCACCGTGACACTGCGGAGCGCGTGCACAGACGCCACAGCTTTGAAAGATTCAGTGGAGAGAGAGAAGAATGGCTCAAGGAGAGGAGGCACAGAGACCAAAGCGAAGGATGGCACAAATCACCGTGCAGGTCTAACACACACACACACACACACACACACACACACACACACACACACACTCACACTCACACTCACACTCACACTCACACTCACACTCACACACACACACACACACACACACACACACACACACACTCACATACTCATAATGGAAAAAAAGAATGAGGGGCGACAGAAGTATCATGTGATTGTAATTGATGTCTTCTACAGCAGCAGCAGCAATAGGAGGAGGAGGAGGAGGAGGGACGATGTGGAGGACAGGGACAGTCAGAGTAGACCCAAACATAAAAAGGCCAAAAGAAAGAAGAAGGACAAAGAGAGCAAGACGTGTTGTACTGACCAAGAGAAGAGAGGAAATTAAAATCTGAATGACTTTCAGCTGTCTCCCCATCTTTTTAATGAGCTGCCCTGTGGCATATTACTGTGCGTTTCATGATACTCTTAACATAATTCGATGTATGTATTATATACAATGTCTATATTGCATCAGATTTTAAAGTTGTTTTTGTTGAGCTCACACAAGTAAGGGCGTTTTCTCACACGACACGTAATTTTCAAATGACTTTATTGATAATTTTAACCAAATGTACCATCAGATATACTACACAGGCTGAAGCGTGACAGACAGAACCACAGCAGACAGGCCCCAGTCCATCCACTGATACACAGAAACCAAGTCAGTTTTTTTTCTTCTTAAAAGTAAGAAAAAATAGTAAGGCCTCCACAATGACACCTAATTAAATATACTTTTTTTTTTAACATGTTATGAACACACTGATCCTTTATATTTTTTAATATACATTTTTTATTGCCACTGGTTTGATAATTTAGCCATTGCTTCTGAAATAAAAATAAAAATAAAACCTCAACACTGACTACTACTTGGCAACGTGTGTTCAGGTCAAACAGATGAAGATGACAACCACTGTCAGTACAAACAGAATGGAGCCTATATTTAAAAGGCCATACCACAAACAAACAAAATAAATGTATTACAAGTGCTTGGATCAGTACCTTTTTTTTAAAACACCCAACATTTACAGTAAAGAAATGTGAGTCCAACTTAACGCATACCCTAATATATAACTACTGGAATTGGCAACGTGTTGTGTCTCCACCCGTTCCACGCACACTACCGCTGGGTGCTGTGCCAGAGAATGTCCTCCGTGTCCTCTAAACAAATACTGCCCCCAACTTCCCAGTTAGAAGGGGGCTCAGTCTCGCACCCTCCCAGTTCATAAATAAGGGTGTCCAGCATTCTTGGAAGGGCAAGTTAACCTCTGGTTACAATCCAGTTTCATGTTTGTCCCTCTCCAATACTCCTGGCAAAAAGTCTCAGCTGTCCATCAGAAGTGAATTATCCATACAGCCACTGCACAAGTCTAAGCTTCCACCACACAGCAAGCTTAGGGTGGTCAGCCATTCTGAAGCTCTTCCTTCCAACATTCCTTGGTCGGTGACTGTGAGCAGTGTTACAGCAGGCTGCCCGGCCAGGAGACAATGGTCAGGGTGATCCTGCCCCGAAGCTCCTTCAGAAGGCGCACCAATGCCGTGTGGGTCATCCCCCATGTACTCTTCCCATTCACCTCCAGCAAGATGTCCCCACACCTACGCAGATGGCCAATGTAAAAAAAGCACGTTTGAGTTAGGATTGTGTAAATGGGCATGGGTAAGACATACAGTACCGAGAAATGATTCGATCGATATGATAACAAATAGTACCATCTTTATGCATAATACAGGTTGTGTCGAAGCTGCTATGAAACATTTTGTTAATGGGCAATAATTAGTACATATACCGTACATAGGCCGTGGCATACCTTATCCTGCCATCGTTATAGGCCGGTGTCCCCTCCACGATGGAGCGGATAAAAAAAGATTGATTGCAGTTGACCTCCTCCTGACCCCCCACTATACTGAAGCCCAGGCTGCCCGAGGTGCTCCGCCGCAGGACAATGTCTTTGCAGCAGTACAGATGCCTGCATGAGCCAAGAGAGAGAGAGAGACAGAGAGAGAGAGAGATTAAAAATGTAATCTCTCAACTGCATCTTTAAATTAAATATACTATACATTCAGTATGTGTGCAGTAGCAAGATTCCTGAAAGCAGCCCCGCTCCGAAAACAAAGGTCTGGCTGCTCTTTGAAATGAAGGTGTGACTTTTTTTTTGCCTTCCAGGAGAGGTATAAGACTGAGAATAATTGGACATGTACTGTATGTATATCACCTTCATAAAGATAGTCCAGGGCTGTGTGAAAATGATATTCAAAGCCTTCTATTTGCATTGTCACAATGTGAGGGGAAAGTTTTTTCGTTCTCTGAAGTTCTACTGATATGACAGCAGCAAACATTCAAGCCATAAAGTTAGTTTGAAAGTATAATGAGAATTTTCTCCCCAGCTGGCTCTGTCAAAATTTCATTTGGTACCAGCTGGCAGAGGTCACAAGGACCAGTGGGGGCGGGGGGGTACCAGGCCCATACAAAGTAGTGAGGAAAAAGTAAGAGAAAAACACCATGATATGGCTCACCTGGGTAGCTGCAGCCATGACACCCACAGTGGGGAGTGATCGTCGTTGGGCAGCGGGCTCTTGGTGCTGTCTGGTGAGGGGCTGAGACAGGGCGGCAACGTGAACTCCTGAAGGCAGTCTTCTGGAGGACGCATCTCCAAGACCTTGAGCACCACGGGAGATGAGGTGTTCTTCAAGTTGGCCACGGCTTCGCCCCGCGTCACCCCCGTCAAGTCCACCCCGTTCACGTTCAACAAGATGTCACCTGCAGGGGTAAGAAGTGGACAGCACAGCTCATCCTTCTGCCCACTGTTTTTTTCCCCCCTGATAAATGCATTTTTCAAAAGGCCTCACAGGACAGGGACCCATCATCTGCTTGTTTAATATTCATAGAACCTTCCCGCTGCAAAACAAAAGGATGGAAACCAAGCACCACCTGTGCTTTGTAAGCCTCCTCCTTGTGATAAAAGTGGTGCAAAGAAAAACCAGACGGCATGGCCCAGCTTGCTAGTAAGTAAGCAACTCAAAGGACGGCAATATGCAAATGCAAATGACAGTCTATTACAATACCGAGCATGTTGCATAACCACACAAACAGAGAAGCCTGCTGCTGCAATTTCCCATATGAATAGTAATATGCACCTTGAACAGTGCACAGGACAAACACACTCAATATACTTTGGTTAATATAGTCTTCATGCTACTTCTATGCTCTCATTCTTCTCGTAAACAGCCACATACATAAATATGAGTGTGATGACAGGCTTAATATGGGGGATGTTTAAATATGGCAACGCTGGAATAAGCAGATGGGGCTAAAAACCCTGCCTTGAAATGTAATAGGCTATCAACATTGCTGCTATTATAGCCAGTTATTTGTGTGCCACTCCATGTTTTGCTCTATTTCAGAGCTGACTGATTTCATTTAATGAAATAATTGCGTACTCCACACGTATTATTATGTTCCCGAGGAGCACAATAGGTCCAGATTATTGCTGCGCTAGTGTTTGTTTGTGTATAAGTCTGTTAGAGCCAATTTGCGGAGCAGTGAACCGCCGCAGTTTCTCCGCTGGATGAATGAACTTCGTAATGAAACATGAGTCTTAAGTGTTCATCAATCACCCCGTCTGTTATATACAAAGTAGTCATCATCAAAGGCAGATTCATGACAGTCTGCCAGCTATAACGCCAGCTCCAGTATAGACATCACCTCACTAAACCAAAACACTCCCATCACGAAATGAACAAACATTCCCTGTAATGAATATCACAAGTAAGGTTCTGGTTATACATTTTTAATCAATTGTAATTTTAATGTTTTCCTATAGGCCTATTGCAAGTACTTTGAGCTACATGTGACTTGTGTGAAAGGTGCTATATAAATACATTCTGATTGATTGATTGATTGATTGATTGATTGATTGTTTGTTTGTTTGTTT
This sequence comes from Hyperoplus lanceolatus, assembly GCA_026929865.2. Lineage (NCBI taxonomy): Eukaryota > Metazoa > Chordata > Actinopteri > Uranoscopiformes > Ammodytidae > Hyperoplus > Hyperoplus lanceolatus. Next base: position 9,675,853 of record CM049403.1, read on the forward strand.
GAACAGGATCAAATAGGTCGTTATTACCTTTGCGGATGGAGCCCTCTTGTCCCACTACGCCGTCAGAGTCCACGTTTGTGACATAAATGGGAAGGTCCCACCCTCGGCTGGACATGCCGCCTGCCACCGTCATACCCAGGGAGTCATACGGCTCCTTGGTCAGAGTGACTGTCTTCTCGTAGCACGCAGGCTTCTGACAGGAGTCCTTCACAGGGGAGGGAAGACAAGGGAGAGAGTAGTGTCACTGCCATGGTACAGTGGATATAAAAACACGCAGAACGCTGTCACAGTGCCTTTCTTTTTACATTTGCATTCTTGTTAACACAATAACTCATTCAACAAACATGATCTGAACTTGATTGTAATGCCAAGGGTACCTTCTACTGAGTACATAATCTAATTAGGTTTGGGAATTGCACATTTGCATATTAATAAAGACCAATCTCGCTGTGAATTTACGATAGGAGAATTCATATTGAATACCACCCATGTTGTTGTGCTACGGATGGGAGCAAGAGCATGATTATATTTTTGCTAACTATAGAATGACCTCATTAGCATACCTGGTAATGTATAATATATGGCGGTCATTAGGAGGGGACATCCTCTTCATTTTGTGTCCATGCTCAATGCAGAGGAACAGATTTATCCAAAGATGTTGTGACGTGCGATACGGATGAGTTAAACCATGTGTGGGATAAAGTCGTCAGGATTTTATTTATGGCAAGTAGTGTGTTTGTGTGTCAGATGGGGGGGAGTGTGAGGGAGAGCGGAGTAGAAATGAGTAACACATGGACACATTGAGGTCGGTGGGATGTAACCTACGCTGCTTCGCTAATGTGCTGCATTCACACATTTGTGCTGCGCTCACAGAGGAGATCGCCTGGTGTCACGTGACTGACCCAGGGGCACAGCAGCCACCCTAGCTATGCAAACTGCCCACTCCTTCTGCCGAGCCACACAATACATGTAGAGTGTGTAGGCTGTGCTCTGAACACTTCTGCAGGGTGCACTATGTGTGTACAAATATAGCCTACGGATGTGATAAACCTTCTTGAAGCCCTTACTGATAAGATGTGTTTTTTTTTTTAATAAAATGGCAACTTTCATTATAAGTTGAGACTCATTTAACGTTTATGAGATTTATTTTCTACTTGCTGAGAGTTAGCTTTGAAGGTTAATAACACTCTCATGCCTGTACGGAAAATATGAAGCAACAGCCAGCAGCCGGTTAGATTAGTTTAAGTAAGCATAAAAAGTGGAATTAGGAGGAAACTGCTACCCTGACTCTGTCCGAAGGTCACTAATGAACACATTATATATCTTGTGAATAATTTCCCAGAATTACAAAATAGGCTGATTTATTTAAAGGTCACATATTATGCTAAATGCACTTTTTAAATGTGTTCTAACATATCCATGGGTCCACGGTGTGCCTAGAGACTGCCAAAATATTAAAAGAAATAACAATCTGTCCTTTCTCACTCTACCCTTTTCTGAAACCTCTACCCCTCACCCCTAATATACTCCAGTCAGAATTCTCCTCGTTTCTGACCTCAAAAGCTGGAAAGCCAGAAGCTTTCACTGTGCAGCCCACACCCCTATTTCTTATTGGTCCACGGCCCTGACAGACAGAGGGCGAGGCGTATCTGGCTTCGCTTCCGGACAGGGGGCGGGGGGAGCTCAAAGATTGTATATTTACGAGGGGAGCTGCATCTCTTTTAGAAAAATAGGCCATTGTGAGATTAGCTGAACATCAGCATAGTACAATAAATGATCTGAAAGTTTTTTTCAGCAAACAATTAAAGAAAAACGTATTAGGGACCACTAAGACCATATAATATGGTGTATAATAGAACCGAAAAGTGTATAATATGGGAGCTTTAACTAGTTAGCCCTTATGCTGCTTTTACGACAAATTGGAAATCATCTGCTTGAAAATGTGATGGTAAAAAAACTGCTCTGCATTGCAAAAAACATATATGGCTGACATTAATTCAACTATTCTCTGGGAGAAGGCGAAGCTGTACTGCTGTACTGTTGAACGGCATGCTCAGCTTTGATGGGGGGGAATAATACCTCCATGGATCATTTGCACCTGAAAGGGAATTTTTTATAAGGGAAAGGGGAGACTGAGATACAAAACTCCTTTTTGCGTGTGTGTCTGTCTGTGCCTGTCTCACCAGTAGCGTTTGCTCTATATCCACAGGGGAATATGGAGGAGGACCGTCCATGCCCCACGGAGCTTCCTGTAAGATGTCAGGGGTAGGCAGGCAGATCTGACGGGACACGATGAAGTGGACACCCTCCTCACTCGCCTGGGGAACGTTAAAGAGACAACAGAAATGAGTTGCGAAAGACACTTATAGTATTTTTTGTAACAATATTGAGAATATTGAAACCACTCTCATGTTTGCTTGTAAAAGCTAGAGTCAGCAATCCTGGAGAATGCGTATTGTCAAAAACAGTGAATATCTCCTCACCATCCCCTACCTGTCTGTACTGTGTGTGCGGCATTTGTTTTGGTGTTAATACAAAGCCTTGGCTCTGTAAACAGGAATGTTAACAAAGGGTATGTAGGCCTACACAAAGGGGCCCACTGTAGCTAGCAACATGCCCGTTTACAGAGCCTAGGCTGTAAATAAACAGCAGTTTCTTTTTTTAGCGCAAACATAGTCTGGCTTGACCACTCCCGCCAGCGTCTATTAAGCGCTGGCGTCGGCAAACAACGCTACGCCTCCATTGGCTGCTTCCCGGGGTTAGCCCCGCCGTAGATGATTGTGATTGGTTTAAATAAATAAAAACAGGCCAGCCCAGTTTCCCCCGAATAGACGGCTCTAAACGGAGTGCTTCCAGACCATACTACTTGCTGTAGTTTGGTCTGGCTTTGCGAGACTAGCGCAAACAGTACAGACAGCCAGGTAGCGTAGTTTGTGAGGAAATATACACTGATTTTGACATTGCTCATTCCACCTTTTAATTTAATGCTACAACAAAGCAGCTGGTTAACACTGAACACGGGGTAAAAACAGCTAGTCTGGTCTTATCAAGGTCTCCAGGAAGTTGCTAGTCATGGTCGTTTTGCACATAATCACCTGTAAATCTTGTTCTGTGACTGAAACTCCCACAACTTAACTGCCAATCCGGCATCACTCAAATAGACACAGACTGGCTGGCTGCTTCCTCTTGCGTTCTGAGATTTCCCCTCTATTCTCAGCAGCACAAAGCTGACTCCTGAATTAACCAGTCCGGTCCATTATTACCTTAATTGGACTAATTTAATTTCTTCTCTGCCAGTTCTTAATCTCTGACAGAAAGTGCCCGCTCTGAGAGGCCATGTTGGCTCCGCAGAGACCCAAGAAGAGCCAGTCAGACTGCGTCGACAGGAACTTGGGGCCCAGAGACCCTGCACAGTAAGCCGCAAACACACTGCAATTAACCACGATTAACCACAAACACACCACCATTTGACTGGCATCTACCAGGAACCAAACCATGGGAGGGTCCTTTAGGGAATCACCACAATTAAATACTATTAACTGCAGTAAGTGCAGACACAACCACACAGCACAACACAATTAGCCTGAATCACCACAATTATCTATAATACCTCGGGGACCAGGAGTAAGAACAGAACACACTTGTTTATGGTCTGTAACGACATTTGGACTCATTTGACAACCATGAACTTTCTATATATTGTGAAGAACCGTTATCTTACTAAAAGCGAGTGCGTAACTTGTTAATATAAATAAATTTCAGTTACATTCAAGCTATTGCCAAATTAGTTGATACAAAGTTGATTAAGCCTGGCCTGGCATTCCCAGACCTGTCACTAGGCGCTGGCAAATTAAATTTGCTGCGCCTGTTGGTCTGGACACACTCCGTTGAAGCTTTATCAAGAAGACCAGAAATCTGGGCTCACGTTTCAATTGGTTCTATCTAATATGGGCGCGCCAGAGCCCTTTATATGGTACTCTGGGGAGGACGTAACCGGATGACGACAGTGACGTGCATGCGACGTCGAAGCCGTGATAGTAAACATCAAAGATGGCTGCGGATATGTTGTGTGAGTTTGAGACTGCTTTGGCCTCGACCCTTAACGATTTGGAAGACGGCACTCAAATCTTTCATTAGCAAGTAAGTGGAATGTTCTGTTTTGCCGACCGACAACGGCAAACGTTTAATTCAACAGTTTAACAGCTGTTCGCTAAACGAACAGGGCTTACGTCACCTTGTGCATCGCTCTGATTGGTTGTAGTGCTATCCAACTGCGTGCAGTGGCATTTGAAATGCACGAGTAGGAGCCACCCCTTGAGTTGGAAATTACTATTGATCGTGGCCAGACCCTCTATCGTTCAAGATATCAGGGTCTGGATTTCCAGGCTAGATTAAGCCTATCAGCTCCAGAAAACTATCTCTGTGTTTCTCAGTATGGTAGCGTTTACAAACTGGTGTCACCCCCTAACACTAGTGCAGGAGCTCAGATAAAATCCAAAGACACCCACAACATTTTTCCAGTTGTTGATTCTACTACTACTAAGATTAAAACCTGGATGTACAGCAGAAGGTATAAAATCCATGCACGATCACCGAAGGCATAGCTCATGTAGATACTTAGACAGTGTTGTTGTCATTACTAGGAATTCCTCATGGGGGCGACACAAGTTACGCACTATAGCTATAGAGCATTACATTTGAAGATAAACCTGCTGACTTACCTGGATAAGTAGAGCAGCGTGTTCTGGTGCTCCGTAGCGTAGGTCGTGCCCGTTGATGGCCAGCACGCGGTCGCCGACACACAACTGTCCGTCTCGTGCTGCCAGGCCGCCTTCCAGCAGGTGAAAGATAAAGACTCCGTGCTCCTCTGGCCGCCTCACTAGCTTGATGCCCAGCTGCTCATCTGGAATGTTTTTACTGAGGACCACATGGATGCTATCGTCCCTCATGGGATGGTGCGGTGGGCTGTGAGACGGGTGGCCCCCGGCTCCATCGAGGCTGTGCCCGTGGCCGTGGCCATGCGAATGGGAGTGGTAGCGATGGCGCTGTTCTCTGAGCACGGTTAGCCGAAGGAGTTGACAGGGCTGTTTGAGGGTTGCCACAGCGTAGCAGTGGGGCACATTGCTGATGTCAATGCCATTTACCTGAGAGGGCAACACACGGTACAGTTTAAAATGGAACTCTGAGCCCTTCCTACTGATCTGTGAGAATAATTTTTACCGTGATACCTTCAGGATCATGTCCCCGGGAAGCAAGCGTCCATCCCGAGCAATGACACCTTCTCTGTAGATATCCTGGATCAGGATGCGTACCAAGGGGGTCTCATTGCCACCAACAACGCTGATGGCCAGCGGTTCCGATTGGTCCAACCGTGTGATCTTAATACTGGTAAGTTCACCGTCAGGGATGAGGTGATGTAGCTGAGGAAGAGGCAGCACTGAAGGAGACGGTACAGAGAAGAAAAGGGCCTAGTTTAGTGTATGAATTTCACTGTACTTCACTTGAGGGCCACATTCAACAAGGTAGGAAGTGGGAGAAAGAGAGAGTGTTGCAGAGGGTAAGATAGACACATCGAGGGAGAAAGAACGGTAGACCGTGGTGGAGAGGTCCAGCAGTGGAACCAGCTGTCTCTACTCCCTTAGGCTACTAAAACAAACTCGTACAAGCCAAGAAGGAAAATTGACTTGGCTGATCATCCCACTCCATGTTTGTATCATTAGTCATATACATCTGTAGCAAGTATGCTTGGGAAAACCCTCAATTTCCAATTTCCAGAAGGTTTTTGCTCGGGCGGGGATGCAAGAAAATTTATAATATGAACAAGCTTTGCACATATTCTCAAAGGAATATTTATTCTAGTTTTTTTCGAACGACGAGGTGAAATAAATCCGTCCAAAGGTAGTCAAGGAACTCAATGGGTGCCAGAAAAAGATTGATTTCAAAATTATTTATGTGCATAGCATATATATTTTTTCATTTGTTTTCACACCAAACTCGCTCAACATGTCCAATATATAGGATTCGGTCTTTAAGGATAAATGCAGAATTTCACAAATAATCAGATTCATGCATGCAAAACTCATTGTATACCTTGAAACGTCTGAGAAATATGTCCTAGTATATTATCACTCTGGACTAGACCATGTGGAGGTGGTGGGTGGGGGACCTTTTGTGACCATTTTGGCCAACAACCCTGGCCAATAAATGACAGAGTAGATGTACTCCCCGTCCTTATTAATTTTCTTTGGTTATGACAAATGTCTTTCTCTCTCTCGCTCTCTCTCTCTCATTCTTGTTATCCCTCAGTCTCTCTGTGTGTCTGAAGCGCTGTGGCCTCGGCCGTTCGTTCTACTCATGCTGCACTTTCTCCATTCCAAAGTCAATATTTTGTCGTTATCGCGGCAGATTGCTTCCAGGGTGGCGACCACATTAACACAGAGACCTGCATTTATTATGTAACTCTCCCTTTCTCTCCATCTCACTCTTCCAACCTCCGTCTGTCCTCATCTCGTCTTGTTTTTCATCCGCTCGTCCATCCATTGGGACCCCGCTATGCCTTTATTTGTTTCCCTCATCTCCATTGACTTTTTCTGTATCCACTCTTCCCTCCAGTTCTTCTGTATGGATATGTATCCCTATACTTCAGCCTTCCATCCTCTCCCTCTATCTCTGTCTCTCCAGTGGGCAGGCAATGAATATTTAATCTATTCTCTCAGCCTCCTCAGCGATGGCCTCAGAGAATAATCTAGTCCCTGATCATTTGTCATCCTTCATTCTTATGCAATACCACATGCCTTCTCCTCTTCCCATCAAGCTGCACTTCCACTCTCATGGTTGACTATATTTTATCCACTTTTGCTCTCACTGACGATATTACTTTTAATATCCCTGGAGCACATTCTCTTTACTACATCGCATCTTATGGATCTACCATGTCAAGAACACTAACCTCCTGTGGGACTACTCCATCAAGTTGTTGCAAAACCCTGTTGACCCTGGCTGTGTTGGAGGACAGAGGAGGAAGGGGGTCGTGAGCTAGAGGTGGAGAAGAACTGGAGGACGTCATCAGCCTCCTCTCCAGTGGCCTCCCGTATCCCATGCCTGTCCAAAGTGCCTCAGGCTATACCTCTCTCTCTCTCTCTCTCTCTCTCTCTTGATCTGGCTCTAGTGATGCACCAGTGGACTTATGCAATCTGCAGCTGAATTATTAAAGAAACATATGCTACTGTTACACTGTGGGCTCCCGAGCGTTTCGCCCTCCTCGTACACAGCTGAGGGAACATCGCAAATACACACAGTTGGAAACACGTTGAACCCCCTCCCTGCACCTTCCTCAAGGGAATCACAATGTGCAAATGCAGCAGCAACCGCATCATACAAGAAGCCACAGGATGCACAATAAAAGCATAACAAAAATATACACAAGCTGAAGAAACAAGGACAGGTGAGGACACGCAGGCCCCCCAAATCATACCTTCCTGCGGCACACTGGAATTCCTGACATTGTCTCTCTCCTCGGATGTCTCATTGCTCACTGCGTTGCCGCTCTTGGTCCTCCGCAGGACGCTGAATGCCCGGTTCAACCTTCTGAAGGAACGGCTCCTCACCGAAGACCGGTCAAAGTTTCTGACTGCAAAGAAAGACAGGGGAAGGAAGAGAGGCCCTTTATAGATTACCTCACCCTCGACATGCCCGGACATGTTTGAATCTGCCTCCTCACAGCCAGTTAGAATGGATTCCTCCTTGTGGCTTAGTAACTGTTTTGGACCTGTGCTGGTTGTGTTGCTATAGATAGTGGTGAGCAGATTAGATACCTGAAGGCCTAAGATCTAGGAGATCCAGCGTATGCAATTCACCCATCACTTTTGATTCTTACCAAATGCCCTTTTTCTAGAAGATAAGCTATAGAATCACATACTGTTTACGTGCTGTTTTGGCCAGTGCATGGTATTTCTGGATACAATTACACTATTAAATGTAGTTGGGTATTTGTTTTACCAAAACAATTTGTTTCTGTTTTGTTTGTAATAATGTTGAATGTGAGATAAAATGAGTCCACAGCCTGTACTAAAGGATTTTAAGTTTAACAGATTGTGGAAATGGTACATTTCATAAGGACAGTGGCCTTGCAAATGTTTTATGAGGGTGGAAATGTGTTTGTTAGACCTTAAGGATCCACAGTGCATTCCTGAGAGAAACACTGGATGTAGGAAAACAAAGCTTTAGGGCAAAGGTTGAGCCGCCAGGATCAGCTTTTTTGGCAGGCATTTCTGTATTTTTTATATTTTCCTGAGCCGTGTATATTGTGACACCCACTGTGTCATTGCAGTGAATGGGTGTTTCTTTTGACCCCAGTCCATGCTTCTCTACCAACGTTTATTTGCTGAGCTACTTTCAACATGCTCAAACAATGTATTTTTTATTGTGGACGGAGGAGCTTTCAACTTTAACTAACAAACCCAATCTGTGCTGAGTAGAGTTGCATGGTTGCGTAACTACTGCGGTGATGTAACATGCGGTCGACTGTAGTGACCACATCCACCAGAGACCCTCTGCAGAGATACTGTTTTCTGGTCCTTAGCTTGTCTAAGAAAAAGACAGACAGGTTCCAGGGGGCTGCAGTGGAGAGGCAGCAAGCCCCAGCCTGGCTGCACTGAGCACGGGGCAAGCAAGCCTCTGCAACACCCCTCCCTCCCTTCCCCAAATCCCTCTGAGTACACAGGGAGATGCGAGGGCTCCTGACAGCCACATTATTCTTTAAAAGCGCCAGCCGCTTCTGGAGCTGACAGCTTGTTCAGCAGTAGTGGCGCTCGTGGTGGTGGTGGGCAGCTCAGCCGGCCCGGGCCTATAAAGTGCTGCTGCAGCGTCATTTGGTGTCCCCACTAGCCTGCACGCGCAGGTTTATAGTGGGTTGGGAGGGGTGGAGTGGAGTGGGCAGAGAAAAACGCTTGTGACGCTTCTTGGTTTTCACAGGTGAGAGAAATGGAGGGAGATGGGTGTTGGCGTCATTGGACATTCAACACAGCTATATTTACACTACCACTCCTTCCATTTCTCCTTGACCGCATAATGTACCTGCCCCCTCAGTGACTTTCCCTGTTTCTGTACTGTTTTCCACAAAGAGAGATTATATAGATTGGTGGGGGGGGGAGGAAAACAAGGTGGAAGAGCTAATTGGCTGATAGGATTTCTATCAGAGACCATCAGGGAGAACAAAGGCTTTATAGGAGCTTGAATGAGCGCCTGTGTTATACTGTATGTTCTAAGTCTGCATGTGGAGATGTATGTGTGTGAATGTGCATTACTGGCTCTGGTTTTGACTGGGAGACTATGCAACTGTGACCACAACAGCTCTCTCTATTGATTTCCAATCTGTATGTGTCTGGCAAACACATATACCTCTCTCTGTAGCTCTTTCTGTCTCTTGCCGTGTAGGTAACTTTAGGGTATAACAACGCCATGCAGGACTGATCATACACCACCACACACAAACACAAACACATACTAGGCATGGTACGATAACCGGTTTCAAGGTATACCATGGTATGAAAAAGTCAAGGTTTCAAATTTACTTCCATTATCTCTGTCATACCATTCTGAAGGTACTAGAACACACAGGATGTTAAAATACAAGTTTATTAATGTTCAAAATATTCCTGCATCATTATCACTTATACTAGAACAATGCTTGGAAAGTGAGCATGTCTTTAAAAACCTTGTTGAGCTGCTCACTAAAAGGACAGCTTTTATTTAAATTGTGGTTAGAAAAATCAATTATTGTTATCATACAAGTTTATTAATGTTCAGGAAAAAGAGATGGTGTCCAGGAAGAATTTTTCTTTTTGTATTTTTCTGAGACATTTCAAAATAACACATTTGAGAGCTGTGATCGCAATACAGTGAAACCGTGGTATTTTTTGCTTAAGGTTATCATACCGTGAGAATAGCATACAGGCACATGCCTAACACACATCCGTTCGTTCGTCCGTACGCTCACTCACACTCACACTTCTTGGTGCTGCTGCGGGCTGCCAGGTTGGCCGTGCTGCCTGACTGGCTGCTGTCCTCCATGTTGGGGTCAAAGGCGGGGTTGACCAGGCCGGGCTCCTCGGCCAGGAGGGCCACGGCGGAGCTGGGGTCATTGGGTAGCGTGGCGATGGTGAGTTCAGTGGAGCTGCCGGTGTACTCGTCCTCCTGCGAGCGCCGCTTCCTGTCTGCAGAGAGCCCATAGTGAGAGGCCCCTTTACACCTGCACGCACACACAAAAGGTCAATAAAGTCAGTCTAGAAAACTCAAGATTTACAAGTTATACTGGAATTGTTGATGAAATGTTCAATGAATGAATCAATATAAATATCCTTTATTTAATGATGGTAAAATTCCTGGCCAAGAACAGCAGCACTATGATAAATAAGCACTATCAACACAGTCACATACACTACGATGCTCATACACCCACAATCTACATTCAATTACTATACAAAACAAGATCAGGGACAATAATATGAAATTTGAAATGAGTACAGTTAAAAGATAAAAATAAATAAACCAGGACAGATAAAATGGACGTTTAAATTTTTTTTAAATGATGACATTGATGACCTGAATGAGGATGCTCAAACTCTGTAATGAACTGCCTGTCCAAGCAGCGGTGGCAGCAATAAACTGCATCCCTTATCACAGTCTAGTGAAAGTCAACGTAATGAAGAAATGTCACATTCTCAAGACTAATGTGAGCAGATTTCAGCATGTCCATTTTGGGCTTTGGGACTGCCTCACACAAACACTTCTTATCTGACCTTAGCACTCAGACAGCACCGCTATCAGATACCACCACACAGCCTGGACAACAACCCACAACAACAAATGTGGCAGAATATATTTCCTTGAGCTTCTGCTTAGAATGTATGCAGCCCCCTCTCTCTGGAATTGTTCCAGAAATGTCATATTAACTCTCATAAAAGGAACAAAAATACCCATTTCTGTTACCTTTTTTGTGACAGTATCTTTAATCAGACGTAGGATAGGTTTTCTCCGTGGCTCTGAGTGCGAGCATTCCAGACAGATGATTGAATACAAATGAGGGAAACCTCCCGTAAGAGAGGAGAGAGGGGGTGGGCAACTGACACCATATCTCAATATAAAATAAATATTGTCTAAATGTTGTTTCTCTGAAAAACAAATCTAATTCCTATGTTCCCAGATGCCTTCTCCCTGTCAACAACACTACAACCACAACAGTCTCTCCCTCACATACACACACACATACGCAGATACACTCCACTGCACACATTATGCTACACGCAATAAGAGGATTTTCAAACTGACAATATCTGAATGCAAATTAAAAGATATCCCCACAGAGAAGAGTCTTTTATTGTCGGAGAATTTTCCCTCCATCTGTAAACCATAAAGGCTTTGAGCTGACGCTTCTTCAGAGGCAGGAATAACACTGGCCTGTCTCTCTGGCTGTCTCTGCGGGGCCATCAGCACAAACATTACTGGGTTTTAATGAGCTGGATCAAGCCCAGCTTCTACTTCCACAGTAGCTCAGAAAAACAAGAGGATCGGCATCCATCCTCCTGCGCTCTAAGATGTGCGGGGTTCCACTACAGGGAGGATATTAAACTGTACAAAAGGAGGGAGGGTTAGGTAAAAAGCCAAGTAAAATGGTGGCCATCATCGCAGCCTCACAAAAGAAACAAGATTACCTGCTGGTGAGCCATTTGAGCCCGGGGAAGGCCATTGGTCCCCCTTTGGGCAGCACATCACTAGAAGTAGCATTTTGTCTCAATAACAGAGCTGTCAGCAGGTCATGCACCCTGTCCATATTTCATTGGGAAAATCATTTCATCCCAAAGTGGGTTCTATATCTCACTTGTAGTAGCCACGAGACTCACAGTTAGATACAGCATAACACGAAGCTGAACTACCTCTATTGATCTCACTCTGAGCTATGTGATGTGACGTAATGCTGCGATATATACAGTGCATGTGTGTGTGTCTGTCCATCCATGAGTACCTGCTTGTGGGCAGTGCCATAGTGAGTTATTCTTGTTCATTCAGTTAGTAAATTGAATGCTATCAAGCATGTCCGCGCAGCAACATACCACTTAACTGAGTGAAGTAGTTGCATAGAGCAGTATTTCATTCAACAGCAGTATAGCTGCAGCCTTGAGGGGGCAGAAGCTCGCCTCGTGTCACTCACTATCAATTAGAAGAATTAGCTGTATGCAGCAACACAGCTGGCAGCTTCAACAGAAACAATTTGTTGAGAATAGCATAGCTTCTCAAACGTATACCTGTGTGCATAAGTACACACGGACAGAAGCTATTCTTAAGCAGTACATATGGTATATTTCTATGGAGCAAAGTATTGGGCAAGCATTGTTGTAGACTCTTGATCTTTTGAATATTTCACAACACTCCAACTTATAGATGAAATATAAAAACGATCTCTTAAGCAGAAAACAGTACAGATTGCAACTTTAATTGTCGTCATTGTTACGCAACTGAGAGCTGCTGTGACCATTCTTGTGTAACAACATTCTCGTTAACTTTAATTTCTACCAGCTGCTGTGAATTTCTTCATCTATATATAGATTCACTCCCTACCAATGTCTGATGTTGCAGAACTGACTGCGGACTCTTGAATCAACTCCCTGCACGCACGCAAGTACGCACGCACACGCACGCACACACACACACACACACACACACACACACACACACACACACACACACACACACACACACACACACCCCTATACCTTATGAATTATGTGGGACTTCTGGTCCAAGCTGACTATATGAAATTGAAGACTTCGACAACATTCCCCTGTTCCAGTATGGGTAGTGGAATATGGAAAACCACAGTCTGTCGGTGGAGATGGGCAAGTACCATAACATACAGGTTCATTCAGTTACATAAATCTTACAGACCACCCAAATGTTAGTAAAATGTCTGTCAATGTATTAATGAGTAGACGCTGCACACAGTATTTGAGTAAGGAAGCTTGTAAGGGATTCATTCCTACATGCCCTGTGATTCTGTATTTCTAGAGATCTTAGGCACAGAGCATGAGAACCAAAGAAAATATTTAAGTCCCAGAAAACCCAGAGGCTATCACTATGCAGAGCCTCTGAGACACATGCAGTCAGCCATTGTTTGGTGTGCCACTGGTTTATTAAAGGCTTTGTCTACCATTAATTAAAATCTCCTTCCTCAAGGGGGGGATGAGGGTGGCCTTAAAACAAGTGGCCACATCTCATATGCTTATAGTTTTAATGTTAAAGGTGCAGTCAGTGATTCTGGAGAATGCATGTTGTGAAAATCTCCCCACGATGTACTACCTGTCCGTACTGTTTGTGTGCTGAAAGAACAAAACATGTTATTACACAGTCCATGCTCTGTTAACTGGTGTGCAAATAAAGGGTATATAAGGGGTCCCATCGTAGCTGGCATCCTAGTTTATAGATCCTAGGCTGTGTATTAATAATTGTTTGCGGCCCTCACACAGTACGTACAGGTAAGTGGATCGAGAGGAGATATTCACAGATTTTGACACAAAGTGATTTTGACAACAGAGTCGCTTATTTCCACCTTAAAGGCCACAGTCTGTGCCATCTGAAGTTAAAGGCAGGAAAGCATGACAGAAACCCCTTGTGTCTCTGGCCAGGGTGGTCCGGACTCCTGGAGTGTCAGAGCCAAGGTAAGCCAGCCAATTACAACCGCACACTGACAAGGTGAAGCGCGTCGAGGGAGGTGTGCTAGCAAAAGACATCCACGCAAACACACCATACACCTCCTTATTTTTTTTCTTCTCAAACAAACATCCCCTTTGTGTATAATAATGTCAGCTCTGAGTGCTCATGTGAAGCTGTATACCCTTTTATCGTAAAGCATCATTTTTCAGAGGGATGATCACTCATGAGCTCAGTGGATGCTCATTAGCGCTGCAGTATATCCCTGGTTGGGTCAGCCACATCCTCAGTTATCACATCTCATCTCTCTTAAGTCCCGTGATCTGTGGCCGAGATAAGAAGCCAAGACACCGAAACAATCTTCCGCACTTATCCTTCCTCCCCCCCTCATCCTCTCTTCCTCTATCCTCGTATACTTCCCCTGAACTCTCTCCAGTGCAATAA